>JANFNE010000025.1:0-600000 GCA_024867545.1 Phytopythium helicoides | reverse complement strand
CACAATCGGCGATGTAGTGCCATCAGCAACAGCTACCAACAAGTCGTTCTTACGTTCACAGACTCTTCCTCACCAAGTGCATCAACGACTTGTTCGGTCTAATACCACGCTTTCAGCTCCACGAAGCTTGGAGTTCAGCTCGATGAATTCATACTCAGCAGTCAGTCGAGATGTCGTGAAGCGCCCAGCTATTCGACGCCGGCGGTCATCCCTTGCGGCCACTGCGCTCCCGGAAGAGGAGATTGACAACAAGGGAACTTACATCATTGATGCTCTGCACTTACGGCGTGTGATGCGAGAAGAAGGTGTAAATATGTGCTTTTTGCCGCTTGTTTTCCATTATCTGGACGAACACCGGCAGCATGGGATGCGAATCATGGTTGCCGCAGAAATTGTGAGCCGTCTCGCGAAAACGCTCTTCCGATACCGCATGTTCAGTGATGACGTCAAGATTCAGAGCCGCTGGAAATCGCGCAAGACGCGCACGGTCAAATTTATCGACTCTATCATTCATGGTTTGTTCCACAGTGACTTGCCTGGCGCGTCATGTCCAATTCGAGAGTGTATCGGTGACCAGTTCTGGCATGTTGACGCACCAATCTGGTACGCGTTGGGCTCCTTTGCTGGCAGTTTCTCCATGGATTCCCATTTATTTGAGGAAACGCGGTCGCTCGACAGATATCGGCAGCTTCTGAAGACCAACCCATCTGTGTTATTCTCCTGTCTATTGAAGAAGCTAGGGGCTCGACTTTCTGAATCAGTGCTCCCCGATGTTCACGAAAATCGGTTTTTGTCGGTTCCTTTCATGCGAAGTGCAAATGACGTTGCGTTTGACGATGAGGAGGCTGCGGTTCAGGACATCAGTGGTATTGATCACGCATATTTATGGAGCTACCTGCAGTTCTTCCGGATTCAGTTTGAGCAGGTCAACACAAGCTCCATGTCAAAGGAAGACGGGGGATCCTGGCTGCAATATTACCAAAGGCAGGCTCGTGAGTTCCGATCACAAATACTGCTTGATCAAAGCTCTGCGCTGGAAACTGCCATGAGTTTCTGGGAAGATAAAGCTAGTGTTCGTGCTCACCTTGCCGAGGCTTTCAGAAATGTCTCAGTTTCGCCAACACCCGAGCATCGAGTATCTGCCTACGAGAGCTGTCAGCGAGCACGGAAAATTCTTTCGACCAGCACTGCGCTTTTTCCGATCGAATACAAGGTTGCTCTACAATGCTTAGAGCTCATGTGCACGGGCAACGACTTCCCAACGGAAATATCAAAGTGTGAGAGTCTTTTAGAGACAGTACGATTCTTCTACCGGCCGGCAAATCTGGCCCAGTTTGTGAGGAATGGATCGTCGCATCCAGTGTTTTCGCTTCAATTTGCGACCTCTCTAGACGATCTTCACCACACTTTTTCTACTCCTGCAGTAGAAAAACCGTATCAAGCGCTGTCCCTTCGAGCTCGGTTGCAGAGCGAGCAAGATCGGAGTGTTTGGGTCGGCGTGATGGCAGCAGTTGATGCGTATTGTCGTCGTGTGGAGGCAAGGCACCGCGATCCTGTCGCGGTTGCATCGATGAAAGCAGTTTTGTTGGGAAGTCGTCGCGTCCAATCTGCCACCCTCGAACAAGGAGATCGCCGAGTTGTTGGAGACGGTTCAGATCGTTACGATTCGAACAGCAGTATGGGATCTGACTCTTCCATCTCGGCCAAAATTCAGAACACTTTTGTCGGGCTTCATTCGACTGGACCACAGAAGACGACCAGATCTGGTGGTCATGTCGACGCTCTCTGGTTTATTGAGTCTTTTCTTTTACCACCAACTTCAGGTCCGAATGAGTGTTGGGAGGTGCCTGGTACACTTCTCATGAGGAATAGCGGCAGTCTCCAGTCATCTAAACTGATCAGGGCGACCGAACTCGGCCCAGACACCTCGGTTCCAGGCGCTGCGTTCCTGTGGGGTAAACGATTTGGTCTTTCATTGGACGAAGAAGGTCGCCTCTCGGCTACAATGAAGGATGTCGATGATCGGGAGTCGGACGATGTCACTTTTCTCCGAGTCCCTGCTCCATTGCGTCGCGTTGTCTCTGTCGCGTGCGGATATCGACACACGGCACTTGTGACTCACGATCGCCAGCTGTACACGTTTGGATACGGCGAGTGCGGTCGATTGGGCCATGGATCTCAGGAAACGCTACCTGAGCCGACTCTTGTGACCTATTTTGCAAGCTTGATCAGCTCTGTCGGTGCTGATGTTGGCGGGGTTGTGAACGTTTCGTGTGGCCGTGAGCATACGATGGTCGTGGTCGCTAATGGTGATCTGTACGGATTTGGCTGGGCGGAAGCAGGTCGCCTCGGCACTGGCGACTCGGAGTGCTGCCTGTTCCCTACACGTGTAGTTGCGCTGAAGGAGGCTGCCTATCAAGTTGCTTGTGGGCGAGAGCACACGCTTGTAGTGACTCGAAGCGGAGAAGTATACGCATTTGGAGCTGGCTTCGGTGGGCGGTTGGGATTGGGTCCGAAGCAGATGCAGAGCTACCAGTTCGGGTTGAGGCACTCGAAGGCCACATTATTGTGCAGGCTGATGCTGGTGAGTGTCACTCGTGTGCACTTAGTGATACCGGCGAAGTGTTCACATGGGGCTTTGGGGCTTCTGGCGCACTTGGCCATGATTCGAAAGAGAATTGCATTGTTCCGCAGCGTGTTGAAGGTCCGTGGACAGTCGAAGCACGTGGGAGCGAGCCGTCCGCATCTACGGTATCTTCTATTGCTTGCGGCAGCTATCATACCCTCGCGTGTACATATGGAGGTGCTCTCTATGGATGGGGTGATGCTGCAGCCGGGCAACTTGGAGACGCATTTTTGTCTGTAGACGACATGGTTGTGCTGACACCGCAAAAGCTTCGGCTTCCGGTCGGAAGCTTCAACTCCGGGATCAATAATCCGAATGGGGTTCCAGTGGTTCGGCAAATTGCGTGTGGGACGTTCACGTCAGCATTGACAACTCACGACGGCAAACTGTACACATGGGGATCGACAGCTGCGGGCAACGGCGCGGCTCTCGACATCCAAGACGCACAGATTCGCCGCGTGGAATCGCTGAACGAGTTTTCAATCGCACAAGTAGCATGTGGTGCACATCATACTGTCGCACTCACAAGGAAGCTCGAATACTACTGAGCAGCAGCGACAGCATTGCGATGCTTCAAGGTGCATGTGTACGGTATCAAAATAGGAATGGACAAATTCCAATGGCATCATTGATGTAGCGAGAAATAGACTTGAACTGCCACAGACAAGCATAACGGAAGGATGCAGCGAGCTCATTCCGCATTTTCCCTCGTTGCTCGCAAGTATCTCCATACAGTTGTGTTCTCTTCATGGCTGCTTCAACCAACGACCAGAGCGAACACGTTTCCTCCCATTGCGTCGAGGTACAGGAGATCCGAGATGAAGGGCCATCCATAAACTCAGCTGGTCTACCTGACGCAACCAAGAAATCGCACATACTCTCGGTCGATGATATTCGTATCCATCATGACCGGATTGATCGGCGCCGCCGCATGCTGTACGGCGATCTCCTTCGTCACACATTGTGTGTGACATTGAGCAAACTCTACTTGTACGTCTGGGATGTTATCGCCATCTTTGCTGGGCTCTGTGTATTATGCTACGGACTTTACCTTCGCTTCTTCGAAGCCGATGGTGCTGTAGCGCCACCAGATTCTGTCTACATTGTGTCTCTGGCGGCGCTAGGGATTGTGTTTGTCTCCATCGCGAGTCTCGTAGGGCTTCAACGTCAGCGCGAGTGCGTTACCGAGGGTCGACGCAACTATGTTCTTGCAGCGTAAGCTTGCCGTTGATGTAATTGAGAGAATCTGTGGCATGTGGCTAATCAGCGTTTTCGATATCACGATAGGTTGTGGTATTTAGCCTCGTTGGGGGAATTGCAGCAATTACAGGAGGAGTGCTTTCGCTAATGGTTGAAAATGCAGCTTCAAGTGCAAGTGAATCAGTGTCTTCGTATTCTACCAGTGCGTTCAAGCTTGAGCAAAAGTTGGCAGCTAATATTTTGGGGCAGGCAACAGCGAACACGAACGAATGGCAAAGCATACAGAGACTCTGAAATGCTGCGGATACACAGCTCTCTCGTCACCGAACGCACTATGGGACGCAACTCTCTTGAGTATTATTCGACGGACAAACCATGCTTCTACCGGAAAGTATTGCACATCTTGCACAGAGACTTCGAGCTCTAACTCAAGCAGCACAAGTACCTCGGTGTGCCCCAAAGCCAACGCAACATGGTGCCGCCCCAGATTACTCGAAAAAATCGAGCTGCACCACAATATCGCGGCAATCATTGGGTTGACTCTCGGCTTTGCGCAGCTTTTCCACACCCTACTGTCGCTCTACACACTCATCTATGATGTACGAACACTGCGAGCTCGATCTCCCGAACTTGAAATTCCGCGACAGTCCCTCGCGCCAGTTGCTCAGATCGCGCTGATCTCCCAAAATCACTAGCCAGGAATAGTTGGATTGAAAGTGCCCCCTCAGCAGAAAGTCACACAATGCACCAACGAAGCCCAGCACGAAGAGTAGCAACGACCTCACCCTCGATTGCTGGACGTACCACACTGAGTCAGTCTCGTACTGAAATCGTCACGCCTGTAGTCGTATCTACACCTGCTGCTCCAACCAGCTCAGTTGATGACGGGAACAGCAAGAGCACTAACAGAAACGACCCCCCGAAGCAGAAAAAGATTGTGCGCAAACCAAAGTACCACCAAACAGCACGCTTTTTGGCTGACGAGGGATATCCTGTCAACCATGTACTGGATCCAGTTCTTGGTGGTGTTCGGGTCGGTGAAGCTTATCGATTGGCAGCAACAGTACTGATGGCTGCAAATGCATCAACACGGTACTCTCGGCCTGTGTCCTGGGGGTATGGGTCCATCGATGGTGCGCTAGCACGAAACAACACTGTCCAGTCTTCACCAATGGCTCCACTGGCATTCTTTCGACGCGATAACGTGCATTGTGCTGCTGCTGGTAATCGGTTAAGCGTGTTTTTGACATGTACGAGGTTGTTTAGCTGAAATGCAAGCTGGTGTATCTTTTGCTTACCTGAGTGCACTTGGCTAGATGACGACAAGTTGTATCAGTCGGGTCGATTATTTCCTGCACAAGATGGGTGTGGGATGTGGGGTCCAAAAGAGGTAAAAGGTAGACAAGTCGGTGGCAAAGAGTTTGCAAGCGAAGAGAGCGAAGAAATTGCGGATGTAAATTGTTACCTCCGAAGAAAACAGAGTCGCGCTTTGTGTCTGTGTTCGCCAGTCATTATGCGGCGTACGCGATAGATGGTGAGGTTGGTAAAAAGCTCAACGGGCCACCGATCGCTGACATGTTGTGATTGCATAGAGTGTGGGCAAGTCTACTCGTGGGGAGCGCATTTGTTTGGGCAGCTCGGGTATGAAGTTGGTGAGTCGAAAAACGATTCAGACATTCAAATTGAAGAGACTCCTGGTACTGACGGTGTGCCTGGCACTGATTTGTCACCCGGCGATGCTGAAGTGGATGCGTCCACAGTTAATAACAATAACCAACATGATGAAGAGAACGCAGATGCCCCAAAACGGATTCCTATTGCTGTGAACTATATCCCGCGACTTATCACTGGATTGCAAGGGCATGCTATTGATTTGTTGGCGGCGGGAGATCACTTCGTCATCGCCACCTCATCCTCCGGACACCTCTTTGGTTGGGGGAGAAACTCGAACGGTCAATTGGGTCTTGGCCACACTGACTCAGTAGTGCCCAGTCCAGCCCGCATTGAAGCGCTCACTCATTTGGTTCCAGTCCACGTTTCAGCTGGTCAAACCCATTCTGTTGGGGTTTTTCTTCCTCGAACTGACAGTACCATAGAGTCAGCGATCTACTCGATTGTGTTTGCGTGGGGAAACTGCACGCTAGGTCGACTTGGAATGGGCTGGA
This sequence comes from Phytopythium helicoides, assembly GCA_024867545.1. Taxonomy (NCBI): domain Eukaryota; phylum Oomycota; class Peronosporomycetes; order Pythiales; family Pythiaceae; genus Phytopythium; species Phytopythium helicoides. Next base: position 594,009 of record JANFNE010000025.1, on the reverse strand, counting down.
CCACAGCTACAAGTGTTCCAGTCCCTCGTGAGCTAACATTCTTTCGTGGCCTCGGCGCCACCCAATGTGCAGCTGGAGCAAATCACACACTGGTACTTTGTGGCGCTGGTGGGGGCGCTGGTGCGCCTACATTTGTGTATGCTTTCGGGGGTAACGAATTTGGTCAGCTAGGAATTGCAATGCTCGAAGTAAGCTTCGTTGATATGCCAATGATTATTGACGAGCTGGTAGGCGTCTCCGTTGCTAGCATTGGAGCTGGTGCGCGCTATTCTGCCGCCCTCACAAGTACGTGAATTTCTTTATGTTTCGTGACTTACTTCTATCAGCTCATTTGCACTACTCTCCTACTCTCCGAAAAGGTGATGGAGAGGTACTGGCATGGGGTGACGCTGGTGGGAAGAAAACTGGTCGAGCAGACACAAGGACAACGTTTGTGCCGTGGAAAGTGGAAACACCAGTGACGCTGCAAATGGGAAGCGGGTTTCTGACTCAACTGTCCATCGGAGCACACCACGCTTTTGGATTGTTTCGGACTTGTAAGTGTGCTCATGGATAGCTATTCTCACCATGTCTAATGTTGTCATATAATGTTGTTGACTGTAGCGGGGAAAATGGATCGATGGCGGAAGTTCCCACTCGGTCGTATTCTTTCAGCGCTACCAAACAGCTCCAAGCCCAGCGATATCACAAGACGTAAGATTCATCAATTTTTTTTATTGTATTTCTATCTTGCTCATTCGTGCTCCTGCTGCTCCATAGACGCTAGCAGTGTGTGCCAACGTTCCCAATCACGTGCTATGACTCCATTCGGGGTATTCTTGAGCTGCCGTTCTTGCTCCTCTGGTCCGCTTTGCCGCTACTGTGTTCGTCGATGCCACTTGGGCCATACCATTCAGCCTACAGTATCACTAGCAGCTTCCGCATTAGAGTCACAATCGTGTGGCGTTCAAGAGTTTACTTGTACATGTGGGGATTCCTGCAGATATTCGCAGTTTCCATCGATTATACACGAAGAGGTATAAAGACAAAACAATACCTCGACATTTGAAAGTGATAGGATCGTACTTCCATTTAGTCAAAACTGGAAGCAGAATGTATTTGGCACCACCCTCACTGCGATCGTAAGGTCGGTTGCCCTTTACCATCGATAGCAACAGCAACAAACTACACCTCACAACTCGCGTCGCGTCATATATTCCCCCACCCAAAACCCGCTGTTGAAAGCTTTAGTTTAGTTCGGCGTGAAGATCTTGATATCCGTGACCGTGAAGGAAGCGCTCGAGTCACCCTTCTTCTGCTCCTCGAGGATGATGCGGAAGCTCTCGAAGAACGGGAAACCAGTGTCGGCGTTGTGGCCTCCGGCCGAGGCGCACGAGTCCGATGCATCCACACCCCAGAACAAATCAGCGTTGTTGTAGATCTTGGAGGTAACACCACCGCTACCAGTAGAGATATCGTAGGTGTCAACGCCATTGAGCTTGCCGCCCTTGGTGATGGTCGGCTTCTGGATCAGCTGGATGTACTGGCCGGTTCCATCAGTGCCCCAAACAGGCAGCAATCGAGTTGCTCGCATCGTTGGAGAACTGGGCCGTGCAGCCAGAGGTCATGGGCTCCGTGTTCTGGTACCACGAGCTCTTGGAAGCGCTCGAAGGGCAGTAGCACGGGTCGCCGTTAGCGGTAGCCGGTCCCATGTGCATGGTGAGCTGTCCGTAGCTGCTCACAGACGAGAAGCTGCCAAAGCCACTGAAGTCGTACGCCGGGTAGGTGATGGCGTCCTGCGTGAACATCTCGAAGAGATCGATCTCACCCCAGTACGGCCAGCCGTTGTTAGACGCAAACTGGTCCTCAAGCTTTGTGTTGAGCATCCAGATGTTGGTGTCGCTCGTGGACGTGCGCTCCCACTCGATGTAGACGATCTTCTCGCCGCTCCAACCCGTGATCGTGCGAATGGGCTCATCGCTGTTGTCCGGCGTGAGCGTGATACCGCTGCTGGTGACCATGCTGGAGGACACAGGATCCGCCGCTGGCGTACTCCCAGTTGGACGCATCCGTCCAGTCGAAGTCGACGATGCTGTAGCCGAGCACCTCGCCGTCCGACGACGCAGAGGCCGAAGCTGAGGCTGACGGGCGTGGGGGTAGGCGTCGACGTGTCTGTGGCAGCAGGAGCAGCAGACGGAGCGTCAGTCGCAGCAGACTGAGAAGCAGAAGACGCGGCGCTGCCATTACTCGATAGGGACCAGCCCGAGGAGGAGCCGAGGCCGGCCTCGCCCGCGACGCTGTCGCTCGAGTCGCTGGCCGAGGCGGAGCCCCACCCGGCGCTGCCGGACGCGGACGCCGAGGCGCTGGCCGATCCCTGTGTCGGCGTCGTTGCCCGCCGACACGGAGCCGACGACGTTCGAGTCTCCGACGGCGCTGTGCGATGCCGAGCCGGAGGACGACGCCGTGTCCTGCGTGGCATCCGATGGTCGTCACGCATCGTCAGATCGCGGGTCCTCGTTGACAGGGATATGCAGAGAGCCAACGCACCTCGGCCGACTGGGTGGTCGCCGTCTCGGAGCCGCCGCTGACGCCGAGCCCGATGCTGAGCCCGACGACGACGACGCAGAGCAGCGCGAGGCCCCGCGATGATGGGCTTCTTGCGGCGCTGCAGCTGCGCCTTGAGCGAGTCCAGGTCGTCCTTCTCGTCGTACGCGTGCGCTGGTGACGGGAACTGCACGGCGGCGCCGTCGGACGCGCGCGCCGTGCTCTCCTCCGTGTAGCCGAGCGGCGCCATGGTCTCGGTGGCTAGCGGCGAGGAACGGGGACTGGCCTGTCTTCTTAGTTGGCGCAGCGAACTAAGAACCGTGTATCGAGACGGACGCAGGAGCGGCTCTCGATGGAAAATGCGCGCGATGGGGGATAAGTGGCGGCCGGTGGGCGAGAACCGGACACCTAGGAGTCAGCGCGGTTCCGAACTGCGATATATAGGGAGTTTGTATTGGTGAAATGTACGGTACGAGAGCGGAAGCAGAGGCCGAACGGTGCGGGAAACAGCCCCCGTCCGAGCCGTGACACGCTCACGGCGCCCGCTACTGCAACTTGATAGGCTACACTCGGTGGCGTTACCCCCCTCACAGTACTGTACGAATAGCTACGGTACGATCGAAGGCTGGTGCAATCAGACTGCCAAAGGGCAGGCAAGCTCTATGGGCGAACCGGCGGCATGATGCGCGTCGGAGCCGGTCGCTGGAGGCAGGAAAGCACCAGCGCAACGAGCAGAGGGAGGCGAGGAGGGCGATTTCTCCACGGGAGTCGGATGCATTGCATCATGCAGAACCCTATCGGCGAAGTGGCTCACGTGCAAATTTGAATGGCACAATTGAACGACCGCGAGCATGTGGGGAAGAGGAGCACGCTGTTCGGCCATTAATCCCTCGAGCCCCGTCTGACTCTCTTCGGCCACCTGTTCGCGTTGCACTGTACCGTACTTTACCAACTGGCGCGATTATACATATGCAAAGTACACCGATTGGCGCTGGAGAGCTCCTGATTGAAGAGCGACGGCATGACGAGCGCCGCTCGTTTGTGCTGCAGGGCGGACCAAGGAACGCGCTCGCCGCTTTCTGGTGGCAAAATTACCACCAGCGATGGGCGAGGCGCGAACGTTCGTGAGGGTGTTTATGGTGCTCACGAGTCTCGACATAGCAGAGCGTTTCGCTCTGTCTGATGTTGTTGGTTGGGTGACATGGCAGTCTATTTGCAGCACGCTCATGCATTGGCTGCACGTGTTGGGGCTTCAGACAGCGTTGCGTTGTTGTGTGGTGGTGTGAGGGTTGGACCCTGCGAGAGATCCTTGGGTTATTCTTGTAGCACCAATATTGGCATGGCGGCCCAGCAGCCAGCAATAGACTCGTGAGCCGCCGTTTGGTCACGAACGACCAGGAATCTTCTCAAACCCGTGACCTATCTTGAACGTTGTTCTGCTGCTTTCCGACGGGGTTGGAATGGAGGCGCGTCCTCGTCGTTGCCATCGATTAGCACATCATGACACCCAAGCTGCGAATTCGAGGAAAGTGATTCTGAACCATGAGTACGCGCCGAGACCAATCAAGACGCACTCGTGCCCAGCCTCGGCAACAACGTCGCGCTTGACGGCTGTCACTAGCTTTGCGCAGCCATGCCGTCTAGACCCAACGATTAGCCAGCACAATATATCATGCCATGGCGCTGGGCAAGTCCTGATCTGACATGATCCTGTTATGGTTTTGACCGCTAGCTAATTCAACAGTAGGGAAGCGGTGGCACTGCCTGCGTGTATTAGCACCGCAGACTCCGCAGGGATAGTGGTAGCAAAAGTGGACTGACTGGTCATGAATCAGGATCGCACCCTGAATTTCTGTGGATGACCAGCACCTGGTGCAGCATCACATGCTTCAACATGAATGTTTGTGTGTGGTGCTCGCGAATTCCAATGGAGAAGGAAGTCTCCCATGGAGGGAAGCAGCGATAACTAAATTGGATAGGGCACCACATGCACTTGCTGTCATTCATCCAGCTTACTGATAACTTAAGGACTATACTCGATCATCCATGGAGGAGCTGGACTACTAGCTCGCTCGCCAGCCTGCTGTTGGCTGGCGCCTGCCGTCTTGTGTCGGACGGACGAGCTCTCATGCACTGCGGCGACGTCGCTGGCCGGTGGGGCTGCTGGACGGCGAGCTCGACAGCCGCATGACGAGCGTGTCCCTCGGCCGCATGAGCTCGACGATCTCGTCACTCTCGTCCACCTCGCTGTGCTTGTGGCGGCGCCAGCGCGACTCGTGCTTGGCGGTCTCGCGTTGTGTTGGGCTCTGCTGCTCCGTCTTGTCCTTGCGTGATCGGAAGAGGCCCATTGGTGGCTGGAGGCTGTGGAAGCTGCTGGCGTTGGTGGTGGAGCTGACTGCTGGCTGGCAGATTGCGAAGTGGGCAGCACGCCACGAAGACCATGACAGCCCCACGCGGATTGCGCCTCGAACGTGCCGCCGTTTACAATGCGGTGAGACACTGGATTTTCGCTACGTTCCGTATTGACAGGTTCGAGTAACTGCATAAGATCATTGGAAATGATGGCTACATGCACCATTAGATGTGGGTGGATTGCGCTCGAGTGCGACATATGAAGGCGACTTGGCCGTCAACATGCCACGAGGTCGCGGGGCGTGATCCTCGAGATGGAAAGACGGGGGCCAATGGCACAGAGCAAACCGCTCGAGCTGCTTACGGCCCGGCACAATTCGGAGTAAACGCGTCTCCAAGCGCTCCTTGTCGAGCATCGATGATGCTGCATGGAGGAGTCACGTCGGACTTGTCGAGTCGACGAACAGTGGTTTTGGATGTCGCAGTGATTGCGATTGCGATGGACAGCGTATGACAGACTGTTGACGCTGGAAGCTCACCGAGCTCTTCTCGGTTCTTCAACCTGCACTTGGGCAGGCGAGATGACTCCCGTAGTCGAGATGACAGCAGGTGTATTTCGTCGAGATGCAATTGAGGGAATGCATTAGCTCTTGGTTCACCGAGGTTCCTACCCGCTGCCCTCTCCACTAGAGCTATACGGGATTCCCAGCATTTCCCTACACTGAGTCCACAGCGCAGGCTGGTTACCACCTGTGGTGGTGTTCCCTCACCACCAAGATATTGGAATTGTTCTTGATTTCGACGCGTCCTGCGCGGCTAGCGCCGAGGCGATACGCCTGTCACCTGCTCGCAAGGAACGCTTGAACTCGAATGGCTCGTCCTTGCCGAGAGTGCAAGCCGTCGCGCTTTCACGGCATCCCTCCCATTTTTTTTTTCTTGCGGAATGAATTCAGATGAACACCATCTGCCTCTATCGTTCATGCTATCAGCCAGGACTCAACACTTCATATTACATGGAAGAATGGTCGCAAGCGGTGGAGCGAGGATACAGGCTTGCGAACCTGTCCGTTGGTATCCACGACGCAACAAATGAGCTCTCGGCAAGCCTTCAACGCGACCGAGGACTCCAGCAGCGTCTTCATGATGCTCGGTTCCTTGTTGGGCTCCTGGCACTCCATGCTAACGAGAAACGAGCGTGTCATGCAGAGACTATCGCTTACAGTTCATGTGCTCATGTCGTGGGATAATCGATGCATTAATCGTGATAGATAGTCTACATACTCGGCGCCTTCCGGGCGACGGCTCGCCTTCACACGCTTTGACGCCGACTCGCCTGGTCCCTCAGACTAGCGGAGGACGCTGGGGCGACCGCTGATGTCGAAGCGCGCTTTCCGATTGAGTCAGTAGGCTCTGTTTGGCGCTTGGTGCTCTTGCTGGAGGACTTTTGCGACTCCCGCGTGCGGAAACTTGAGCTCGAGCCAATGGATGACGTCCTCGGCTTAGCCTTGGCGCTATACAGCTCCATGGTCGAGTGAAACATGGCTCGGATTTCGGTGGGGCTGGCTGGTGCTGCTGGTGGCGAGGTAAATCGAAGAATGGCGATCGTCAGCGTGGGGAAAGACCAGACCAGATCGGCGATCTGGTCTCCTCGCCGCCTGGATTTCCAGATGCATCGGTGGGACTCTTCTGGAGTCGATCACGGCTCTGCCGCATGCGCCACTAAAGACGACCGTCGTAAACCAGTTTACACTCGGGTCGGAGCAAAATGTGACAACACTGATGCCGGAAATCGTGCGTAACATGGACCGCTACAGTACAAGCACCAATTCGAGGTCGTTCGCGATCGGCACCGCGCTCGTAGCACATTGGCGACTGGATTTAGTCGCCGAGAACGTTCTCACGCTCACCTCACCCGATCTCTCCTGAAAACCTTCAGCAAGGCGCCAATGTTCACGCTCGTCGTCATCATGATAGATAGAGATAACTTTATTGCAAAGAAAAAAAAAACGTGCAAGATAGACTCCACTAGTCAAACCAAGATCAGCAGCACCATGCAGCGAGGAGGCTTCACCTACGCCTCAAGAGACACGAAGAACTTGCCAGCCATGTCCTTCAACCCCTGCAGCGAGTTCTTGACGTTCGCTGGCTGGTTCTGGGCGAGCCGGTGGGTACCGCTCCAGATGCGGCCAAGCCACTCGTCAAGCTGGCCGAGGCCGCTGATTTTCTCCAGATCCTCCCGCTTCTCCTTGGAAATCACGAGGCACTGAAAGTCGGAGACGACCTCCCAGTCGCCGCCGCCGTTCGAGGTCGTCGTGTCCGATACCAGGAGCCAATCCGCGTCGATCTCCTCCTTGGTGGTTTGCGCGCAGCAGCCATTGGTGCACGTCGGGAGCTCGCGCGAGATGCCTCGAGCGTCCAGGTCGGCGTAGTACGCGTCCCACTTCTCCGTCGAAAAGTCGAAGCACTCGGCGAAGGCCTTGAGCTTGCTGTACGCGCTCCAGGCGACCGCGACACGCCCGAGAGCACCATGCTGGCGATTTCGCCGGCCGAGGCCTCGCCCGAGTACATGTACAGGAAGTCCTGCGAGGCTCACGTGCACCACGGCGACCTCGGGGAGGAACGGGTCCTCCGGGTGCAGCGTCGTATTGTCAATCTCGAGTCCTGTAGCCTCGCCGTGGTCAGTGAGCGCCTTCGCACAGCTACAGCCCGCAACGAGTCTCACCTCTGCGCATGTCGATCGTGCGGATGCAGGCGACCTCGTCCTTGTCGTCGCTCGACGTGCTGAACATGAAGGTGACCTGGAGACACGAGCGAAGGTCGTGAGCGCTCGTTCTCGACTTCTAGAGCGCCGATTGAGGCCGCGAAAGTCGCACCGCGCCGCGGAACTCGCTAGCCGGCTGCCGAGCGAACCGCAGGAAGTCCATGAGCTCGTTCAGCTTGCCCAGCAGCGCCTCACACACGGGCTTCATGGCCGCTTCTCCGCTCCGCCGCCGACGCGTCCGTGTCTATTTGGCCGACTCGGAAAGGCCCAGGAAAATAGTGATTGGCGCAAAAGTCAGCTGTCTGATTACTTTTAATAATGGATGCATCTCATAATTTAATATATGAAATTGAAGGTTTTGCATATCAAAACCGTTTTCAACAAACTGCATCTTCTCGATTACGGCGCTTCCGTTTATTACTGAGATGGACTTGGTTACTTTTTTTCCCGGCAAACGCCAACGTTCAACCTTCCAGGCGAGCTTGCCGACGACTTCCACGCCTCTACGCCGCGGCTCTCGAGGCTTTTGCGGCTGTGAGAGCTTCTCCGCTGTGATCTGCGCGAGTTCTTGGTGCTGGTGGTGCTTTTTGGGCCTCTGGAGGCGTCTGGGGGACGATGGACGACCTGAAGGAGGAGAAAGAAGCGGCGTTTCAAGCTGCGAGAAGGAAATTTGCAGCGTACTCGCGTGCGAAGCGCTCGACTGGAGATCACAGCAGCAGTGGTGGTCAACTGAGTGCTGCAGATGGCGGGCTTCGTGCCTCGTCTAGTCTGCAGAAGAATGGGGTGCTCTCGGCACTCCTGGCAGATGTGGATTACCACCTAACGGGAATCCTCGACACTGCACAGAACAGTCGAGTTGCAAGCAATGTGGTGGCGCTTGCTGCATTGCTAAACAACCCACAGACTGTAACGGCGATCATTACTCAGGATGGCGCTGCTGGAAGCCTATATGCTGGCGTGGCTGGGCGGGTTCGTCGCGTACTTCGACTATTATCCCCCAAGAATTCTCCACTACACAGCAGTCTGATGCTTTCAACCTCAGCTTTAGCATACATAGTCTCCTCCAACAATGAGCTGGCGAAACTTGTTATCGATGACCGATCGTTCGCGTATATAGTGCATGCCCTCAAGAACGCCATAGCCGGAGGACCGCGTGCATCTAACTCAGGTGAAGCGAGCCCAGGAGAAATGCCTGGACCCAGGAAATAGAGATGCTTCACCTCTCATTGCAGTTTGCGAAGCGGAGCTTGGTGGGTTTCCCCCAAAGAAGTGTTTGAAGAGGAAGCGAATCGAGACAAAAGACTCTGGAGGTCCTTCAATACTTACAGCTCCAAATCGGAGCGGTGTCGATAGAAGCGGGGAGGATACAGAGCAGACTCCAACTACAGCAGATAGCGAACCCCGTTCTCAGTCCTCTTCGATATCGACCGACAAAACAGTTTGTGCGCAGATAACAGACTTACTCATCGGCCACGAATCATTCGATATCCTCGAAGGGCGACTCGAGGTTTCGACGGCAGATTTACTGTATGCTGCATTGGTAAACTTACTTCAGCTTGAAGACCAATCGGTAAGTGGGGTAAAACCAGCCCATGACGTCCGCATTCTACCCTCGACAGAACAACATGCCCAGAATATTCGCGAGACTTTTGTGAGGCTACGTAACCGTAAGCTATGGCTGATGCACATTGGCGCTCTGGACGCAATGATGCAGACTATTCCAGACTGTGTTGCGGTATTCACAACGAAACCTAGCGATGGACACAATGATAATCAAGTGGAAAGGCTCTCCTTACATCGGCTGCACGCAGTGCTGCAAGTGATGGAACACGCTTCCTTTTTTGCAGGGCCAGTTCAGCGAACGCTTTCAGCACATCGACTTTTGTTTGATAAGCTGTTGACTGCAGTTCACGTCCTCAGCGAAATATGTTCTGTGGATACCTCTTTCTCGGGCAGCCCCCAAGAACGAGGTTTCATTGTCTCGGTGACTGATGTACTTCAAGCAGCTCTTAGGCTACTTATCAATCTGACCCATCGAAACAGTGCTGCAAATGAACACATGGCGTGTCTCGGAGGGATGCGCGAGTTATTCGACGCCTTTTGTCGCGTATGTTGGTTTACAGACTGTGCTCCAGATAGCGCATGTAATACCAAGCACATGTTTGACTCGCAGTTACTACTACTGAGCGCAATGGTGAATTGCGTTGAAATCAGTGAGGACAACCGACAAACGTTGTCGCAGTTACCTCTCATTGATATTGGCTCAATCAACTCCAATGGCGACATAAATGCAGCACCATCAAGTGTGTGCGACTTCCTGACAAGGTTCTTTTGCCGTAGAGCGCTGTCATATATCCCTGAATTTAACTCATGCGAGCACCAAAGCGATGCCAGCCCAAACCAAAAGATTGCTGCTATCGATCATGAAGATTGGGATCCGGACGACGTTATCTTGAGCGGATGCTGTGTGCTTTTGCTCGGGTGTTTGATGAAGGATTCACAGGAGAATGTAAATTGCGTTCTGGATGGGCTGCCGGAGAAATCTCCGAGAGTGCTTCTTCGAGCGCTAGCTGTCTTTACGGCTTTTCATTCCCAGATCGGTGCACTGACACCTGAGGTCGCCTCCTCTGTACTTCAAGTGGAATTAACACTCAAGAGGGTATCGTACGATGAAAACTGGTCGACTCCCCGACTGGACACCATATGCGCCAACACCACAGAAGCTGTGGGCATGACACCGTTACAGGCAAGGACTCCTGAACGTCGACGGCCTAGCCCCAAGCAAACTACGCCGTCTCCAGGTCGTCGCCGTAACTTGTGCTCGAGCCTCAGTGATTCTGACGATGAGACCGCCCATAAACGGGTTTCTTCAATGACGGTACCCAGTCTTGAGGAAATTATTCGTGAGTCTACTGGAGAGTCTGAAAGATACGGAAGAGCAACAGAGTGCAAGTCTCCCGCGCACATACCCTCTCGATCCAGGCGATCACCTCGCTCGCCATTCAGGACGCCGTCTCCTCGACGCCCAAAAAAGAACACCGCAAAGAACTTTGGAAATGGCCTGTCTTCGTCGACAACACAATCAAGTGTAGGCAACACCAGCAGAAAACTCTTGAGAGAGGCACGGAGCCTCATTAACGACCTTGACGCGGAACTCGCTCGCTCATCCTTTCAGTCTCATACCCATTCATCTTCAACCGATGCCAGCAAATCATGTGTCGGTCAAACTTCACGTGAAGCTGGTGGTGGTGAAGTGGTTGGAGAAGACATCGAAATGGCGGGTCCATCCGCACTTGAATGTTCTACTAAAAGCAAGTTCTGCGCCGACGAGCAGCTTGAAAACAGCTCTTCCCCACTCCGAATCAAGAAGCAGGAGTCTAAGAGGAAGAAGAAAGACTACCGCTTGCCGACGTCTCCGTTCTATCGGCTAGGCGGTTCCACTCCAATGTCAACTCCTCCCCGCAACAAGCTCCAAATGACACCACCGCGTCGCCTAATGCAGTCGCTCCAGCTAGTTGAGCAAAGTGGATCACTCATAAGTGAGAGCCCCGCCAGACGCAAGCCCAAGGCAGCCAGAGCCTCCGTGACATCCCAGACCGCAGCCATCTTCGATTTCGACGAGTGAGTCCATCGCCCACTGATTTAACGAATAATTCGAGCAAATCGATTGGGTGCCTCCCACCCGTCTCCAGCCCCACGCTCGACTCGCCATTTTACTCAACAACTGCCCGACATGCCGCCGCGGGCGTCGCATTGCGCATGGCCTGACAACCACGCGCGGCCGGACCTGCTGGACATCCGCGGGGCCGCGCTACGCACGCTCTCGCTTTTCTCTTGCTATTCTTCCTGTGGGTGTTCGGGCTCGGTATCTACATGACGCTGGGGATCTACACGCTTTACACTTTGGCTGTGCGATTTACATCCGTCGCTTGGAATGGAGACGCGTTCGCGCCGCTACCGACGGTGGTCCAAGGCTTTCTGGTGTTCCTACTGATCTACTGGGGCTACCATGCCGTGGCCCCCGCCAAATGGCACGAGTGGCCATGGCTGCGAGTGACTGCGCGCTGGCTCAACATGGAGTACCCGTACTTCCGCTTCAACGCATGCGTGTTTGAGGAGCTTGACCCTGCTGGAGAGGACCAAAAGCAACCAGACCAAGCTATGGCCAAGCCAACGCGTGCCGTGAAAGCCAACGCCAGCTCACTATTCGCCTTCCACCCGCACGGCGCGCTGACGTCTGGATTGGTAGTCAATGCCGTGCATAATGAACGATTCGCGGACGCCGAGTGCACGTGGCTGGTGGCAGAGAGTCTCTTCTGGTTCCCCGTGCTACGCGATGTACTGCACTGGACTTGCTTCAGCGACGTGAATAAGAAAACCATGACCAGCCTCATGCGGAAGGGAACCAACGTCTCCATCATCCCCGGCGGATTCGAGGAGGCCACGCTCTACGAACGCGGACGACACCGAATCTACATCAAGAACCGATTCGGCTTCATCAAGCTCGCACTGCAACACGGCTACAAGGTCTACCCAGCATACACTTTCGGTGAAGAGTATCTCTACCACACATTCTCGTACCTGCTACGTTGGCGGATGATGCTCAACAAGATTAAGGTGCCGGGAGTCGCCTTCTTCGGGCGACCAGAGTGTTTCTACCTGCCGCGAGACGACGTTGATATCATCACCGTCGTTGGAAAACCATTGGAGATGCCCACTATCGCGCACCCAACGCGTGAGGACGTCGTCAAATATCACGCTCTGTATGTTGAGACACTTCAGAAGCTCTTCGACAAGTACAAGAAGAAATACGCTGTCGACCCCGATGCGAAGCTTGAGATATTCTAGTCAGCAAAAGAGGCAGAGAATGCATCGTATCGAACTTGAAATCGCCATCAGTGTTGATAAATACATTTGTGGGTTCTCGAGAGAGAGCCACGGGGACAGTCCAAAACTATACAATCATGCAATCCACATGCATATATGAATATCGACGGACGCGTCAAAACTTCAGCGATGAACAAGCGCACCACTTATCCACATGAGAAGGCAGGACTGATGGTTGATCACTGGTGCCAGTCTTCTTCACCGCTTCCACGACTTCCGACAGCATCATTGCGTGGAGATGGTGCAGCTGCTTCTGCCATACCATTATGGGCAGGTTGAGGTCGCGGGGTCCACATACTTGACCAAAGAGTCGATACGCTCCAGCGAATATCGTGTTCTAAGTCGTCGATGGCCTCAGCCAGACCACCAAGGGGCTCACCTGGAATTCCTCCCGGCTCTCCTTCGAGTTGTTGACGCTGTTGATCGAGACGCCCATTCAAAATGCGGTCCATCGTACGCTCTGGGGATCGCGTACGCTGCAGATCAGCGCGAATCTCATCGAAGCTGTACTGAGGGAACACTTCCCAAATTTGCTGGATCATCTCCGGCGTCGCATTAAAGCGGTTTCCACCGCCATTTCCTCGTCCATTGTGCGGATTGCGCACAATCTCGAAAGAAAAGTTTGGAAATGGGATCCATCGTGACAGGAACTCGGCTGTAGAAGTATGAGGTTAGTCATCGCATCCAATACACATCATCTTCATCAACAAGCAAGCGTACTGCTGAATCGTAGCACTTCTTCGCGGCGCGATTGCTCCTCTGCTTGGTCACGGCGTGGACGTTCACCTGCTGGTTGGGCAACTTGATCCTCTTGTGGCTGTTGCAATGTAGCCTCATCTCCCTGCTGTAACCCCCACCGGGTCGTCTAGGGGAGGTGCAGGAGGTCGGACTGCAGCGTCGTCATCGCTGGATAGACTAGATGTGCTTGACGAGTCGTTCTTACTCGAGTAAACGTGCTTACGGCACAGCGGACAGCGAAGAGTGGTCATATTCATCATGTTGGGCGAAGCAGTGGTTGGAGGGTCGAGGGCCATTCCATTCGTCATACGCGTCAGTGTGTCTAAGCCTGTAAGCGAGTCGCCAATAGATGCCTTCTGAAGACACTGACGGAGGCAGAAACGGTGAAACAAGTGACCACAGCGCAATTTCTTGGCTTGGGTTGGCATCGGCTTGAGGCAAATTACACACACATCATCAGCAACAGCTTCAAGCTCGTCCTGTGTTGCGTCTGGGAACAATTCGTCCATGTCAACCATGAGTTTGTGGTAAAACTTGACTTGCTTGACTTTCTCGAGAAGTAGGACGGTTGCATTTTTGACGTTGATGATCAAGATGAGGTCGAACAGACTCACTCGGAACTGGTCAACGCTGATAATATACAAGTAGTAGAGAACAAGCAGGACGAGATAACAGCCGCTGAGCGCTGTCTGGAAGAGGAGTAGATAGAGCTCTCCATTCTCGGAGTATCCTTCCCCACTGGATGAGTCCTCGTCCTCGCTGAGAGAGACGCTTGTGTTTCCGATGTCCAACATGTGGAAACCGACCTTGGCACCCAACTGCATGGTCTTGATCAGCAGAAGGGATGCTTCAAACCACGGGACATTCGAGATCTTGTCGGCAAACATGCCGAATACAGAGCACACACAAGCAAGACCGAGGTTGAGTGCAAGAATAAATCCCAGGACGCCACTTAAGCCGCGGAGGTCTCGAATTGACGTCATTGGGCGAGTGAGTAGCTAGTCAAATGGAGAAGAGGTCAGAAGTGATGCACACTTAGACGTGCAACTAAAGCAACTCACGTGATGGAATCGAGCTTTACAAAGCGTCAAAAGGCCGCGAAGAAGTGTCAAACAGGATAGCCAGACAAACAGCGGTCCTAAAGTCGAGCGGCCGTCGAGCGATGGACCCATGGTGCTCGCGAGCAGAAGGCACCGCATGAGGACGAAGTGGATCATAGTCTCCTTGGTTTGCTGTCAAGTAGCATAACATGTAGATTCATTAGAACCCGTGCCGCTTGTCACGTCCCATCGCCCAAAGTGAAATACCTGGAGTTCTTGGAGGCGGATCTCGCCAAAGCATACGCGTCCGAGCGTTAGAAACACGTGATACATCATCACCAACAAAAAGTGCACGGCGATCTGCCATCACCCCATCACCAGTGTCAGCATCCACAGCTCCATCTAGCCGCAGTGTTCGCCTCGCACCATCGCGCTGAGCCTCGAGCTCGACAGCTCGGCGAAGAAGACGCGGATCGCGAACATCACGGGCGCCGCGTCCTCGTCAAACGCCAGCTGGGCCTTCCCGTCCACGCGGAAGCCCTGGGCCGCCGCCCTCCTCCCCCGTCTCCGTCGCCTCCGAACGCCGACTCCACGAGCTGGCGGCGCTGCGCCGGCGTCATCTCGAGCACGCGCTGCCAGGTCGCAGCCGCCGCGATGGCCGTCGCCGCCGCGGTGAGCAGCAGGTAGCGCCGGCTCAGTGCCATGGGCGCCTGCTGTCGGTCGCTCGCGCGTCGCGTGGCCTCCATCGACACCTGCAGCGTTGCTGCTCCAAGCGAGAAAGGCGCTCGCTCGCTCGGAGCTTTTTCGGATTGTGTCACGGAAGGAACTCAGGAACAGGAAATCCAGTATGTCACTACTTTGAGATTTGTGACATCTTGATATGGGCGTTTGTATGCCGCGGTGCTCTCACATCTCGGGGTTGCACTTTTGCACGACCATCGGGCGAGAAGGGACAGCAGCAGCATGGAGGAGATGGAGGAGGTCTACTTCCGCATGCACGTGCAGCTCGTGCAGTGGGTGCAGCGCGCGTTCTCGGCCAAGGTGCGCTCTGCTGGCTGCTGGGAGGTGCGGTTTCGGGGGCTGACGGCGCGCTGTGGAAGACCCGCGAGCGGCTGGAAGTGGCGCTCTTCGTGCTCGCCACGCACCTGCTGGCGCTCTCGTGCCTGCTGCACCTGAGCTTCGCGAGTCCGCAGGGCCACGGCGACTGCCTCGGCGCGTTCCTCCCGTCGGCGGTGGACGGTGCCGACCAGTTCCGCTTACTACGGATCCAGGTGCGGTGCCGTGGCATGGGATCTTGAGGTTGACGGGCCGGTGGGCTAACGCACCGACTAGATTACGCCCCCGACTAGTGAGTGGGCCTTCGTCCCAGGATCCACCTACCATGACGACCCAGACTGCACCAATTCGAGCGCGCGGATAGCGTCGCAGGCTTCAGTTATCGTCGATCTACCACGACCCGGCGCTGGCGTTCGCGTTCGCGCCTCAGAAGGCGCTCTTGTCGCTGCTCGAGCACGAAGAAGAGCTGCAGGGCGAACTGCAAATAGACACGCTGTACATTCCGAGCTCGAGCCACTGCTTTGAGCTCAAGTGGGTGGGGGCGTCTCCGTTGTGGACGAGGATTCGTGATCAGCTACTTGGATATGACACGATCTTGATCAACCACTTGGTCAAGCACTTCGGCGCGCACGGATTTTTCTATCACGAGGGGACCAGATCTACAGTTGACTTGGCATATGGAGTGTTCAACCCCGAAGAAGCCTCGAAGAGCGTAAGTGCCGTGACGGCTTCTGTTGCTCTCCTGCATTGTACTAAAGTCTACCGATTTGCAGCTTATCAAGTTCGTCGCTCTCAAGTTCAAAATCCTGCACACGATTCTCTTCTTGTTCTTCATTATCACAGCTCTCGTGGCGTTTGTGCTAATGGAGACACAGAAGCGGATGATCACCTTCACTGGTATAAACCCTGTTCATGCAGTATTATTGAATCTATCTCACTCTCTGGTTCTTTTTCAATTTGATGCCTGTGTGCAGCTTTGTTCCAGAACCGATCACAGTTGCAGATTCCCTTTTTCACTCTCATGTTTGCGTATTTCGCTCAGTCCTTGATGTTTGTCCCAGTGCTGGTAAGTCGAACGCGGTGTTCATCCAGCATGCTGCCTCACTATGTTAACACCGTTTATAATTTTCGTGCAGGTGGGAATGCTCTTTTTCCTTTTCGAGCTCTACAACGATCATCTACTCGCTTTCGCTGTGATGACAATCATGTGGGTCGGAGAGTCCTTCTCTGTCATCAGCGTGCGATGCCGACTCTCGCAAGTGTACTTCCCACCATTCTTCTTCTGCCTCTTCACATTCTTCCACTTGTACTTGTTCTCGTTCCCGTTCGGGTTCTCGTACGTTGCGCTGTGGACGATGAGTACCCTTCTAGCGCAGCTCATGCTGTTCTTCTGGAACTGCTTCGAGATTCCAGCGTTCGAGCGTGGAGAGATCTCTGTCGTGTGCCCAAGAGAGCCCTTCCTGCTCTCATTTTGAGAAAAAGAAA
Organism: Phytopythium helicoides; assembly: GCA_024867545.1. Taxonomy (NCBI): domain Eukaryota; phylum Oomycota; class Peronosporomycetes; order Pythiales; family Pythiaceae; genus Phytopythium; species Phytopythium helicoides. The sequence goes on along the minus strand of JANFNE010000025.1, from coordinate 577,167 downwards.
AACAAAGTCTGCAAGATGGTTTTGTGGAAGCTGAGCCCGAAAAGTTGGAACGTTTCGAGAATCAGTTGCTAGGAAAAAGTGCCTCATCATAGATCCATTATTACCTCTATTGCGAAGCGTCGTGTCTTTCAGCACGCCAGCTTTGAGGATGCTTCCATCTCGAGACCTGCCTGGATTGGCGCACACACGAAAAAGCACTTGAGCTCGACATCAGTCTCGTCGAATCAGTGTTCCGTCGACTCACAATGCGGCGTCAAGCAACAAACCAGGATGACCCTCAATTCATAGCCGCGAGCATGACACAATCCGAAATCGATGTATTGTTGTTCTCGAAGTCCGATGTGCTGGTAGCGCTGGAAACAGCTGGGCAGTACCTTGAGAAGCGGAGAAGATTGCGCAGTCTTCATACCAGCCTAGCAAGTGTGGCGAACGAAAGAGAGGTACAAGGCATCACAAACTTTGTGCGCTTTCGGCTGAAAGAGCATTCAATATCATGTGAAATGGCCAAGACGCTACTGCGGCGCATCTATGCGACAGAAAAAGCGAGAAAAGAATTCGAGGATCAGGTTTTGCACTTCAAGCAGCGGGCCAAGGATTCATCTCCATGGTGCGTACGCAACTGGAGATGCATTGCCAAATCTCCGTCTCGGTTATATGGCATTCATAACATTCCGCCAAAGCCAAAGACGGCGAAACAGCTCGAAGTAGAGCAGCGGGCTATCACTACTCTATCAAAACAGTTGGTAGCAACTGCTTTGGGTGAAGTGATGGCGAAGCTCGTTCCTCTGTCTGCAGCCCGCCCCGGAAGCACTGGAGCGTCTGGAAGAAGACCGCGAACTCGCCCGAGCGGTGAAGGACCGGAAGATCCAAAACAGATGTTCCCGTCTAGCCGCTCACGCTTTGACGCAGCACTCAAATCTCGTGCCAAGTCAAGAAATGACAGAGCTGAGCAAGATGCACGTCTACGGCATCTACGATTACAATTATTTGCGCCAGATATCTCTACTACACAATCCAGCAATCCAGGATTTGCTGATCTATTAGCAGGTATTGCTGATCCAAGCAGTGGTGAACTCGAGGGTCTTACCGTTATCAGTGAGCGACGCCAAGAGATTATAGCACTCGCTGAAGCAAATGGCGATGTAAGGATCGCTCGAAGCCTTTTGCTTCATCCGATTGTGAGCTCGGGTTTTGGACGCGCTGTAGATCAGGCCACTAATCTGTCTGTACCAGCCGAAAACGCATGGGAAGTTGTCGGTATTTGGCGCTCTGTTTATCGCACTCGCACAATACAAGCACTTCAAAACGCAATAGCAAAAAATAATTGCAGCAAATAAACAACCCTGCTTGAGTATCCTGATTGGTTCTTTATGATACCCCACATCATTAGCGCTCATCACTCACCAGTACCGCTCATCATAGACGCCCACGCTGGCACTCCCGATTCCACGCCGAGGTGGCGGCTACAAACGCCGGCGAAAATGCCAGGCTCTGAGAGTTTGGGTACAAGTTTGACAATGGCGTCGATCTCTACCTTGATTTCGGGTGTGATCATGCCCACAAAGTCAATCGCCTGGACGGTCTCTTCTAGCCGCTCAGGGTTGCGGACACCAAGAAGTACCGTTGAGACGCTCTCAGTAGACACGCACCAAGCAACCGCCATCTGCGCCATCGTGCACGTCAGCTTCTTGGCGATCGGCTCAAGCTTTCGAATCATCTGCACTCGGCTGTTGAAATCAGGGATCACTGAGCGAAAGGCAGGGTCTGCCATACGCGTACCGTTGGGCACAGACCTCGAGTACTTGGCCGTGAGCATGCTGCTCGCAAGCGGTGTCCAGATTATAAGTCCAAGCTTGTTTTTCTTGATGAGGTCGGCGAACTCAAACTCGACTTTTGAGCGCTCTAGAATATTGTACTGAGGTTGCTCCAAAATTGGGCGGATGAGCTCAAGACGATCAGCGACTTCACGCCTCCTTGTTAGCGGCTGATGGCCACTCACTCGTTCCCCAGTAAAATACCCACCCTTAATCGATGATAAAGTTTATGGTGTGAACAGGTTCTTCAATTGGCGTGGACGTTTCGTAGCGATGGACGAAGAGCACGTCGACATAGTCGAGGTTGAGAAGCTTGAGCGAGCCCTTGATACTCTCAATGAGATGCTTACGGTTTCCCCCAAGGCCACTCGGAGTGTAACTAAAGAAAGCTCTAGTGCCCATGAAAATATTGGTGCTGATCACGAGATCTTCGCGCTCCCAGAGGCCTTCGGCGATGCCTTTTTTGATAGCCTCGCCCAAAAATCTTTCGGCACGACTTCCATCATAGTTCTCAGCCGTGTCGACAAAATTGATGCCATTCTTGTAAGCAGTCTTCACGATGCCGTACCAGGCTTCTGTTCAGGCTTCTGTAGTGTGATTGGACCGTCGATCATCCAGCAGCCGAGAGCGATCTTGGACACCAAAAGTCCTCAGTCGTCAAGGAAGCGATAGGACATGTTGGCGTCTTTATTAGAAGAAGCCATTTTTGATGCGGTCTTGAAGCTTGAGTTGTTCTTGCGGGGGCGAAAAATTCGAAGTGATCGTTTTTCATTGTTGAAAACGAGCACCAATTCTTCCGGAAAGCTGGACTATGAAGTAATCGTAAGCAATCGAGGTGAAGCAATCTTCCGGTCACTCATGTTGACGGATTGGATATGTTAACGGTGAGTTCGTCAGTGATAGAGAACGTACTGTGAACTCTGTCATTCACGACCAACCCTAAGCCAAGCACGTGTATCAAACCCCTGATCAGCTGCTTTTTGGAGCAGGGAGCTCCCATTTTCGGACGCGATACTTTGAAATGGATTGGCAGCACCGCGGAGAACTAGAACGTTCGCGAGATCTTCCTGGTTCTCCATTATTGCCCTCTGCAAACAGAACGTAGCAACACCAACATTGGTGACAATTTTGGTATGCGTAAGTAGTAGCTTGACCGAGGAGATATCACTGACGTCACATGCGCACAGGAAAAGTGAGGGATCATCATCCGCTACACTGTCCCCAATGACACTTTTCTCTTTCATGTCAGGTTCAATGCCACACTCGTCCATATAAAAGCGCAATCGATCAACATCTTTACTTTGGACTGCAGCAAAAGCGTGCTGAAGAAGTTGCGGATGCAGATTCTCTGAACGACGGCTCCTCGTAGCTGCATCGACAAGAGCAGAACTGATACTTCCCGTGTCATTGGGATCCGCCGAGTCTGGCCCAAGCCATTTGCGTCGTATCTCAACAAAGCATGCCTCGTGCCCTTGCAATAGCGCAACACGCCATGCAGTCCGTTCGTTTTCGTCCATGACAGCAACATCAGCGTTGCTACTAAGTAGCAACTGTGTGGCGCGCAGATTTCCACTGGCGGCCGCCGTGTGTAAAGCAGTGAACCCTACAAAGTCCTGTGCATCTAGGAATTCGGGTCTCGTGATCCGACCAAGTAGGCAGCCAACCACTCCAGCAATGGTTTCTTCACGTGACTGGTCTGACTGGCATGTTTCCAAATTGTAATGCAACGCCTCGTGGAGAGCAGTTCGCATAGTCCATGAATCGCGTTCCATGCCTGTAAGTAATGTTGGAAAGAGAAGTAGCAACTTCTCCACGACCAGCTTAAGTCCTCGCCGTGCAGCATCGTGGAGCAGCGTGCGTTGCCGTTTGCCCGGCAAAGATGCGATGTGTGCACTTTCTGACGCGAGAAATAGATCTGGGGCGGTCATTGCAAGGATATACATGGCCACTTGCTCGTGGCCATGGAGAATCGCGAGGCTCAACGCCGAGTACCCGTCGCGGTTTCTCATATAGATCATGTTTGATGACGCCTCCAATAGCTTTGGTAGCACTAGAGATACGATTTCCAAGTGGCCAAACTTTGCAGCTAGATGTAAGACTGAGTTTCTCCCGCGTTCGCTCAGAACAGTGATGTCTGCCCCTTGAATGTCGCCATCTCCGTTTTCCATGACACTACCGTCGGGTCGATACCCATCGAGCAAGTCAACGACGCCGTTCAAATTCCCTCGGCGTGCTTGAACAAGTATTTCACATTCTTGAGCTCGAGACTCTGCAATCGCACATCGCCTCCCGAGAAAGCCACGCACTATTCTTGTCACGTGGTTTGCACACACCATCGCACGACAGAAAATCGAGAATACTCGAGCATATCGCACATACTGACGACCAAGAAAACCTCGAACAACTCGCTGGATAGACAGTGAGCAAGCTGCTTGCACAAGCCGCATTTCATGTTGACGCATCTGAACGACTCTTGCCCGACTAAGCATTCCCCGAATTCGCTTTTGAATGATGGTTGCTGCAATCTGGCGTCTTTCAATTGTGACCCGTTGACGCTGCTGCATGAATGCCTTGCGAGCCAGAAGCTTTCGTCGAACGAAAGACTGGATTCGCTGAGCTGCAGCAATTTCTCGCTGAAAGAGTATCTTACGTACGCGTTGCCTTGCCAAGTATCCGTGGTAAAGCCGAACGGCAATTGCAGCTAGCTTGTATTTTGCCTCTTGCCAGTAACGCGATCTCATCTTGCTGGTGAAAGATCGTGCAAGAGCCGCACGCCATGCCGATTGCAAAGTAATTGCACTCGCCAATCTGCGTTCGTACCGCCGTCTACGACGCTCGGCTTGGAGCCATCGCCGTGCAGACCAACAACGATATGCACCTTGGATCGAGGCAGCAGCTTGATTTCGTTGAGCCGAAATCCGAGCACGCCGGTCCTTTTCACCCAGCACGATTGCAGTACCTTTGGTGACGCGGACGAGGTTGGATCGGATACGCTTACGCATGGTAAGCTTCTCGCGCATGTCACGAAATTTTCGACGCAACACGTATCCTTTGTATAGCCCTTGGATTGCAAAAGCAGCTTTTTGCTCCAGTTGGAACCTTTCTCGCCGCGCATCGTTGAGTCGCCGCAAGAAAAAATCGCGCTCTTGGGTTAGCGCTGCAGCATTTGTATTGGCAAGCTCTTCCGGGGCTAAAGACGCGTAAGGCGAGTCAAAACAATAAGAAGCTGCGGTAATAGCTGGGTCCGAAAAAGAGCTGGACAGCTTGGTGGTTGATTTCGCAGCTGATGGAGAAACATTTTTCATACTGGAGTCGAACCTTTGAGCCCAAGCTGCCTTTGGACTTCCGCTGACTGCCACTCGCGGGAGGATTAACGCAGTGGTGACTACCGACATCACTGTGCTATAGGTACACCGCCGAGTGCCAAAGTACAAACTGGGCGTCACGACCATTCCTTCATTTACTGCCACAATTCTTGCATGACGACGTTCTTCCTGAAATCCAGAAAAGTTGCCATGTCACCATAAGTCGATTTAGCATCCGAGCGACATCGACGAAGAATCACCTGAAGCCGCAGCCACTCCTGCTTTGTGAGCTGCGGTCGCGGCATCTTGCTGAGTTTGTGTCGGCAGGTGGCTACTGCAAACTGCAGAGAGTCGCGGCTGTTCCTGGTTGCTCTCAGGAAACGGCCGTGTCGGTGCACCAAGAGACTCACAGGACGTGAGACCTTGGATTCATTGCAGAATATGGAGGGTAGTGCCACCTTGGATACCTGTAGTGACGTTGATAGTTCTGCCGAGTGTCTCGGTTTACAAGCCAACCATGACGAGCTCCTCCTTCCGCGCCAGATAGCTGCAGATCCTGATAGTGCTAAACACGAACGTAACGAAGACATCATTATCGATGAAGCACTGACTCGAGTACTTGGGACACCGTGCTTTGAGGCTCTAGATGGAGCGCGCTGCTCCTTCCTTTACACGATGCAGCTTACATGCTCAAATGTGGTATCGACAGTCGTCACAAGTCGCATTTGCCGCCCAGATCAACAACCATTGTCTGCAAGTATTGAGAGAGTGAAAGAGGCAGCTCGAGGCGGCAAAGCCTCGAATTTCAGTGGACCCAACCAAGAGCCCGACATTTCTTCGACTCTATCTAGCGTATATGGAGCAAGTCAAACGCGCAAACTGCCACGAAAGCGACGCGCAGGCGTAGGTAACAACAAATACCAGGCGCAGCTCCCAGCTTTTCGACGGAGCCTCCCTGCTCTTCCCATTCCGATTAGCCGATTGAATCAAGAGCTACGTCAGGTACTTTCATTTGCTCATTTTCACAATCAGCAATGCTTACTTATATTCAACACGCACATCGTTGGCTATTAGGAGCGTGATGCATTTATGAAGAAATTGCATCAAGAACGAGAAGAGAAAACAACTCTTGAGAATTGGGCAGCCACAAAGATCCAATCTTGCTTCCGCGGTCACCGAGCCCGCCCACGCGAAGTGGGATATGCAACGCGCCAAAAGATTATCACACTTGCGTCGATCCGTTCCGAGGTGGGTGAACTCAATCTGTTTCTCTTAAATCTTTGAGACCCAGTATCGTTGACCAATCATTCTGCAGCTCGCTGGAATGGAAGAGCATTTGATTCGTACCACCGCTGCAGCTGCTGCTGCAGGAAAATCACAAGACATTGACGACGGCAAAAACGAGAGGGAGGATCAGTCGCCAGAACGGAATGCACTTGGCTCGACTTCTCCGTGGAGAAAATCAATTGAAGACAAAGCTCAGCGTAAGCGTGATGCGAAGTTGCGGCGAGAGCAGACAAATCGCGCCGCCACGCTTGTACAGGTACGATTGTGAAATATTCCCAATTCCTTTCTTTACGATGACCAAATGTTTGTACTCGTTTTTCTAGGCATGTGCTCGACGTTTTCTGGCACAGGTTGGGTATGCTCGGCTTGTTTCAAGGCATATCGATGAGAGATTTTTGTTTGCAGTTGTGAAGATACAGGTCAGTTGACCGCTTTATCCCTGCGGTATTTAATCGATCTAACGGTCGGGGTCCTTGATAGAGCGCATATCGTGGCTATCGTCTTCGCTCTCGTATCCATGAGGTTGTTGCTCGGCTTCAGCAGCGAGCAGCTCTACAGATCCAATGCCTCGTGCGGTATGTTTTCAATTGCAGGATGTTCTCCACGAAAAGAAGGCTAATGAAGTCAACTGTATCAGTGGCGTTCAGGCCCGAGAACGTGTTTGCATCATCCAATTTGAGCGAAAGTGTCAAGCACGGAGACGTGCAGGCTTACCATTGGAATTCTCGTTACCAAGTCGAACAGGACGCAGTGGCTCCCCTTCATCAACGATATCATCTACATTACGGATTCTGTACGAGCATCGGAAGTCAAGTGTTCGGCTTGAGTTCAAAACACCAAAGTGGGAGCAAGAACAGTTCTACTTAAACATCCATGTACGTCTAATTTCTCGCCAAAGTTGTAACCACGCGACCTCTAACATCTCCTCCTGAGTGAAGAAAGTCGCTCGCAAACTATTTGCCAACCAGGCTCGATATACGTCACGATTTGCGCTCTTGCTTACACCGAAAGCTAAGAAAGAGCGTCCCAATGGATCTGGTGGCATGAGGGACACTGCACACTCATTGCGTCGAAGCTCAAGTCGCGCATCAGCACGCTTACGCAACGCTGCATCGTTCATCCGTATTAGCGCAACGATTGCTGACGGAGGTAACCGGCAGACTTTGAAAGGACAAATACCATGATCCTGGTATTTGAGATGAATCTTTGGCACTCGTGTTCTGCTCAATGTGGATATTGCATTCAAACAGTTCATACGACACAGTACAGTGGCCGCTGCACCCTACTGGACTACATGCACCTATGAGCTTCGTATCCGCTCCAACTTTCCTATCTCCACGTAGTCGCGCTGCCTAATGACGCGATCTCCTCCTGCTTAGCCGCCAAGCGGCATCTGCGATGCCTCGAGCAGCTCCCGAGCCGTGTACTGCACCATAGCGAGTGTAGCGCGAGCAATCTTTGGACCGTTGCCAAGCGACTTGACGTTACCACCAGTAGCTGTGGCAGCCTTTGGCACCTCCATGACACTCAGTCCCGAGCTCGTCACAGCTTCAGGCACGCGAGCAGGGAACGACTGTGCCTCCTCGGCGAAGCCAGAGCTAGCCTCAGCAAGCTGCGGCACAGACTCGGCGGCACTCTGAGTGTTCTCAACAAGCTCCACGAGAGCGTCACGAAGCTCGGCAACAGGCTTGGACAGCTTATTGAGGCGCTTGAGCTCTAGCGGCTCTTCACCGTTCATCAGCATCGGCGCACCAGTCTCCTCGTTGATAACGACGTTCAGCTGGCTCAGGTCCTCGGTCTTGGCAATTGCCGAGAACAGAATGGAGGCAGCTTCACGGAGGGACGCCACGTGAGCCTGCAGCATCAGGTGCTTGCGAAGCGTGAAGAGAGCAACGTTCACGTCGCGCACAAGCACATCCGCATCTCCGCGACGCGTGACACGCAGACGTCCGTACTTGGGCTCGAACTGCACGGCGCTTGCAGCATCAGTCTTGCTCAGTGCCGCGTTAAGCTCCTTAAGGGCGTGCTGTACGGCATCGTAAGCCTCGCGGAGCGACACGTTGCTCGACAGCTTGTTGTCGAGCTCAGCACCGGCAATCACGACCTCATCGTAGTTCTCCTCGTCCACTTGCACGTACTTGAAGAGCTCGAGTGCGGCAACGACTCCGTCAAAGAGCATGCGAACCTGCGCCTCACCCTGCAGAGCTGCCGCAGCCGACTTGAGGTTCTCCTCGGCCATTGCGAGTCCGTTATGGATTTCGACGAGCTCGTTGAGCGGGGCGAAAGCGGACTCGAAGAAAGCATCGAAGTCGGGGATCTTGGTCTCGCGCACCTCGATCGGGTCGAGCTCCTTGTCAGCCGGGTCACGTGCCACGCACACGTGCTTGCCGACGGCAGATCCGGAGCAGACTTGGCCCATTGTAGTGGAGAGAAGATGGGGACTCGGGGTCGAGTAGGAAGAGTGGGGGAGGTCTTCTTGCTGGGAAGAAGGCGGATCGAAGAGTGAGCGGGGCGAGGCGAGTCACGTCGAATCGACACCAACTCGCACGCAACGACCCAACCGACCGGCAACGGCAGGAACGAGGCAAGAAGACGCGCGGAACAGCATCGAGTGCATTGTCAGCAAGGTGTGTGCGATAGAGAGCGGAGGAAGCCAGCCGGCAGCGACGGGCTGGTCGCACCAGAACGCCTTAACCCGTGACTCACATGCGTCGAGTACTGGGCGGGGGTGACCAGGTCGACAGGTGTCACCGGCTGGCTCGTGCGTGGTACAGTAGTGAGTCACTGCATCGCATCGAGGCTTGTCGTGGGCCAACCGATGATCAACATCCACGCGATGGAGCTGAACGGAGACCAACACCGACGAGTGGCGCGAGTGGAGCGCATCTTGCAGTCCGAACTCACGAACCGAACTCTGTACCCATGTCGGTGCGTATCAAACAATAACGGTTCGTATCCGTTCCTCTGTACCCATGTCGGTGCGTATCAAACAATAACGGTTCGTATCCGTTACAATGATTTTCAGCCAATGAAATCTCGGAAGCCCATTCAACCAATGGAAACGCGCATTGTTGCAGCACCAGGAGACCGGCAGCATGAGCGACGAGTGGGAGGACGGCGAGGTGCTGGAGGAGGGCGAGGAGCGCGAGGAGCCGACGCCCGCCGCTGCTGCTGGAAGCGCGGCTCAAGACGCGTCGAATGGCGCCGGTCGCGCGTCAATAGCGTCCGTAGAAGCTGAGAACGAGGACGGAGAAGAGGGAGAAGTGGCCGAGGCGCCTGCGATTGGAGTTGTTGGATCCAAGCAATGGCCGCCGCTGCCGCCAGGCTCCGCGCCTCCGCTTCCTCCGTCGCAGCAGCGACCTTCGCATGCTCAGGTGCAGTCGAGACCGCCGCCGAACGGAAGCTACGGACAGCGCAACGGCGGACAGCTGCAGCACTCGCAGCTCTACCACCAGCCGCAGCGACCGCCTCCGGGGCATCACTACCCGAGCCACAGCGGGGGATACTCTGGACAGAGCCAAGGTAGCTACTCCAGTAGGAGCCAGCACAGCAGTTCGCAGTATGAGCAGGATGACCGCACGTACTCGGCTGACCTCGTGCTCAAGTACCCGCGGCAGCAGCCGCGGAGCCGCGTGCTGCTAGATTTTGCAGCGTGGATGGAATCGTCGCGCGCACGTCGACGGCTCACTGTTGATGACGTGCAAACACTGCTGCTGAATGTGATGGAGAAGACGTCTGAGCGGCGAGAGCAAATCAATCAAGGATGGCGAAACCGGTGAAGATCTCGAGCAGGTCGTTAGCGAGTATCTTCTTCCGTCGCTCTTTCCAGATGCGCCACTGCCGTCTCATATCTGCCTGGTGATGTTGAACGGAGTGCACCCAGCTGTTTTGCAAAAGTTCCGACCGACGCTACCGTTCTTCGATGCATGCACGAGCGTCCCCGTTTCGTTGACGAAACGTGAGCATACGCGTCGAATCGAATCTCCGCTTCCTGAGCTGCTTTACAAGTTTCCGAAGCCGCGAGTTGATACCAGGTGAGCTCGATTCCCTTTAGTGTTGCTGTATTAGTCGAATTCTGACTATTTCTTGCTGTGCCAGAAACCTGCCGATGGAGGAGCTGTTCTACTCGCACGAGCTCACTTTCATGATGGAGCACTCCTTTGGTTTTGTTGACGAGCTGCTGACGACTCCGGATGGATCTTTTGCGCGTCGCAGTCAACCGACAGCAGGAGGTAATTGGGAACTAGACGGGGAAACGCTATACCTTAAGTGGCGCCGAGCTGTTGGAACATCGTCCACGACTAGCTCAAGTGCGAGCGGCCTTCCAGCTGGAATGGATATGATGGAACTTGTGGGCATCGACACATCAGGGGAGGACTCAGCCGCTGCTGCTGTTGCGGTTGCTTCGGCGAACAATCAGAAACACCAGCAAAACAAGATTCAAGACGAAGAGGACGAAAACTATACACTAGATGTGTTGGTGAGTGAGGACGGATCATTCCATTACTTTTCGACAAATGCTCTGCTGGACAACATGTACGCCCGAGACGTTCCCGAGCACCTGCAAGCTAAGAAACGCAAGCGTGACGGCGAGGAAGGAGAAAGGCAGCGTTCGATCCGTCTGTCCCTTGTGAAAGCGACTGCTGTCGATGTCGCTCGCACTTTGGACGGGAATGTGATCCTACCAACTATCAAAAAGAAGGAGGCGAAGCCTGTTGAAGGCGAGCAGCTAAACAAAAAGCAGAAGACTGATGCCGAGACCGATCAGTCGACTGGAGGAACCCGCTGAGCCGAGCTCTGAGCAATCTCCTCCCGAAGGTTTGACTGCAGAAGAGCGCCTGGCGTTGGAGTACTACGTGCTGTCATCCGCTGAGCTTCTGCAGCACGGGTACCCGGTGGATATTGTTGCCGAGCAGACGCGTCTTGAGGCGTCAGCCTCGTCATTGCTGCTGCCTCATGAGAAATATCAGCAGACGCGGAAGCGATCGGCTGATCAGCAGGAAGGACAAGAAACACTGTGTGCTCTCGCGCTCGATTGTGAGATGTGCGAAACAGCTCTTGGGATGGAGTTGACCCGCGTTACAGTGGTTGACATCAATGGCAAGAGCGTGTATGATGCCCTGGTTAAGCCACCGCGCGATATCGTCAACTATCACACTCAGTACAGCGGTATTTCAGCCGAGACACTCAAAGACACGACGAGGACTCTTACTGATGTCCAGAACGAGCTGCTTTCGACGCTACTGTTTGAAGATACGGTTCTTGTGGGCCACTCGCTCACCAGTGACCTTCGTGCTCTGCGTCTTGTGCACAATCGCATCGCAGACACTGCAATCTTGTTCCCTCATCAACGCGGGTTCCCCTTCCGCGCATCCCTCAAGTACTTGACGAAGACTTATCTGTCACGGGACATCCAGAGCGTCGATGTGAACGGGCACGATTCTGCTGAGGACGCTATCTCCGCTATGGACCTGCTCCTGCTGAAGTTGCGTCGCGGTCCGTGGTTTGGCGTTCCCGATATGACAGCAACGACGTCCACAAGCTCGAACTCTTCGAATGGTGGAGGGAATGCGAGCGATGGTGGAGCGTTCGACTCTCTGCTCGCCAAAGCCTCTTTGTTCAACAAGCGTGTATCAATGTTTCATCTGGAAGCAGGGCTGTCCTCGGATGCAAAAGAAAGTAAGCCAGCGTCAAGAAAGCCGTGGGAATTGTACGCAAGCGGGGATTTGCGTGCCGTCATGCAGAACCCGTTTCGCCATGGGTTGGTGCAGTACAAGCGACGGTTAAGTGGTGATGAAGCGATTGTGGCTGGATCTAGTCTGGTCATCGCACACGCGGCGGACTGCTCGTCATGGGCATCGCTCACGGATTCCGTGAAAAACAGTGTGATCGGAGATAAGCATGCTGATGTATGCTGGATCGAAGTCGACACACCAACCACCGTTTCGGATCCTACGTCCTCCGACACGGCAACCCCGCCGACGATCCAGCAGCAGCACGAGGACTTTGTTGGCCGGCATGACGCTTGGATGGCACGCCAGCACGCGCACTGCAAGCAAGTGGACACCTTCTTGACAGACTTGACGGGTCTTGGTTCCAAGAAGCTCGCGGCTGAGAGTGCGCTGCCCAGTGGCACACTCGTCTTGGTGATGCCACAGGGTGATTTGGCATTGTTGCGGTATCTCAAGGGATTGCGTACTCGCGCCAAGTGGCGCGACAACAAGGAAGGAGGTGGGAATGACGACGACGACGGCACTTTGCGTTGGTCCAACGAAGAGCTGCATGCTGCTGTTGGCGATGCCTTTCGCGGAGCTATGGACTCGTGTTTGTTCCTCATGCAAACGAAGTAGATAGAAAGCACCAACGTTCCGATGCGAAAGATGAAGCAAACGTAATAGAGCGAACCGACTGATCTCTGCTAATTCCCAATCCCGCAAGCATCTAGTCCGAGTCTTCATCGACCGTCCGCCGCTTTTTGTGCGAACGGATGACAACTTCCTCTTCCTCCTCTTCCTCCTCCTCTTCCTCCACGGCTTCGCGTCCACGGCCAAAGCCGTCTTCCTCTTCGCTGTCGGAGCGTTCACGCTCACGACTGCTGCGCTGGCGGCTGTAGTCATCGAAACCCATGCCCACATTGCTGACGGGGCGACGAGCAGGCTTGCGGTTCGCCTTTCCCTTGGAGCCAAACTGCTGCTTGATAGCTCCCACATGCTCGTCGTCGTCATAATCATCGTGACCGTGCTCAAGGAAGTTGGCATCCATGCGAGCCGATGATCGCTCGCGGTCATACTCGTACGACTGGCGCGCCTTCTTACGGTTAAGCAGTCGCAGCTTTTCGTCCTCGATCTTGACACGCTGCTCTTGCTCGCGGTCACCGTCGAGCTCGGAGATATATTGCTTTACCTTTTGGACGCCCTTGTTGTGCTTAGCGCGCATTGACATGGTGAGCGACTTGTGCGACTTGCTCGACGTTGTCATGGGGCGGATCGTGATTTTTCGTTTAATCGCGAGTGGCATTCAAGCACTGTTTCCTGGCCGGGGACGTCCTCGTCTTCCTCTTCTGGGTCCTGAAACTCTGGGCGATCGCTTGACGTCTCGTTCACAAACAGGAACGAGTTCGCAAGTTTCTGGCGCGTCAGGTGCAGCGCCTCCTTACCGACAAACATGGTCAGCGTGCCGTCCTCCCACTGCACGAGCTTTGTGTTGGACTCGCGCATTGGGAGCCCCGTCTTGTGGTCGACGAGCACGCGGCCATCGTCGTCATTGCGCTTGTAACGCCAGCGAACGTAGTTGCGGTACAGCGTCTCATCCGACGGGTTCTCCATCTCTTCGGCGATTGACGCCTTGGTGTACGCCGTCGGAACAACTCGCAGGATGTTAGGCATCTTGGTCACGTAGCATGTAGCTCCCTTGGGAGCGCGCGGCGTCTTGGGCAGCCAGATCTCACCCTCTGCGCCGGATCCACCGCCGAAGCCGCCGTCGTACGCCGCATCCGCATCCGCGCGGTCGATCGCGTCTCCACCAGCATGGCGCTGGTCATCCCGCACCGGCGACTCCTTGATCCCTCTGCCCAACCGCAGCAGTGTTAGTCATCGCATCCATCCACTGTCCCCCGCAGCCGCCAAGCCGACGTACGAGGCCTTGAACTCCTCCTCCTCCGAGTCGTAGTCGGAGCCGAAGAGGTCCTCCATCTCCTCCTTCTTGGCGTCGCCCTCCGGCTCCTCCTTCTTGGGCGGCTTCTCCTCCTCCTCCTCGTCCTCCTCGTCGCTGAACAGCTTGGAGCTGCCCGCCTTGTCCGCCTCCTCGTCGCTCTTGGCCTCCTCACGCTCCACCGACGGCTGCTGCGCCGGCGTCTTGGCCAAGTCGAACTCGTCCTCGCTGCTGCTGTCGCTGCTGCTGCCCGTCGCCGCCTCGGGAGACGACATGGCGCCGCTCGACACTAAGCTCCAGGCTTGGAGCTTAGGCTTGGAGCTTACTTAGGCTTGGAGCTTTGGCTTTGGCGGTTGGAGGGGGCGTGGGTCTTTAGGTTCGCATGGGGGATTTTAAGTGCGTTTTATACCTGTAAAGTGCGATATAGGGAGAAGGCTGCGGGCAAAAGCGCACCTTGCGAGTCATTTTTCGCCGCGACGCCGAGCAGGCAACATGGAGCAGATCATGCAGATGCAGGACGACATCCACAAGCTCAAGAAGATGATGGACCTGGTGTTCGACAAGATGTGCGTGTGCAGGGGACGCTGAGCGCCTCGGTGGGCGACAACTGACCGTCGGCTGCGCGCGCAGCGACCACCACGGCGCCGAGACGCCGTACGACGCGTCCGACGCGTACGGTGAGTGAGACCGTGGCGCGGATTGGCGTGCTCGTGGGCTTCTTCGTTGAGCAGACGCTGATGAAGTGAATTGCACCAGCCGACAAGGACCGCATCATTGAAATGCTGAACCGCCTTAGCTCGCGAGTAAGCTGCTGTTGCAGAGTTCCTCTCTGATAAAACAGTAATTGACAATGTTGCGCGCTGCAGCTCGCGGACGCCGACATGTCGAACCTCACGGCGGCGCCGACAAGCGACGCGACGCCGGACGAGATCGCTGTGAGTGCTTCCCCTGGAAAGGAAGTGGAAAGTGAGTCGGTGACACTGGTTTTCGCTTTGGCAGGCGCTCAAGCTCAGCATCAACCGGACGGAGGACGAGCGGCAGAGCATCCACCGGCGCGCCGGCGCCTCGCTCAAGGGCATTCTTTGATGGATACAAGGCGGCATCCAGTTGAAAGCGAGAAAAAGAATGGTGCGCAATGCAAGAACGGGGAGATATTCAATATAGCCCCTACATATCGATTTATGGTCGCTAGCTCAATCGTCAAACTCGAACTCGTGGGAGTTAGCCCAGATCTCGTTCGTCAGCGCCTGCACGTCACTCTTCTTGATGGCGCTGGGACTGCGAGCCTTCTTGACACTTGGTGACGACGTGAGCGGCGGTGGCGACGCCTTGCGTTTCAGATGCGTGAACTTGGGCACTGGTGGACTACTCTTCGAATGCGAAAGCGAAGACGCAATCACATGCGGCTTCGGATGGGACAGCAGCGACTCGCTCTCTTTAGTCTCCTCATCCAACGGCTGAGAATGCTCCTGGCTCATTTCGATGGCCTGCTGCTCCTGCTCGGCGAAATGATCATCCTCGATTTCGCGAGAGAGGCGCTCCCACATTCCAGTCATTTTGAGGTGCATCTCGAGATCCGCAAGACTCTCGAAGTAGTCCTCGCCTAGCCGCGCCGTCTTTTTGTTGGTAACGCCTGGCTTGAAGTAGTCGTACTCGAAGCGTCCAGGACGATACGTCCACCCTTTCGACAGCAACTTCTTCTCGATCTTCCCCATTGTAATATCCACTCGCGACGACACAGCCTCCTCGTAGAATGCAGTTTTCGCCGGGATAACAATCTTTGGTGGAGCCTTCCGCTTCGGAGCAGTCTGCTTTCGAGCCTTCTTGACAGCGGGCTTCGCAGTTGCTGCATGTTCAGCATGGTCAGAAGTCGTTTCCGCCCTAGCTGGTGCGAGCGCGGCCAAGCGCCTCTTTTTCTCAGCAGTGATTTCGAGCTGCTTTAGGTGTTTCTGGTAGGCTTCCTCGCGCAGCTCTTCCACCATCTCATTGTGCTGACTCTTTAGCTTGTACTCGATGTCGTCCCACTTGCCACTGTCCTTGAGGAAGTTCTCAAACTCGGCTTGCGACTGCCAGTAGTTGCTGTTGAGCTTTGCATTGTCCTTGTTGTAATCCGGTGCAAAGTAGTCGTACTCAAATTTGCCAGGCTGGTAGTACCAGCCTTCATTCTTCAAAATCCCGAGAATTTGGCCGAATGTGCATCGGAACTCGGGTGGGTTGAAGACAAAGATGTCCTTTTCCACCACAGCTGCCGCCGCTTTCTTCTTGGCAAGTGTTTTGCTTCTCTTGGCAGAAGCTACCTTCTTCTTGGCGCCAGACGACGATTTAGCTGGGATGATCGACTTTTTTGTGGGAGGCGTGACGAACTTGGACTTGCCGCTAGACGGTGGCAGCAGAGACTTCTTGTGTACTTTTGGAGACGGTGTCTTGAACGAGGCTTCAGCATTCGACCCGTTGAGGTCTTGCTTTGGGGCTGCCTTCTTGACCTTCTTCACCGGCTTGGGCTTGGGCTCTTCAAACATGATGGCTTGCGCTCCCTCAACCGAGTCGCCGAGCTTGATCACGCCGACCTCAGTCGCGAGGCACTTGAGCACAGCACCCTTCTTTGACTGGAAGATGGTCTCGTTGGGCTTGAAGTCCATGAAGTTTGTGCCAGGCTTGACGAACAGAGTCTCGGCCCCGTACTCCATGGTGAACCACCCAAATCGCTTCTGGCAGATGGGCCAGAGCGTTTCCCACACAACCGCCTGCGTGGCGTCGTCCCCCTCACTCGCTCGGGACTGCGCGATGAATTTCCAGCACGCCTTGTCCTTCGAATCGAACACGTTGATGTTTGGCTTGAAGCTGAAGAACTGGACGCCTGGCATGGCGCAGAAGAGCGTGTTGGGGCCTTGCGCAACCTGCCAGCCGCTCTTCTCCAGCAGGTCCCAGATGGCACCGAACTCCCTCTCAAACCGCTCCCTGGCGCTCAGGTCCTTGTCGCCGTCGCTCTTGGCGGGGCTCGCACCGGCCTCCTTGGGCTTTTCCTGGGGTGTGGCGCCCTCCTCCTTCTCCTGCTCTTCCTGCTGCTGCTCTTCCTCCTCCTCCTCTTCCGGCAGATCCTCCTCGTGGATCACCTGCGTGGCCTCCACGCCCACGTCGTCGTCCTCGTCCTGCGTGTCGGCGTCGGCCGTCGCGTCACTGTCCACGCTCTCGTTGGCGGCCTTGGCGGCCACGGAGCCGGCCGCGAACGCTGGCTCTCGCGCGCTCGGCAGCCCCAGCACCACGTCCACGTCCTGCATGTCGCCCGCTTCGGTCTGTGGCCCGTGAGCTGCGGTCTCGATGTGCTTCAAGCCGCCAGGCTCGCGCGTTGCCACCTGGTGTATAAATACTCGAGGCGAAGGTGTCGTCGCCGTCTGACCTCGCGCCAAAAATCTCTCACTTGGCGATTGTATGCGGAGAGTCCTATCGAGATCCGATCGCGCTGATCGAGTTGATAACGGCGCGTCGATCGGATCCTTGGAGATCCGAACGCTCGCGCCGATCAACTCAATTTTCCCGCGCTCAAGGAGATCCAGGACCTGGACATACAGCTGTCCTCCATGTCCATTTGTATCAGTAAAAACGTACAATCCTAAATTAACAATGTCATATCCACCCAAACAGCTTCCCACCTAGAAACCTACCTCTAAATTGTCCCATATCGCCCAAACTAAACCAAAATCCTCCCTCAAAATTCCCAAATCCAGCCACGTAAATAAACATACAATCCCCATAACAACACTTCAAATCTCCGGAGTGATGGTCATCGCGCGCCAAAAACTCCTATCGGGTTTCCCTCCCGCCGAGGACCAAGTCCGCCAGTCCGAGAAGAGACAGATCGCCCACGCGCTCGCCGGCCCCGCGCGTCCCCACGAGCCGTCGACCATGGCGCCGCGAGTGCGCTGGGTCAAGCTGCGCGCCATGCAGGTGCCCTGGCCCGCCTGCGTGTACGCCGACTACTCGGCGGCCGCCGCCCACATGCACAGCGTCGCCAGCCTGCGCGACGCCAAGCCCGCGCTGGACGTTGAGGACCGCGTCGTGCACTTCCTGGGCGTCGGACCGCGCGCCGCCCGCGTGCGCGCGCCGGGCGTCGCGCCCAACCTGCAGTTCTGCGTCGCGCACGAGGACGACCTGCTGGCCGCGGACTTCGCCGACCGCCACGAGTTCGGCCCGCTCTGCCGAGAGCTCGGCGTCTCCGAGGAAGAGATTGTGCGCACCGAGATGCACGCGGTCTACCAGCGCGCCTGCGCCGAGGCCGAAGAACTCACCGCCAAGGCCACCACGGACGGGGAGGTAAATGATACAGGCGAGCAGAATTCCGAGCAGCGACGGTGGAGCTAACGCTGCGTGTGGCGCTTTTGCAGGCGACCGAGTTCTTTGTCAAAAAGCTGCAGGACGCGGCCAGCAATCTTGGCAAGAGGAAGAACGCGCTCGATGAATCTCTGCAGGAGACACGCCCCTCTTCGACACACAAGACGCACAAGGTCGCGAAGCAGCGCAAGAGCTCGCCAAAGAAGAATGCTGCTGAGCCCTCGAACCAAGTCGCCACGGATGCAATTGCTGCCCTCAACAAGATTGAGGGCCTGTCGTCGAAGTGCTGGGAAATGATGGTGGCAAGCGGATGGGAGACACTCAGGCAGGGTGACGGGCAGGAACTGTTCAAGATGCCTGATGTGTCTTTCTTAGACTTCCGGCCCAACGTTAACATCTTCGACACACTCGAGAAGGCTTGCGCTCGGTATTTGAAGCAGTGGATCAAGGACACAAGGAACGGTGACGTCTCGAACCAAGAGGACCTTGTCGAGTTTGCATGGCCCCTCGCTCTCCAAAGCGGTTGGCAGACCATGTCGAATGGAGACGAGACTTGGTTTATCATGCCCGACACTCCGTTCGACAAGTGGGCTCCAAATGTCACCATGTTTACAACAAAGGAACAGGCTGTCGCCAAGTTCCTTGCCGCATCTGGGTTTGGTGCTAATTCTACTGATGATGCCGACGACGAGGGTGCCAAAAGCGATGCAACTGAACTTCTCGACGAAAGCGAGGAAGAGGAAGACATGAACGTGGACAGCTCTCAGGAGGAACCTGAAACTGCTAACAGCACTGAGGGGAGTGACAGCGATGAAGATGTTGTGGAGGAAGAAGAAGTGTCCGAGGTTGTGGTTTCCAAGCTGTCAAAGCCGAAGCCGAGCAGAGTGCGTAGCTCGTCGAACCCTAAGGCAAAGCGAGCTGTATCCCTATCGCTTTCTCCTGAGAAGCCACCGCAGCCGCCAAAGACTATCCACAAACCAAATCCAGTTCAAAAGCAAATTCCTCCGTTTACACTCAGGTTAGGCATGATCGAGGCTGAGATCAAGCAGCGCGGGTGGTTCTGGAAATCAAGCACTTTTGGGTACACATACTACCGGCCGCATTGCAAGGGTAAGCGCGACTCAGAGCTCTCGCTGAACGAAGACTACTTCCTTGACCAGGACGCTCTCGAGATGTATCTTAGCAAAACTGGACTCAGGGAAGAGATCTACGATGCCTACCTCTACGATCACGAGTGCAAGTACGGGCTTCATGATGACAGTAGCGACGATGAAGACGACGAGCCAATCGGTAAGAAAAATGCCAAAAAGCAAGTCCAGACTAAAGATTCCAGCAAGGCCCAATCGAAGGCTCTCAATAACAGTGCAAACAAAGCTTCAACGAAACCAAAGAAGAAGCCGTCTTCCGCCCCCAAGCGTAGCGTCGTGAGCACTAGCAGCCGAAAGCGCCAACGAACCTCCAGCTCTGTCCCTGAGGTCAAGTTTGGCGATGTGTGGAGGGTTCTGAGCGAAGAAGGTTGGCATTACAAGCCAGGCAAGTTTGAGTACGACTACTTTAAGCCTCACTGCAGCGACGTTTCTGAGGGTGAGAGCATGGTCGATTACTTTGTTACGAAGGATCTGCTCATCGACTACTTGAAAACAAGCGGGATCTGGGAGCGTGTGGCCCGTCAAATTGCGGCTGAAGATGAATCATCTGAGGACGACGACGTGGATGCACCTTCTCAAGCAACCCAGGAACGTGGTCAGAAGCGAAAGAGTGTGGAAAACGGGGGTAATAGACTCGAGAACAACAACACGGCGAAGAAGGTGAAGCCGGGCGCCGAGCTGCAAACTCCAGTCGCCAAGTCGAGAGTGCTGGTTGATATTACTCCAAGTTTTATCACGGAACCAGACGACTCTATTTCGCCAGATGCTGCCGGGGCCAAAGAGACAGACCATTCGGCTGTTGGTCTGTCAGCGAAGCCGCGCAACCTGGCCAATGTCTTCACTCCTTCTCCAAGCAATGTCAAGAAGCCGAAGCTCAGTGAGCACTCTGCGTCCTCTCTGGCCAAGAAAGATGAGGATCCAGTGTCACTGGCTATCAAGCGACTGACTGCGTCTTACACGCCACAAAAGCTCCGGTACCGCGAGAGTGAATTTGCTGAAATTCGCGGATTCTTCCGCCAGTGTTTCATTCAGCGTCGCGGTGCAAGCTTGTACATCTCGGGAGCTCCTGGCTGCGGCAAGACAGCTCTCCTAAAGTCTACGGAGGGCGAGATTGACGACCTTCACAAGGTTTGTGCCGTTTTTGCGATTATTTTTCGAGCAATCTTGAGCCTAACTGTTTTGCTACCATTAGGAATGCTTCCACGGCGCCAATGCAAGAATCGTCAGATTGCATGTGAACGCCATGTCTCTCAAGAACACAGAAGCGTTGTTCTGCGAGTTGGCAGAGGCTGTGACCAACCAATCATTTTCCAACGCAGAAGACGCGTTTGCAGCTGTGGAGACAGCCACCAGCACGACCAACAAGTCCAAGCGCCATACGACACTGTAAGTATTGTGTTATGCTTCGCTTGATGAAGGTTTATGCCGCTAACTTTAGCTGCTTTAGTGTGCTGGTGCTCGACGAGATGGATACCCTGCTCAACCGCAACGGCGTTGAAAGTTACCTGTGTAGGCTGTTTGAGCTCGCACATCGCCCCACAAATGCATTCGTGCTCATCGGCATTGCGAACCAAGTGGACTTCACTGAGCGGCATTTACCACTACTGAAGGCACGACTTCCTGACTGTCGACCGCGTGTGCTTGTTTTCAAGGCGTACACTCACGAGACGATCGAGCATATCCTTATCGATCGCCTTGGCGGCAAGCAGGAGGCATCGAAACTGCTCAACGCACATGGCCTATCGTTCCTGGCGCGCAAGATTGCCTCAACGACTGGCGATATTCGCCTAGCCCTCGACACTTGCCGGCGACTACTGCAGCACAAGACAGGAGGCTTTGGCGACGCAGACAAGGAAAACGTGGAGAATCCGACTTCTCGTCGCCCACTGCCACTTACCGACATGCTTCGCCTCATCAAGCACGCTCTTGAGTCAAAGAGTTCACACATCGTGCAGTCACTACCGCGCAACCTGCAAATGATTTTATTCGCATCGACACGGCTTGCCGCTGCCCATGGACAGCTCTTGGGCGTAGATGAGTTGTATGCCAGTTACTGCGACGTCTGTGACTCTGCGGGTGTGTTGCATCCGTTGTCCCCGCGCGAGTTCCGTAGCTCGCTGGACATTTTGAGCGCGGAGAGCTTGGTGGCCCCCGCGGAACTGAAGAAGCAGCTCGTTAAGCCCTTGTACAGCGCCAGCGAGCTGCTGCAGGGTTTCCGTAGCGACGCGTACTTTGCGCGGCTTATCTAACCGTACTCTAGCGATTTCCTTCTCCCTCCCTGTAGCTGACTAAATACACGTGCATTACCTCGAACTAAGCTTTCCATCATTCTTGCTGACATTCGTAGCAAACAATGATTTGGCACGAAGCAATAGAACGGCACTTGTGAACCGAGCGCAGGACATCTACAGTTGTGGTGTCGTACCGCCTCGATCTCGCAAGTCAAAGTGCATGAGAAAATTCTGAGCCGTGAAGTCTCGCCAAGAAAAAGTTGCTTTGCATCAAATAATCAGCATACGCGATACAGAAAATCAACAGAAACACAAACAACCTCTATTCTCCATTGCAGCAACAAAACCCAGGTTGGTTGATCGCGCACGGTTCGAGTTTTCCGTCCGTGCCAATGGAGATTCAAACGAAGTTTGCTGTGATAACACATTCTTTGAAAATCCGATACTGTATAACTTCCTACATTACTTCGCATACTACATTCAGTTATCCTCTGTTTAACGTCGAGGCGAATGAGAGGGTGAACGCCGTGGACTCGATCTTGGAGATTCGTCGGCGCCGTGAATCACATCAAAGACCTCGGACAACGCGTCGTCAAGATCTTCTAGATCTCCAGTGCACTCTCCGATTAACGCTTCAACGTAACTGTCATCTATAGGGATGCTGGGCTCAGTTGCCATTAGCAAGCGAAATTGGCTCACGCTCGCTACCAGTGATGACGATGATGAAGACGCACTCAGGTCCCCAGTTTCTTCACCGTCTAAAACTGCATCACCTCCACCGATGGGATATAAACCGTCAAACCCAACTGGCGCTCCGAGCCTGATAATACTAGATGAAGCTCCACCTACTGCACAGCCATCAGCTTCCGAAGACACCAAATTAATACCGACTGGAGTCGCAAAAGCAACCTCGAACCCTACAGGCTCAGGTAAAGCGAGAATAGCCGATGCGCGGCCAACTTGATGACAACATTCACCAGCCTCACTTGAAAAATATCCACTTCTGCTGGCCAAATGGTTAACTTCCCCACCACCACCGCTGTCAACAACTCCGTCCACACCAAGCAAAACGTCCTCGAACACCGCAGGCTCGGCGTCCACGACCGAATCCTTCGCCTCCTCGACCTCCACCGGCACAGATGACTCGCACTCGACTGGAGCGGCAGCGAACGACACCTCCTCCACACCCGACACCAGCGCAGCAACAGCGGTAGACACGTCCTCGAACACCACAGGCTCGGCGTCCACGACCGGATCCTTCGCCTCCTCGACCTCCACCGGCACAGATGACTCGCACTCGACTGGAGCGGCAGCGAACGACACCTCCTCCACACCCGACACCAGCGCAGCAACAGCGGTAGACACGTCCTCGAACACCACAGGCTCGGCGTCCACGACCGGATCCTTCGCCTCCTCGACCTCCACCGGCACAGATGACTCGCACTCGACTGGAGCGGCAGCGAACGACACCTCCTCCACACCCGACACCAGCGCAGCAACAGCGGTAGACACGTCCTCGAACACCACAGGCTCGGCGTCCACGACCGGATCCTTCGCCTCCTCGACCTCCACCGGCACAGATGACTCGCACTCGACTGGAGCGGCAGCGAACGACACCTCCTCCACACCCGACACCAGCGCAGCAACAGCGGTAGACACGTCCTCGAACACCACAGGCTCGGCGTCCACGACCGGATCCTTCGCCTCCTCGACCTCCACCGGCACAGATGACTCGCACTCGACTGGAGCGGCAGCGAACGACACCTCCTCCACACCCGACACCAGCGCAGCAACAGCGGTAGACACGTCCTCGAACACCACAGGCTCGGCGTCCACGACCGAATCCTTCGCCTCCTCGACCTCCACCGGCACAGATGACTCGCACTCGACTGGAGCGGCAGCGAACGACACCTCCTCCACACCCGACACCAGCGCAGCAACAGCGGTAGACACGTCCTCGAACACCACAGGCTCGGCGTCCACGACCGAATCCTTCGCCTCCTCGACCTCCACCGGCACAGATGACTCGCACTCGACTGGAGCGGCAGCGAACGACACCTCCTCCACACCCGACACCAGCGCAGCAACAGCGGTAGACACGTCCTCGAACACCACAGGCTCGGCGTCCACGACCGAATCCTTCGCCTCCTCGACCTCCACCGGCACAGATGACTCGCACTCGACTGGAGCGGCAGCGAACGACACCTCCTCCACACCCGACACCAGCGCAGCAACAGCGGTAGACACGTCCTCGAACACCACAGGCTCGGCGTCCACGACCGAATCCTTCGCCTCCTCGACCTCCACCGGCACAGATGACTCGCACTCGACTGGAGCGGCAGCGAACGACACCTCCTCCACACCCGACACCAGCGCAGCAACAGCGGTAGACACGTCCTCGAACACCACAGGCTCGGCGTCCACGACCGAATCCTTCGCCTCCTCGACCTCCACCGGCACAGATGACTCGCACTCGACTGGAGCGGCAGCGAACGACACCTCCTCCACACCCGACACCAGCGCAGCAACAGCAGTAGACACGTCCTCGAACACCACAGGCTCGGCGTCCACGACCGGATCCTTCGCCTCCTCGACCTCCACCGGCACAGATGACTCGCACTCGACTGGAGCGGCAGCGAACGACACCTCCTCCACACCCGACACCAGCGCAGCAACAGCGGTAGACACGTCCTCGAACACCACAGGCTCGGCGTCCACGACCGAATCCTTCGCCTCCTCGACCTCCACCGGCACAGATGACTCGCACTCGACTGGAGCGGCAGCGAACGACACCTCCTCCACACCCGACACCAGCGCAGCAACAGCGGTAGACACGTCCTCGAACACCACAGGCTCGGCGTCCACGACCGAATCCTTCGCCTCCTCGACCTCCACCGGCACAGATGACTCGCACTCGACTGGAGCGGCAGCGAACGACACCTCCTCCACACCCGACACCAGCGCAGCAACAGCGGTAGACACGTCCTCGAACACCACAGGCTCGGCGTCCACGACCGAATCCTTCGCCTCCTCGACCTCCACCGGCACAGATGACTCGCACTCGACTGGAGCGGCAGCGAACGACACCTCCTCCACACCCGACACCAGCGCAGCAACAGCGGTAGACACGTCCTCGAACACCACAGGCTCGGCGTCCACGACCGAATCCTTCGCCTCCTCGACCTCCACCGGCACAGATGACTCGCACTCGACTGGAGCGGCAGCGAACGACACCTCCTCCACACCCGACACCAGCGCAGCAACAGCAGTAGACACGTCCTCGAACACCACAGGCTCGGCGTCCACGACCGAATCCTTCGCCTCCTCGACCTCCACCGGCACAGATGACTCGCACTCGACTGGAGCGGCAGCGAACGACACCTCCTCCACACCCGACACCAGCGCAGCAACAGCGGTAGACACGTCCTCGAACACCACAGGCTCGGCGTCCACGACCGAATCCTTCGCCTCCTCGACCTCCACCGGCACAGATGACTCGCACTCGACTGGAGCGGCAGCGAACGACACCTCCTCCACACCCGACACCAGCGCAGCAACAGCGGTAGACACGTGCTCGAACACCACAGGCTCGGCGTCCACGACCGAATCCTTCGCCTCCTCGACCTCCACCGGCACAGATGACTCGCACTCGACTGGAGCGGCAGCGAACGACACCTCCTCCACACCCGACACCAGCGCAGCAACAGCGGTAGACACGTGCTCGAACACCACAGGCTCGGCGTCCACGACCGGATCCTTCGCCTCCTCGACCTCCACCGGCACAGATGACTCGCACTCGACTGGAGCGGCAGCGAACGACACCTCCTCCACACCCGACACCAGCGCAGCAACAGCGGTAGACACGTGCTCGAACACCACAGGCTCGGCGTCCACGACCGAATCCTTCGCCTCCTCGACCTCCACCGGCACAGATGACTCGCACTCGACTGGAGCGGCAGCGAACGACACCTCCTCCACACCCGACACCAGCGCAGCAACAGCGGTAGACACGTGCTCGAACACCACAGGCTCGGCGTCCACGACCGAATCCTTCGCCTCCTCGACCTCCACCGGCACAGATGACTCGCACTCGACTGGAGCGGCAGCGAACGACACCTCCTCCACACCCGACACCAGCGCAGCAACAGCAGTAGACACGTCCTCGAACACCACAGGCTCGGCGTCCACGACCGAATCCTTCGCCTCCTCGACCTCCACCGGCACAGATGACTCGCACTCGACTGGAGCGGCAGCGAACGACACCTCCTCCACACCCGACACCAGCGCAGCAACAGCGGTAGACACGTCCTCGAACACCACAGGCTCGGCGTCCACGACCGAATCCTTCGCCTCCTCGACCTCCACCGGCACAGATGACTCGCACTCGACTGGAGCGGCAGCGAACGACACCTCCTCCACACCCGACACCAGCGCAGCAACAGCGGTAGACACGTGCTCGAACACCACAGGCTCGGCGTCCACGACCGGATCCTTCGCCTCCTCGACCTCCACCGGCACAGATGACTCGCACTCGACTGGAGCGGCAGCGAACGACACCTCCTCCACACCCGACACCAGCGCAGCAACAGCGGTAGACACGTCCTCGAACACCACAGGCTCGGCGTCCACGACCGAATCCTTCGCCTCCTCGACCTCCACCGGCACAGATGACTCGCACTCGACTGGAGCGGCAGCGAACGACACCTCCTCCACACCCGACACCAGCGCAGCAACAGCGGTAGACACGTCCTCGAACACCACAGGCTCGGCGTCCACGACCGAATCCTTCGCCTCCTCGACCTCCACCGGCACAGATGACTCGCACTCGACTGGAGCGGCAGCGAACGACACCTCCTCCACACCCGACACCAGCGCAGCAACAGCAGTAGACACGTCCTCGAACACCACAGGCTCGGCGTCCACGACCGAATCCTTCGCCTCCTCGACCTCCACCGGCACAGATGACTCGCACTCGACTGGAGCGGCAGCGAACGACACCTCCTCCACACCCGACACCAGCGCAGCAACAGCGGTAGACACGTCCTCGAACACCACAGGCTCGGCGTCCACGACCGAATCCTTCGCCTCCTCGACCTCCACCGGCACAGATGACTCGCACTCGACTGGAGCGGCAGCGAACGACACCTCCTCCACACCCGACACCAGCGCAGCAACAGCGGTAGACACGTCCTCGAACACCACAGGCTCGGCGTCCACGACCGGATCCTTCGCCTCCTCGACCTCCACCGGCACAGATGACTCGCACTCGACTGGAGCGGCAGCGAACGACACCTCCTCCACACCCGACACCAGCGCAGCAACAGCGGTAGACACGTCCTCGAACACCACAGGCTCGGCGTCCACGACCGGATCCTTCGCCTCCTCGACCTCCACCGGCACAGATGACTCGCACTCGACTGGAGCGGCAGCGAACGACACCTCCTCCACACCCGACACCAGCGCAGCAACAGCGGTAGACACGTCCTCGAACACCACAGGCTCGGCGTCCACGACCGAATCCTTCGCCTCCTCGACTTCCACCGGCACAGATGACTCGCACTCGACTGGAGCGGCAGCGAACGACACCTCCTCCACACCCGACACCAGCGCAGCAACAGCAGTAGACACGTCCTCGAACACCACAGGCTCGGCGTCCACGACCGAATCCTTCGCCTCCTCGACCTCCACCGGCACAGATGACTCGCACTCGACTGGAGCGGCAGCGAACGACACCTCCTCCACACCCGACACCAGCGCAGCAACAGCGGTAGACACGTCCTCGAACACCACAGGCTCGGCGTCCACGACCGAATCCTTCGCCTCCTCGACCTCCACCGGCACAGATGACTCGCACTCGACTGGAGCGGCAGCGAACGACACCTCCTCCACACCCGACACCAGCGCAGCAACAGCGGTAGACACGTCCTCGAACACCACAGGCTCGGCGTCCACGACCGAATCCTTCGCCTCCTCGACCTCCACCGGCACAGATGACTCGCACTCGACTGGAGCGGCAGCGAACGACACCTCCTCCACACCCGACACCAGCGCAGCAACAGCGGTAGACACGTGCTCGAACACCACAGGCTCGGCGTCCACGACCGGATCCTTCGCCTCCTCGACCTCCACCGGCACAGATGACTCGCACTCGACTGGAGCGGCAGCGAACGACACCTCCTCCACACCCGACACCAGCGCAGCAACAGCGGTAGACACGTCCTCGAACACCACAGGCTCGGCGTCCACGACCGGATCCTTCGCCTCCTCGACCTCCACCGGCACAGATGACTCGCACTCGACTGGAGCGGCAGCGAACGACACCTCCTCCACACCCGACACCAGCGCAGCAACAGCGGTAGACACGTCCTCGAACACCACAGGCTCGGCGTCCACGACCGAATCCTTCGCCTCCTCGACCTCCACCGGCACAGATGACTCGCACTCGACTGGAGCGGCAGCGAACGACACCTCCTCCACACCCGACACCAGCGCAGCAACAGCGGTAGACACGTGCTCGAACACCACAGGCTCGGCGTCCACGACCGGATCCTTCGCCTCCTCGACCTCCACCGGCACAGATGACTCGCACTCGACTGGAGCGGCAGCGAACGACACCTCCTCCACACCCGACACCAGCGCAGCAACAGCGGTAGACACGTCCTCGAACACCACAGGCTCGGCGTCCACGACCGGATCCTTCGCCTCCTCGACCTCCACCGGCACAGATGACTCGCACTCGACTGGAGCGGCAGCGAACGACACCTCCTCCACACCCGACACCAGCGCAGCAACAGCGGTAGACACGTCCTCGAACACCACAGGCTCGGCGTCCACGACCGGATCCTTCGCCTCCTCGACCTCCACCGGCACAGATGACTCGCACTCGACTGGAGCGGCAGCGAACGACACCTCCTCCACACCCGACACCAGCGCAGCAACAGCGGTAGACACGTCCTCGAACACCACAGGCTCGGCGTCCACGACCGGATCCTTCGCCTCCTCGACCTCCACCGGCACAGATGACTCGCACTCGACTGGAGCGGCAGCGAACGACACCTCCTCCACACCCGACACCAGCGCAGCAACAGCGGTAGACACGTCCTCGAACACCACAGGCTCGGCGTCCACGACCGAATCCTTCGCCTCCTCGACCTCCACCGGCACAGATGACTCGCACTCGACTGGAGCGGCAGCGAACGACACCTCCTCCACACCCGACACCAGCGCAGCAACAGCGGTAGACACGTCCTCGAACACCACAGGCTCGGCGTCCACGACCGGATCCTTCGCCTCCTCGACCTCCACCGGCACAGATGACTCGCACTCGACTGGAGCGGCAGCGAACGACACCTCCTCCACACCCGACACCAGCGCAGCAACAGCGGTAGACACGTCCTCGAACACCACAGGCTCGGCGTCCACGACCGGATCCTTCGCCTCCTCGACCTCCACCGGCACAGATGACTCGCACTCGACTGGAGCGGCAGCGAACGACACCTCCTCCACACCCGACACCAGCGCAGCAACAGCGGTAGACACGTCCTCGAACACCACAGGCTCGGCGTCCACGACCGGATCCTTCGCCTCCTCGACCTCCACCGGCACAGATGACTCGCACTCGACTGGAGCGGCAGCGAACGACACCTCCTCCACACCCGACACCAGCGCAGCAACAGCGGTAGACACGTCCTCGAACACCACAGGCTCGGCGTCCACGACCGGATCCTTCGCCTCCTCGACCTCCACCGGCACAGATGACTCGCACTCGACTGGAGCGGCAGCGAACGACACCTCCTCCACACCCGACACCAGCGCAGCAACAGCGGTAGACACGTCCTCGAACACCACAGGCTCGGCGTCCACGACCGGATCCTTCGCCTCCTCGACTTCCACCGGCACAGATGACTCGCACTCGACTGGAGCGGCAGCGAACGACACCTCCTCCACACCCGACACCAGCGCAGCAACAGCGGTAGACACGTCCTCGAACACCACAGGCTCGGCGTCCACGACCGGATCCTTCGCCTCCTCGACCTCCACCGGCACAGATGACTCGCACTCGACTGGAGCGGCAGCGAACGACACCTCCTCCACACCCGACACCAGCGCAGCAACAGCGGTAGACACGTCCTCGAACACCACAGGCTCGGCGTCCACGACCGGATCCTTCGCCTCCTCGACCTCCACCGGCACAGATGACTCGCACTCGACTGGAGCGGCAGCGAACGACACCTCCTCCACACCCGACACCAGCGCAGCAACAGCGGTAGACACGTCCTCGAACACCACAGGCTCGGCGTCCACGACCGAATCCTTCGCCTCCTCGACTTCCACCGGCACAGATGACTCGCACTCGACTGGAGCGGCAGCGAACGACACCTCCTCCACACCCGACACCAGCGCAGCAACAGCGGTAGACACGTCCTCGAACACCACAGGCTCGGCGTCCACGACCGAATCCTTCGCCTCCTCGACCTCCACCGGCACAGATGACTCGCACTCGACTGGAGCGGCAGCGAACGACACCTCCTCCACACCCGACACCAGCGCAGCAACAGCGGTAGACACGTCCTCGAACACCACAGGCTCGGCGTCCACGACCGAATCCTTCGCCTCCTCGACCTCCACCGGCACAGATGACTCGCACTCGACTGGAGCGGCAGCGAACGACACCTCCTCCACACCCGACACCAGCGCAGCAACAGCGGTAGACACGTCCTCGAACACCACAGGCTCGGCGTCCACGACCGGATCCTTCGCCTCCTCGACTTCCACCGGCACAGATGACTCGCACTCGACTGGAGCGGCAGCGAACGACACCTCCTCCACACCCGACACCAGCGCAGCAACAGCGGTAGACACGTCCTCGAACACCACAGGCTCGGCGTCCACGACCGGATCCTTCGCCTCCTCGACCTCCACCGGCACAGATGACTCGCACTCGACTGGAGCGGCAGCGAACGACACCTCCTCCACACCCGACACCAGCGCAGCAACAGCGGTAGACACGTCCTCGAACACCACAGGCTCGGCGTCCACGACCGGATCCTTCGCCTCCTCGACCTCCACCGGCACAGATGACTCGCACTCGACTGGAGCGGCAGCGAACGACACCTCCTCCACACCCGACACCAGCGCAGCAACAGCGGTAGACACGTCCTCGAACACCACAGGCTCGGCGTCCACGACCGGATCCTTCGCCTCCTCGACCTCCACCGGCACAGATGACTCGCACTCGACTGGAGCGGCAGCGAACGACACCTCCTCCACACCCGACACCAGCGCAGCAACAGCGGTAGACACGTCCTCGAACACCACAGGCTCGGCGTCCACGACCGGATCCTTCGCCTCCTCGACTTCCACCGGCACAGATGACTCGCACTCGACTGGAGCGGCAGCGAACGACACCTCCTCCACACCCGACACCAGCGCAGCAACAGCGGTAGACACGTCCTCGAACACCACAGGCTCGGCGTCCACGACCGGATCCTTCGCCTCCTCGACCTCCACCGGCACAGATGACTCGCACTCGACTGGAGCGGCAGCGAACGACACCTCCTCCACACCCGACACCAGCGCAGCAACAGCGGTAGACACGTCCTCGAACACCACAGGCTCGGCGTCCACGACCGGATCCTTCGCCTCCTCGACCTCCACCGGCACAGATGACTCGCACTCGACTGGAGCGGCAGCGAACGACACCTCCTCCACACCCGACACCAGCGCAGCAACAGCGGTAGACACGTCCTCGAACACCACAGGCTCGGCGTCCACGACCGGATCCTTCGCCTCCTCGACCTCCACCGGCACAGATGACTCGCACTCGACTGGAGCGGCAGCGAACGACACCTCCTCCACACCCGACACCAGCGCAGCAACAGCGGTAGACACGTCCTCGAACACCACAGGCTCGGCGTCCACGACCGGATCCTTCGCCTCCTCGACTTCCACCGGCACAGATGACTCGCACTCGACTGGAGCGGCAGCGAACGACACCTCCTCCACACCCGACACCAGCGCAGCAACAGCGGTAGACACGTCCTCGAACACCACAGGCTCGGCGTCCACGACCGGATCCTTCGCCTCCTCGACCTCCACCGGCACAGATGACTCGCACTCGACTGGAGCGGCAGCGAACGACACCTCCTCCACACCCGACACCAGCGCAGCAACAGCGGTAGACACGTCCTCGAACACCACAGGCTCGGCGTCCACGACCGGATCCTTCGCCTCCTCGACCTCCACCGGCACAGATGACTCGCACTCGACTGGAGCGGCAGCGAACGACACCTCCTCCACACCCGACACCAGCGCAGCAACAGCGGTAGACACGTCCTCGAACACCACAGGCTCGGCGTCCACGACCGGATCCTTCGCCTCCTCGACCTCCACCGGCACAGATGACTCGCACTCGACTGGAGCGGCAGCGAACGACACCTCCTCCACACCCGACACCAGCGCAGCAACAGCGGTAGACACGTCCTCGAACACCACAGGCTCGGCGTCCACGACCGGATCCTTCGCCTCCTCGACCTCCACCGGCACAGATGACTCGCACTCGACTGGAGCGGCAGCGAACGACACCTCCTCCACACCCGACACCAGCGCAGCAACAGCGGTAGACACGTCCTCGAACACCACAGGCTCGGCGTCCACGACCGAATCCTTCGCCTCCTCGACTTCCACCGGCACAGATGACTCGCACTCGACTGGAGCGGCAGCGAACGACACCTCCTCCACACCCGACACCAGCGCAGCAACAGCGGTAGACACGTCCTCGAACACCACAGGCTCGGCGTCCACGACCGAATCCTTCGCCTCCTCGACCTCCACCGGCACAGATGACTCGCACTCGACTGGAGCGGCAGCGAACGACACCTCCTCCACACCCGACACCAGCGCAGCAACAGCGGTAGACACGTCCTCGAACACCACAGGCTCGGCGTCCACGACCGAATCCTTCGCCTCCTCGACCTCCACCGGCACAGATGACTCGCACTCGACTGGAGCGGCAGCGAACGACACCTCCTCCACACCCGACACCAGCGCAGCAACAGCGGTAGACACGTCCTCGAACACCACAGGCTCGGCGTCCACGACCGGATCCTTCGCCTCCTCGACTTCCACCGGCACAGATGACTCGCACTCGACTGGAGCGGCAGCGAACGACACCTCCTCCACACCCGACACCAGCGCAGCAACAGCGGTAGACACGTCCTCGAACACCACAGGCTCGGCGTCCACGACCGGATCCTTCGCCTCCTCGACCTCCACCGGCACAGATGACTCGCACTCGACTGGAGCGGCAGCGAACGACACCTCCTCCACACCCGACACCAGCGCAGCAACAGCGGTAGACACGTCCTCGAACACCACAGGCTCGGCGTCCACGACCGGATCCTTCGCCTCCTCGACCTCCACCGGCACAGATGACTCGCACTCGACTGGAGCGGCAGCGAACGACACCTCCTCCACACCCGACACCAGCGCAGCAACAGCGGTAGACACGTCCTCGAACACCACAGGCTCGGCGTCCACGACCGGATCCTTCGCCTCCTCGACCTCCACCGGCACAGATGACTCGCACTCGACTGGAGCGGCAGCGAACGACACCTCCTCCACACCCGACACCAGCGCAGCAACAGCGGTAGACACGTCCTCGAACACCACAGGCTCGGCGTCCACGACCGGATCCTTCGCCTCCTCGACCTCCACCGGCACAGATGACTCGCACTCGACTGGAGCGGCAGCGAACGACACCTCCTCCACACCCGACACCAGCGCAGCAACAGCGGTAGACACGTCCTCGAACACCACAGGCTCGGCGTCCACGACCGGATCCTTCGCCTCCTCGACTTCCACCGGCACAGATGACTCGCACTCGACTGGAGCGGCAGCGAACGACACCTCCTCCACACCCGACACCAGCGCAGCAACAGCGGTAGACACGTCCTCGAACACCACAGGCTCGGCGTCCACGACCGGATCCTTCGCCTCCTCGACCTCCACCGGCACAGATGACTCGCACTCGACTGGAGCGGCAGCGAACGACACCTCCTCCACACCCGACACCAGCGCAGCAACAGCGGTAGACACGTCCTCGAACACCACAGGCTCGGCGTCCACGACCGGATCCTTCGCCTCCTCGACCTCCACCGGCACAGATGACTCGCACTCGACTGGAGCGGCAGCGAACGACACCTCCTCCACACCCGACACCAGCGCAGCAACAGCGGTAGACACGTCCTCGAACACCACAGGCTCGGCGTCCACGACCGGATCCTTCGCCTCCTCGACCTCCACCGGCACAGATGACTCGCACTCGACTGGAGCGGCAGCGAACGACACCTCCTCCACACCCGACACCAGCGCAGCAACAGCGGTAGACACGTCCTCGAACACCACAGGCTCGGCGTCCACGACCGGATCCTTCGCCTCCTCGACTTCCACCGGCACAGATGACTCGCACTCGACTGGAGCGGCAGCGAACGACACCTCCTCCACACCCGACACCAGCGCAGCAACAGCGGTAGACACGTCCTCGAACACCACAGGCTCGGCGTCCACGACCGGATCCTTCGCCTCCTCGACCTCCACCGGCACAGATGACTCGCACTCGACTGGAGCGGCAGCGAACGACACCTCCTCCACACCCGACACCAGCGCAGCAACAGCGGTAGACACGTCCTCGAACACCACAGGCTCGGCGTCCACGACCGGATCCTTCGCCTCCTCGACCTCCACCGGCACAGATGACTCGCACTCGACTGGAGCGGCAGCGAACGACACCTCCTCCACACCCGACACCAGCGCAGCAACAGCGGTAGACACGTCCTCGAACACCACAGGCTCGGCGTCCACGACCGGATCCTTCGCCTCCTCGACCTCCACCGGCACAGATGACTCGCACTCGACTGGAGCGGCAGCGAACGACACCTCCTCCACACCCGACACCAGCGCAGCAACAGCGGTAGACACGTCCTCGAACACCACAGGCTCGGCGTCCACGACCGGATCCTTCGCCTCCTCGACCTCCACCGGCACAGATGACTCGCACTCGACTGGAGCGGCAGCGAACGACACCTCCTCCACACCCGACACCAGCGCAGCAACAGCGGTAGACACGTCCTCGAACACCACAGGCTCGGCGTCCACGACCGGATCCTTCGCCTCCTCGACCTCCACCGGCACAGATGACTCGCACTCGACTGGAGCGGCAGCGAACGACACCTCCTCCACACCCGACACCAGCGCAGCAACAGCGGTAGACACGTCCTCGAACATCGAAAACTGGTTTCCTTTTTCGCTTGATAGCAATTCTTCGGCGATATCGTCAAAGACATCATTTAAAGCAGAAGCAGATGCCGTTTGATACGATGTAATATGCTCGTGCGTAGCCTCATCAAGTAGTCCGCAGCTAGCAACACTTCCAATAAGATCAACCAAAGTCGCAGACACGTCGTCGAACACCGCAGACTCGGCGTCCACGACCGAATCCTTCGCCTCCTCGACCTCCACCGGCACAGATGACTCGCACTCGACTGGAGCGGCAGCGAACGACACCTCCTCCACACCCGACACCAGCGCAGCAACAGCGGTAGACACGTCCTCGAACACCACAGGCTCGGCGTCCACGACCGGATCCTTCGCCTCCTCGACCTCCACCGGCACAGATGACTCGCACTCGACTGGAGCGGCAGCGAACGACACCTCCTCCACACCCGACACCAGCGCAGCAACAGCGGTAGACACGTCCTCGAACACCACAGGCTCGGCGTCCACGACCGGATCCTTCGCCTCCTCGACCTCCACCGGCACAGATGACTCGCACTCGACTGGAGCGGCAGCGAACGACACCTCCTCCACACCCGACACCAGCGCAGCAACAGCGGTAGACACGTCCTCGAACATCGAAAACTGGTTTCCTTTTTCGCTTGATAGCAATTCTTCGGCGATATCGTCAAAGACATCATTTAAAGCAGAAGCAGATGCCGTTTGATACGATGTAATATGCTCGTGCGTAGCCTCATCAAGTAGTCCGCAGCTAGCAACACTTCCAATAAGATCAACCAAAGTCGCAGACACGTCGTCGAACACCGCAGACTCGGCGTCCACGACCGAATCCTTCGCCTCCTCGACCTCCACCGGCACAGATGACTCGCACTCGACTGGAGCGGCAGCGAACGACACCTCCTCCACACCCGACACCAGCGCAGCAACAGCGGTAGACACGTCCTCGAACACCACAGGCTCGGCGTCCACGACCGGATCCTTCGCCTCCTCGACCTCCACCGGCACAGATGACTCGCACTCGACTGGAGCGGCAGCGAACGACACCTCCTCCACACCCGACACCAGCGCAGCAACAGCGGTAGACACGTCCTCGAACATCGAAAACTGGTTTCCTTTTTCGCTTGATAGCAATTCTTCGGCGATATCGTCAAAGACATCATTTAAAGCAGAAGCAGATGCCGTTTGATACGATGTAATATGCTCGTGCGTAGCCTCATCAAGTAGTCCGCAGCTAGCAACACTTCCAATAAGATCAACCAAAGTCGCAGACACGTCGTCGAACACCGCAGACTCGGCGTCCACGACCGAATCCTTCGCCTCCTCGACCTCCACCGGCACAGATGACTCGCACTCGACTGGAGCGGCAGCGAACGACACCTCCTCCACACCCGACACCAGCGCAGCAACAGCGGTAGACACGTCCTCGAACATCGAAAACTGGTTTCCTTTTTCGCTTGATAGCAATTCTTCGGCGATATCGTCAAAGACATCATTTAAAGCAGAAGCAGATGCCGTTTGATACGATGTAATATGCTCGTGCGTAGCCTCATCAAGTAGTCCGCAGCTAGCAACACTTCCAATAAGATCAACCAAAGTCGCAGACACGTCGTCGAACACCGCAGACTCGGCGTCCACGACCGAATCCTTCGCCTCCTCGACCTCCACCGGCACAGATGACTCGCACTCGACTGGAGCGGCAGCGAACGACACCTCCTCCACACCCGACACCAGCGCAGCAACAGCGGTAGACACGTCCTCGAACATCGAAAACTGGTTTCCTTTTTCGCTTGATAGCAATTCTTCGGCGATATCGTCAAAGACATCATTTAAAGCAGAAGCAGATGCCGTTTGATACGATGTAATATGCTCGTGCGTAGCCTCATCAAGTAGTCCGCAGCTAGCAACACTTCCAATAAGATCAACCAAAGTCGCAGACACGTCGTCGAACACCGCAGACTCGGCGTCCACGACCGAATCCTTCGCCTCCTCGACCTCCACCGGCACAGATGACTCGCACTCGACTGGAGCGGCAGCGAACGACACCTCCTCCACACCCGACACCAGCGCAGCAACAGCGGTAGACACGTCCTCGAACACCGCAGGCTCGGCGTCCACGACCGGATCCTTCGCCTCCTCGACCTCCACCGGCACAGATGACTCGCACTCGACTGGAGCGGCAGCGAACGACACCTCCTCCACACCCGACACCAGCGCAGCAACAGCAGTAGACACGTCCTCGAACACCACAGGCGCGGCGTCCACGACCGGATCCTTCGCCTCCTCGACCTCCACCGGCACAGATGACTCGCACTCGACTGGAGCGGCAGCGAACGACACCTCCTCCACACCCGACACCAGCGCAGCAACAGCGGTAGACACGTCCTCGAACACCACAGGCTCGGCGTCCACGACCGGATCCTTCGCCTCCTCGACCTCCACCGGCACAGATGACTCGCACTCGACTGGAGCGGCAGCGAACGACACCTCCTCCACACCCGACACCAGCGCAGCAACAGCGGTAGACACGTCCTCGAACACCACAGGCTCGGCGTCCACGACCGGATCCTTCGCCTCCTCGACCTCCACCGGCACAGATGACTCGCACTCGACTGGAGCGGCAGCGAACGACACCTCCTCCACACCCGACACCAGCGCAGCAACAGCGGTAGACACGTCCTCGAACACCACAGGCTCGGCGTCCACGACCGAATCCTTCGCCTCCTCGACCTCCACCGGCACAGATGACTCGCACTCGACTGGAGCGGCAGCGAACGACACCTCCTCCACACCCGACACCAGCGCAGCAACAGCGGTAGACACGTCCTCGAACACCACAGGCTCGGCGTCCACGACCGGATCCTTCGCCTCCTCGACCTCCACCGGCACAGATGACTCGCACTCGACTGGAGCGGCAGCGAACGACACCTCCTCCACACCCGACACCAGCGCAGCAACAGCGGTAGACACGTCCTCGAACACCACAGGCTCGGCGTCCACGACCGGATCCTTCGCCTCCTCGACCTCCACCGGCACAGATGACTCGCACTCGACTGGAGCGGCAGCGAACGACACCTCCTCCACACCCGACACCAGCGCAGCAACAGCGGTAGACACGTCCTCGAACATCGAAAACTGGTTTCCTTTTTCGCTTGATAGCAATTCTTCGGCGATATCGTCAAAGACATCATTTAAAGCAGAAGCAGATGCCGTTTGATACGATGTAATATGCTCGTGCGTAGCCTCATCAAGTAGTCCGCAGCTAGCAACACTTCCAATAAGATCAACCAAAGTCGCAGACACGTCGTCGAACACCGCAGACTCGGCGTCCACGACCGAATCCTTCGCCTCCTCGACCTCCACCGGCACAGATGACTCGCACTCGACTGGAGCGGCAGCGAACGACACCTCCTCCACACCCGACACCAGCGCAGCAACAGCGGTAGACACGTCCTCGAACACCACAGGCTCGGCGTCCACGACCGAATCCTTCGCCTCCTCGACCTCCACCGGCACAGATGACTCGCACTCGACTGGAGCGGCAGCGAACGACACCTCCTCCACACCCGACACCAGCGCAGCAACAGCGGTAGACACGTCCTCGAACACCACAGGCTCGGCGTCCACGACCGGATCCTTCGCCTCCTCGACTTCCACCGGCACAGATGACTCGCACTCGACTGGAGCGGCAGCGAACGACACCTCCTCCACACCCGACACCAGCGCAGCAACAGCGGTAGACACGTCCTCGAACACCACAGGCTCGGCGTCCACGACCGGATCCTTCGCCTCCTCGACCTCCACCGGCACAGATGACTCGCACTCGACTGGAGCGGCAGCGAACGACACCTCCTCCACACCCGACACCAGCGCAGCAACAGCGGTAGACACGTCCTCGAACACCACAGGCTCGGCGTCCACGACCGGATCCTTCGCCTCCTCGACCTCCACCGGCACAGATGACTCGCACTCGACTGGAGCGGCAGCGAACGACACCTCCTCCACACCCGACACCAGCGCAGCAACAGCGGTAGACACGTCCTCGAACACCACAGGCTCGGCGTCCACGACCGGATCCTTCGCCTCCTCGACCTCCACCGGCACAGATGACTCGCACTCGACTGGAGCGGCAGCGAACGACACCTCCTCCACACCCGACACCAGCGCAGCAACAGCGGTAGACACGTCCTCGAACACCACAGGCTCGGCGTCCACGACCGGATCCTTCGCCTCCTCGACCTCCACCGGCACAGATGACTCGCACTCGACTGGAGCGGCAGCGAACGACACCTCCTCCACACCCGACACCAGCGCAGCAACAGCGGTAGACACGTCCTCGAACACCACGGGCTCGGCGTCCACGACCGGATCCTTCGCCTCCTCGACCTCCACCGGCACAGATGACTCGCACTCGACTGGAGCGGCAGCGAACGACACCTCCTCCACACCCGACACCAGCGCAGCAACAGCGGTAGACACGTCCTCGAACACCACAGGCTCGGCGTCCACGACCGGATCCTTCGCCTCCTCGACCTCCACCGGCACAGATGACTCGCACTCGACTGGAGCGGCAGCGAACGACACCTCCTCCACACCCGACACCAGCGCAGCAACAGCGGTAGACACGTCCTCGAACACCACGGGCTCGGCGTCCACGACCGGATCCTTCGCCTCCTCGACCTCCACCGGCACAGATGACTCGCACTCGACTGGAGCGGCAGCGAACGACACCTCCTCCACACCCGACACCAGCGCAGCAACAGCGGTAGACACGTCCTCGAACACCACAGGCTCGGCGTCCACGACCGGATCCTTCGCCTCCTCGACCTCCACCGGCACAGATGACTCGCACTCGACTGGAGCGGCAGCGAACGACACCTCCTCCACACCCGACACCAGCGCAGCAACAGCGGTAGACACGTCCTCGAACATCGAAAACTGGTTTCCTTTTTCGCTTGATAGCAATTCTTCGGCGATATCGTCAAAGACATCATTTAAAGCAGAAGCAGATGCCGTTTGATACGATGTAATATGCTCGTGCGTAGCCTCATCAAGTAGTCCGCAGCTAGCAACACTTCCAATAAGATCAACCAAAGTCGCAGACACGTCGTCGAACACCACAAGCTCGGCGTCCACGACCGAATCCTTCGCCTCCTCGACCTCCACCGGCACAGATGACTCGCACTCGACTGGAGCGGCAGCGAACGACACCTCCTCCACACCCGACACCAGCGCAGCAACAGCGGTAGACACGTCCTCGAACATCGAAAACTGGTTTCCTTTTTCGCTTGATAGCAATTCTTCGGCGATATCGTCAAAGACATCATTTAAAGCAGAAGCAGATGCCGTTTGATACGATGTAATATGCTCGTGCGTAGCCTCATCAAGTAGTCCGCAGCTAGCAACACTTCCAATAAGATCAACCAAAGTCGCAGACACGTCGTCGAACACCGCAGACTCGGCGTCCACGACCGGATCCTTCGCCTCCTCGACCTCCACCGGCACAGATGACTCGCACTCGACTGGAGCGGCAGCGAACGACACCTCCTCCACACCCGACACCAGCGCAGCAACAGCGGTAGACACGTCCTCGAGCACCACAGGCTCGGCGTCCACGACCGGATCCTTCGCCTCCTCGACCTCCACCGGCACAGATGACTCGCACTCGACTGGAGCGGCAGCGAACGACACCTCCTCCACACCCGACACCAGCGCAGCAACAGCAGTAGACACGTCCTCGAACACCACAGGCGCGGCGTCCACGACCGGATCCTTCGCCTCCTCGACCTCCACCGGCACAGATGACTCGCACTCGACTGGAGCGGCAGCGAACGACACCTCCTCCACACCCGACACCAGCGCAGCAACAGCGGTAGACACGTCCTCGAACACCACAGGCTCGGCGTCCACGACCGGATCCTTCGCCTGATCGACTTCCTTAGCGTTGATTGATTGACTTGATGTTGGTTGTGATATTGACGTCGGGGAGCCAGTGGAGCAAGTACTTATTTGTTTCGTTGATGTGGGGGTCTCGAGGATTGTTTGGGCTTGGGCTGGTTGAAATGTGATTGTGTTTTGAATAGGTAAGTTATAGCTTGCGTTCGGATCGCATGACGAGTCGATGACGTCGTTGAGAACAGCATCGATTTGTTTTGCAATCGTCCCAGCCAGTATAGCAGACAAAATGAGGCGGTTGGAATCGCTTTTTGTTAGTAATACGTCATCTTGGAGTGCTCGCACGCGTTCTCGTGGTGCTACCGCGATTGTCGGTGGGTTGCTCTCGGCTACGTGATTTTGACCATCTATCGCAGACTTTTGATTATCGTGGAGGCTGCCATCTGTCATCGATTCTGTTGCTTCAGTGTTGTCAGATACATTTTTTTCTGATCCATGCTTAGTGTGCTCGTCTTCGGCCTCATAACTTGCATCTTTAGTTTCGCTACTTTGGACTTCATCACTTCGATTGTCAGCCACAATCTCACTAGCGGCGGCAGTAGTAGTTGCTGCAAGGTGCGTCAATCTGTTTCTTTCTGCCTCAATGACTTCGACAGCATCAATCAATGAGGCTACCACTTCAGTGGTAGCCAAAAGTAACTCTTGTTCGCGCAGAAAAAGCTCGTCTTCACGAACTCTGGCGTCGGCGAGAGCCTTCGGGTGCACGATGTGGCGTGCGTACATGCCACGAAAGGCACGGTTGAGAGTCTCAGCAGCATGCATCATTTTCCTGTAGTTGATTTCTTCTAGATGCCTGCGCGTGTGGGCTTGTATTACCTTAGCTGCTTCCATCTTCTCTGCAATATTTTTACGAGCGGCTAACCCTCGATACAGGGCTTGGAGCATGGTGACTTGCATTTTTTCGCGCTCGATCTTGTCCCTTACACTTTTTGCTCTCCATGCGGCTTGTATTGCCACTGTTGCAAATATCCGCTCTTTCTGCCTAGATCGAACAAGTGCACCACGCCATAGTCCTTGAATACACTTGATCTGCTCAACTTGCACGTGATATCGGAGCTTAGCAATGTGCATACGCATCAGGCTTTGGATCGCGGTCGCAGCATTATTTCGTAAAATTTTAACTCGGTGTCGAGCTAGCGCTCGGCGGCAGAAGCACTGCAGGAATTCACATTATCCAAACACATCAGTCAGGATCTCATTCCAAAGAAGGCAATCTGAATACCGCTCACCTGAATTTTTGTCGCCGCTTTTGTTCGAACTACAAAGACTCTGGCTTCAGCTCGAACGTAGCTTTTATGGGGGTTATACCTTGCACCGAGCGCATGCGAATACGTATCCTTCGGGGTAGCCACAATCAGTGACGTTCGCGTCGCTCCGGGGGGAAGTGGCTGTCCTGACAACCCCACGGGACC
Source organism: Phytopythium helicoides (assembly GCA_024867545.1). Lineage (NCBI taxonomy): Eukaryota > Oomycota > Peronosporomycetes > Pythiales > Pythiaceae > Phytopythium > Phytopythium helicoides. The sequence continues at coordinate 534,746 of JANFNE010000025.1, read as the reverse complement.
CTCTGGCGTCGTTGTTGGTCGCTTCGTCGCGCTTCTTGCTCGAGGGGATACGCGAGGAACTGATTGAGCCGCATCTGACGGTCTCGTTGGTGGTCTTGTAGGAGTGTAATCTGCTTCTCTCCTGTTTACGCTTTCGACGGTGGAAGCTCGAGCATTACGAGGTGACACTAACTGATTACGAGGACGTGGAGAAACCCCTCGTGGTGGTGTAGGCGCCGCTGATCTCCGCGTTGCTGGCGAGTCTTCACGAAAGTCGTGGACTGAACCATTACTTGCTCCATCTCCTCCTTCAAGAGAGTTCCGTCGAAACAAAAAGTTCTGCCGCATCACCTTGTACGTTTCTAAAATTCTTACGACAATAGGATGTGACTGCGGCAGTTTGTGGACGCCAATCTCCATGGCACTTGCGAGCGCATCGCGAGTTTGATCCGGCATATGCAGATTAGCCCACTCGACCGCCATATTGTGCAGAGCTGCTGCTTTTAGGGTGAAAAACACTTCTTGAGCTTGAGGGTCAGAAGACGCTGTTGCACTGCCAGAACGAGAAGTTTGTTGGGATTCTGCTAGTGCTAGGCATTGCGTATACATAAGCCCAGCGTTACTTGGATCATTCAAAAGACCGTGGAGGCAGGCCTTGAGAAAGTACGCCATCGGAAATCGATCCCGCGGGGACAACTTTTCGTTAATATGTACAGATTTATCCGCTGCCTGGAGTGCTGCTTGATATTTCTTCTGCTTCTTGTAGTAATTGGCTAGGTGTTGGTAGACGGCAGCCCTTTGAATCGCTTTCTTGCAGTAGTCTAAGCCGTCACGAGAGGTTAGATCCTCTCCTTTTTTAAGTAGCTAGAATGCCAAGGCATCCAGAATTACATGCTTAGTTCAATACGAAAAACAAACAAGGAAACAAAACAAAGCTCTTCCAGACGTACTAGGAAAGGGGTGTTATCTGCGATGGCTTCCGATTTACGAGCCCCGCAAAGGCACAATGCAACGAGCTGAACACATCGAATCTCGTAGTCGATACGCAGCCATTTGATCTCATCAGAACCAACGTCATGTGACTCCCCAAGTTTCTGAATACACCTCAGCTATGCAGCGGGTTAGAGGAAGAAATTGCATTGTAACATGTTCGCGGAAATTCGCACCAACATCTTGGTCGACTGCTCGTATGTGTGAACGGCGTCCATATAGCGGCATGCCTTCTCCAGTTGCGCCGCAAGAGCGTCAGTGCGTTGGATCTTAGCCATCCCGCTTTGCCCAAATCGCGATGACTAGTAGGTACCATTGTGCAATTGAGCAATTGTCAGGAAAAAAAAGGTCACTGTGATTTCATCAGCGCAGATCGTACCGCAAGGTTGGCGTATTGCATACTGTCAAGCGGTGGGGGACGCACGATCTGCTGGTCACCTGTCCAACTGATTAGAAGAGCGCGCAAACCTGGATACTCGAAATTTCAATAACACACCTTCGTCGGGTGCAAGCCAAATGCACCTCAGTTTCTTCTTGTCGCGAATGTCGAGCACGCTACGCACACCCTTCCATTTGTCAGCACACGAATTCAAGCAGCACGAGTCCAGCCGTAACGCACCGCTTGTTCTCCGAGTTGTTGTTGAGTGCGGCAGTAGAGAACAGTGGCTTGGGCAGCGTCGTGGGCGGCGCACTGGGCGACATGGGCCGCTCGTCTACTGCGGGAGCTGGATGCACAACTTCTGGCAGGCGTTCTACGCCCGAGGGCTTCTCCTTCACAAGTCGGCGGCGCATAACTCTTTCAGTCGGTAGAAAGGCTCGGGAGCTCGGATCTCAGCCGCCACAGAGCTTCAGGAGGCCGCGGACGGCTCTGGCAGCATGCACAGACGAAGGAGAAGCGCCTGGAAGTCAATTGAGAGGCGCTCGAGGCGCTGGGGGCTCGCGGTTTCGCGCTCGGCGCGTCCCTTCCGCCCAGCCATCGCGCATGTCGGTTTGCTGGGCTGGAGTGCCCTTGAAACTCCTGGCAACTTTTCGTTTTCAGCGAATCAAATGACGAATAGAGATAATACAACAAATGATTGGCTATTATTGCGTGCTTTACTTTTCAACTTGACCGCGTTGAAGTTGGTGTGTCATCGATAGTTGTTGATGTTTGATTGACCACTGGCTTGACAACTGGCCGGTTAGACAGTGCCAGGCTTGATCCTCCAGAAGTTCACGTCGTTGTACGCGTCGTCCGTCAGGCTGCGGGCTCGAGCCTGAGCGGCGATGGTCTCGGACACGAGCGCCTGAGCTCGTGAGGGTCGGGTGTTGGCAGGTGCGGGGTGATGAAGTGCTGCAAGCGGGGAAAGAATCGGCGGGAACATGGTGTCAGCGAGGACGACGAGGCTCTCGTATGACTCGTGAAACCCCAGCAGCGATCGGTGTCGAAGCCGACCAGAGATCTCGTCCACAACAAACACCTTGCCAGGGAATACTCCAGCGCGCGTGAACAAATCTGCGTCGCCTTGCGTCTTGCCGAACGCAGCGTAGAAGGCGTTGACGTCCGACGGGAAAAGCGAGCGAATTGCTGCCAATGCTGCAGCCTTGAACTCTTGCGCGTCGATAGCCTCGTTGCTGGACGTTTCAAGCAGCCGATCGGGTGATAGCAGCACTGGGCCATGGGGCAACGAGAAACTTGAGTCGGGCTCATTTGCTTTTTGAGCAGAGCTCGATGGTTGCGTTTGTAACAGTGAGCGAATCCACTCGGCTTGAGATAAGCCGTGGCATGTCAAGTAGACAATATGATAGCCATTCTCCTCCAGCTTCGAGTAGAACTCTTGAGCACCTTCATGCAGAGGACTGGAAGTGTCTCGCCGCTTGAACATCCCGCCAGTCGTTGTACGGGAAACTGCACCGTCAACTTGGGCAATCACAACTTTCGCCGAAGCAGACCACAGATAAAGTTTGGCATCTACACGTGCCACGACTGTCTGATCGATGTGTGACGTAACCACAAATGATAGCTCATTCACGCCAGGGCGAAGGTTCATGCGCTGCAGATCTTCTTGGGACGGATGCAGACTTTTCTTGAAGTAAGGCTCATTTGTATAGCTGCCAGTGTCTTGTGTAGAGGCCCCACCCTCACTACTGACCTCGTCCACGCGTTCAAGAGATGGGATAGCCGTTGACGACACGGAGCGTCCGAAGGAGTTAGTGCGCATGCGATCCACTACGTGCTCCGTCGCCACAGGAGCATGTTGAGGCTCGTCTGACTTGGCGGGACTCCATTTATTTGGAGAGTCGAAAGCTGCGCTTGACGATGCGCGAGAAATCTTGCTAGTGTGCACAGGAAGTGGAGGCGAGTACGGGAAGAGTATTCTTGAAAGCAAATGGGCTTGGACGTCAAGTGTGAGCGCGGAAAGTTGTCCATTAATCAGCACAATGAGGTTTGGACTCGCCAGGATCGCAGTCGGGTCTACTCGGAACGACTCGAAAGAAACCACGTGCGCTGCAAAGATTGACAGCTTCTCTTCGAAGGACGACGCCGTGCCCAGCAAATGTCCACACAGAGAAATGTATGGCACATTTGACTCAAAGGCAGGGTCCAGGTCAATCAGTGATCCGTTGGAGGGAAAGTCGCCAAAACTAGCAGCGCCGAAAATGCCACTGTTCATTCCGTCCGACTCGACAGCGTCAAAGTATACAGACTCACTCTTCACCATTGTTGGTCGGTCGTACTCGTCAGCTTCGTCCTGGTGCGCATGGTCCTCGTGATCTGTTGGTAGCATAAGGTCAGCCTCTGGCTGTTCGTGGTCAGTGATGTCGGCGTCGTCGTTCATGGAAGTCGAGCGCATGTGGGGAAGCGATCCCCATCCCCAAGCCAGTCGGTCTCCTTCATCTTCAAGGTGAGTAGATGATGTACGCTCAAGCCTGACAGAAGCAAATGCCGTGAATACAGCCATCTAAAGAACGGTGCCGTTTACTTCTAACACACCTGTAAGTGTCGTGCCATTCAGGCTGAGGCACCTCACTGTCGTCGCCGGTTCCTGGCGCAAGCTCTGCCTTGGGAGCAGTGGGTGATGAGGCAGGCTCTAAACGATGTCCTTGAGTGTCCACATCTAATGGTGCCAACTCTTCCACGTCGACCTCCTTGGTTGTGTGCTGGACTGGACTCACAAGTGGAGATGTGCGGTATTCCTCTTCCTCCACGAACTCCTGCACTTCAGCCATGAAGAACGCCTCGCCCGCGGCTCCCAGCTGTTCATCAAGATATGGCGACACGATGAGCACCTCTACACACATTGGGAAAAAATGGGGGCAATTCACGGCACCTTCATGCGCACGCCGGGCACGCGCTCGCCATTGACCTCGAGCGCGACCTGCTTGTCCACGCGTCCGCCCTTGAGCTGCGTGTGTTCGTCATCTTTCCCTCAGACTCTCTCTCTCTCTCCGCTCCGCCTCGCTCTTCCTCCCACGAACCCACCTTGAGCTTGCCAAAGTGCACGTGGAAGGGCGAGCAGCGCAGCGCGCCGTCGTCCTGCTGCACGGCGACCACGTCGATGGCGCCCGAGTCGGCGCCCTGGTGCAGGTCCAGCACCGAGTTGACGTAGTCCTTGACCGAGTAGATGACGTTCATGACCTCCGCCCTTTCGCCGACTGCGCGCCGCTTTTCGTCACGCGGCGGCCAGTCGCGCGGCTATTTCCGCGCCTGTCGCCTCTGCTGGAGCCTTGAGCGCCTTCTCACGCTCTTCGTTAGCCACCGGCGGCGCCTGGAGATCCCGAGGCGGCGAGTAGCGAAGTGGCGAGCGGCGGCGGCATGGTGCGCGCTCGTTCCGGGCGAGAAGAAGCGGCGACTGCGGGGTTTTGGCCAATGGGAGGCGCGAATGCGGCATTTTGGCGAATGAGGTGTCGCAGACGCCGACGCCTTCAACCTGTCACCGCATCAAGCGCGAAGATGGGGAAGCGGTTGAAGATCCGCCGCGCTGGGACGAATCATGGGGGGCAAGGAGCGGCCTAGACGCGGCGCCAGCGCCAGCTGCAGGCGCGCAAGGCGCTGCTTGGGGCGGCTGCGGTCCGGTGGTGAGGCGGGTGATGATATGAAGCACAGGGGAAAACGAGCATTGAGGTCATAAGGACGCCGTCTGCTGAGCGCCGCGCAGCTCCTCCTCGAACTCGCACATGCTGCGCGACTGCGTCTCCTCGATGCGCTTCTCGTGGTTGTACACGCGCGCCGTCTTGGTGATGTCGGGAGGCACGTACACGCGCCGGCCGGACTCGTCGCTCCTGCTCTCGACCGGGACGAACTCAAAGTACGCGGCGTCGCAGCGAGAGCTCACGTCCACTAGCACGCCGTCGTCGCGCACGCCAATGTACCGCCGGTGCTGGTTCATGCTGTTCAAGTGGCCCGTCGACGAGTACTCCCACTTGAGCCCGCTCGTCCCGCGTAGACAGTTGGCGCGCTTCATCCGCAAATCGCGGAAGCACGAGAGCGTCGACCGACTGAACATGTACCGCCCCGAGGCCTCGTGGAAGAAGCTCACCTTGATGCAGTTGTAGCCCTTGGTGTAGCACTCGAGCCGGAACTCGGTGCGCTCGACAGGGTCGGCGTCGTCGTACTGCGTCGCAGTGCCCACGTGCACTCCGTCAGGCAGGATGCGAACGTACCGGTTCCCCATCACGCGCAGGTACACCTTGGTGCCTCCCAGGCGCAGCACGCTGTCGACGACCGATCTCGAGATGGCTTTGATGCCTTCGATCTCTTTCTCAAGAGCGTCGACGTCTTCCTTGGCAAGCCGCTTCTCGAACGGCACGCGGCCGCGCACCTTTGGTCATGACCTGCTTGGAAAACTGGTGACCCGTCTTGCACCAGTGTGCCGCGTGTTCGCAGTTCTGTGTCACGATGTTGAAGTCCCCGCGACCGAGCCCGAGCAGGAACTTGCAGCGGGCGAGCACCACCTCTGGGAGGTCCGACTTGCCGCGGTGCACCTCGCCCCACTTGGCCAGCATGTCACGCATGCCGGACGTGTGATACTCAACGAGCCGCAAGTTCTTGATACTCCGCTTGTAGAGAAACTCACGCAGCGTCGAGATGCGGAAGCACGAGTCAGGCTTGCGCGTCGTGGTAGTTCTCGAGGGGGACTCCAGACGTGGCAGACTTTGATATCGTCGACGGAGTTCCCCGAGGCCCAGACAATCCCGTGGTGCTGGTACGAAAGCGGCCAGCGAGAGTAGTCCCAGATGCAGATGTGGTCGCCTGGACGCAAGGAAGCCATGCTGGCCACGCGCGTGTACACGCCGCCCATGGTTGCTGCTTCTTGCTTCACTGCTTCTTGCCCAACAGTCGAACGACTGAGTGTGGCGGAAATGGGACAGGAAAGGCTCGAGAAAAAAAGCGGTGCTGTTGTGAGCGTGATAGACTTGCCAACTCGTTCACAAGTCCCATGTCCGTTTCGGAGGATGAAGCAATGGGCTATTTTCATGATGAGCAGTGGACTGCATGGCAACGGATGAAGTGATGGGAAGGCGTGTGGTGTTAGTAATTCGACAGCTCGCATTCACAGCATTACCTGCGATTGATGGATGCTTTTCTAGGAATACTGGGCCCTACATGGAGCCGTGCACGCGGAGGAACACGTAGATAGGGAGGAAGAAAGAGGCACCTCCCCATAGCTTTCATATCCCATTGCCGCTCAGCACCTCGACGACGGCGACTAATGCAGCAAAACTCGTCCAAGTGTGAGCGTCACATGGCCTTGAAAGCTCATCCGGTAGGCTTCACCCGCCTCTTGCCGTCGCGTGCTCATAACTGAAATCCTCTTCCAGGGAGGAAGGGGGAATAAACAAGGTGGATCGGGACCCCCTACGCCCCCGACGCATTGACGGGAGTAATCGTGCTCGAGCTCATTCTCGCGGTCGGAGAGGCCTTGACGAGCCCGGCCATCTCAAAATCCCGCAAACTGCGCGACTCGGTGTTCTTGACAACCTTGGAATGGTTGTAGGCGCGCGTGACCTGATTGATGTCAGGAGGGTTGACTTCATCGCGCTGAATGTCGTCACACGTGACAAACTCAACGCGAGCAGCGTCTCCCCGCATGCTCACATCAACGAGCAGCCCGTCGTCGCGCACGCCGATGTATCGACGGTGTTGGTTCATGCTCTTGAGGTTGCCGAGCGACGAGTACTCCCATGTGAGCCCCGACTTTCCGCGAGCCAAGAGCGGCCGCTTCATCTGTAAGTTGCGGAAGCACGAGAAGGTCGAGCGGCTAAACATGTAGGTGCCCGACTCCTCGTGGAAGAAGCGGACCTTGACGCAGTTGTACCCGTTCGAGAAGCACTCGAGGCGGAAGGCCGTGCGGCGCGGGTCGTCGCCGGGAACGATGCCGACGCGCGACCCATCGCCGTGGAGCCCGTCGCCAAAGACGCGCACGTACTGGTTGCCCTTGACGCGGAGGAAGACGCTGGTGCCGTGCAGCTTGAGCACGCTGTCGACGAACGACTGCGACACCTTCTTGATCTCTACGATCTCACGCTCGAGCGCGTCGACGTCGTCCTTGGCGAGTCTGTTCTCGAACGGCACGCGGGTCTTGACCTTGGTGAGCGTCTGTTTGCACCACTGCTCGCCCGTCATGCACCAGTGCGCTGCGTGCTCGCAGTTCTGCGTGAAGATGTTGAAGTCTCCTCTGCCCGAGCCCGAGCAGGAACTTGCACCTGGACAGCACGACCTCTGGCAGGTCGGCCTTGGTCAGGTGGACTTCCCCCCACCTCGAGAGCACCTCGCGCAGCCCCGACGTGTGGTACTCGACGAGCCGCAGGTGCTGCGGGCTGCGCTCCGAGAGGAACTCCTCGAGCGTCGAGATGCGGAAGCACGAGTCTGCCTGCGCCTCCTGGAAGCCGTCAAGTGGGCTCCACACGTGGCAGACGCGAATGTCGGCTGGCGAGGCGCCCGAGGCCCAGACGATCCCGTGGTGCTGGTACGAAATCGGCCAGCGCGAGTAGTCCCAGATGCAGATGTGGTCGCCTGGACGCAGCGACGCCATGCTCACCACGCGCGTGTACACGCCGCCCATGGCCGGCGAGCGCTCGAGTGAGACGAGGAAAGGAGTCGAGTGAGACGAGTGAGGCCAAGTGACGAGTGAGGCGGAGGCCGAGAGGGGCGAGCGAGGCCGAGAGGGACGAGCGAGGCAGGCAGGAAGCGCAGACTGGCGCTCGATACGACAATGAGCGTGGCGACTACGGTGACTTTTCTTTTTTTTTCCTTAGAGGGTCTGCGCGAGTTTGTATGTGTTATAGGAGGTGTATTTGGATACTCTGGTGGTGTTGAGAGAGAGTAGTTTTGTGGGGTGAAATGGTTAAAGGGGTGCGGTGGGTCGGGAAAGCGTGGGAAGGCCGAGGGCTGGATTTGGAGCCTGCGAGAGATGATAGACTGGATAAAAGATGCGAAAGGAAAAAGAGGAAAGTGACGTCAGCACGCATGACGAGATGCTGCGACACACGGTAACCTCTTTGTTTAATTGTTGTGACGATTAAAATCCTTGTATTGAGGATGGCAGGTTTGCGTTCCGGTACCTGTACACCAATACGACCATACTGTTGACGCCATGAGACATGTACGGATACTCTGGACAACGGTTTGCCGCGCGCGAATCACCATTCGGCGCGTGACCGAGATGGATGGATTCATTTTTGGTCGAGGTGGTACGTGTACGGTCATTGTGCAGGCGTCCGAGGGACCGTGGCACGGTTGGCTGTGAACCTCCTGCTTGCTGGTTGAAATTCAACTTTTTTTTTTTCCACACGGCAGCTTTTTTCTTTTTATGTTCCAGTGCAGGTCACTTCAACTTGATCGCTGCCAGCAGTTCGCCATTGATTTTCATTCAGTGATGTCCCGTCAGTAGGAGACTTGCGACGAAGGCTATCGAATGCAAGCCGCAATCAAAAGTCATTGACAACTGGTGTCCCCCCGACGTTACAGTGATCGATTCTGAGACGGATACACTGTCGCCGACCGACTGTCAGTAGAGGTGGTACGGTCATTGAGGAGCCATGAGGAATGAGCTTGAGCTCGATTTGTCGCTGTGGAAAGGTGGCCATCTATCCCAACAGTCTTTTGAACTTCTGGGAGGAAGCATTGAAGCGAATGACTCATAAATAGGCGAAGCCACATCACCGGTAGTGATATTTGCGAAAGCGTGTTGTGGCGGGTTAAAAATGGCTCGCGAAGGAGACGCTTTCCTATGCCATCTAGTTTGCTTGCAGCTTCATCCTAGTGTGCTTTTCAACATGGCTTCTGCTCTTCCACAAACTGACGAGAGCGGACCCCGATGTGCGGGGAGTTCGCCCTCTGCAGTGAGCCGAAGACCATCCAAGCTACAATTTCTCGCGGCATGCTATCACTGGACTACGTTCTTGTTCATTTTGTCGATGGTATTCGCTCAGTTCCTCTCCGTTGTATGGGATTCTACAACAAAAAGCACGCATATGACGTATGGGTGGAGCCCGACCAAAGGTCCAAAGCAAGTGATCGGTGAAAACGATATACCCTACGACGATCGAGTTATTGTTTGTGCTCGTAAGCCTGACTCCACCGACGTTTACGAACCCTGGCAGGTCAGTGCGCTTTTTGCTGCCAACAAGACAAAGCTCGTTGATTCTACTGGTACAGCCAAAACCGGATACAGACTGGTGGCCAGGGATCCAGCTGCCACACCGCTTGTCCTGAACGAGCAGGCTATCGAGACGTACTATCGAGCATGCTCCCTCATCGCGGATACTATCCACAACATCATTGATGCCTGCACAAAACTTGGATACACAAACATCACTACAGACATGATGCGCATCCTTCCCAGCGCAGATAGCAATGATTTGTATGAAATTCCGGATTCATTGCCACTCGTCATCATGCCATACTGGGATAACGCGCCGTCGGCTCGAGAAGCCATGCCGACGTGGGATGGCGACGCGTGCATCTTCCGACTGGAAGAAGCGTATATGAGCGATCAATTATCCATCCCTCGATTTCGAGGTGTGAATCAGAGTGTTCGACATGATCGAACGATCGATTGGCTCAACGTTGGGAGAACTGGTGAGTGGCGCAATGGATGGTATGAGGATCCGACTGGTATGCGCTGGTACTCGGATGTGGTGAGCTCCTTCGATGATGATGTGTATCACATGATGCATCGTCAATTCGACATGCGAACGGGGAAGGAAGATGATTGTTATAACACAGACGTTTGTCTGCTTGTTTCTCCAATGCAGTTGTACTGGGGAAGCAAGGCATACACATCAACGGCAGGAAAGAAATTGATATCAGTTGCTGCAGCAAATGGGTCACACTATGGAATATTCCTATTCGAAGCTACGTTTATCCGTACGGTTCGGTGTCTTTACGATTGGGAAACGCTTCTCTCAAATGCCACAGTTGCCCTGCTTTTGGCACGATGGATGTTCAGCATGCTGGCACTCCATTGTAGCTTCTTTCGTCACAGTAGTGGTTGGCACAGCGGAAGCATCAGCTGCATCGCAAATGCCAAAAGTTTCAACATGTTGCCACTCACTGTGCTTCCTCATCTGAATCGATTAATTGACATGTTTTGGACAGTCGGATGTGAGTTCGAAGGCCAACAATCGGCTATTGCAGACTCGTGGTTTGCTATCTACCCTGCGATTGTAGAGATCATGCTGGTGTACTATAGTTTGCTCAATACGCTCGCCATGGTACTCAGACGACGAATGAGCGATGTGTTGTTCGCACCAAGCATTATTGTGTTGTGTCTCCTGCACTACTTTCGATACAGCTTGGCTGTGTCAGGCTTGCTCCGTGGAGTGGATGGTAGAATATCGACCGTCGTGACTTCGGACGAAGCATCGAGAATTCGATTGATCGATTACTTTTCGTCGGATCTGGCACTCCGCATCAATGGAAATGTGGTCGAGATCTTCGTCTTCAAGTTGGTTGTACTGGGATCAAGTCTGCTGCTGTTCGTGCTTTCGAAGCGACTGCCGTGCGTTGATCGCGATCAAAACAAAACTTTCAGTGGAGTTGAGAAGGCGCTTGCGATCCGAGCTGCTCACACTGGAGGACTCACCAGCATCAGTATGTTTCCTGGCACCTTTCGAAGTCTACCTAAACTTCGACGAGTCGTAGCACCAAGTCCGCGGTCCGATTTAATATCCGATGCAGACAGCAAATCCAGACATCGAGGGTTTATGAACGGGTATGAACTCATACGGTTAGGGTATGTCGTCTTTGGCGACAAGTTCCTGATCAAGTTCGAAGACTGGGAAAGAATTGTTTTGATTGCACCACCGCGGAACCAACGTGTCCATGTATGGCACGTGTGCAGCGATAGCACGAAGAACGGGTTTGAAGGGAAACGAGTAGAAAGCGAGTATCCTGAGATTTGGCGTGTGGATGATCCTAGATTCGCGCGTGTTCCGCGGTGGCACATTTCGGCGTGTGACGTAAGTTGCTGAGCAAATAGAATCAAATAAAGCGAAGCTTTGAGGTTTTGATATCATAGTCGTCTGGGCAGATACAGAACTCTTTGATGGAGAGGATATGAGGAAAGAGTTCGAGTTCATATATATTATGGTCCAAGTTTCACCAAACCAAAGCACTCAGCCGTGAGGCCATACCGCAATAAGATTCGCCTGAATGTTGGACTTTCATCTGATCGTTCTGGTGAATCCTTCATGCCGGATGCTGAGCTGGAAAACCGCATGTTCAAAATGGAGGTGCGTGCGCAATGGATGCGACACCATGGTCCACGACCTCAATCACGACGGCAAGGTCTTTGGCATGGGCACGCGATACTGTCTAGTCGTCGCCGGGATCTCCAGCTGCGAGATTGCAGCGATTGATCTTCTCAACTTCTACCATTCTATCGAGAAGAGGAATGCCCGCTCAAGTACCAGAGGAACTGCATCGTCGTCGTCCCCTACCTGCGCGGCTACGCGCTCAGGTCGGTTGAGGAACGCGTTGCGCTCGAGAACTTTGTTAATGGGGGAGGTGTCTGAGTGGAAGGGCTGATGGGAGCAGCGTGAAGGTAGTAGCTGAATCAAATTGTTTCTAGTCACCATTTCTTTTAGTTCCCGTGCAAAAGCTACATTCACTTCAAATTAGTAGCCGCCAGCAGTTCGCCGTTCGGCCACCAATATCACTGCCTCATATCCTACTGCTAGCAGAGCGGCAAGATGGTTTAGCTACTCTTCCACAGGGGTTTCTCGGCGGCGGCGGCTACAAGTCACAATCACGACAAGCATTAGCCACATGGAACAATGTTCTCGCTCGCTTTCATCAACAAACCTGGCAGTAGGAGGACGCTTAGTCGACGAAGATGAAGAATTTGAAGATGTAGACGCAGTTGATGGCGCCGAGGAGCTGCTATGAGATGTTGACGATGAAGAACTCTTTCGACTCTTCTTTTCACTCGAGGATGGCGCCCGCTCTGGATCCCTCGTCTCTGAGCTATTGCTCGAGGTTCCACCGCTGGCTTCCTTGTCCTTTTTGCGGCTTGGGATGGAATTCACGTTGGGACTGTCGACTGCACTAGTCGCCTTATCCACCTCATTCTCAAACACGAGCTCTAGGTTCTCATCGAGATCCCCACCCGGTCCAGCCAAAAGTTCATTGCGAGGGGAACCCCACCGCCAGATGAGCCGTAACCACCTCCATAGCCACCGCTCGGCTCAAAGTCCTTCGTGCGGCGCTCTGGCATCTCCATATCAAGCTGCACGACATTGTCGCGCCTCCAACGGGGGTTTCCAGGATCTACAAGTCGACTTCGCCGTGCAAACTCGCTCTCAATCCTTCTGGCGCCTCGCCTCGACACCGGCCTCTTGGGTCGCAGCATGGCTGTCAAGCCACTGCTTGCTGCACTGCTCGGACCGGGTCCTAGGCGCCACTCATCTGTCTCGGGATCGTACGTAGCTCGCTTCTCGATCGCTGCGGCCTCTTCAGGTGGAACAAAGTGGCGCAAAAGTGCGTGTTTGAGTTTGAGTTGGCGTGTGAGTGCGCGGAGTGTATCTAGGACATCTTCCTTCTCTGCCTGGAACTCTTGTGTCAAATCCTCGATCTCTGTTATAGCTGCCTTGTGTTTTGCCCACAGTTTCTTGAGCTTACGCGTCTTATCATCGACTTCTTCTTGAAGGCTGGCGTGCTGTTCCTCGAGGAGCACGTTCGAATCCTCCTTTTCGGCAAGCTCTCGAGCTAGCATCATTTCTTGGCGCTTCTGTGCTTCAATCTTCCGCTGTGCCTCGCGTAGCTCACGTTCTTGATGCGCGGCTTCATCAATTGCACCCTGACCTCCAGCAATAAACTGTTTTTCGAGCTCGGCGAGCTGCGCAACCATATCGAGTTTCTGCTTGGCGAGCAATTGTTTCTGTCGCTCGCGCTCTTCTAGCTCCTTTTCGAGAGCAAGACGCTCCTCTTCTGTACGGGATTGTTCAGCGAGCAGTGCCTTCATCTCTGCTTGAGCACGTTGTTTGAGCGCTAGCTTCTCACGCCGCGCGTCCTCTTCCAAGGCACGAAGCACCTCTTCACTCACACCTTCACGCTTGACGACAGTCTTCTCAACAATACGCTCGACTGATTTTCGGCTCTGCTGGAATGACAGGTCCAAGGGTTGTTCCCGCCCCGCCACTTCCTCCTGGGCCACCGACAAATCCTCCTCCACCTAGACCCCCACCATTAACTCTCTCCTCCTGAGCAGCTAGTGCCTCGCGCAATTCACGGATCTTGTCCTGGTACTCGCGAATCTTGGCGTCTTTCGGATCTTCATTAATTTTGGGTTTGTTCTTGATGTTCTTGGCGCGATTGGCATATCGAAGCGTGCTCAGCGTCTCATTGTAGTTGTAGTCGGCTGGTCCGCAGTTTGCAATCATGACAGTCTTGGCGTTACCACCAAGTGAATCTTGCAAAAGCCGAGTGAGTTTGGAGTCACGGTATGGGATGTGCTGAGACTTGCCGTCGACAAGCGCCGAGATGACATTGCCGAGCGCTGACAGACTCAGGTTGATTTTGGTAGCTTCTTTCATACGATCACCTGTGGCTCCTGTCTTAGCTTGTCGCTCACTACCAGCCAAGTCGACGAGGTTGAGCTTCCCAACACTAATGTGCTCTTTCCCATCCTTGCTCGGGCCATTAGTTGTCGAGCATGCCTCAACGGTGATGCAAAACATAGAGTGCGAGCGTGATGACGTCTGGTTCATTAGAGTCGCTCCGACGGACCGATTCTTTTTGCCCTGCTGTAGCACCGCGTCCATCTCTGCCTCCCCCGTGACTTGGCGCGCAGTCAGGTCCTTGACAAATACACCTGCGTCTGCCGTCTCCTTGAGCTCCAGTTTGTTCTTGGGATCGTTGGCTAGAAGATCACGGATCTCTTCATTATAGATTTCGAGATAGGACGCAAAGACCATAAAGCGCGAGTTCTTGTCGCCTTCGGCTGCGATCCTCTCAAAGAGATGTCGAAAGCTGGACGGGATAATGCCGCGCTCCTCTGGCACGTCGGCGTAGCCCTCCATCGTGTGGGACTTGCCGGCTCCTGTTTGCCCGTACGCAAAAATGGTGCCGTTGAAGCCCTTGACAACCGATTCAACAATGTCGAAAGCTGCTCGCGCGTACACATCGCCCTGCGAGGCTTCGGGTGGGATAGCAGCGTCAAATGTAAACTTCTTTGGCGGCTCGCGATCGTCCGCTTCGGGGTTGGCCAGCGAGATCTCGCCGCGAGCTGTATCCTGCGAACACGACTAGCTGGCGTCCATCCTGTTTCTCCTTGGAGTTGAGCGGGCGAATACGCACGCAAACTCGCACGGCCTCGCCTGAAGATCTAGAAGCAGACGCCATGGCAATGAGCCTTCTCGTGGTGAGAGCTGCAGGACTGCAAAGCAGTTGCGCCGAGGCGAGCGGGTTTCGTGGTCCAGCGGTTTCAGCGGCGTCAGCGGCGCTTGGTTTACCGCGATGGGTACACAACTTTGGAGCACTTCAAGTAGAACACGTTTCGTGTGTATGTTACAATCGCTAGACAAAACCGAGCTAAGCTAAATAGGACTGTAGGGGGATGATAGGTGGCGTTGTGCTTCTCTCGCACGTGATGGGGGGAGGTGAGCGGCTTGCCTAGTTGCTCTTGAGTACCGAGCGGATCCACTTGCCAAGTGACGTGTGTGTGTTGGACTTGGCGATGAAGATGCTGCTGTCACGCTCGGGTGCGATGTTTTTGCCATCGATACTTCCGCCGCGAGTGCAGCTGCCGGCGCTGCTGCTGACTGTGGAGGTGTCTGAGTGGGCTGACCACTCGACAAGCAGCTTGACGGTCTGCAGCTGGCTCATGCGGCTGGCCTTGACGAGAGCCGTAGCGCCGTCCGCTGTCTCGGCGTGAACATCGGCGCCGCGTGCAAGCAGCAGGCGGACGACGTCCGAGTTGCCTCGCTGGGAGGCGAGGTGCAACGCCGTGCATCCGTCAGCCGTGGCAGCGTCCACATCGGCGTGTCCCTCGTCCACAAGCAGCGCGACGCAGTCAGCGTGGCCCTCCTGAGCAGCAATGTGCAGCGGCGTCTCGCCTTTGGGGCCCATGGGTGTGCACATGGCTGTAGACGCCTCCTGGAGCAGCAGCAGGCGGACGACTTCCGTAAGACCGCGAGCGGCTGCGAGGTACAGTGGGGTGATGCCACTGGCGTCCTTGGCGCGTGCGTCAAGACCGACGGTGAGCAGCAGCTTAACACAGCGAGCGGACTCGCTCTTGACGGCCTCGTGCAGCAGCGTTCCTCGTCCACCGGCCGACCGGGCGTCCACGAGCACCGGGGCTCCAAACTGCTTGGCAAGAGCGCGGAGCAGCCTCGCATCCGGCAGAGCGACGGCGTCGAAGGCGCAGGAGGCCACCGTGGCCTTGGAAGCCGCCGACTTGCCGTCCCCAAGCAGGATCGAGAGCATGGCTGCGTGGTGGTTGGCGACGGCGGCCGAGCTGGCCCGTTGGACCGTGGCGGCCGAAAATCCGACCTGCGTCGGCGCTGGCTGGTCGGCGCGCTTGAACAGCGGCTTCTTGGCCGCCTTCTTGGCGCGGTCGTCCGCGGCGGCCACGAGCGTCCGCACGACCTGCGAGTGTCCGGCCCCCGCAGCCTCGATGAGCGCGCCGGCGTCCAGCGCGGCCCCCTGCGTCTAGCAGCAGCGATAACACGTCCATCGCCTGCATGCGGCTGGCCACGGCCACTGGCGAGTCGGCTCGGTAGTGGCGCAGGCTGCTGGTGCGCGAGCGCGCGTCGGCCGCGTGGACGGCGCCGCTGCCGTTGGCGTCTGCGCGGCGCTTGAGCAGCAGCTGCACGACGCGCGTGTGTCCTGCGGCCACGGCCACGTCGAGCGGCGCGCGTCCGCACGAGGCGCAGACCGAGTTGACGAGGTCCACGGCCTCTGCGCCGACGTAGAAGCGCAGCAGGTGCTTGAGGACGAGCAGGTCGCCGCGCGCGCAGGCCGCGTGCACTGGGGACGCCATGTCGGCCGGGTCCACGTTGAGGGCGACGCACGAGCAGGCTGCGGACGCCTTGTCGAACGACACCTTCTTGGCCGCCTTGGCCGCGCGGACGCCTGCGGACGATGACGCGGACGGGCTGGCGGTGGACACGGACGCGGACGCAGACGCCGAGGCGGCCGACGCCTCGGCCGCGCTCAGCAGCGCCGCCGTGGACACGAAGCTCGTGTGGACGGGCGCGGCCGCGTCGTCCGAGGGCGAGTCCAGTCGCAGCGCCGGCCGCGCGGCCGGGTCCGTGTGGAACGTGGGCGAGAGCTCGATGACCTGCGCGCCGAAGGCCACGCGCGCGCGCTGCCTCGAGAGCGCGACGCGCTGGCCGGGGCGCAGCACGCTCGTGGCGGCCTCGAGGTCGCGCAGCGTCGGGGACAGCGGCCGAGGCGCGGCCGGAGGAGGCGCGGACGGACCGAGGGCCTTCATGGTCCGGAACTTTTTCAACTGCGGACGCGACGGGAGCTGCTCGCTCGACGCCGTGCGGCCCCGGCGTCCGCGGGTTGTGGCTGGCGAGAGCCCGGGCGAAGAGTGGGACGACGAGCCCCAGGCGCGGACGACCGCCATGCAGCAGCTACTGTTGCTCCTGGAAGGAGGACGAGGGAAGATCGAGGCGGGGCGGACGGTCGAGCGCTACGGGTCGCTGCGGACGTGGACGAGCGGCGGACGAGCTGCGCGCGACGCGGACAAAGCCAAAGTGGATCCGCAGCGCCCGCGAGCGCGCCGCGAGCGCGACGCCATGGTGGTGGTGGTTTCCTCGCAGGCGTCCGGCCGCACTTGGCTCCAGTATGTGGCCGGTGCCGAGACCCCTCTGCCATCTCGGCGGCGGCTTTTTTGCCTGGTTTCAGTGCGGACGACCCACTGTGGCGGCCACAGTCCAGTCACCATAGTGAACACAAGTAGTTGATAGGTACGAGAGACCCGCTGTCAAGTCATAAAGGCACCGATGGGCCCGTCCGGTGTAACCGACTCCTCTGGAGTTTTGGAGTCTTGAAGAAAGTATGCCACGCCGCGACTGATTTTCGTGTGCGCCACGCCATCGGGAGCCCCCGCTCTTTCTGGTCAGTCCGCCGTGACGCGCGACACCTCGACGGAACCTGTTCTGATTGGTCCAATGCTCATAGTGGACGCCTGTGATTGGGCCAAAAGAAGATCCACGCACTGTGGTCAGCGCGCCAGCGGATCCGATAATTTCATACAATTGTCAAGATCACCGAAGGCGAAGCGAAGCCAGGCCGTTCGTGTCTTTGCTGGTGCCTTGCACTCGCGCACCCATGCATCTGGCGTTGGCGCTGGCGAGGCAATGGTGGTGGCGAGTGACATGAATGGAACGCTCTGAACGGCGGTGAGGAGGCGCGAGCCACGATCTGCCCACAGACTCGAATTTGTTGCTCGGAGAATTTCGATTTCATCATCGCCTTGCCGAGCCAGCCAAAGAAGGGCGAGCTAGGATTGATTGATACATACCAAGTCCCACCTGCGGAAGCGGGGCAACGATCACACACGCGCGGTCAAGTCGCTGTCCAAGACGTCATGGCGTCGTCCTGGTGTCAAGGATCGGTTGCTGTCGGCCCCGACGCTTTCCGCACGGAGTTTGCTGGCGTGGCGCCGGCTGTCACGAGCTTGCTGCATAGAGGGTCTGGGGCCAGGGGCTGACACCCGTATCCTTGCGGAGCTTTTGCGCTGACGCGGCCGACATGGCGAGCAGTCGTCCGAACCGGAGCTGAGCCCATGCCGCACGCAACGCTGCTGTCGAAAGGTGGCGGAGCGTGGCTGTTCGAGGTGTAGGTAGGATGGAATCCAGTGTGCGCTTTGACACAGACTCGAGTCGAGCGGGAAGCTGGCTTGCACACACGCCACCTCGTGCATCGCCGGTCGTGCGTTCTGTGCATATACAGGACTATCCAGTGGACACCAGGCACTCACTCACTCATGGGTGTACTCCTTCGGATAGTGTGGCACAGAGGATGACTGGCGTCCGAAGCCTGTCCTACACCGTTGCGCAGACGCTGAGGCGTTCACTTCATTAGCTCGCTGCACTCAGCAGCGCGAGAATGAAGTAGCTGGCGTCATTTTTTCAGCCTCGGACCTGTAAAGGGCGAGCAACTCCAAGTGAAGCGCGTGGTTATCAGCTGCGAATGCCTAAGCGCCGAAAACGCTGAAGTACCACGCCGTCGGTCGAGCACCAAAGCAGCCTTTTTCGACGAAGTCTGGTCTGCAGGCGATTGCTACGCGATTTGCGTTGGCGTCGACTCTCGAGGCGCAATGCCACCCAGTCGGCAGTCAAAACTAGACCTGAGTTCTTGCAGCTGTGCTCACCCACGCTTGACAGCTTCCGCGAAGAGTCATGGGTCCCAAAGTTCACGGCGCCAAGTCGCCGACCGGTCCTCTGCAGCTGCAGCGAAACTCAGGCGTCCAGCAGTCGTGGCTGCAGTCTCCGTGGAGGTCGGAGCCACGCCACAGTGAACTCACCGAGCAGAAGCAGCTTTCCGGCATCAGGCCATCAGCACGGCTCGCGTGAGCGACTTTCCTTCATCGAAGGCGGTGTGAAATAGATTTGCACGAGCCGAAAAATCGCTTTGCTCTGGACGCAATCCAGGGCGGCGACGAGCTCCCAGTGCGTCCGCCATGGAGCAGCAAATGCTGCGAGTCGAGGTGCTGGCTGCAGGTGATGCCTCGTTGGCTCGACATGCTTTTCACCGCGAGGGTTTCAACGAGCAGGTGGTGACAATGAAGTTGAAGTGCCAATCACCTCGATTTGAAACAGCTGCTTTACTCGCGGTATCATGCAAGCATTGGGCTATCGAGCTGCTCGCGTCCAACTGCGCATTTGCCCGTTCCCAAAATTATGCTGCACGAACGTTGCAGGTGTATCATCAACTCGTTTAGTAGCAGGCTCATGGCTGCCTCGCTGTGACGTCGAGCTGCTGACATATTCAAACACGATTGATGCTTAAAGGCGGACGGAGCGCTCGACCACACGCGAATGCTCTTATACTACGAGTCAATACCCACGACAACACGGCCATCTTCATACTCAATCTCCTCCTCTTCATGACGTGTGCGTGCGGTGCGCTCACTTGGCCTTTTTGAACCCTTTGCGCAGCGAGAGTCCGTGGCGCGTCTGGAACTTGTAGAGCCACGACTTTGTGAGCGACGGGCGCTTGTCGGCGGGGAGCTCCAGCAGGTCAGCGTACTGCTCTGCGGCCGCGAGGATGGCGCTACCCGAGAGCGGCTGCTTGAGCGACTTTTGCAGCGCCACGAAGGCGAGCACGTGCTCCTCGAGCTGTCCGACGCCCTGCGTGCGCGCCGAGCGGCGCTCCAGGTCGGCGGACGAGAGCGTGCGCAGCTCCTCGTGGCGGCGCACAATCTTGGAGACCGTCGAGCGCGTGGGCTCCTTGAGCAACTTGAACTCCCTCTGCGCCCACGCGGCGAGCTGCGGGTGCTTCATGTTTGGGTGCGCCTCTCTGTACTCGCACATCTGCAGCTGCTGCGCCTTGGTGAGGCGCGTGCGCTCCGGGTACTTGGTGGGCGCGCGCGCTCTGCGCTTGTAGCGGCGCTTGCCTGCGTTGGGGGCCGGCTTGAGCAGCTCCTCGGGCGGCAGCGCCTTGAGGTCGGCGTAGGACTGCAGCACGCGCGTGACGGTGGGCAGCGTGGGCGCCTTGGGCAGGTCGAACTCTCGCTGCGCCCAGGCCGCGAGCTCCGCGCGCTTCATGGGGTGCAGCGCCAGCTGCTCGCACATGCGCAGCTGCTGCAGCTTGGACAGGAACAGCCGCGGCGGCTGCGCGCGCGACTTGCGGCCGCGGCCGGCCGCCGTCCTCGAGCTCCAGCTCGTCGTCCTCGTCCTGCTCCTCGTCGCCCGCCGGCAGCAGCACTGGAGCCTGCAGCGCCGAGGAGACAGGCAGCACGTGCATGAGCGGCGGCGCGAGCGCCATGGGCGGCGCCAGCGGCGTCGGGAACGGGCAGCGCGCCGGCCGCCATCATGAGGTTCATGTTCATGGCGGGCGCGAGGGAGGAACTGGCCGGAAGCGGCCGCACTTTCGCGACCTGCCGCATTTGATACCTTGTCAAACGTGGAGCTGCATTTCGAGGGTTCCAGCGCATTTCACCTGCGAGATACCATAAGTGGGACCGGAGGATTTCGAGCGAGGGGGGGCCGTATTCGGAGGGGATGAGCGGCCCAAGTTCAACCCCCGGCCGTCGGCCCACCTTCGCGCAACCCTTGGATTCACCGTCATCCCCGAGGCGACAACAAAAAGGAGCGAGCCCACACTGAAGAAGCGAGGAAGAAGCCGCCCACGCGAACGCTAACGCGAACGCTAGCGCTAAACGCCGCCATGCCCGCCTACCACTCGAGCTTCAACGACTCGCAGGTCAAGGAGGTGTGCGGCTGCGCCATTTTGCCCATCAAGACGCGCTCGCGTGGGCCCGCGCCGCCCGCGCCCGAGGACCAGGAGGACATTGTGGACGAGATCATCTCGCTCTTCCGCGCCAATGTGCTCTTCACCAACTTCGAGATCAAGGGAAACGCCGACCGCGTGCTCATCTACGGCACGCTCTTCGTGCACCTCTGCCTCAAGAAGCTCGACCGCTGCACCTCCAAGGCCGACGGTGCGCTTTTGACGAACGTGGAGGGGTTGAGTGGAGCACTCACTCACGGACGATGCGTGTGCAGCCACGCGCATCCTGCAGCAGACCGCCGTCGACTCGTTCGCCATCCCGGGAGACATGAACTTCCCGCTGGGAGGACTCGTGCGCGCGCCCTCGGGCGCCAGCGAAGCCGGTGCGCTCGCTGCCGTGTGACGAGGATATCCGTCCGGCTTGGCGTGACAACCTAAGCTGCTGCTGCTTGTGCTTTGTTGCTGCGTCTAGAGACGATCCGCGGGTACTTCAAGCAGCTGCGGGAGGCCATCGCGTTCCGCCTCGTGGACCAAGTGTTCGCCGACGGCACGCGCAGCAAGTGGTGGATGCTGTTCGCCAAGCGAAAGTTCATGAACAAGGAGCTCTCGCGCTAAGCTCGCCGCAATCAGCCCCATGGAGTGTCACCCCCTGCAAAAGAGGGGACGGAATGGAAATACACAGAGGCTGTCTAGATGGACGACACAGCGGCAGTTGGGGGTTCCTGTACGTTTATTCCATGAAAGATCGCCGTCTGCTGTCGAGCAGCCGACGCTCGCGGCGCGCGCGCGCGCTCACGCAAAGGTGGCGGCCACCTGCGAGAAGGTCTGGTCCAGTGCAATGTAGTTCTCGAGCCACTTGCTGTGCGGCGCGACCTGCTGCAGCTGCACGAGGTACTGCTGGCTGGGCTTGCCCAGGTGCGCGCTGACGGCGACGAGGTTGATGAGCGTGTCCTCGTTCGTGGGGTCCTTCTGCACGGCCTCCAGCAGCAGGCGCTCGGCCTCCACAAAGTTCTTGAGCGCCATGAAGGCAACAGCCGAGCCGTTGAGCAGCTGCGGCGTGGCGCCGAAGCGGTCTGCGAGCTCCTGGAAGTGCAGCGTGGCCTCGTCGGCCTTGTCTCCTCCCTTGCAGCGCGAGCGTCCAGGCCTGCGCGAGCTGCGTGAGCGTCGAGTCCTCCTCGATGCGCTTCATCTCTGCGACCTGCTTCTGCGCGAGGTCGATGCGGTCCATCTGCAGGTACAGGTGCACGATGTAGAGCATGTGCTCGAGCGACCCGCCGCGCGTGAGCGCCGACAGCGCGTCCGAGAGCTTGCCCTCGCGCGCGAAGATCTGGCCGGCGACCAGCAGCAGCTGCGCGTTCTCGCCGCTCGTGGGGTCGGCCAGCCACTCGTTGAGCGTGAGCTGCACCATCTCGCTGTCCACCTGCTGCGCCAGGTACGCGGCCCAGAGCTTGACGGCGCTCAGCGCGATCGGGCGCGCCGACGTCCGGGATCGCCTGCAGCACGAGCGCCGCGTTGCCCAGCGCCAGGTGCGCGCGGTACACGTACGCGTCGCGCTCGTGGCGCAGCGCCTCGCCCAGGTGGTTGAGCATGCCGCCCTCGCTGATGGCGTTCTGGAAGTTGCCCACCCACAGCTGGCTCTTGAGCGTGAACAGTTCGTCGGGCTCCATCGTAGCTGCTCGGGCCTTTCTCGCCTGGAAGGATGTGGATTTTGGACAGGGGGCCAAACAGCGCCACGTGGGGCGGTTTTGGTCGGATGAATGAGTCGCATTTACTTGTTTATAGTCAGCGTTTGGTGCGAGATAGTGACGTTTATAGATGGACATATCGATTAGGTATAGGAGGGTACTTGTTCGGAATCTTTGGTTTGGTTTGTTTTTTTGTTTTGCTTGACCTGGTTGAGGTGGACATTCTACATGACAAAGTACGTGCGGAACTTCTTGGGGATGCCGTTGATGGACAGCAGCGTGTGGTACTCGACGCGGAAGCCGTGGCCAGGCGTCTCCTTGTTCATGCTCGCCCATGTGTTCTCGCTGATGTGGATGCGGCCGGGCACGCCAGAGCTCTCGAGGAAGTGCGCAATGGTCACGGTCTCGCCAAACAAGTGATACCGAGGGTCTTTGCTACCCACGACACCTGCTAGTACTGGTCCAGAGTGGATGCCAATGCGAATGTTCAGGTCTGGAACTCCGCAATTACGCCGAAGCAGAGGGAGTGCTGCGAACATGTCGGTGGCTGCTGTCACAACCGCCAGTGCGTTGGTATGCGTCACAACGGGACACCCGCCGACGACAAAATACGCATCGCCAATGATTTCGACCTTGTACAGATCCTCTTTCTCGGCAATTGTATCGAATCGCGTGTACATGTCGTTCAGGAACTGCACGAGCTCCATGGCAGATACCTTGGATGAGTACGCCGTGAAGTTGACCATGTCAGTGAACAATACAGTCACGTTGTCAAAGAAGTCAGCTATCGTGGTCTCGGGATCTTCTTTAAGCTTGTGCACAATCGTTTCTGGCAATAGGTTGAGCAGCAATTTGGTGATGCGTCCTTCTTCCTCCACAAGCTTCTGCTTCTGCGAGTTAAGCGTGATATCACGGAAGTGATTGATGCGCTGTTTGAACTCGGAATGGAAAACCACCCAAGCTTGACCCGCAAAAAATAGGAAGATATAGAGTGCGTTGCGACCCACACGCAGTGGCTCGGGGTGATTTGAATCGGTAATGTCGGGAGCTACCCACAGATTAGCTACGATGTACAGCCCGAGGATAGCGAACCCGTTGACCACTCGCAGCAAAAACGAGATGTTGGCAAAGTAGCATTGATACAAGGCAAGCACACTCATGTATGCGTGGCCAAGAGAGTTAGCCGCGACACTTTCAGCGCACAGCACGACGCCCATGGTGAGAACTACTGTCACTGATGCGATCTGCTCATACGTGCGAAAATCGGGCGAGAAGGTTAGAAGCAGGTAGGCCACGGAGATCGGGTACATGATGCAGAAATTGACGATGAAGATGAGCTGGCTCTCAGGAAATAGTCGGTTGTTGGTAAGCCGCATTGTTTGATAAAGCGTCATGAAGGGCTTGAGGATAAGGAAGAACGTGATCGACATCCGAGCGAAGCGCAGCCATCGCGCTCGATTGTTGCTAATATAACTCTCCTCAAACGCGTCCGCTTCATCAGTGACTTCGCCTGGCATCCTACGAGTGTTAGTGTGGACTCGAAAGAACATATCGCGTCGTGTCAAGCCCTTTGGTAGCTTCATGATTGTTGTATTGATGGAACTATTGCCACCCACACCTTCGTGCTCTTGACTCGCATCAGCATCTTCGACAATGTCAAATATGTTCTCGCGAAATATAGAGCGCCGAGTTGTCAGTTGCCGCAGGCTGTCGCCTTTCAGCATAGTCGTAGTCCACGTCGATGGGAAACAAATGTGTCTGGCACCAACCCAGTTGCACCAGACAGAGACCCTTCTTTGTTTGCGCTCCCCGATCCGTTCATTGGGAGTGAGAGGATATTGGCAAGTGTGGTTTGCCGCATGGCTGCTGTATTCAATGCCTGTGTATTCTGCCGCCTCAGATTGCGAGCGTTGCTCATACGTCGAGCAGCGCCAGCGGCAGCCGCAGTCCCGGCTAAGCTGTTTGTTGCTCCACTTTTCTTTCGAATTGGCATCGATTGTGGTTGAACGGGTGGAACAGTAATTGGCGCTAAGTTTGATGCGGTCGACACCTCTGGGATCGATTGCACACCAACTGGTGCCCTACTTGTTCTCCGTGTAGGGCCACTACCTGTCGCTCCGGCAACTATCACCGGTCGTTGAATACTTGAATGACTTGGCCCCATATCTTTCGTCCCGGAAGTTGGCGGCGGCGGTGGCACGACGAAGGCATCTTTACCTCTCAAGAAGTAAGTGTTCATCTCACCTCGCCCTTTAACGAACACTCTACCACGTAAAGTAGTGCAAAACTTATCGTAAATAATGTTGTGTGTGGCTTCTGTGATTTGGATTTGTCCAGGAAGATTAGTTGTCTCCATGCGAGATGCGACGTTGACTGTATCACCGAAAAGCTTGAAACGTGGATTTCGAATACCAACAACTCCTGCCATGAGTCCACCCGTGTTAATGCCGATGCGAATGTTGAGGTCTGTAACCAATGCTCCCCATGATCTGCGTGCAATTTTGGCGCCAACCTCTGGCATGCACCGAATCATGTCCAGCGCCAAATTGGCTACAAGTTCGGCGTGGTTAGCGATGGGATCTGGGCAGCCTCCAACAACCATATATACAGCGCCAATGGTCTCGACTTTGTGCACGTGGTGAACATCTACTAGCTTGTCAAACTTGAAAAACAGGATATTGAGCAGCTCGACAACTTGCTGCGGCTTCAGTTTAGACGAAATGTAGTCAAAGTCACAAACCTCCGCAAAAAGTACCGTCGCTTGTGCGTACTCGTCTGCTATTAGTTCTCGCCCGCACTGAAGCTGTACAACAATCGATTCCGGTAGCATACTGTTTAAGAGTGCCTTAGAGCGTGTTTCTTCCAATTTAAGCTGCTCTTGCTGAAGCAGAACCATCAGCTCGCTCATGTAGCTGACGCGAATGGCGAACTCGCGTGATTGACTTGGTAACAAGATCAGCAAAAAGAAGAGGCAGGCATACAGCGTTTCGTTTGCGATATTGCTCCGTGTTGTTCCCCCTTCAGGGACGTAAGATAGCATCACAACGACGTACACGAGCAGGTAGAGCAGGCAAAAGGCCGAGCACGGGAAGAAGCGAATCGGTGAACAGGAATACACGTACATAATGACCAAGCATACCCAGGAGACGCCATAGTCGTTTGTTATCTTGTTGTATACAACCGGGTAAGCGGCCGTGATTGTAATACTCAACCATGTGAGCCGATAGTTTTCAGCGTACGGCCGCTTGCGTGAGCGAAAGTACGTGAGGAGTAGCACCGGAAGCACCTACTGTAAGTTTGATGACAAGCACGAGGTAGAACGTGGGCAGTTGTGATCCCCCAACGTATTCTTGATTGGAACTAGTCGAAGAAGATATTCCACTAGAAAAGCTGGTGCCGCTGTAGAGCACTTGGTAGTCGTAAACAAACGTAGATACCATGAACCGATGAGTGTGAGTAAGCCTCGCAAATATAATCGGTGCTGCGAGTTGGCGTAGTACTTGGCAAACGAGTGTTCCATCTTCTCAATGACAGCAGAGGACCGAACGTTAACAAAGTAGAGTGTGAATGTGTGAATTGCGACGTCGTCCATGATCTTGAGGAAAAGGTTGAATTCGTTCACTGCCGAAACTCGAGATACGGTGCTTTCTCGGGACCTCTTCTCATCTGGATCGGCCGACATTCATCGAGTTTACAGTCGATCCCAAGACGCTAGCTGTCCGAGTACCTGTCCGTGGAGGTGCTCTCGTCGGCACCACCGTGCTCTTTTCTATGCCCATCATGATGGTGGACGAGATGCTGGACGACCTCCTCACCTGCAGCATGCTGTTGCGGCGCAGTGGGACGGCTGCAATAGTGCCCAACGACCCATTGCTCACCATTTCGCTCGGGAAGACGGACGCACTCGCCTTGCCGCTACCATCGGCAGGCGTCGGTGGGTCCTTGACGTGGATCTTGGCCGACATGTGTGCCGCTCAAGCCTCCAGCCTGTCCGTGTCGAGTGTCTTATGCAATCGCACTGCTTTTCCCAGGCATTCACAGCGGCTTCGGCCTCTCGCAAGCAGTTGATGGGGCGTTGCTGCTCCGTCTACAAGCTCAGCGGTCGGCCGAGCTGCTAATTCGATCACACTCACCAGGTCCAAAAGCAGCCGACGAAACTCCTGGGCTCGCATTTAGACGATACGCTCAGTCGTCGCAATCTTGCTAGCTTGACGTCCTACTGCGCGAGCGAGTCGACTTTCGTTCGCAACAACGGATGACCTCACCATCAATGGTGTCATTGACAAGAATACAACCACGCTCGCTTACGCGAGCGCGCCTACCACCTGGCACACCTAGAATATCGGGCTGGATACCGTGTGAGCAGGCTAGTGTTGAAAAACATTCGGACTGATGGTAAGGCCCTCCGGGAAGACCCAGAGGACCTCTCGACACCTCGCGATGTCGGGCATGTCCCCGATGGCTTGGCTCACTTGTGTGGCTGGCATGTAGTCACCCGACCCGCTTGAATAGAGCGCAGTTGAAGACGTCCGCGGCGCCTTCGGTCCCTTCCTTCGCAAGCTAGCGCCCCGGCCAAAGTCCTGTCGACTGCTTCCACCGCCGTTCCTGCCCCGAGTCTCAGAGCTCCTCGTAGACTGGCCTTGCCTCCGGCACAAATCCCTCTGCTTGGATGGTTGAATGGTTGGACATTGCAAGGCAATTTGATGCCGTCGGCACGAAGATCGAGGTTGCTGAAGAAGGGGATCGGCGAGCTTGCAGGCTAGGCAGGCCTCGGGACCAGCGCGCCAGCGAGCTTGGAAGTGTCTGGAGGCATAGGAGCGAGGCCCTGGGTCGAAGTGAGCCGGGAAATGAGGCCGCTAGGACTTCATCTTGCAAATTCACGACTCAGGCAAGACCGGCAGGGCGTTGAGAGCTGCCGGGCGGCATTAGCAAGGAGCCTCTCGGACCTCCTGCAAGCTTCGAAGGTGTTGAAGTGGTGGTCATTCGACGTTGAAGTGACTTTTTTGCCCAATGTATTGTCGCTTCCAGACATAAACTCAGTGCATCCTTTCCACGTGGCATCCATGGCGGGCGGCGGCAGGAAGAAGGCGGCGGCGGCGGCGCCTGCAGCGGCGCCGAGGAGGAGCATGGCGGTGACGCAGGGCGACACAGCGGCGGCCGAGGAGCGGCGGCTGTGGGCGCCGACGCTCGAGACGGCCGTGTCGCTGCTCGTGGTCCCTCGGCTCGCGTCGGCGCTGCTCAACCCGATCGCCGACTGTGACGAGACGTACAACTACTGGGAGCCGCTGCACTACCTGCTCTTCGGCTTCGGCTTCCAGACGTGGGAGTACTCGCCCGTGTACGCGCTGCGCTCGTACCTTTACCTGCGGCTGCACGCGCTGGTGACGTCGGCGGCGTCCTGGGGGATCGAGATGGGCATCTTTGGCGCCGCGGGGGGAGCCAACGCCAAGCTCGCGCTCTTCTACGCGCTGCGAGGCGCGCTTGGCATTGCCTGCGCGTACTCGGAGGCGAGCTTTTACCGCTCCAGCATCGCGGTGTTTGGCCGTCGCGCGGCGAGATACCTGCTGTGGATGCTCGTGTTCAATGCCGGGATGTTCCACGCCAGCACGGCGCTGCTGCCCAGCTCCTTCACCATGTACCTTGTGATGCTCTTCACCAGTGCCTGGATGGACCGCAAGCACGTGCTCGCGCTCTTCTGGGGGATTGTTGCGGTGCTTTGGGGGTGGCCGTACGTCGGAGTGCTGTTTGTACCGTTCGCAGTCGACATGCTGGCGTCGCGAGGAGTCATTCTGAGCATTGGCGCGGGCGTTGTCATTGGAGGACTTGTGCTGGCGCTCGAGTTGGCAGTCAACTGGCATTACTACAGGCGCCTCGTCCTGCCTGCGTGGAACATCGTCCAGTACAACGTGCTGAGCAGCGACAAAGACTCGACCCTGTACGGCACCGAGCCGTGGAGTTTTTACGCGCTCAACTTGGCGCTCAACTTCAACATCGTGGCTATCATGGCGGTGCCTGGCATCATCGCGGCGGCCTTTGCTCTTCCGAGTCACTACAAGACGCCCAAGCTTCTTCGCGCTGCGTACCTTTTGCCACTGTACATTTGGATGCTCATCATGTTCTCCCAGCCGCACAAGGAAGAGCGGTTCTTGTCACCTGTGTATTCGCTGCTGTGTCTCGCTGCAGCTGTGACGCTCAGTGCTGTCGTCTACCAGCTCCAGCAACTTGTGGTCGCGTACACTCGATTGGCGAGCGTTGCAGCGAACGGGGGTGGAAGCGGTCTCAAGAAAGCGGTGACCAACATCGTAGTGGTTGGAGCCATCGGCGTCTACGTGCTGCTTTCGACCGTCTCGCGTCGCCAGCAATGTGATCAACTTTGGTGCTCCACTGCGTGTGTACCAGCATCTTCAAGAGTATATTCTTCCTAAAAGTGGACCTGGACCGACGAACCTTTGTCTACTCAAGGAATGGTATCGATTCCCGACCAGCTTTTTCATTCCATCAAAAGAGACTCAAGTGCAGTTCGTCAAGTCTTCCTTTGGTGGTCAGCTGCCCAAGCAATTTGAGCAGCATGAAAACGGGACTTCTATCATTCCTACCGACATGAACGACCTGAATCAGGAAGAGATGAGCCGATACATTCCGCTGAGTGGCTGCGACTTCGTAGTCGACCTGGACCTCGACAACCAGCACGAAACGAAGTTCTGGGAGCTGCCTGAGTGGAAGCGAGTCCACTTTGAGTGGTTCCTGGATGCCGAGGCTTCAGCGTCACCCTATCGATCCTTTTACATCCCGGGAATGACCCCAAGCAAGGTCAAATACACGCGCTATGCTGTTTACCAGCGCGTAGCGGTAGAAGGCAATTAAGCAGCGTCTGCTAGCGCGCAGTTAGGATCATGAGTACCGATAACGAGCGGGAAAAGAAACTTGATCGAGGCTGCTACAATGAGGATGAACAAGACCTCACATTGGAAAACGCTGATGAGATGATAGCCGCATCCATTACTGAGACTCAGGTAGCACCTCTCCATTCATTGACTGTGAAAGCTCTACGCCTTTGCACCAGCAGGCGGTACCACAAGCTCGGGGTACTGGGCCTCGATTTGTTCGGCACACTGGTTCACGTTGAAGCAGATGGAGCTAATGCGCGCATCGAATGCAGCGAGCACGTCGTCATCAGCATTGTCAAACTCCAGCATGCCCTGCGTATTGATCAATCGAGCCCCTTGAGTCGCTCCTCGCCAATCATTGTTGCGGCCACACGCTCCGCGCTAGCCGCGTCAATTTCAAGCAGCTTGCCCAGCTCTTCGAGCGAAATGGTGCTGTACACGCGGCTTGCAGCCAACAAGTTGTGCTCGAGGAAAGACTGCTCGAGTACAGTAAAGCCGTTAGCGAGCACCGCCTTTTGGTGCGCGAGTAGACTCTTGTCGAACTGCACGAGCTCCGGACGACGAATCAGCTGCTCCATGTACATCTTCTCAAGAATCGCCACGTGCTCGCTGTTCTTGACGCGTTCGTCCTTGTAAAGAGTGCCGAGCAGGCGTGAGCGCTGAGGACCAGCTGATGCCAAGATAGCGCACGTGACTGCCTTGTCCAACAACGCAAGCAGGTCATCGGGATCCACTTCGTCGGGCTTGGACTGCGAGAACTCGTAGTAACGCAGCGCAGCGTCCAGGAACTTGCGCTTGGCATCTAGAATGCGCGCGTAGGAGACCTGGTAGCGCAGCTTGAGCGCCCAGTCATCCACATTATGAATGCAGCGCGAGGCGCGATTGATGAAGTTCTCGGCATCAACCGTCTCATCCTCCTGAGGTACAGCTCGGCGATCTTGACATACTTCTCGGCCTTTTCACCGTCCGAGTACTGCCGCGCTGAGCTCTCCAGGTTGATAGCCGCGAGCGCCTTGGCCGCCTCAATGTACTCCTCCTCCTCCATGTACATGGTGGCCTAGCGCCTCGCGGAAGAGCACGTCAGGCTCCTCGAACGAGAGGATTCGTGGCTTGAGCTTGGACAGGCAGAACCCCTAGGAACGCCATCTTCCACGGGTGCTCATCTGGGTCCACGCCTCCGATCACCTGTCGCCAGGTGCGTCATGACCTGTCAGCAAAAAATCAGCAGCCTTGTCAAGTAGACTCGCTTCCAACGCTCTAGAGCCCACGAGCCCCGTACCGCGCGCGAAATAACGAGCTGCACGCTCTCGTCCAGCACTGTGCGCGAGAAAACCCCGTCAGCACCCTCTCCTCATCGACAAAACCTCGCGCCTGGAGCAGCATTACAGTGCGAGACGACGGCCTCGAGCGCCTGCTGGTCGCCGAGGCTCCTGTCGATGAGCTCCTGCAGCAGAAACCGCCCGCGTGAGCCCCGATCCTCCTGCAAACCGCCGACGCAGCGCTCGGACCTTGTACGCGCTCGTCTTCTCCTTGGCGTCCGCCAGCTGCGCGATCTGCGCGCCCAGCACCACACAGCAGCTGTTAAGTACCGTGTTTTCCCCATTGAAGCGCTGGCAGAGGCCCTGGAGGCCCGAGAAACGCACGCGCTGGAGCTCCATGTCGGCCGCCATCTCCTTCCTCGATGGATCAATCTTTCGCACTTTGCCAAGGTGTCGTAGCTGCTCGTAAAGTTCGGTATGCGAACCTAATGATTCAGTTGACAACTTCAACGTGGTCAAGCAATTGCGCATCCATCCTTTGTCACGTGTTGCATTACCGATTTACGCTGCGATGGGATTGCTAAGCACTGAGAACTACTGACTGACCTGGTTTTGACTGCCGGCCAAAGGTGGCAGGCCTCCTCGGGCTGACGAGGATGAGGAACTGTTACCGTTTGCTGCGATGCTGTGGCGCCGAAGAAGCTCTGGGCCTTCGATTCCCGGCTTCATCTTGCGCTTCGTGTGCGGAGGGGTGGCTACATTGTTGCCATTCAACTGCATCTGCATCTGTGCCTGCAGCTGCACATGCGGCTTGAGCACGTTGAGCACACCAACATTTGGCGCGCGAGCAAACGTCTTGTTGTACGTCTCCTCGCGATTGAGCATTTCACGCTTGAAGTAGGCCATCTCATCCAAAGTTCGCTTCACAAGAGCATCTCGCTCGGCAACAGCGCGAGCTAACTCGGCAATGCGCGCTACATCCTCCTCGCGACTCTCTCTCCGCGCGTACTTGTCTTCCCACGCACGCACCGACTGCATTAGACCTGTGCACTTGTCACTCATGACACGCCGCGTTTCTTCAAACTCATCGCTGAGCAGCTTTGTCTCGCGAAGATTTTCTTCGAGGAGCTTATCCATATCGCGCTTTGCCGCAACTTTAAGACGCTCGATCTCTTCTCTCGCTGCAGCTTCAAGTGCTGCACACCGATCAGCCATTTCGCGCGCCTTGGCTTCAATCATGCCGTTCAGCCTCGAGATCTCGCGCTGGGCTAGCACCACTGATGTTGTTTCGTCGTGAAGCTTTTTGTTCATATTACCGATTTCACGTGCGTGCTCAGACGTGAGTTTCTTCTCCAATTCAGTTCGTTCACGATCTTTGTCCGCTGTTAGCTCTGTCTTTTGTCGAGCAAATTCGGCTCGAGCTGCCAGCAACGCTCCATTTTTATCAGCTTCAAGAGAAGAGTGAAGCTCACGAAGCTTTATCTCGTGGGCAGATCGGAGAGCCTCCAGATCCTTTGTATGCTTATCGATCAGATCGATACGCTCGTGAGCTGCCTCTTCTCGTAATCGATCGAGTACTCGCTGAGACTCCGACTTGACTCTTGATTCGAGTGATTTCAGTGCTTCTTGATGAGCACTGTCAATCTCTCGTCGCTCACGTTCACTCCGCTCGAAAAGTGTCAATCGATCTGTCTGCTCTTGCAGAGCAAAGGCGACAGTAGCACTTCGAAGCTGCTCAAATGCTATTGAGTTGCGCTCTCTCATCAATCGTGCTGTTTCGATCGCTTCTTGGTACTGAAGCATAGCGGATTCTTTTGAAAATGCTAATTCCTCACGCAAGGTGGTTAGTTGAGCTTCATAATCAGCACATAGTTGCAATTCTTTATCGTCAAGCTTCTGTCTCCACTGCTGTTCCATTTCTGAAATCTGTTTTTCGTATCGCTGAGTCAACTGAAGCAGCTCCTCTTGCCTTTGCTTCTGAGCCATCGCCTCGCGCTCAACTAATTGCTTATTTCCAGCAGTCACTGCTCCTTCTGCCTTCCGCAACGCTTCTTCGTGTTCCCTTCGCAATTGCTGCACTGTTTTTTCTTGTGCAAGCTTGCTGCTCTCTGTGGTAGCATTAAACTGCTGCTTGAGGATGTGCAGCTGCTTGTCTGTATCTGCTTTTGCTTCACGCTTAGCACGATCCAACTCAGCGGCAATCAGTTGCGCATGTTTGGATTCTAATAGTTGCTGCTTCACATTCCAATCCCCCTCAAGCTTTTGAAGATACTTTTCATGTTCTTCCTTTAGTTTTGAGAGCTGTGCAGCCGCGTTCAGCGTCGCAGAGGCGTTTGCGCTTTTTACGGCTTCTCTAGTATTCTCTTCTAGCTGTCTCAACTGAATATTAGCCTTCTTTAACTGTTCCATAAGATTTGCATTCATTTCTTGGAGGGTTTTCAACTCCTTTTCTAGTCGTTGAATTTCTTGGGTCCTTTCATCGTGAACTCGCTTTAGTTGCTCGTTCAACCTGGCAATCTCCTGCTCCCTCTTGGCGAGTTCGCTTCCCATATTTTCTTGTAACTTAGTTAGTTCATCGATCCGCTGCTTGGTTTGGTCTGACAAGGACTTTGCAGCTACCTCCAAGGCTTGAATTTGATTCTCAAAGGATGACTGAATATTTGTCGCGTCACTTTTTGTTCGCATAAGCTCAGCCCTGATCGCCGCGAGTTCACGCTCCTTTTCGCGCACCTGCTGTTGCAATATCACGCTCGTTTCTGACGCTTTTGAGTCCCGAAGTTGTAGTTCAGCCTGTAAATGCTCCAGTTGCTTGTCCTTTTCGTCTATTCCTCGCTCTCGTGCCTGTAGTTCATTTTTAACTGCGGCGAGGTCTCGTGCCAGCTGATCAATTTTTTCGGTGCTCAATGACAATAGTTGTCGAAGCTTGTCGTTGTTCTCACTTGCATCTCGCTTAACACTTTCTACTTCATCTCTGGAACCAGCAAGTGTCAGCTCAAGTGCGCGCTTCTCTTGCTCAAGCCTTAGCTTTTCATTCTCGAGTTGTTCACGATTTCGGCGTAAGGAGGCCTCGGCTGCTCGCAGAGTTTCGCTCTCAGCTAGAAGGCCCTCAATTTTGCCCAGCAGCTCGCTTGTAGTTCTGGCATTTTTCTCCTGCTCCATTTTGAACGCGTTAGACTGATTGGCCTGCAGTTGTTCAAGTTGTTGCTTCAGTTGTTGCTCCAAGTCCCTTAGGTGCTTATCCTGTTCCTTCGCTAGTTGCTGACTTGATTGAAACTGCTTCTGCAGTTGCTCGTAATCGTGCTGCTCGCGCTTCAGCTGCTCGGCTAACTGTTGCATTTCTTGTTTGTGGTCAAGCATCACTTTGTCTCGATCGCTATCAGCTTGGTTCTTCATTTGCTGGGTTTGCTGTTCGTGCTGTTTCTTCACAGCCTCTAACTCCTCTTCCCACTCTTGCCTGGCACACTGCATGTCATGTGTGTGTTTTTCAATCAGCTGTGTCACCTTATCCTTTGAATTTTGTTCAACTCCTTGCTTTAGATCATGTAGCTTTCGCTCGAACGCGTCTTGGGCCACGACAACACGGCTCTCAAGCTCACGCACAGCTATTTGAAATGCAGCTTCTCTCTCTTTGACACAACAATGCAACGTGTCTGCCCGCTGCCTTTCTGAATCGCGCTGCTTGTCAATTTCCCTTATTGCTAGCTGAAGCTGTTGGTGCCTTGAGCGCTCAGTGTTGAGCTCCTCTTGAAGCGCTTTAAGCTTACTCGCTGCATCTGTCGCAAGTCGCTGAGCTTCGTCTGCGTGCGTCGCTCTAGTTCGCGCAATCTCAATTTGAAAATCCTCGTTTCGTGTGTTGAGGTGGAAGATGACTTTAGTCAGCTGCGCAATTTTCTTGCTCATCTTTAGATGCAGCTCAGCCGCCATTGCCGGTGGTAAGGTGTCCATGGCTGGAAGTCCTTACAATCCCTCCGGTCGTCACAACACACCACGAAAAGCCAATGTCCGAACTTGACAGTCTGCTGCATGCCCTTGCTATTCTTGGAGCCTGCCTCCACAAGATTCCCTTGCGACTCGAAACGAGTCCAACATGGCTCGACAAATCCTGCAAAGTCTAGTTGTGCTGCTTGCTATTCCTCTCGTGACTGCAAGCGTCAACTTCCCTGGCGTAGAGTACAACGCAGCTCTTGGAGGCGCGGCCATCGCCTCTAGCTACTACGACTTCTCACCGAATCCGTTGTTGGACACAACGTTTGTCCCCCAGAATGCGGCCGACGGGTTTCCCGATACGACAAGCTGGTGGGCAGCGGGTAACGATGGGGAGAGCGTCTTCTGGCAGGTCAACCTGACATCGCCAGTGCCTCGAGCTGCCCGAGTTGTGGTGCGCTGGCACGGATTTCTCACCCCTACAACCTACCGCGTGCGCATCTCGTACAATGGCGAGATCTTCTCGACCATCACGGTTGTCCGAAACAAAGGAGTGGCTTTCGATCGCGTGGATAACATCACGGATGGACTGGACAATGCCAAGGCTTTTCGGTACCTCCAGCTTACATTTGACTCTCCCAACACATGCGCGAGCGAATTCTCGTGCTCGGGGAATGATTCCAGCAGCTCCTCTACGGGCGAGCGAGTCATCTACGGCATCCGCGAGGTCGAGATCTGGGCTCGTGGCAACAAAAACGGTGAGATCTCAAACAGGATTGTGGTGATGATCCAACTTTTTTCTTGACTGGGATTCGCACCGTGATGGTGATCAACAGATGCTTCCAAGCAAGGGAGCGAGGTGGCGATGGTCTCCGCGGCGCTGCTACTGGTGTTGGCGTGGACGTAAGGCAGTGGCGAAATACGAAAAATGACGTAGCATTTCTATTGAAGACACTCATAGAAGGCGAAAACCTGGTCTCTTTACTCACGACCAAAGAGAAAACAAATGCGCGGCTCGCGGCGAGCGATTGAAAGGCAACGAGAGAGCGGAGACTGAGCAACAGGCAATACATAGCCGGCGCCTTGACGTGGAGATTGGAGACATCGCTCACTCACATGCACTCAAAAAACAACGACGACAGCCCACTCACTCCACTCACTGGGGCGGTGCCCCCGCTCCCCTCCGTCTCGCCCGCCGATTTAATGATACGCGCACACCGACACGACGCTGGCACATGGATGTCTGGCGGGCTTACAGGGCCGAGTTCTTGTCGACCGTAAAGATCTCACCCTGCGGGCGGTCCGACTTGGACGCGCGACGCTTCTTGTACACGACGGCGGCGACGCCGACCACGGCAGCAGCAACGACAGCGGCAACAATGGGGACGGCCGTGGCGGCCGACGAGCCCGAGCTCTCCTCGCCGTCCGACTCCTTGGCCGAGTAGGTGACACCCTGCACCGAGTAGCCGTTGCTGAGAGCCTCAGCGCCGACCGTGCTGCCAGTGGTGCTGCTAGTGGCAGTGGTGCTGCCCGTCGAGTACTCCGTAGCCGCAACGGGCGAGAGCGTGAGGGCGCCGCCCGAGCCAGACTCGGACTCTGACGTGTCCGCCTCCGACTCGGTCTCGCTGGTCGTGCTCTCACTGCTGGCGAGATCGTACTCGTCGCTGCAGGAGCTGTCGCTGCCAGCCGTGGAGAACTCCTGGCTGCAGTCCGAGCCGCTGTTGGCAAGGTCGTACTCCTGGCTGCAGTCCGAGCCGCTGTTGGCGAGGTCGTACTCCTGGCTGCAGTCGCTGCCCTCGTTGGCAATGTCCAGCTCCTCGGAGCAGTCGCTGCCCGCAATATCGTACTCCTCGCTGCAGTCGCTGCCAGCGATGTCATACTCCTCAGAGCAGTCGCTGCCGGCGATGTCGTACTCCTCGCTGCAGTCGCTGCCAGCGATGTCGTACTCCTCGCTGCAGTCCTCCTCGGCACCAGTGGTCGACGAGGTCGTCGACGTGGTGGTGGTCGTCGTGGTCGACGTGGAGTCGCCCGAGTCACCAGAGGTACCCGTGGTGCCTGTGGTGCCCGAGGTGTTAGACGTCGTCGAGCCCGAGGTGTTGGACGTCGTCGAGCCCGAGGTGTTGGACGTCGACGTGGAGGTGGACGAGCCGCCCGAGGTGTTGGACGCCGAGTTGTTGGAGGTCGACGTGCCCGAGTTACCCGACGTGTTGGAGGACGTCGAAGTCGAGGTCGACGTGTTGCTCGACGTGTTCGAGGACGAGCCCTTGCTCGAGGATGAGCCC
The DNA here is from genome assembly GCA_024867545.1 of Phytopythium helicoides. NCBI lineage: Eukaryota > Oomycota > Peronosporomycetes > Pythiales > Pythiaceae > Phytopythium > Phytopythium helicoides. Next base: position 497,849 of record JANFNE010000025.1, on the reverse strand, counting down.
TTGGTGCCGCTCGACGAGTTCTTGGACGTCTTAGACGTAGTGGTGGTGGTGGTCGTCGTCGGTCGTGGTGGTCGAGGAACCGTTGGAGGTCGACGACTTGGACGACGAGTTCTTCGACGACGAGTTCTTGGACGACGAGTTCTTTGAAGAGCTCGAGTTGGACGTCGACGACTTGCCAGACGAGGACTTGCCAGACGAGGACTTGCCAGACGAGGACTTGCCAGATGAGGTGTTGCCCGACGATCCGCTGGTGGTGGTCGAGGTGGACGTGGAGGTGGACGTGCTGGTAGAGGTCGATCCAGTCGATCCGGTGGTCGTGGAGCTGTCGTCAGCCTCGTTACCCGTTTCCGACGACGTGGTCGTGCTGGTGCTTGTGGAAGTAGAGGTGGAGGTGGAGCCCTTGGTGGCGCTGTCGTCGTCGACGTCGCTGCCGGCGATGTCGTACTCCTCGCTGCAGTCGCTGCCGGCGATGTCGTACTCCTCAGAGCAGTCGCTTCCAGCAATGTCGTATTCCTCAGAGCAGTCGCTGCCCGCAATATCGTACTCCTCGGAGCAGTCACTTCCAGCAATGTCGTACTCCTCGGAGCAGTCGCTGCCGGCCGTGTCGAGCTCCTGCGAGCAGTCGCTTCCGGCGCTGCTGGCCTCGTTGCCAACCTCGCTACCAGCCGTTGAGAACTCCTGGCTGCAGTCGCTCTCACTGCCCGCCGTCGAGAACTCCTGGCTGCAGTCGCTTTCGCTGCCCGCCGTCGAGAACTCCTGGCTGCAGTCCGAGCCGCTGCTGGCCACGTCCAGCTCCTGGCTGCAGTCGCTGCCGCTGCCCGCGTAGCTGTCCGAGCCCGCAGCCGTCACCTTGCCCTCGCCCGACGCGTCGCCCTGGACGCTCGTGAAGTCGTAGGCGTTCACATGCGCCGCACACACGGCGGCCGCGAGGATCAGCGTCTTGGCGAGCTTCATCTTCGCTTCGATGCCGCCGGCTGAGCCCTGCGGTCGGCGAGTTCGGAAATGAGCGCCGCGCTGCCTGCCGTCGGCCGCGGAGGTGGCCGCTGCTGGCCCGCGGCATAGTCAGCGCCAGTCAAAGAGAGTCAGAGCTGCTCGGGCGCTTCTACCGTCACTTGGTTCCTGCGCGCCAGCTGCCGCGAGGTGGGTTATCCGGACGACATCCTGACACATACTAAAAGCAAAAGGTTGTCCGGATAAGATGCCGGCTCCATCCTGCTAGCCGCTGGCGCGTCGACAGCTGCTCTGGCGCACGCTCCATCGCCACAGACGCCGTTTGTACTGTACGGGCGGTGGTATACAAACACGCAGTCAAAACTCCCGGAGCGCCAGCAGGCGCGGCGGAAGGAGCGATCGGATATGCCGCTGGAGAGGTTTCGCGGAGCTATCTGCGCGACTCTCGGTGGCTTGTGCGCTGCCTGCAACCGACGGCTCGTTGCTGCTGGCGGCAACGCATGCATCTGCAGCGGCAAAGTCTGCGGGCTGTTGTTGAACTGGTGAGGCAAGCCATCGTTCAAGATCTGCAGACCACAAACGACAGGTTCGCGATGGCCAGTCAACATTACGCGGTGAACTGACGATATTCTCTTTGAAAGGACTAAAACATGCCAGAGTCCAACCGATAGCATTGGCATTGCTCTCGCCCACGTCGTGATCGCTCGGCAGAGCCTGTGATCCTAGAGTATCGTCGCCAAGATGAGAAGGAGCTGGGGTTGACCTCGTGTGTGTCCTGGCACAGCAGGTTTCGACGTTGGCTCGTTGGATGGATGGCGGGTGAATGAATGGCCGATGCACTCGGCACACGTCAATGGACCCGCTGCCTCGAGCCCGACAGACACGTGCAGGGGCCATCCGCACGCGGCCAAGGGCGCCGCAGACGCCACGAGGTCACGCTGTCCGCGATTCCAGGTGCCTTTTGCGGTCGTAAAGAAGGAGGAGGCGCCAAAAATGCACGGCTGGTGCTGCGAATCAGGATCGTAGCTCTTGGTCCAGTACGGTACAGTATGTGATCGCCCGTCGTGCGCTCGTCCGAGTCCTGCGTGGCTGCTGGCATGGACAGGTGGATGGACTTTACTGGAGAGTGCGAGCACCTCCGGCTGGACCACCAGCATGTGGACTCGGCGACGATCCCAACGGTATAGTGGTCTCAAGTGCGCAGCTCGCAGAGTGAGCTGTTCAAGATCGGCGAGACCGCATGGGGCCGCTCGGCAAAGGCGGGGCGGCACGAGCAGATACAATACAGTACACCCCTCATCAAGCTGGCATGGTGCAAACGTTATCGCAGTTAATCGGTGGCCCCGCCCGCGTGCATGGACTGCACGGAGCGGCTGGCGACGGCACAACCAGGCAGTGAGATGGATTGACCCGGAGCCGCCTTGCGGTGGTGCGGAACCAATTCGAGGTGCTGGTGGATGTTGCGGGCCGGGCGGCCTGTGTGGACTTGGCCGACGTTTGAGCCACGGCTGGACACCTCATGGTCCTTCGTGACAGATCGCTGGATTAAACGTGAAGAGTTCATGTAGAAGCGTGGGAAATGCAAACCCATTGATGGGGTGTCAGTGTACACCGGCACTCTAGCATCCAACGCTTGAATGGCCACCGAAATGTCAGCTATCCAAAGAATTCCGTGTGCAAACGTTCCGGTTGTAGCTTCCAGCGTTAGTGGTCGTGATCCAGCCTAGCTGACAATTTCCAACCCTACACTGGTTATTCTAAAGTGACCTACGTCTCCATTGAAGACACATATAATGAATGGATCCTGGATAGCATAATATCTTCCCCAAAAGCTCGAGCTTGATCAGACGACGAGGCGTCTTGGGCTTCAATTGAGTTGGTGAGCGCGATAAACCTTGCCAAAGGGCGTCAACTGCGATGCCAACAACAAATGGCAAGGTTGGGTGCACACATGCTGTTTTTAGATCGTTCTCCCAAATATAAGCATCCCACACAAGACTCATTGATCCAAAGCTCCCAATTCCATCAAATGAGCTCTCCAACTCCTGAAATGCTTTTAGGCTCAACATCAACTGCAGATCACATTGCGGAATGCGGTGGATCGTCACGCTGTAATGTAAGGCCCAGGCAATCCACGTTACAATTTCTCACGGCATGCTATCACTGGGCTACGTTCTTGTTCATCTTGGCGATGGTATCAGCCCAGTTCCTCTCCGTTGTGTGGGATACTACATCGAAAAGCACTCATGTCATATTTGGCTGGAGCCCAACCGAAGGTCCTAAACGAGTCGTCGGTGAGAACGATATACCTTATACCGATAGAGTTCTCGTCTGTGTAAAAGCTGCAAACAGCAATACTACGTATGAACCATGGCAAGTCAGCTCACTCATCGCTGCCAACAAAGCTAAACATCGTTGACTTCACTGGCACAGCCAAAACCGGATACAGATTGGTGACCAGAAACTCGGACTCCAAAAAACTCACTCTAAACTCACAGGCCTATCGAGACGTACTATCGAGCATGCTCACTCATCGCTAAAACCATCGATAACATCGTCGACACATGCTCCAAACTCGGATACACAAACATCACAACAGACATGATGCGCATCCTTCCCAGCGCCAACAGCAACGATTTATACGAGATCCCAGACTCATTGCCACTCGTCATCATGCCATACTGGGACAACGCACCAGTCGCTCGAGAAGCTATGCCGACGTGGGATGGCGACGCATGCATCTTCCGACTTGAAGAAGCATATGTGAGTGATTTGTCATCCATTGCTCGGTTCCGAGGTGTGAATCAGAGTGTTCGACAAGATCGAACGATCGATTGGCTCAACGTTGGGAGTACTGGTGAGTGGCGCAATGGGTGGTATGAGGATCCAACTGGTATGCGGTGGTACTCGGATGTGGTGAGCTCTTTCGATGATCCTGTGTATCATATGATGCACCGTCAATTCGACATGCGAACTGGGAAGGAAGATGATTGTTACAACACAGGTGTGTGCCGAGCGATTACTCCGGTTCCGTCGTACTGGGGAAGAAAAGCGTATACTATAACCGTATCAAAAGATTTTGTATCTGTTGCTGCAGCAAATGGGTCACATTACGGTCTGTTCCGTTTTGAAGCAAAGCTTATCCGCACGGTTCGGTGTCTTTACGATTGGGAAACGCTTCTCTCAAACGCAACTGTTGCCTTACTGCTGACAAGATGGATGTTTGCGATGCTGGCACTTCATCGTAGTTTCATCCACCACAGTAGTGGTTGGCACAGCGGAAGCATCAGCTGCATCGCAAACGCCAACAGCTTCAACATGTTGCCACTCACGGTGCTTCCTCATCTGAAGCGATCGCTTGATGCGTTCTGGACTGTCGGCTGCCAGTTTGAAGACCAACAGGTAGCTGTAGCAGAATCGTGGTTTGCTATCTACCCTGCGATTGTAGAGATCATGCTGGTGTACTATAGTTTGCTCAATACGCTCGCCATGGTACTCAGACGTCAAATGAGCGACGTGTTGTTCGCTCCTAGCATTATTGTACTGTGTCTACTGCACTACTTCCGATACAGCTTGGCCGAGTCGGGCTTGCTCCGTGGTGTGGATGGTCGAGTATCGACTGTCGTGACTTCGGATGAAGCATCAAGAGTACGATTGATTGATTACTTCTCGTCGGATCTGGCACTCCGTATCAATGCTAATGTGGTCGAGATCTTCGTCTTCAAGTTGGCTGTACTAGGATCGAGTCTGCTGCTGCTCGTGTTTTCGAAACGACTGCCGTGCGTTGGTCTTGATCAAAACAAAACTTTTAGTGGAGTTGAGAAGGCGCTTGCGATCCGAGCTGCTCACACTGGAGGACTCACCAGTGTCAGTGTGTTTCCTCACGTCTTTCAGAATGTGCCTAAACTTCGACGAGTCGTCGTTCCAATTCCATGGTCCGATTCGGTCGTATCCGATACAGACAACAAATCCAGACATCGAGGGTTTATGAACGGGTATGAACTCATACGGTTAGGATACGTCGTGTTTGGTGACAAGTTCCTGATCAAGTTCGAAGACTGGGAGACCATCACCTTGGTTGCACCAGTGCGAAACGTTCACCATCTGTGGAACTACCGTGTTCTAGTGTGGCGTGTGCGTGACGCGAGTAGGAAGGATGGATTTGAAGGGAAAGAAGTGGATAGCGAGTATCCTGAGCTTTGGCGTGTGGATGATGCTAGACTGTCGGGTATACCATGGTGGCATATTTCTGCTTGTGACGTAAGCTGCTAAGCAAACCGAAAGGTAGAACACGAATGTTGAAGTCAGTACCGCCTCGAATGCTCGGATCGACTTCAAATTGGCGTGTTGGTTGCTGTGTCACGAATCTATTTTTTTGCTTTGCAGGCTGGCGAATATAGATATGGAACTCTTGGCTCAACGCTTGTCGGCAACAATGGCTCGACGAGCGTCGTACGATGACATGATGGCGGAACTTGCGATGGATGATGTCCCCAACTCAAAGCCGAGGACTCATGAGAACATCCATGGTTCATCCGATTGGCATATCGATCTTAAGGTACAAGGTGTGGACGATGAGCGAAAGGGGAAGATTTCGAGATCGAGGCAGTCGGTGTCAAAGCAGACAGGTTTTCAGCATGCCTATATCCCCGAGGCAATCGACGATGAAGATGTGCCACGCCACGATCCTTCTGAATCGTCTAGCTCTGTATCTGATCACTCCGATACAAGCCGATATGGTAAGAACGCACACTACACGCTGGCTCTGGGGAAATTTATCGTAATAGTGGATTGTGTGCTCGACAGACCATGTTAAACACAAAGATATCGGCCAAGTTCCCGTGTCGGTGTTTACTGACGACTCCAGTCTCAACCTTAATTCCTCGTCAGCAGTATCTGCTGCTGCTGAATATCGTATAGAAATGAATGCACTACGTGCATTTCTAACTCGGGCATCCAGGCAAGAAGCACAACCGATTCAGGTATAAACTGTGTTTGATGAGCTGCGATAACCCAATAGACCTCTGATCCTCTGCACTATTGCAGTGCTTCGTCGAGCGCGATAGGCAAGGATTGAATAGGCTGCACCCAGTGTATCGGCTGTTTCTTTCAGACGGAAAGCAATTTATGATGTGTGCGCAGAAGCGAGCGCAGAGCAAGACTGCAAACTACTTGCTGACAATGGAGAAGAATCCATCTTCTAGTCGCCGAGATGCACATATCATTGGCAAACTTCGCAGCAACTGGGTAAGTGAGTCACTGTATGTGTTCTTAGATAATCTCGTGCTAACCAACCTGCTATTGGATGACCAGTCGGGCTCCCAGTACGCGATCTATGACGACGGGCTAAGCCCGACCAAGACTGCACTTGAGACAAATATTCGGTGCTTGCTTGGCACTGTGGAGTTTTCGTACGATGAGTCGGGTCCTGGTCGACTAATGGTGCGAGTGCCACGCGTGCAGTCGAATGGGCAGTCACAGAAGTTTCGTGATTGCGAAATTGCTGCCAGCGGCGACAGTTCAGAAGAAAAGTCGACCTCGGATGGTTGGCTGCATTTGCGCAACAAACAGCCTCATTTTGACGCAAAATCGGGCGGTCACGTGCTCGACTTTGGTGGTCGAGTGACGATGCCTTCAGTCAAAAACTTCCAGCTTCAATGTGATGTACGTATGCCTTTACCTTCGTCGCTGACCACTCTCACAATCACTACAGTACTCATACGCAACGCACGTTTTCTTGGTAGGATGAAGCAGACACCGTGTTGCAGTTCGGTCGGGTGTCTTGTCAGCCCCGATCCCAGTGTAAATGCCACAAGAACACCTTCAACATGGATGTCCAGGTGAGGCCCTACTGACTCACACTCCTGGCTTTTCTGACTAAAATCTTCTAACTCGTGACTGTTACAGTATCCACTCAACCTGCTTCAAGCTTTTGCTATCTGCCTGTCAACCCTCGATGCCAAATTCACCGACACGAAACTCTATGACAGCGTCTCTAAATTCATGGCTAAGAAACATTAGTTGCCTCTGCGCGAAGGTTTGTAAGCAGAAGCAAGACAAGAATAGTAGCATTGCCTCCTTTCATCACTCGATGCACATTGCTACTGTTAGCTCTACCTTCATCTCCTCCGGCGGCGCTGATCGCCATTCGAGTAGTTTCTATTCCCGCCGCCACCTCGGTATGTGGGTAGAGCTTGGTCGAGCTGAGCGTAACCGTAGCTCTTATTGCCGTTGTCGCCTCGGCGATTGTAGTCGCTGCGACCGCCTGGGACATGGTAGTAGCCGTCATCGACGTCATCATCATCGTCTGCAGCAAAATACACGCGGTTGCTCTCCTCGCGGCCTCGCTTGCGTCCGCTGAATCGGTCACTACTCTTTCCATTGCCGGGACAATCGCTTGCAAAATGGCCACGCTTTCCCACAATTGAAGCAGCTACCAGCGGTGTAGCTGCCACCGTTGCGCTCATTCGTACACTCGGCAGCCATGTGTCCATACTGTTGGCACCGAAAGCACTTTGTTGCCATACGCGTTGCGTTTCTGGAGAACGGCGTTGGGTCTGGCTCAACATACTGGCGGCATTCCTGTGTAAAGCTCGATGTCAGCATATCCGCCAGTAAAAAAAGCAAGGATGTGGCATAATGAACGTACTCGAAGAGTATGGTTGCCCGCACAGAATGGGCAATAGACTCGGCGATCCGCTGGCGCTGGTACTGGTACACAATGCAGATGACCGGTTGTAGTGCATACCATGCAGCTCACGTCCTTGAGCAGCTTTGCCGTCGCGTTTGGGCACCGATCTCCATCATGCCCGGTGCGACCGCACACGTCACAGCTCTTTAGCTTAAGCCGACGGTTTGAGCAGTCCTAAAGAGACAAGATAGAGGCTACAAAGTCAGAACCAGAAATGAAAAGCGTAGATTGATTCGACATTTACTTACCCAGACTTCGTGGCCGAGCTGGAGGCATGACGAGCAAGGCAGGTTCGGGCACTCGAAGGACGAGTGGCCACGCAGAGCGCAGTAATAGCACGGCTTGAGCAGCTACTCGATCGAGAGCAATACCACGTTAGACTTGCGGAAGATCAATTATGAGAGAAAAAAAGTGCGCACCTTGTCGTTCATGCACAACGCCGCCGCATGGCCGACATCTCCGCAGTTAAAGCACTTGGTCGACAGGTCCGTGACGAAGTAGCGATTCTCGCGACGCTTGCGCGCCGGTCCTCCTGACGCTGGTCGCTCCGGCTTTGCCTTATCCTCCGCCTTGTCGGCCGAGCCCTCGGTCGACGAAAACAACGGCGCTCCGACCTCGGGTTCCTTGTCCGCCTCGTCATCGCTGTCAGGGCTCGCATCCAGCTCGATCTGCTTCTCGACCTCGACCTCGCCCGCAGCGCCGCGGAAGCGCGATCCAAAGTCGCTGAGGATAAAGTCGTTGAGCGGCTCGAGCGGCGGGTCCTCCACAATCTCAGCGACCTTGCGCTCGCCCGTGAAGAACCTTGCGCGCGCCCAGTTGGAGATCTTGACGCTCGGGGGCACCTTGACCTGCTGCTCCTCCTTCTGCTTGTCGTCCTGCTCGTCGTCGCCGTCATCAACGGTGATGGCCTCCAGCTCCGCCGACGCCGCCTCTTCGTCGTCACTGTCGTCGATCGTAATGACGCGCTCGCCCAGATCCTCATCACGCTCCTCCGACTCGTCCGAGTCCCAGCGGGAGCGCGTGCCGCTCGCCTGGCGCGTCGGCTGCGCCGCTGGCGCTCGGCTGCGGTGCGCGCGCGGGTCCGACGGGTCGACGACGTGCAGCTCCTCGTCGCTCTCGCTGTCGGCCGACGACGCGTCACTGGCCTCGGCCCTCGCGGCCTCGCGCGTCTTGGTCCCCTGCGGCATGTGCAGCGGCGCGTCCAGAGCCCCACAGGCGTCGAGAGTTGGCGGCTCCTGGCGCCTTTCTCGCGCTTTCGGGTATTGAGGCAGGTCGGTCACCAGTCAAAAGGGGGCTCTCGAAGAGGGAGGTCTCTGTGCAAGAGCGCAATATCCTCTACAGTGGAGGAAACCTCCCTGTACAAGAGCGGTTTCCCCCCCTTTTTGGCAGTTCATATTGAGAAAGGCCGACATGGCGTCGATCGACGAGCCGCTGGACCTGGTGAAGCTCAGCCTGGGCGAGAAGATCTACGTCAAGTGCCGCGGCGAGCGAGAGCTGCGCGGCGTGCTGCACGCGTACGACCAGCACCTGAACCTCGTGCTGGGCGACGTGGAGGAGACCATCACGGCGCAGGAGCTGGACCAGGAGACCTACGAGGAGATCATTAAGCAGTCCAAGCGCTCCATCGAGATGCTCTTCGTGCGCGGAGACGTCATTATACTCATCGCGCCGCCGCTGCGCACGGCCTAGGCGACGGGGGAGGACCGCGCGCGCTATTGGGTAATACCACCACCGTTCACTACGACCACAGCCGATCGAACGCGTCCAGCGTCGCCGCCACGCTCCGCGCCTCCTGCTCCAGCGCGTGCTCGCGCCGCTGCTTCGCCTGCTTCTGCTGCTGCAGCTGCTGTCGCGACGCGCTGGAGCTCGGCGCGGACTGGAACTGCCAGTCTGAAACGAGCCCGACGCGCGGCGACGCGCGGCTCTTCTTTCCCTTGCTAGTTTTGTTGGAGTTGCTGCTTGGCGCCTGAGACCCACGCGCCGTGCTGCCGGACGGACATTGAGCACCGGGGCGTTGTAGCGATGTTGTGGCTGCTACCGGCTCACTCGTCCATGCTTCACGAGGTCGTGGCACGTTACCTTTTTGAGACTTGTCACCGTCCGACACCCATTTGTTCTGTACCCGGAGCTCCGTTTCGCGAGCCAGCGTATCTTCCCGCAGCTGCTTTCGCTCGTTGTCAATTTCTTCTCGCAGCCGTCGTCGAGTTCTCACGTCGTAAACAAAGTCGACGGGCTCGGGAGGAATGCGAGCTGACGAAGATGATGCGTGGTGCACTCGCGCTCGCGAGCGACCAGCGATGTTACTATCGTCCTTCTCAGTCTTGCGTGACGGTTTTGTACTGCAAACGCAGTTTCCTGGCCTTGGTTTATCGTCGCTTTCGGCCGCAGACCGTTTGCTGTATATCGTAGTGCTGTCAGGACAGGTCATGTAGCCCTTCGCTGATTTCCCATGGTGCTTGCTGCACGCTAAACCACATTCGCTGGTTCGTGAAGGAGCAACAAATTCGTCTGGGACACCAATTGCATCTCCTTGGCCTGACTGAAGCATCTCGGCATCTCGAGCGCCATACTTCGCAGTGCCTGCTTTCCATCCACCCTTGTCAGGAAACGGAAGCCGCTGCCGTTTTTGGCGTACATACCTTTCACCATGTCACCGAGTAGATCGCGGAAGGTCCAACCCATCTTCTCCTCGAATCGATCAAGGTCTGCACCAATCAAATCCCGGTGAATCGTTCCCACATCTTTTTGATGCCGACATGCATTGTATGTATTTCTCACCTCGTATGCATCGCTCGCCGCAACTGAGCGATGATACTGTTGAAGACATTCGCAATCCTCTAGTGTCGACACTTACGTCACGCCGACCTGAATAAGCTCGATAACAGGAAGCGTCTACAGATTTTTCTTGAAATGAATCATTCATGGACTTCGGTATGAAGGCGCTATTCTTGGGCTGCGATGATGGCTCTCTGATCCGCCGCCGGAAGTTCAACGAGGCTTGGCATTTCTGTGGGTGTGACGAAAGGGAGTCTTTACTGAAGACCTCTTCCGCAACAAGTACTTTGAAGCACAAGAACATGGTTTGACTGTCCTGGTAAATCTACATTTGCTTAGCAGCTTACGTCACATGCAGAAATATGCCACCATGGTATACCCGACAGTCTAGCATCATCCACACGCCAAAGCTCAGGATACTCGCTATCCACTTCTTTCCCGCCAAAACCATCCTTCCTACTCGCGTCACGCACACGCCACACAAGGACACGGTAGTTCCACAGGTGATGAACATTTCGCACTGGTGCAACCAAGGTGATGGTTTCCCAGTCTTCGAACTTGATCAGGAACTTGTCACCGAAGACGACGTATCCTAACCGTATGAGTTCATACCCGTTCATAAACCCTCGACGTCTGAATTTGTTGTCTGTATCGGATACTACCGAATCGGACCATGGACTTGGTACAACGATTCGTCGAAGTTTAGATAGATTCCGAAAGGTGTGAGGAAACACACTGACACTGGTGAGTCCTCCAGTGTGAGCAGCTCGGATCGCAAGCGCCTTCTCAACTCCGCTGAAAACCTTGCTTTGGTCACGACCAAGACCAACGCACGGCTGTAGTCGTTTCGAAAACACGAGCAGCAGCAGACTCGATCCCAGTACAGCCAACTTGAAGACGAAGATCTCGACCACATTAGCATTGATACGGAGTGCCAAATCCGACGAAAAGTAATCGACCAATCGAACACTCGATGCTTCATCCGAAGTCACGACAGTCGATACTCGACCATCCACACCACGGAGCAAGCCTGACTCGGCCAAACTGTATCGGAAGTAGTGCAGTAGACACAACACAATGATGCTTGGAGCGAACAACACGTCGCTCATTCGTCGTCTGAGTACCATGGCGAGCGTATTGAGCAAACTATAGTACACCAGCATGATCTCTACAATCGCAGGGTAGATAGCAAACCACGATTCTGCTACAGCCACCTGTTGGTCTTCAAACTGGCAGCCGACAGTCCAGAACGCATCAAGCGATCGCTTCAGATGAGGAAGCACCGTGAGTGGCAACATGTTGAAGCTGTTGGCGTTTGCGATGCAGCTGATGCTTCCGCTGTGCCAACCACTACTGTGATGGATGAAACTACGATGAAGAGCCAGCATCGCAAACATCCATCTTGTCAGCAGAATAGCAACAGTTGCGTTTGAGAGAAGCGTTTCCCAATCGTAAAGACACCGAACTGTGCGAATCACTGTAGATTCATACAGAAATATTCCATAATGCGACCCATTTGCTGCAGCAACAGATACAAAATCTGTTGACATTGTAGTCGAGTACGCTTTTCTTCCCCAGTACGATGGGACCGGAGTAATCGCTCGGCACACGTCCGTATTGAAACAATCATCTTCCTTCCCAGTTCGCATGTCGAATTGACGGTGCATCATGTGATACACAGGATCATCGAAAGAGCTCACCACATCCGAGTACCACCGCATACCAGTTGGATCCTCATACCATCCACTACGCCATTCACCACTACTCCCAACGTTGAGCCAATCGATCGTTCGGTCATGTCGAACACTCTGATTCACACCTCGAAATCGAGCAATGGATGACAAATCACTCACATATGCTTCTTCAAGTCGGAAGATGCATGCGTCGCCATCCCACGTCGGCATAGCTTCTCGAGCTGCTGGCGCATTGTCCCAGTATGGCATGATGACGAGTGGTAATGAGTCTGGGATCTCGTATAAATCGTTGCTATTGGCGCTGGGAAGGATGCGCATCATATCTGTGGTGATGTTTGTGTATCCGAGTTTGGAGCATGTGTCGACGATGTTATCGATGGTTTTAGCGATGAGTGAGCATGCTCGATAGTATGTCTCGATAGCCTGTGAATTTAGAGTGAGGTTTTTGGAGTCTGGGTTTCTGGCCACCAATCTGTATCCTGTTTTTGCTGTGCCAGTCGAGTCAACAAGGTTTACTTTGTTGGCAGTGATGAGCGAGCTGACTTGCCATGGTTCATAAGTACCATTGCTGTTTGCAGTTTTTACACAGACGATAACTCTGTCGGTATAAGGGATATCGTTCTCACCGACGACTCGTTTAGGACCTTCGGTTGGGCTCCAGCCATATATGATATGAGTGCTTTTCGATGTAGAATCCCACACAACGGAGAGGAACTGGGCTGACACCATGGCTAAGATGAACGAGAACGTACCCCAGCGATAACATACTGCGAGGTATTGTAGCTTGGAAGATCTGCATCTTTGCATTGATTGCGAGTGTCGAGCACTTTGAGCACCATGCTCTTCAAAAAGCTGTCTTCAGATGGTGAGTTCATATCCCGTTTCAACTAAGGAGTCGACGCTAATTCAACTTGACTTTTTTTGGATGAAGTTATAATAACCATTTACTGTTCAGAAATACACTTTTGTTTCGTGCATAGTAAATATAGCTATGGAAATGACTACTCTCCAAAGTCTGGCCTCACGTGTCATTCTCGAAATCCCCTCGAAGACATCAGTGTTACCTCACAGGCGGTGTCAAGTGGCCCCACAACAGTCGAGAATAACCCTGCATCTGCTCCTCCTAGTGGCAGTCACTCTGTCATGGACATCGTCATCGACAAATTGAAGAAGCTCAAAAGATTCCAGGGTGGAAACAAGAAGGTGATCCCTGACGCTGTTCGCAGTGATCGCCCGACGATCTTTCAGCTATTGACAGCTGGATATCACTGGTGCACATGGGGGTTTATCGTTGTCATGGTTTTCTCTCAGTTTCTCTCCGTTGTGTGGGATACAACAAAAACGAAGACCCCACAATTCTACGGCCGTAGTCCAGTGGAAGGGCCCATGCAGATTACTGGCTTCAACGACATTCCATATCCAGATAGAGTAATTGTCTGTGTGAAAGAGCCAAATACCGACGACATCTACGAACCGTGGCAAGTCAGCTCACTCATCGCTGCCAACAAAGTAAACCTTGTTGACTCCACTGGCACATCCAAAGCCGGATACAGATTGGTAGCCAGAGATCCAACGATAACGCCGCTTGTCTTAGATGCACAAGCTACAGAGACATACTATCGAGCATGCTCACTCATCGCTAAAACCATCGATAACATCGTCGACACATGCTCCAAACTCGGATACACAAACATCACCACAGATATGATGCGCATCCTTCCCAGCGCCAATAGCAACGATTTATACGAGATCCCAGACTCATTACCACTCGTCATCATGCCATACTGGGACAATGCGCCAGCAGCTCGAGAAGCTATGCCGACGTGGGATGGCGACGCATGCATCTTCCGACTTGAAGAAGCATATGTGAGTGATTTGTCATCCATTGCTCGATTTCGAGGTGTGAATCAGAGTGTTCGACATGACCGAACGATCGATTGGCTCAACGTTGGGAGTACTGGTGAGTGGCGCAATGGGTGGTATGAGGATCCAACTGGTATGCGGTGGTACTCGGATGTGGTGAGCTCTTTCGATGATCCTGTGTATCACATGATGCACCGTCAATTCGACATGCGAACTGGGAAGGAAGATGATTGTTTCAATACGGACGTGTGTCGATCATCGACCCCGATTCCGTCGTACTGGGGTCCAAAAACCTTCACTTACGCCGCACCGACAAACATTAACTCTGTCTACGTTGCCAATGGGACTCAATATGGCGTCTTCTTATATCAAAGCATGCTATTGACAGTAGTTGGCTGCCACTACGACTGGGAGACTTTCCTTTCAAATGCATCGATTGGCTTATTGTTGGCCCGATGGATGTACAGCATGTTGGCTCTCCATCGAGGATTTTTTCAACATAGTAGCCAGTGGCACAGTGGAGGCATTGGTTGCATCTCCAGTGCGAGAAGTTTCAACATGCTACCATTCGCAGTTTTGCCGCACCTAAAGCCGTCACTAGAAGCATTCTGGACGGTTGGATGCCAATTCGAAGGTCAACAAAGAGCCATGTCTGAGTCTTGGTTTGCAATCTACCCTTCAATCGTCGAGATAATGCTCGTGTACTACAGTCTTCTCAACACTCTTGCAGCGGTCTTTCGTCGACGCATGAGCGATGTGTTGTTTGCTCCGAGTATCATTGCGCTGTGTTTACTGCATTACTTTCGACTCCAGCTTGCTGAATCAGGCACTTTGCGTGGTGTTGATGGTCGTGTTGCAACAGCTGTATCATCGGACGAAGTGGGTCATATTCAGTTAGTCGATTTCTTCTCATCGGATATCGCACTACGCATCAACGGGAATGTTCGGGAGCTGTTTATCGCGAAACTGGCGATACTAGGAGCAAGCTTGTTTCCACTGCTGCTTGCTCGACCCATTCCCGTTGTACGTTGCCATAGCGAACTCCTCGGTGGGATTGAGAAGTCTCTCGCTCTACGAGCACAACACGTTGGTGGACTCGCAAACTCCCACGACTACGTTCCAGCTGGTGCCTCCCGCCACATGTCCAGTCTCCGTAGCTTTGTTTTCCCAGATGAACGTTTGAAGTCGTTTCAAAAGGCTCTGCGGTTATCATCGTCGGATAGAACTGCGTCCAAGCCGAAGAAAGGGATGCTGCTGAATGGATACCAACTTGTGCGATTGAATTACTTGGTGCTCGGAGGCAAGTACCTTATTACATTTGAGGACTGGGACATTATCTCCTTGATGGCTCCACTTCGGAGCCTGCACAATCTCTGGAACCAGCGCATCTTTGTTTGGCAGCTCAGGGACAGCACCGAGTTTGCGGGCAAAGAGCTGGACAGCGATTTTCCTGAGGTTTGGCGCGTGGACGATCCTCGATTGACGAAGGTGCCATTCTGGCATATCTCTGCGTGTGACATCCGATGCGGGACTACCTAACTAGGACACATCTCGCATCTGCATTTGCGGACACCCTCGACACGCTTTCGAAGAGGGTCCATCTTTCTATCCTATCATGCATAACAGCATTACTCAATAGAACTCATTTCATAAAGATATCCGGTCGCAAGCTCTTGCGTTGTGATCAATGTTTACTAGCTAGCGTCTATGCCTGCGCCTTGACCTTTGGCCGCACCTCAGCCTGCTGAACAGTGTGGAGGAAGATCGCGTCGTTCGGGTGGCTGCAAATGCAAAAGAGCAAAAAATCAATATGTTTTGTACATCCATCAAAGCCACACAATGGAGCAAGCCGAGCACGTACTCCTTCTCGCCCTCCTCGTACGTGTACGACGACGCAATGGCGAGTACCGATCCGTCGTGGTTGAAGTCGAGCGCGGCGATGCTGGTCGGAAACTGGCGCAGATGCGTGATGCGCTTCTTGTTGTCGCCGTCCCACAGATTGACAATTCCATCGCAGCCTCCGGTGGCGAACGTGCCGAACGTCGGGTGGAAGGCGATGGCGTTGACGGGGTAGATGAGCACCTGGTCGTCCACCTTGCCGCGGTGGCACTTGAACGCGTAGCTCTTCTTCTTGCTCTTGTCTGCATCAGGCTCCTGGTCAGCAAAGTACTCGAGGGCGACGCGGCCCTCGATGGACCCGAGAGCGTAGCCGCGCAGGTCGGGGAAGACGGCGACGCAGCGCGTTTGGTACTTTAGCGGGGACTCCTTCTTCTCTACGGGCTGGGAGAAGTTGCGAAGATCAAACGCCGCGATTTCGCGGCTAGACGTCGCGGCCACAACAAGATGGCTGCGCGCGTCCATGCCGAAGACCTTGCCGTCGAGCTTGGCCTCGTGGATCATGGCGTTGCCGCCGTTGCGCACGTCCCAGACCTTGACTGCTCCATCCCACCCTCCGCTCACGGCCAGCCCGAACTCCCGCGAGTAGCCGCAGTGGCGCACGCCCGCGTCATGCGAGCCGAAGCGCGCCAGCGTCTGGCGCGAGTGCAGGTCCACCTGGAAGACGCCGCCGTCCAGCGCGCCGGCCAGCGCCTCGCCATCGCTGCCGCCGTAGCAGCAGGAAAGCACGGGGCGGTCCAGCTCAGTGCGGCCGCGCAGCCTCACGCCCTCGTACACGCGCAGCGCCCCGTCCCATGAGCTCGCGAGCAGCTGCTGCTTGTTGCCGGCGCGGCTGAAGCGCAGCGCCGTCACGCCGTCGCTGGGCGGCGCCAGGATCTCGAGCTCCTCGGCCATGGGGCGGTGGTGGCGCTTGGCAGGTCGGTCAATTGGGAAATATTTCGCCCTCGCGGTCCCTCATTCAGCAACTTTGTGACTTAAGAGTATGAAATTAGTTGCGACATTAGGGGGTAGGAAAGCAAAATATACCGGTAAACGGCACGGGATCATCCGGACCCTGACTGGATCCCAGTATGCCGCAAAAGGGAAACCCGGCGAGAAAGGCCGACAGGATGGAGGGCGGCGGCGGCAGGCCCGAGGCGCGGCCGCTGTTCCGCGCGCTCGGCCGCATGCAGCTGACGGGGTCCACGCGGCCCGCGGGCCCCGCGGCGCTGGCGAGCGACGCGCAGTGGCGGCGCAGCGGCGCGCCAGGCGCGCTGCGGACGGTGGCGGACCTGCCGGCGGCGCTGGTGGCGGCGCTGGACGCCGAGGAGGCGCGCGCGTACGAGCGGCAGCCAGCGTTCCACGGGCGCAAGCGCGGCGTGGTGGCGTTGGTGCGCGACGTGTACGAGATCCTCGACAGCGTGACGCAGGACAAGAAGCCGCTGCGCCGCATCCTGCACGAGCTCGTGCAGCGCCTGCTCGACCCCAACGGCGTGCACTCGGCCGCGGACGACCAGTCGGCCGACGCATTGGACGCTACGCCTGCCGCGGTCGCCAGGGAGAGGGAGAAGTTCCTGCAGGTCGGCGGCGCAGAGTGCCTGCTGCGAGTCATCCACGCGCTGCGCGTCGAGGCGTCGGCGCAGAGCAAGCACGCCACGGCAGGCGTCACGCTCGTGCTGGACGGAGAGCGCAGGCTGCGCCAGCGCATGGCGCACCGCAACGACATGTGCGCGCTATGGCAGGCACCCATGCCTGGGTTCGTCAACCCCACCAAGACGTCCGGATCCGACGCGACCTCCAAAAAGGGTATCCTCAACGACGCCATGGTAAGTGCTGGTCGTTCGTGGACGCTGTGACTTTGATTGGCATATAGCTGACACTGCGAGCGCAGGGGATTCTGCGAGAACTGTGCTACTTCTCGGTCAGCCTCGCGCTGCAGCTATGCGACAAGGACGGCCTGATCGTGTATTTATTCCAGCTCATGGGAGACCCCAAGTTTTTCGACAATGCCTCGGGTCTCGCCGAAGAGATCCTTGCTGTTCGAGAGGACTGCTTCGACCTCAGCCGGATTCGTACGTTTGTTGGATCCGGAATCTATCACTGCCAGTTATCTGATTCACTGACCTCACCTTGAACATGGAGCAGCACACTTTCATGATATCGTCCAGTCGCTATCATCTCGGCAGCTGGCCTTCTTCTGCCGTGTCCTGGCATTGGTAGTCTTCGAACCCGAAGATCGGCGCCTACTGGAGGCAGCGAGTAAGTGATATTGATTAGTTCTTACGAATCCTGTTCACTTGCTCACACTTTCTCTTTCTTTCACGGCAGAGATCATCCAAGCTCGCGACTTGCTTCGCTTGCGCCGCAACCGCATGCTGCGGACGGATAATGTTGTGGACCGAAACCACTCGATCATCTTCAACTCGCCCTTGCTGCTTCAGCGCCTGCTGCTCGTTCTCCAAATCCAGAACTTCTACTTCGCTCTGAACCCGGTTTATGAACCGTTCTCATCCGAGCTTGCAACCTCGGCGGAGTTTGCGATGCTTTTGAGCCAAACTAGCGATCGTAGCGACTGGGAGACAATTGATCGCTTGCTGAGCCTCCCAGGGCTAAGCTCTAGTGGGGACCTTAGCATCTTGCAGCGGTATCGTCAGCGTCGAGAAGAAAGCCCAGAGTCGGGCACTGAGCATCAACCGTTCCCATTTTCTGTTGAGACGGCAATTTTGCGCGACCTCATCTTTCGTGCGAGACCTCACGACCAGCGCGCTCGCGAGGATGCAGAGGCCCAAGTGATCATGAAATCTATCGTGCTTGCTCCTTATCGAGTGGAAGTTCTATTTGTGCTTTGCACTTTGCTCAACGGCAAGCGCAAAGTCGACTTTCAGGATCGTCTAGCGGAGATCGGCCTTGTGAAGACACTCAGCGACATGTTTGATCGGTTTGACTGGACCAACACCACACCTGATCCTTCCCACGAGCCACTTCACGGACCCGGGTGCGACTGCAGTTTAGATGCTTCCCTCAAGATCCAGTTTTTGCGTCTGATTCACAACTTTTGCGACCGGGACTTCAACTTCAGCGACAATAACACGAGCAAGATGCTCCTTCTCAGCGACTACGAAACTGCACTGTTGAAGGGCGAGGAAACGACCCCAATTCCTTTGGATCATCCCAACAAGGGTCTGCTCTGCAAGATCATTCATGCCCTGGTTCAGCAACCCAACGACTCAGTGTATCGATTCTGGCTTGCATCATGCGTAGAGGCATTTCTTCGTCGAGCAGCACCTAGTGAGCAGCTCTTCGTAGCTCGTACACCGCTCTTACAAGCTCTCGTGATGGAAATCCTGGATGGTGGCGCGTATCGTTCCCAGGGTAGCTTCCAGTCAGCCTTTGATTTGCTTGGCGAGATGACCAAGGGGAATTGGCAGACCCTGCAGCTATTCCACGGGCTCCTTAACAACTCACAGTTCGCGAGTTTCATGGGTGCGTGCTCCTCCGCTTCGATGTCGCTGGTATTTTTGTGATTTTGAGGCTTGACACGATACTAATCATCTTTGTTTGCAGAGGTTGTTATTCTGAATCTGGTGGACTCCAACGTGTTCATTCGATCCATGTTGCTCTCTTCGGAAAAGTTTGCAAGTGAGGCAGTCGTCCCATCTCAAGGATCGACTGTCCACTACGATATGGATCGCATGGATGAGTTCCTGAGCGTGAACGTGGTTCGGCTTCTTCGTGATTTGATGACTGTTGTTGGTCTGGACGAAGTGAATCACGAGAACATTTGCTGTCTCAACACGGCTATCGTCATTCTGATTTTTCAGCACCGTCGATCTCGACTCCCTGCCATCCTCGACGCTCTTCGAGACCACGAAGATGTGTCCGGCAAGGCCGGTTATATCTGCAACAACTTTCGCGGTCTGTTGTGGTTCTGGATCCAGTATTACACCCCGTGTGGTCGAGATCGCCTTGGGCTTGAGCTCTCTAGTGACATGGACTTTGGGGAGTGGCGGCACGTAGTGGCTTTGCTCTGCGCGGACGATGGTTCGGACACGGCGCTATTGCGTGCTCCCATTTCTCTCCCACCAACTCCGTACTCGAAGCTGTATGCAGCCGCCGCGCGCGAGCGAAGACGTAGCTCATGACGATATGTTAGCCCTTGAAGGATGAGCGATATGTGACCGCGGAACGAGAATGGAAAGAAGAGTGGTTTGGATGGGGTATGTTTGTGTCTTGTCGATCCGTTGAGTTACACATGCACGCTTCCATAGTTGACGCTGAACAACACCATGAAGACTTTCACGCACGATGAAAACTAATCCTCTGTGTGCACGTCGCCAGGCTCGTAGCCTGGATCGGTCGAGCCTGAAGTGGTTGAGCCATCCAAGGAGAAGGTGAAGGTTTCTCCGTCAGCTTCGCCGGCCGTCGATGCATCTTCGTCTTCGTCTGCCTCGCTTGATGCGGAAGCTGAAGTCGTCGAGACAGTCGGGACTGCCATGTTGGAAGCAGTGCTGTTGAGTCCGTCGCGGGAGCCGTAAAGCGCTCGAAGGGCGTAAATGTCCCCAGCGCTCAGAACAGCCATCTGCCCAATCTCCGAGTCCCGTGTCGAGTTGCAGTGCTGCTCGACTGGCATGATGCAGTTGACAGTTTGCTCAACGTCGCAGAATGCCTTGAGCGGGTAGTAGCTCTTGGGAAAACACAGTCCCGCGCTGCGGCCGTAGTGCATGATGGAGGCGGGGTCGTACACCGTTAATGCCGCCTGAGACGAAGTTTTCTTGGCGTAGTTGTCTGCTGAGACGGGTAGGTCCTGATCGGTGAGCACGATCACCTCTCGGTTCGGGTGTGTGTGCTCGTGGTAGAGCCCCATCGCGTGGGCGAGCTCGTGCACGACGCTGCCGACACCGCCTTCTTCCAGACACGTTTCTCCAAGGTTGATGCTCTGTGGCTCACCGTCGTTCACGTACCCTACATATCCGTAGCACGCGTCTTCTTCCTGCTCAATGCTCACGTACTTGCCACCGCAAAGCGTCTCGGGCTCACACTCCTTGAGCGTGATGTTGACGTCCACTTCTCCGTAAAAGTCGATCGCAGTCGTGATGATCGCGAGCTGCGCAGCCGTGAAGGCGTCCGAGTCGATGCGGTACCACAGCGTGTTGTTTGGCCAGACGTCTTCGTCCGAGTTGATCTCCACGCCGAGTGATCGACGGCTCTTGCGCTCGAGCAGCGACTCGGCCGAGCAGTCGATCTCCTTGCTCTTGAGCGCCGGCGCGTCGGCGATCCCCGTGTCTTCGAAGCAGCGCAGCTGGCGGTTGGCGCACGTGGCGTAGACGCTGCCAGCCCTGTGCGGCCGGCCGAAGAGGTACTTGGCGCCCTGGTGGCGGATCTGCACGCCGCCCACCTCACACCCGAGCGACGCCTGCGCAGTTGAAGCCGCCAGCGAGAGGCCCACCGCGACAGCCACCCAGCTCCTCATCACCCGACTAGCGAGGTGGATTAACGCGATTAAAGCCTTTGAGCGGACGTGGAGCGTTGGCAATTGGAGCCTGTGGGCGACGCGAGGAGCTGAGAGACTACGGCGAGTTGTGTCAATGCGCACGTAGCTCTTGGTGTGGTGGTCGGGTCGTTGTGACACGATCGGAGTGTATAGTCAGTTCACAGGGTTTCTGAACTCTTCCGTTTCAAGCGCGGTTTGTACTGTACCTTTGAGGAGCTCAGGTCCGACGTTGGCGGGGGATGGCTACAGGGATTGCAGTCGGGCGTTATGATGATCAACTTGGTGACAGCTATTTTCACGCTGCGACCCTTCATCGCCAAGAGTTGGCGGCGTCTTGGGGTTGGCCTGGCTGCTTGGAGCAATGGAGCCCAGCGGGTCGAGGAAGGCGCTAGGTGGCGACACGGACGCAGGCCTTGGACTCGTGTATGTTTGTGGGCAGCAATCTGCTGGCAAGCTTTCGGTCATTGATGCGCTTCGGGGAAGCAAAATTCGCGGCCTTTTCGCTGCTGGAGCCGATGTTGTGGCACTCACGGGGGCGTGGGAAATGCAGTGGGGCGTATCGGATTCCTCGCCGGGCTCAATGGACGCAGCTTACACGCACAGTGTAGTAACTCGCGGGCTCCAAGACGTCAAAGTATGTCAGATCGCCGGTGGAAAGCGTCACTGCGTCGCGTTATCGCTGGATGGCCAGCTCTTCTCGTGGGGTATAGGGTGCAACTCCGAGTTTGTTCACGGCGAGTTGGGTCGATCTAGCAGTTCCAACGCCCGCCTGGGCCCTCGCCGAACGCCAACACCTCAGTGTCGTCCAGAATCTGACAGTGGATCTCCCCGGAAACAAGATTTGGATGCATCAATCCCTCAGCGAGTTCAGGTGTCAAAGGATCTGTTCTTCACAAAAGTTGCGTGCGGTAAGAACCACTCTGCTGCAGTTACCAACAAGGGCGATCTTTATACGTGGGGCCGAAATTTCGAGGGTCAACTTGGACAAACACTAAAAACTCTCCCAAGTGAGCTCAACGCAGTTGTCAACGGAATTTGCGCGTGGCCAAAATATGTGAGCGCTTTCTTGTCCAAACCTCACGTCGTCGATGTGAGCTGCGGTGACATGTTCACAGTCATACTCCTAGAAAACGGCAACATTTACCGATTTGGTGAGCGGTTTGTTGGTATCACACACGCATCACATGAGGGCGAAAAATATTCATCCGAGTTACGACTTATTTTACCCAGCGGATCTGATGGATCCCCATTTGTTGGAATCGCTTGTGGGTCTGCCCATGTCCTAGCAGTCACAAGCAGCGGCGAAATGTTTTCTTGGGGTCTCAATACATACGGTCAGCTAGGACTTGGAGGAGTTCCAAGCAAGTCAAGTCGATTGGATGCCGACTTCAAAAGATCCACTGGAGGTTGCAACAATCCAAAGGTGGTTGCAAGTGGAACAAAGTGGGCGAAAGTTTTTGCTGGATGCAATTACTCAGCTGCGTTGGATCAAAATAATCGACTTTTCACGTGGGGTTGCAACAGATACGGAAATCTGGCTCACGACGACCTAGAACCGTGCCAGTTTGAGCCTCGGCAGGTTTCCGAATTGCAAACTGTCTACATATTATCGGTCGTCTGCGGGCCATACGATCTATTTGCATTTGCTCCTTCACGTGTTGAAAGCGTTAGTCCAATGTGTGGTGAGATGACTGGAGGTTATGAGCTCCGAATACGCGGAAGTGGGTTCTGGTCGAGTGATAACGTGACTGTTCGCTTTGTCCCCCTAACTGAAGGATGTCTCCAGCGTGGCAGTATTGGAGAGTTTGATGAAGAAACAGGAGAAGTTGTTTGCCAAATCCCAAAGTTTGCTGTTCCTGGTGAGTTTGCAGTTGAAGTATCAATGAATGGAAAGCACTTTACTTCAAACGGTCGGGTGTTCACGGCTTTTAAGCGGCCTCAGGTAGTTGCGGCTTCTTCGGTAGAAGCTTATTTTAAAGGAGATGACCTCCTAACTTTTACTACGCGAGGGAACCTCCCAAGCATTTGTCACAACCCTCTCCTACGCTTTTTCAAGTGCGAAGTTGACAATGCTGGACGATTTTGCGGTCAACGCGGGGACAGCCCAAGATCTCAAAACTCTTACACTGTTGGGGGACATTTTGAAATGGATCGACTTGCAACTTCTCAACTCGTAGAAGACTCCTTGGAAGACTCTCAGCATAGTGTTGGAGATGTCCAAGTGCTAAGAGTATTGACACCATCGATCCCACCTGCGGACACTCCGCAGCCGTACGCGTTGGAAATCTCTTATGACGGTGGTCTTCACTACTCGCTGATTCGAATCCAACCTGAGTCGGAATCTCACCTTGCCGAAAACTCCAGTAAGTCTCTCTCAAGTGGTTCAATCACATCTACAGATATGCAATCGAGAGTTCACGTCACCTTTTTCCATGACGTTCAAATTGCTCGACTCCAACCTAACTCTTTTATCGTGCCCACATCGCCACAGCGCATCGAAATCCAATGCTCCCAAGATATTCCTTTGGCTGTGGTTCGAGTTGGATCGCTCTGTGTGAGCGCAATGCGCACAGAAGTTGGCTCAAAGCCTGGTGATACGCCCGCTGCTGTCATCACTGCGGTAATCCCAATTGAAAAAGTGATCGGCAGCCGCATAGTCGGCACCATTCCTCCACTCAGCGAATGGGAGTATAAGAGTGACTCGACAGCATCGGCAAAGCCGAAAAATACACGAAGACCGTCTCGAGCCATGCAAGGAGCAAACAGCTCTGATTGGTGGAAGCTGTATTCCAAGTCTGGGTTTTTCACGGTTGACCTTCGTGTCTCTATGAATGGTGGGCGCTCTTTTCTCCAAAGTGCAATCCCCACTTCCAATCAACTCCACGTGCTTGTTGGAGCAATTGGCACTCCTCTCTCTATCTTCCCGAGCCTAGGAATTCAATCTGGTGGAACTCAAGTCTCTGTTTCTGGCGACTTCCTGCATTTCGACACGCAGGATGCCGTTGTGTGTCTACGGAGCAGAAGAGGGAGAGAATCGAGTCCGAGCAGTGTGCGTGTGTCCAGATGGACTTTCCAGCACCGCTCCGACTGCCATGGATCGGAGAATAGTCTTCACCGACTCCACCTATCTTGCCACCTCTACCTGCAAGTGGATTCGGGTGACCCTGAAGCAGGTAGCGAACCTCAACCGCCAGGCACCGACGACTCTGACGAAGTAGAGGTGCTGGTAGCTCTGGACGGAGTGCACTTTAGCGAGTCGGGGCCTCGCTTCACCTACTATGACGCACCGGAGGTGTTGAGTGTTTCTCCTGACGCTGTACACCCCGGCGACAAGGTGTCGCTGTCAGTCGACAAGCTGATCACGTCCACCTGCGCGTGTGTGAAACTCGTCGCCGAGGATCTGTCGGTTGTACGTAGCTGATCTCTTCCTAGCTTCTCAACGCTGCTGCCGTCTAACCTTTACTGTTGATGCATGCGGCAGGTTGTGTCCGCACAAGTGGACGTCGATGTCAAGACGGTAGCGTTCGAGTTCCCGGACCTCGCGCTTCAACAGGAGCAGGTCGTCGAGGTGCTCTTCTCTGTCAACGGCCAGGACTTTCCCTTCTCCTCCTCCTCCTTTGCTGCAGCACCAGCACCAGCAGCAGCAGCAACCTCCATCGACCCCGAGTCGCGTCTTCCTGAGCCCCGCAGGTTCTTCGTGCGCTTCCAGCCGGTCGAGGCGCCACCCACGTGATCGACAGTTGCACGCGACTGCTCCACGCCCGCAGGTCTCTCCCGCGCACTGAGCGGGCGGCTCACGAGCAGCTAATGGGCCGCAAGCAACGGCCGATGGCGCGAAGAGCTCGAGGCTGAACGGATGTGCGCGTCGACTCCACGAGGACCAATAGTTCCACTCCACCTCAACGAATCTCCACGCTTTCGTTTGCTTTGATGAAGTCTCTCGATCCGATTTCCTTGACGAGAGAAGATGGAATGGACACCTGTACCAGCTTCGGGGTTTGTCGCTTGCGCCGAGCACATGAGTGTCGACGGACTAACCCCCTGCTCTTTTCCCTGCGGTCGTCGCGGACTAAAATTCCGCGACGACATGCTGTTATCGCCGCTCGCATCATCCTCTTCAGCACTACCGTTGTCATCGACAAACCCATCGTCCTCGACCTTCTTGCGCGACTTATCGCCGCTCTTCTTCATTGTCACTGTCCTCGAGGATTTTTCAAACTTAACCTTCTCAAATCGACTTCTAGTAGGTCGGTGATGAAGAAAGACTCAACTGTAAATCAGGATCAGCAGCATCTCCCGTTGCGAATGCATCATTTTGAGAAATCGCAGCATCAGCATTTTCCTCGAGTGTCCTTCTGACGAGTGCATCGTTGTGGGTAACGAGAGAATTGGCGCTGACGACAAGTGCTCTGGTATCTTCGAGTAATGTTGTATAGCGATCGGCCAAATTGGTAAGACTCGTCACCAAGTTGACTAGCGGAGACTGCAAGCTTGAGAAAAATTCCCTCGCTGCTTCAGCCTCGGAACTCGCATGCTGGAGCGCTACTTCATCAGCCTCACGCTCGATGTCTTCTTGTGATCGCTGTTGTCGTCTGATTAAGTCTGCTCGAGCGCGATGCGACCTCGGCATGGCTACTGCAGGGCTGATTAGACTAGGGTAAGACGCGTGTGTGCTTTCGACAGCACAATTGAGCGCTTCACCGTGCTCACCAGTAGCAATTGCGTTCCCGCGTATACGGGCACAAGCTTCTTGATGCTCAAATGATCCTCCGTTGCGAAGGGCTGCCAAAAAGTCGATCTCTAAAGGATTCTTTGCGCTCCTTTGAAAATCGTCCCACATGTGATCAGGTAAAGAAACCGTGTTTCTGGCGGGATCATAACCAGCTCCACTTGTGTGGAGCAACTTGTAGAAAATGTCGTACCGCTGCATGAGCTGGTGATATCTCGCCTGGCACTCGGTAGCTAGCACATCGGAAAGAGAATGAGTACTGTGCTATTGACCTCCGTCCATCTGGATAAAAAAAACGTACCACTGAAGTGATTTGAAGAGTCTCGATAGATTTCATCCGCAATGGCACCCCATGTCTGGAGGCCAACTTTTCCAGTCCGCGTACGCGGAGCCTCTGATACTTTCTGAAGTAGGAGTGACTCCACATCAAAATCCCAGTAGTTTTCATGTGCTTCCACGTTATCCCCTTGCTGGTAAAGTGATGGTTGTTGCCGCAGCTGAAGTCGCAACTGAGGTTGCTGCGGAGGAGCCTCTGGTAGAATTTGACGCTGCAGACGAGACCGCAGACGCTGATGCTGCTGCTGTTGTTGACGCCGCTGCTGATGTTGTCGCTGCTGCTGCTCCTCTTGCAGTTGCATTTTCTGCATCTGTTGCAGTCGTTGTTGTAGTTGATATATTTGTTGTCGTATTTGTTGTTGTTGTTGCTGCTGTTGTTGCTGCTGCTGCTGTTGTTGTTGTTGTTGTTGTTGTTGTTGTTGTTGTTGTTGCTGCTGCTGCAGCTGCTGCTGTTGTAGTAGTTGTTGTACCTGTTCCTGATATCGCTGCTCTTCCAGTTCAAGTTGCTGCTGATTTCTTGGAATCTGCGCCAAATTCGCCATCTGTTGAAAGTGTTGCTGGCGAAGATGCTGCATCTGCACATCTCGCCCTCCTTCAGGTTCAAAGGAAGTAAAGCTGAGATCCTCTTGGTGATGCTCTGGCATCTCTACGTCTTCCGCACTACTCGTGGCGAGATCAATTTCGTTATCGCCGTCGTCGCCCCGACTTCGAGCAAGGAAGTCAAGCATCTCCTGCTCGCTAAATTCCATTTGTTGAGACTTGCCACGCGGATCTGGATTCCAGCTTCGAGCTCTTCCCACCACAACGAGATCTGGATCCCCCTCACGAGCCGTCACGAGCCTAAAAAACCTCATGAAACGTTACTGAAACCGATGTTTGAAAAACCCCGCATTCTACCGTTTCGCGGTACGCGGTTTCAACGTTTCAAGATGAAACCGAATTAACGATTCAGTTTCATCTTGAGACGTTGAGACGCGTTGTGGAGCAGCCGAGGCAGCGATGTCGTCAGCGAAGCTCTGTAGACATTTCTACACGAGGATAGGCAATCATCGAGTGCTCATTCGGCTTTTTTTCCTCGTCGAGCTAAGACGGCTTGGGAACAGCAGTCGACCAGCATGCCTTGGTCGGCATTCTACCGCGTTCTGTGTTGCGTTCGACGACGTCGAGAGAGGCGCCGTGGTCAGGCCTCAGCGGTTCGAGCTTCAATGTCGGCGACATCACCATTCATGCCCACCCGACGGATCTCGCGCGTGCCTCCATGGGCACGGCTCGAATGCAATCGGTTCTTCTATGAAATGCGTCACCAACCCAGCGACAACTTATTCAAAGACAACTTCCGGCTGACTCCCAGCCAGTATGAACGGCTTCACTCGCTCTGCGAGCCTCACTTACATGGAGTCAACAGCTCGCATGAGGCGCTCGCAGTCACGCTTGATTTCCTCGCCAATGCAACCAAGTTGAGTATCCAGGGGACTCACTTCCAACTTCCAGCTACGCGATGCCATGAGTACAGGCATTCGGGGGTCAAAGCTATCATAGCTGCGCTACGAGACCGCATCAAGGTCCCCAACCAAGTCCCAAGGTGGTTCGCGCTACGATATCCCTACTTCAACCAGGCTGTCTGCGCCGTTGATGGCGTCCACATTCCGATTCTGGTGCGCAGCCGGGGAGAAGCAGATCGCTTTCGGTCGAAGACTGGTCACACAACGACGAATGTGCTAATTGCCGGTGATTGGTCCACCCGCGTGTGCTACGTATACGCTGGTGTCGAAGGCTCGGCCCATGACTCAAAGGTATTGGCGCTCAGCGGCTTCGAGGATGCAATACCGAAGAACGCCGTGGTTCTTGCCGATGCAGGCTACCCCTTAACGTCAAAGTTGCTGACGCCGTACAGAACCCAGCGTTATGGGTTGAAAGAATGGGATCCTATTGCGACGAAACGACCGTGCACCGCAAAGGAACTGTTCAACCTGAAGCATGCTCAAGCGCGCTCAACTGTGGAGCGCATATTTGGTTTGTTGAAGAAACGATTCAGGATCCTCCACGAAGAGAACGCGTGTGAGCTTGGCTTCATCAAGGAGACGATCTTTGCATGCTGTTGTCTGCACAACTTTATCTGCGACGAGAAAGATCGAGCGCGAGGTATCCAGACTGCGTTCCTGGAGGACACGTTCATCCCTTACGACTTTGAGACTCCTGAAGGGCAGCGCAGCTACCTTGCAGAACAAATGTGGAGCAACTATAAAGCCAAGTCGCCGAGGGGCGCTTGCATGGACGGCTCACGCTGCTCCTGCTAATATTGGGCCGCAGCAACGGCCGATGGCGCGAAGAGCTCAAGGCTGAACGGATGTGCGCGTCGGCTCGCTGAACTTCCACGGTCCTGTATTGGGGTCGCATATCACTACAAAATCAGTATACCACTCTACAGTCTCCCATTTTAGTATATTCATTAAAGCGCAAAGAACTGATATTTGTGAGGTTGAACTCCCGCATACTGGAAAGCGATAGGTTTCCGTCTTCTTTCGCGCTGGAGCCCCGTAAGAAAAGCCGCCGCCACCACCTCGCTCGCCTCATGGCGCAGTCCGAGAACCGCCGCGCGGCCGCCATGAGCCTGCTGCGCGTGCCCTGCGAGCTGCTGGTCGAGTTCCTGCAGCTGCGCGAGGCTGTGAACCTGCTCAACTGCTGCCGTGCGCTGCGCTTCGACCGCGTGGTGACGGCCACGGCGCTCGAGACGACACGCTACGCGCAGCACTTCCATCAGCAGTGCGCGGCCGACTGGTGGCACCTGTCGCCGGCCTGGCAGACGCTGGCGCCCTCCTCGGCCGCACTCAACGAGCGCATGTCGGACGACGACATGGACAGCGACTGGGAGGACGACGACGACGACGAGCCGCCCACGCCCGCGGCCGAGATTTGGGCCAGCTGCCACCAGCGAGCGCAGGGGGTCGAGCTCACGCGGTGGAAGGCCACGATCCGAGAGACACCGCAGTGGCAGCACGTCCCGCTGCTCACCATGATTGACTTTATGGTGCGCAGGCTGCTGCCGCAGAGCTACATCGCCTTCAAGTACGCGTCCTCGGCCTACATGGCGCGCCCCGTGATCATCCGCCTGCACCCGCCGACCGAGCAGTTCTCTGCTGGACCGGGGTACGAGGAGGCCATGCAGATTGACCTCGACGGGAGGCAGCTCCGCTCGCCGTCCTCGCTCGCGCTCGTCGACCAGCTGCGCTCGCGAGACATCGTCACGGACGTCGTGAACAAGTTCAGCGCCGCGCTCCAGGCGCAGGATGGCAAGCTCTCGTCGCTCTTTGGTCTGCACTGGGAGAATATGAGCGTCGATCCCCGACACGGGCAAGATGTGTTGCCGAGCCTGCCAGCTCTACGCCGACCAGGTGCACACCTACCAGACCAAGGTCGCCGAGATGGTCAGCCTGTGGAAGGCGGCCGTGCAGAAGGAGCTCCCCGGATGGAAGGCGCGCGGCATGCACCAGATGGAGATTGATCGACTCACGTACGAGATGCGCGAGCAGATGATCCCCTTACAGTGGCTTCTACACGTCCAACGTTGCGCGTCGCCACGGAGACGTTATCATCCGCCACATTAGCTCGTACTGGAGGTCTCTTGAGCACCTCCCGATCAACACGCTTGGGTTTGAAGACCCAGCACAACTGGTTGCAGCGCTCACGTCGGACGTTCGCAAGCAGTGCCATCACTTCCAAAAGATCAAGCGCGCCATGAACGACACTTTTCCTGGAGTCGCCAGGATTCGCTATGAACTGGGTGAACCGTCCGTCTACGCCTCCATGTGGCACGACCAGACCGTCACGGAGCTAATCGCTGGCGTGTCTGCGTCGGGCTTTCTGTGCGGGATGCTCTTCATTGAAAAAGGGTCGTAGGAAAATCTGCCACGAGCAGATACAGAGGAATTGAAGCCTCACAAATACGTAGGAATATTTATCAAAGGCTTTCAAGCTGGCCCAGGCGCCGAACCACACATTGTCGCGTTCTTCATTGAGTTGCATGACAGGAAGCTTGCGTTTGCATAGGCCTTTACCCCTTCGTCGAATGCAAAAAAACACGTTCTGAGTGAGCTGCACGAGTCTCCCGATGCCCCGAATTGTCATGCCTGCCTTGGAAATAGAGCCTAGCACGTGAGAATTGGTTGCTGTCTCGTACTCGGTGCCAATTAATGTTGGCATCTTCAAAAACAAAAAAAACAAGCTGAGCGTGGTGTCGGCTGCAAAGAATCACAGATACGCTCCTTTGACGACCCCCAACTCTAGATGCTTTATATCTCACAATCGTGGAGCATCCACAGCGAGCGTCTTCTATTGTACTACCGGGTAGTTAATTTTATTTATACGATGCCTCGTAACATGGCATAAATAAAATTAACTACCAATGTGACTACTTGGTAGATAATTGTATTTATGCAGTTAAAAAGTAATAGAATTAACTACCTGATAGTAAATATTATTTATGATCACCTCGCGTCTGATTGGCTCAAAAGACCGTTTAAGAGCCAATCAGAAAAATCAATTCATAAATAAATTAACCACCAGGTTGACGAGCTCTCTCACACACAATCGATCTTGCCGCGCTACTGCGTGAAGGTAAGCACAGCTAGTACGCGCAAAGTAAACATATCTCCTCCGGAATACAGTCGCCGCTCGCCTACAGAACGCAGCCGTCGCATCCGACCTCGGATACCAGTCTCGACTCGGACTCCGAGCACTAGTCTGAGTCGGACTAATGCGATGTTAATCAGCTCAAGCCCAATGAGACTGAGCCCTAGGCCAAAACAATAAGAATAAAAAAAAAAAAAAACTGGACTTGTAAGAGTTTTTCCCAATGCCTGTATCCCAAAGCTAGGACTAGTAACCATCGATTTATTGTGGTGCACATTACTTTTAGCGATGTTAAAACTCCTCGCTGTGTCCACTTTGGCATTGCCAGCAAAAATGTCGACTCTTGCTGAAGATGCAGCGGAGGCTGCGGCGGAGGTGCTTGGAGTGTCAAACGCGCTCGTAATGGCGCGTCCGTCCAAAGGTGCGAGCTATGTGTGCCCGCTTACCGAGTGCGCTATGCAGTTCGCGAAGGAAAACACCATGTCACTCGAATTCATCAACGCTCTGTCTTTTCGTGCACATCTGACCGATGAAGAGCAGCGTTTGGCTCAGCGGGAGCGCGAGCGTCGTCACCGCGAGATCCAGCGTGCAGCTAAGCTCCTCGAGCGTCTAGTGGACGTGCTAGAGCCGTTCACCGTCAAAGATGCGGAAGCCCGTGGAACCCATGGATGCCCCGACCCTCTCGTTGAGTACCGCCCGTCGAGAATTCCAGGTGCCGGGAACGGTATCTTCGCCTGCGTCCCTCTGTGCCCGGGTGACATAGTGTGGTGATGTGCCTCGGATTTCGCGCCAACGGTGGGCGAGAAGCACGGAGATAGGTGGTCCACACCATCGACCAAGTACTGCTCCGCTGATCGCGCTCAGCCGACAACTTGACGACGAGGGCGACAGGAGGGCGGATGACCTGACCGGACTCATCAATTATCCCGCAAGCGCAGGCGCCTTCGCGCCTCCCGCCCACCCGTCTAGCAAAGGTAGAGGGCGATGTTGGCCTTGCAAAAAAAAATACACTCTCTCTTTTCCCTTCTCGGACACAACACTCTCCTTCGTTTCCGACCACCAGTGGCGCCGGCCCAAGCCGCGCTGACGATGTGTTTTCTCTTCACTGGCACATGACCTCGGTGTGTCACGTATCGCGCTGGACGGTAGGTCTGTGAGTGCTCCGCCGCTGGATTGACGAGTGTCTAGCGGTTTGGAGCGTGTATTCCATTAGCTCGTGTATAAGGCTCGAAGTCTGGGCCTATAAAGACAGAGACTATCGGAGTGCGCGCGGCTTGCGTCGATACGTCTGCCGCGTGCACGTGCATACCCTTCTTGTCATTTGCTTTGTGACTATGTGTCGTTGTAAGCTTGGTAGCAGCCTAGATACGACAACCCGATCCAAAGGGTCAAGCTCAAGGGGTTACACAACATGAGACTGATCAGGGCGACGCTTGAATTCTCGTAGTCCGAGCTCGCTCAGAGTGCGCATAGGCTCCAGCCCCTGCCTGTGTCTCTCTATATCTGTCGGCCAAGCTCTCCGTGCCAACCGGCGGACGCGTCAGGTGCAGGCTTGGGACTCCCAAGTGGGATTTCCCAACCGACCTCATCACATAGTCACTCGGTACGAAGGTGCCATCGTCAAGGTGGAGCCCGCAGACCCGGAGTACGTCATCCAGCTCAAGGATAGCAAGGGCTTCATCGACGGCATTTGTGAGCCTGTGAGCGGAAAACGACTGGCGAGCTTCACCAACCGCGTGGAACCCAAGACCCCACGAGCGCGCAAGAATTGCAAGTTCTTGGAGTAAGGACGCGCTGTTTACATCGAAGGCATGCGCAAGATCAAAAAGGGCCACGAGCTGTACACAACCTACGGCAAGGGGACCGCATTAACAAAAAAATAAAGCATTCTTTTGACCCTGCTAATAGACGTATCTAGTGCAGCAAAAATGCAAAGGCGTGGCGTGTGCAGGCTTGCATGCTGACGGAATTCTCTTCTTGTGCCCGCTGCTCGGTAAGGGCAAATGGTATTGCGATTGGTCCTCATTTGCTTCCTGGGCATCGTTTGTGTGTCGACGGCACGTTCTCTTGTTCTACCCTATCTCGCTGCATATTGTGCACACGTAGGTATACTTGGCACCTGATTCACCTGCACTAGCCGCTCGTCGAGTGATACGCCGTCCCGCTTGCCTGTAATATGGCGAAGGATTCACATTGGATGGTTTCAAAGCATCACGAAGGAATACTTCGACAGCAAGTCCTTGAAATCCAGCTGCATACTCTGCTACCTTATAGCTGGGGTGGAAATCATTCATGCAGACCACGGGGTTAGCTTCCAGAGTCGCCACAATGTGCCTGCATGCAATGCGTTGTTGTTGATGTGTCGGGAACGAGCACGAAGACCTGGAGGTGTCAACGTGTCCAAAGATAGTAGAGCTTGAATGAGCCACAAATTAAACAGTTGATGATGATCGGCGTACCGAGTCCAAGGGAACGTTCCTTCTCCCATAGCCCCTTTGCGTAAAGCGTCAGCACACGATTCTCTCTGGCCCATTGACCGGCTGAGAGGTCACAGTTGTTAGTACGTTCCATCTCGACAGTGGCGAAACGGAGAATCGATTCAAACGGTGCGCCGTCTCTAATTCCATGATAAATCATTGAACCGTTGTCGCTCTTAACAAATTTGGCGCTCCGCCACTCAAGCAACGGCCACGGCTGCGTCGGCACTGTGTCGTTCTCCCATTGAACAGCGGTGTACTCGTCCGTGTCCCATACACCGTCCATCGAGCTGGGTTTATTGCTGCAACGTAGTCGACGATGTCGTTTCCGAACTTTGCCCGAAGTTCGTCACATGACACTGGTCGCATACAACGTTATATGCACCACAATAAAACGATGGGTACTAGTCCTAGTTTTGGGATTGGATCTTCAAGTAGGATACAGGCTTTGGTCAGGTACTCCTTTTGGGAAAAACTCGGAATTGTAAACGCTTCAGCCTATCCCGAGCCCCATGTTTGAGGGCAACCTCTCAGATTCGGAAACAGTCGACTATGCTTTTGAGTCTTCGCGGTTGTACCACGCGAACAATATATCACGCGAAAAAGCAAACATTCCGAGGGAGTTCGTAATTTCTATCTAGAAGTGCGCGAGAAAATAGGCGAACTGGGTGACTGCGTGAATGGCGGCTTGATTTTGGATATCGCTAATGACCTGTCAGGAAGAGAACTGAGAAATGGATGTCGCGGCTTCTGCACGCGAGAGGACATACATGTCAAGGACCATTGCGTTCGTGTGCGGCAAATCGCTGAGAACAAGCCGCCTCGCAGGGACAAAATTTAACGTTTACGTAATGGGACACATTCGCCATTTTTGGGCACGAATAGAGAAAGCCAGTGGGGTGCTTCCAGCACAAGAGTCGGGATATGGGCAACGTGTGGCACAAGATGTGCTCCATGTGCAATTAAAATTGTTAGACTTTGTGCACTTGAGCTCGAGCGAGTAGATGTAGAACTAAATGTATTTATCGTTGGTTGCCTAGCGTCCGCGACCGCTCACCTGTACGACCCTTCACAAGGCGACCCCTTGTGCTCCAGCGCGACGCTTCGCGTCACCGGATTCCAACACTCCTTCTCGTGCGGTCATCAGACCAGCATCACCAACTGTCGTAGCTCCTCGAGACGTGGTGCAGCCATCGCCTTTGTAAGGATGTCCGCACGCATAAACTTGGACTCGCAGTAGGTGACGCCCACGACGCCCTTCTTCACCAAATCCTTGACAAACTTGTATCGAACGTCAATATGCTTTGCACGGCCTGACGTATCCTCGCCTTGAATCTGCTTGATAGCAGCTTGATTGTCGACTTTCAGATCGCTTGACCCACGAACCGCGACCCCGACCTCGCTGAGCAGCTCCATGACGCCCAACATCTCCGCACTCACCTGCGACGCCGCGACAAACTCAGCTTCCATCGTTGACAGTGCCACTCCTCCCTGTTTCTTGCACAACCACCCAACCACCATGCCGGCGACCAGCAACACACCGCCGCTCACTGACTTGCGATCCGCCTTGTCCGCAGCAAAATCTGCGTCGCTGTACGCTTCAACCGCCAGCCCACCGAACCCCACGTTATCCCGATTAGTCCACATAGAGAATTTGAGCTCACACGTTCCCTTCAGGTACCGGGCAATCTTCTTCGCAAGACGCCAGTCGCTATCTCGCGGAGCGTGTGCTCGACGGGTCACGCGATGCACCGCGAAGGCGATGTCTGGCCTCGTGCAGCGCGCGATCCAAAGGAGACTCCCGACTAACGACTGGAAAGTTTGTACGGTAGGACGTTCTGGGCCACCCGGGCCGCCGCGAGGTAGCAGTTCGCCATGCTCCTCGTCTTCCTGTTCACCTCCAATTGGCACACGGACTGGCGACGCTTCATCCAGTCCAAACCTGCGTAGCATGTCACGGATTGTCTGGTGCTGCTCCAGTAACCATCCCCGCTCGGCGTCGTACTCGAATCCTATGCCAAGGAACTTCGACACCACGCCGAGGTCGTTCAGACGCAGTTCTTGCAAATCTGCAAAAAACGCATCGACCAGCTTGCCGCTCGTCCCGGTCACAAGCAGATCGTCCACGTAGATTCCGACCAGCGTAATTGCTTTCTTCACCACTTTGCGATACAGACAGCTGTCTGCATAACACTGCAGAAAGCCTAGTTTGGTCAACACTTTGTGAAGGAGCAGGTTCCACAGCCTGCCGGCCTGCTTGAGCCCGTACAGGCTCTTTCGCAGCCGCAACGATAGGTTTCGCTTGTCCTTGACCCCGAGCTCCGCCAACTTGTCCGCCGAGATCTCCATCCCTTGTGGGATGTGGAGGTAGATCTCGAGGTCCTCTTCCTTGTCGGCCTTCACATATGCGTTCGGCACGTCCCCGTGCCTTGCCGGCACACCCCACACGTGCG
Organism: Phytopythium helicoides; assembly: GCA_024867545.1. NCBI lineage: Eukaryota > Oomycota > Peronosporomycetes > Pythiales > Pythiaceae > Phytopythium > Phytopythium helicoides. Next base: position 461,885 of record JANFNE010000025.1, on the reverse strand, counting down.
CCAGTGCGAATATCACTTTTCCCGTAGTCATGTCCAGCACGGCCGAGAATGTATCCGTGTAATCGACCCCGTACGCTTGTTCGTTCCCGCACGCAACCAATCTCCCCTTGTAGCGTTCCACACTTCCATCAGCATGCGTCTTCGTCTTGTAGACCCATTTCGTGTGCAGGAGCTTAGCGTTTCTTGGCTTCCGCACCACCTCCCAGGTCTGATTATTCTCGAGAGCCTCGATCTCTTCCTTCATGGCGGCATTCCATTGCGTCGCACGCTCATCGCGCATGGCTTCTCGGTAATTCTTCGGGTCCGGACGCATCACCGCGTTCACAACTCCCACAGCCACGTGCTTTGCGCCTCTGTTGCGCGTCCTCGCCCCAACAGGACCCGTGTCTCTCGGATCGTCCTCTTCACCACCTCCTTCTAAAGTTCGGTCTCCTTTTGCTGAGATAGCCAAGTTTCTCGTGCGATCATTCCGGGCTCTCGGAGGCTTCCTACCACCTCCTTTCCTGCGCTTTCCGCCGCGCGCCCCGGTCGCATCCTGGCGCGTGGCTTCCTCGCGGTTCGCAATCGCCTCCTTGAGCTCTGGGTCCTCGAGCTCGAGCTGTTTTCGGAGCTGCACATTCTGCTCGTTGCTGAGCGTCTCCACGTTCTCAATGTGCTGCGTTGTTATCACGACCATATCCTTGGGCAGGTACACGCGAAACCCCTTGGTTTCGTCATTCTTTCCGACGATCATGCCAACCTCCGCTCTCGCCTTCCAAGCTTTTTTGCCTGGATCTCTAAAGACTGTGCACGGACTCCCGAAGGTCACGAAACTCGCGAGGTCTGGCCGCTTTCCTGTCAGCATCTCGACCGGCGACATGCGCTTCGGGTTCGCACTGCACGGACTCCTGTTCAGCACGTACGTCGCATACTCAACGGCGTAGCCCCAGAACTTGAGCGGAAGCCCGCTGGCGAAGAGCATGCACCGCGCCATGTTCAGGATCGTCCTATGCATCCTCTCGGCCTTCCCATTGGATGCCTGGTTGTTAGCCTCGCTGATCTGCCGGCGCACTCCCGTCGCGCGGCAGAACGGTTCCACATTCTTGTACTCGCCGCCCCCATCAGTGCGTAGCACGTGCACCTTGCAGTTGTACTGCTTCTCGAAGAAGACCAGGAAATGCTCGAACTTCTTGGTCGCCTCAACCTTGTTCTTGGCCATGAACGCGCGCACGTAGTTGCTGCTGTGATCGACGAAGTTTATCATGTACCTGTTGCCGTGCCTATCCTGCGGCGTCATAGGGCCTTTGATATCACTGCAGATGACGCCCCCGATCTTGTCAATCGGTGCGTTCTGCCCGGAGTCGACCTTGGATTGATTCGTGCGAGTTTGCTTGCCCTGGGCACATGACAAGCAGTTTGGCCTTGCCCTCCCAGTGAGCCGAACTCCAGATCCGGGCGCATCCGCCATGCGTTCCACGGTGTCGTACGCCAAGTGCACCAACCGGTTGTGCAGTTCCAAGAGTGTGCACTCCGTCAACGCTTCGTCCCGAGCGTTTGTGCCGGCTTGCGCCGCCGCTACGACCGCACCGACGCGCTCCTTCCGTGTGCACCCGCCGATCGTCTCGATCACGAGCACGCGGCCCTCGAGTCGAACCTCGAATACACGCTTGCCGTCTGCAACGCGTTCCACATAGCTCTTCGATCCTCGCCTGACCAAGAACGCTCCCTTCTCTTCCAGGGACGCGTAGCTGACGATGTTGTTGGTGAGGTTTGCGCAATAGTAGACATTCGTAAGATCGACTCTGCACTCCTGCCCATCCACCACAGTACGCAGTTGCGCCGTGCCCCTTTTGGTCACTTCCAGCTTTCCGCCATTCGCTGTGGCCCAGACGTCACGACACTCGGTTACGTCGCACAGCAAGCTCTGGTCCTTTACCAAGTGCACGCTCGACCCGCTGTCCAAGATCCACGTCGCGCAGCCGAGTGTCTCCTCGCCGGCAGCTGTTCCCACCGCCAGCGTCACCTTCTTCGCTTCGCCGTCCGCGTTGCTCGCCATCTGCGGGCAGTCTCGCTTGAAGTGCTCCTTACTCCCGCACTTCCAACACTCCGGGGCGCTGCTCGGGCCGACTCGCGCCACGAATCCACCGCGACCACCACTTCCACCTCGTTCGCCTCCATTTCCACGCCCGCCAGCGCTACCGTGCGCTGCCCGCCCACCGATACCTGATAGACTCGCCTCGTGTTCGGCCGCGAACGCGACTAGTTCCCAGGCCTGTTGAACAGCATCAGCTCGATCCGGGTTGATGCGCGTCACCATGGCCTTCCGCACGTTCTCGGGCGCTGATTCGCACAAGCATTGCAGCACAAACTGCTCTGGGCACCCCGCCCGTTCTGCGACGTATACCAAATACTGGAAGTGCTCGACCCATGTCCTGTCGACCGGTTTCTTGGCCGACATAAGCTGCATCGCCTTGGACACCGGCATCTTGGTCGAGTAAAACCGCAGCATTTTGTTCATGACGTTCTCTAGCGTATTCGACTCCGCCGCCCACCGCGGCAACATCTTCTCAAAGAAGGTCAAAGCTGGTCCCTCCAGCTTTCCGCTGAGAGCTAGTATTTGAAACTCATTTGGCCATTCACCGCCGGACATTGTCTGCGCGGCACCGAGCCGCTGGAGAAATCTCATCCCCCAGGCCAGAAAATCGGCTCCGGCGCCCATGTACGTCTCCTTCCCCGAGAACTTGACGAACCCCGGCCAATCCAGGTCCTTTGCTTTTGGGACCTTGAGGCCAAAGTTAGCGGCCGGCACAAAGTGCTGTGCTGCTTGCGGCGGCTGCGGGGACATTGGCGCAGCGTAGCGCGGCGGCGGTTGATGCGGCGGCGCTTGGAACTGCTGGGCCCCCTGTTGGTGCGGTGACTGGGACGGTGCCGGTCTCTGTCCTTCATGCATCTGGAGCGAGCCGAGTCTCATACGCTGGTCGAGCGCCTTGATGTAATCGATAAAGGCGCTCGACGGAGCGTATGAGTACTCGGAGGAAGTCGCGAAATGAGGCTGTCTTCGGGCGTGCTCGGCGCGTTGGAACTGCATCTGCATCTCCATCTGCTGAGCCGCAATCTTTCGCGCTATCCCCTCGAGGAGTCCTTCAATCCGATCTAATCGCTCTGAGCTCGCATTAGAGGCACGACGGCTCCATTCGTGAGTCTCCTGCACACTCATTCCTGAGCGCGCTTCCTCAAACAGCTCGAACGGGTCCGCGTCAGATCCGGCGGCCAGGTCGCGTTGAGGATTCCTGTCGTTGCCACTTGGGCTCATAACCTGTTAGACTTTGTGCACTTGAGCTCGAGCGAGTAGATGTAGAACTAAATGTATTTATCGTTGGTTGCCTAGCGTCCGCGACCGCTCACCTGTACGACCCTTCACAAGGCGACCCCTTGTGCTCCAGCGCGACGCTTCGCGTCACCGGATTCCAACAAAAATAGCCCAATCAATAAGTTTGACGGGCTTCGTGCGCGATGCTACTACCTTCTGCATCCCAACAGTCCCCGAGTGCGGAATTACTGCGCAAAGGAGAATGCTTTCATGCGCGAGCTGCTCATGGCTTATCCTCGCTTGAAATGCAATACGGTTGTCGGGTTTTGGAAATATCGACTAAATGGCTTGCTTCGATATGATCAGTTCTGCATCGTAATTGAGATCGACGAGGGAAGGCATGCTTGCTACGATCAAGTACATGAGAAGCTACGCATCCTACGCATCTGGGGGTGATCCAGGAAGTTGGTGCTGTTTGTGATAAGCCTCAATCTTGATGGATACAAGAGCGCCACGACTAAGAAGCGTGTGAAGTCTGCATTCTACAAGGAGCCCGAAATGAACAAGGTACTCAAGCACGAGAAGGAGTTCGAGCGGTGTTTTTCCGCGCTCCTGAGCGCTGTGGAGGATGCTATCGCAATGATGGAGAAGGGAACGACCAAACTCACCACCACCAAGCACCTATTCTACTATTAGGCGCGAGTTCAGCTTGCTCATCTTGCGACTAGTTCGCGTGCCTTCCACTGGTGACACCATGCTGTTTTTACATCAGGTTGGTCCGTACCTCTCCAAGTACTGAATGTGGGATCACGAAGCGAGGGTGCCGTGAACTATGGGCTCATCCGCATCATCTCCTCTCGGCGCTCGCCCACCCTTTGCTCCAGCTCTCCGTGCGCCGCCGTCATGAGCGGCGGGCTGCATACGGTGCAGCGCGCGCGAGCTGGGGCCACGGGGCGAGTACGGTACGGTGGCGCGTGGCAAGTCTCAACAAATGAAATTTAGCAAGCAGGATATGCTTAACTTTCTTGCTCGAAGTCGGGGCGACGACGGCGATACCGAAATTGGTCTCGCCACGAGTAGTGCGAAAGACGTAGAGATCCCAGGGCATCACCAAGAGGATCTCAGCTTTGCGTCCTTTGAACCTGAAAAAGAGCGAGATGTGCAGATGCAGCGTCTTCTCCAGCAACACTTTCAACAGATGGCGAATTCGGTACAGATTTCAAGAAATCAGCAGCAGCTTCTACTCGAAGAGCAGCGATATCAGGAACAGGTACAACTACTACGGTAGCAGCAGCAGCAGCAGCAACAACAACAACAACAACAACAACAACAACAACAACAAATACGATAACAAATATATCAACTACAACAACGACAGCAACTGATGCAGAAAATACAACTGCAAGAGTACTGCAGCAGTGATAACATCAGCAGCAGCATCAGCGTCTGCAGACTCGTCTGCAGCGTCAAATTCTACCAGAGACTCCCCCGCAGCAAATTTTGTTGTGATTTTAGCTGCGACAACCACCACTTTATCAGCAAGGGGATAACGTGGAAGCACATGAAAACTACTGGGATATTTAGAGATCGACGTTTTTGCAGCGCCTCGCAACGGAGGATCATTTGAGCATCAAGAAGCTTGCGCCCGTATACGCGGTAACACAATTGCTACTTGTGAGCACGGTGAAGCGATGAATAGTGCTGTCGAAAGCACACACACGTTTCACCCTAGTCTGATCAGCGCTGCAGTAGCCATGCCGAGGTCGCATCGCGCTCGAGCAGACTTAATCAGACGACAACAGCGATCACAAGAAGACATCGAGCGCGAGGCTGATGGAGTAGCGCTCCAGCAGGCGAGTTCCGAGGCTGAAGCAGCGAGGGAATTTTTCTCAAGCTTGCAGTCTCCGCTAGTCAACTTGGTGACGAGTCTTACCAATTTGGCCGATCGCCATACAACATTACTCGAAGATACCAGAGCACTTGTCGTCAGCGCCAATTCTCTCGTTACCCACAACGATGCACTCGTCAGAAGGACACTCGAGGAAAATGCTGATGCTGCGATTTCTCAAAATGATGCATTTGCAACGTGAGATGCTGCTGACTCTGATTTACAGTTGAGTCTTTCATCATCACCGACCTACTAGAAGTCGATTTGAGATCGAACCAACAGGTTGAGTGCGAATAATGCCCGAGGACAGTGACAAAGAAGAAGAGCGGCGGTAAGTCGCGCAAGGCTCGCAGAGCTAGTGAAGACATTCATATTGGCTGGGAGTCAGCCGGAAGTTCTCTTTGAATTAGTTGTCGCTGGTTGGTGACGCATTTCATAGAAGAACCGATTGCGTTCGAGCCACGGCCATGGAGGTACGCACGGGATCCGTCGGGGTGGGCATTGTTGGTGATGTCGCCGACACTGAAATTCGGGCCGCTGAGGCCTGACCACGGCGCCTTTCTCGACGTCGTCGAACGCATCACAGAACGAGATAGAGTGCCGACCACGGCATGTTGGTCGACTGCTGTTCCCAAGCCGGCTTAGCTCGACGAGGAAAAAAAGGCGAATGAGCATTCGATGAATGCATATCCTCGTGTAGAAATGTCTACAGAGCTCCACTGACGTCATCGCTCCCTCGGCTGCTCTACAACGCGTTTCGACGTCTCAAGTTGAAACTGAATCGTTTATTCGATTTTATCTTGAAACGTTGAAAACGTTGAAACCGCGTGGTAATGGTGTTGGCGAGCGACATGAATGGAACGCTCTGAACGGCGGTAAGGAGGCACGACCCATGCAGCCGGCGGTGCAGACGGACCGAGGGCTTTCATGGTCCGGAACTTTTTACAACTGCGGACGAGACGGGAGCAGGAAAAGACAAAGAGGATCCGCAGCGACTGCGTTCGCGCCGCGCGCGCTACGCCATGGTGGTGGTTTCCTCGCAGGCGTCCGGCCACACTTGGCTCCAGTATGTGGCCGGTGCCCAATGACTGTTCCCCGGGGCGGGGAGTAGCTGACGGATGGGTGGTAGTCAGTAACTGGCCGAGAGGGAGGAACATCTAGTGCTAAGAGCATTCCTATCGCGAGCACTCTTACTCTAAATATACTCGCGCTGTCATTGGTTCCTCTAATTGTGTCAGATGGCCGAGTCTAGTGGGTCTCTCTATCTCTAACAGCACACCTAAAGATCTCACTTCAAGCTGCTGATTGATGCCGCCGCGAAAATGGCAGAGTTTGACATGATTCTTGAGCATTTCGTCTGACCTGTAGGATGAGCGATGAATTAGCTCGGTTGGCTGTTCGCGAATTTTGCACAGCTATAGTTTAAGTCTTTGGTCCACGTTTCCTTCGATGGCCCACAGCGACGGATCTACAACAAATACACAAAACAAGTGCGAAGCGAGGGTTTCCGGGCCTAATCGGCAGTTTCGACTGCACTCATTGGGTTCGGAATCGATGCCCAAGAGCGTATGCTGGACAGTACAAAGGAAAAGAGAAGCGGCCCACAATAGTAATTGAGACCGAAGCGGACGTCGATATGCGCATTTGGCTTGCGTTTGTGGGAACTGCAGGGGCTTGTAATGACATTAACGTGCTGGATTGACCACCACTAATGCAACATTTCCTCACGAGCACTGATCCAATGCACCACGTCTCGTACGTGCTGAATGGCAAAAGAAAAAAAAAAACACAGGCTGTCTGCTTGCAGATGGAATTTATCCAAACTACTCGGTGTTAGCGAAGCCAATATCTGCCACGTCAAACGAACGTGAAGAAAAGTACAACGTTCAGCAATCTGCTGTTAGAAAGGATGTAGAGCGATCGTATACACGGCTAAAATGGCGTTTTGGCATTTTGGATCGCCCTGCACGATGGTCAAAAGTAGTTGATTTGGTGACTCTTTTTCGCGCGTGCGTTGCTTTGCACAACCTTCGCATAGATTACCACAAGTCGCCGAGTTGGTGTGATAACATGGAGGCTGAGCCCCCACTAAGCGGTGTGCTCAACCCGATGATTGAAATTGCCAGCAATTCAGACCATATCATGTCTATTCAAATGCACGTTGAGCTGCGCAAAGATATCATTCAACACGTCTGGCGTTCCCGCCATCGGTTACCGTAAGCTTGCCAAAAGCAGCTAGATCAATACCGATGGGCGCGTGTTAATTTCATCTTCACCTCCATCATCGTTGTCGTCATTCTCGCATGTTTTTTCTTCATCTTCTCCAGCACATTGGGTGGTGTTGCGAGCTGCCCGTTCACGTGCTTTCTTTAGGTACTTGGCACGAAGGTGAGAATGCAGTTCCGCTGTCTTTGGATCGTCTGGAGGAGGTCTTGTAAAGAGAGAAAGAGCGATATGATCACTAAGCATCTCATTCCGTGATCGTGCCTGTAGCACTAGCTGTTTTCCGTATTGCAGTTGACGCTGCCGCATCCTCAGATTCTCCATCAATACCTTCGCCTTTTTGGTACCTAGAGGAGGCTCACGCTCTTCGTCGCGCTGGCGCTTGCCTCCGTTCGCGTCCTCACGCGAAGGCGTTCCTGTTTGACCCCTTGCCAGCCTGCAATCAAACTTGGGTGCTACACGGAGGATCTCCTAGCTTTGCATATATCGGAACTCAGCTCCAGTCGCACTCTTAAAGCCATGGCGAGCAAGCTCGCGAACATCATCTTCCACTGTACCGCTTGGCTGTGCGGCACTCACCTGGCTGTGTGTGGCGCAGAACTTGCTTACATCGCGCTGCATGGACGACCAGCGTACTTCCAGGGCCTTTGCCGTCCGTCCTGTACTCGTCAATGCCTTCGAGAAGTGCTTGAAAACTGCTTCCCACATTTGCGCCCCGGTCTGATTTGTTCCTACGATTGGATTCTCACTCACCGCCTGCCATGCACGAGTGAGCGCTGCATTCTCCTCGTCTTTCGATGACGATCCGTGACCCATTTGCCGTCCGCGCGCTCGGTTTCGAAGCGACCTTTGGATTCTTGCCCTTCTGCAGATAGAGGACGCGCTCAGATTAAGAGATAAGCCAATCAGACCTCTTCATTATCTTAGAGATAGCCAATAGAAATTGTATGTGACGTGAGAGACTCTCCAACGAGGCCTCGGTAAGAGAGTTTCACGCGTCGCATCTCCTTTTATAATAGATTTAGGCAGCGATAAACCCGGTTTCTCGTACTCTGACTCTAAAATATTAAAATAGCAGTCGAGTTAGAGTTAGGAATCCCCCCGATAGGAATGCTCTTAGGACAACTAAATCAAATTGGCTTGGTGCCAGCAGTGTCTATTTCGATCTGTGCGCCTCTACCAGTACTGCTCATTTTCCATTTTCCCATCAACTGCGAAGGGGGTGACGGGCCGAAGTACTGTGAACGTCACACAACCACCCCTGTAGTGCACAGTGGAGTTTAAGAGGACGCATAGTGTGGTATTAGCAGGCACCCGGCATATGTGGTTTCCGTGGTTTTTACCGCTATGAAGCTGCAGCCTAACCCTGTCCTGTCTAGTTGCACGGAGTCTGATTACATCCATGTTGGTGGGAGCTTGGTCAGTCATTTAACTAGATAAACAGTAAAAGTGAAGAATCGTCAAAGTGCCCAGCTGATATTGATTGAACGTTAGGTAATCAAAGATGAGGTAGACACTCTAAAAATAGTGGTCCCCGACTATCTGTTCCTACCCTCATTTATGAATTTTCCCTGGAGAAAACACGGGTCTGGCTGTCTTTCTATTTGACTCTACGGGTAATATTATGTTTGCAATTTTCTCTCAAATTAGAGCGTTTCAAAGCGCCCCAGTTTTCCTAAAAGTTTGCAACCAGTTGACTTCCCGGTGGAAGCAGGTACGAACCTGTAATGGTGGAGCTCATCGAAGAGTTCATTTGGCGCGTCGATCGCCGCGAATCATCGGCGTAGACTGCTTGTGGAGATTCTGAGACGCTGACGTATGGTGTGAATGTAGTGGTGCACGTGGACGTGGTGATGCTATACCGTAATAATTTGTTGAGCATCGGCATGTGGTTATACACGAAGAGCGGTGCAATGATTGATGTAAAGGTCAGTAGCGGCTATGATTAACGATGAATTTACTGCAGATGCTTGATTATGAATATTGGGAGCAATCAGCAGCAACTCCGTTGCTCAGTGCGAGACCTTGGTGGGCACTGTTGATCGTGCAGATGTTCATTGAGTGGTTACATATGTTTTTTGTGAGAGATATTATTGCGGAGTGAAGAACGACAGTTGAGTGGTTGCAGCTTTGAACGGCTCTGGGGTGTTGCGAAATACGATTTTGACCGGTTCTGGTAAAATACCATCAGCCGTATCATCCCGCGAGCCGAAGCACATATTTATATAACCGTTTTGGCGCTCACTGGTCCGTTAAAGTACCTCGTCAATTCTGATTGCCAAATCGACCATTTCCCACATGGTGTTCCAACGTGTCGCAACATCAAGACTAATGCTGATCAGGTGTTTGTGTACGTATCTGCAAACAATCACAAACATTTCCAACAGCATCGTAGAGTCTGACAGTTTCTTTGCAATATCGCGCAGGCAACCGATCGTACTGATCGTCTTTGAGCATGTCCTTCTTTGGAAACGAGATGAAGAATGTGTGCAACACAGCGCACGAGAACAACACGAAGTGCGATGAACTCTACTTTACTTTCACCTTTATAAATGGTTAGTTGATTTCATGATGCAGTCTATCGTTCAGATATCAACGTATCATTGTTGGTTCCGTTGTCGGTCGTCGCTGTCCACATGCTCGTCGCCTCCTCTACTTCCTCTATACCTCAAGAAAGTTACAATTGGGAGTCACGCGACCTCCCATTTCACCGCAACTCTTGTCAGGGTGGTTACACTATGAACACACCATACCAAAGAACCGCAAATGTTTTGCGCAAATGGCGTTGATAGGAAGTCATCAACACGAGCCCTGAAGCACGCTGTCCTTGATCACTATCTATGAGCATGAGGGGACTCGACTTTATTCTTATTTCAAAACGGTAGGACCAATAGAAAAAATCGTCGTATTCCCCTGGGATTGAGTTCGCTTGTAAAAAAACAGGTGGACATTTTCTGCAAAAAGAACATAACCCCACATGGTAAACTATCCGATTGACCTTCTTTCAGAGGAGAATTTCAATGTGGGTGTAGGAACCTTTGTGTGAAGACCTGCTGTTTTGGTATCTGTGGGGTTTGAACCCACGCAGACTGTTACGTCTAGCGGATCTTAAGTCCGCCCCCTTAGACCACTCGGGCAAGATACCGACGGTACCAAGATAAGGTTACAATTTTATCCGTTGCTTTTGTCTAGTAGCACATTTTTCACACAAACACATGCACAACATCAAATACTGTTATGCAATTGCCATGTCCAGCAAATTATCATATCCAAGAGCCGTAATAAGCCAATCAAATCGTATACTTCGAAAGTATATACATGGGCTAGGAGTTATTGCTATGCCCATCTTGTGTCGTTGGACACTAAAACAGGAAATATTCGCATGTGTCTCTATATGCTTCTTAGATTCCATGTCCACAGCTAATGTCACATTGAGGTGAATCCCATGAGAAATTGACTTTCAATTGATATACTTCGTAAAATACACGAGATTTATGTAATAGTAGAGGTACCAATACCCCTCGAATTTTAGCTCCTAGATATGACAAATGCTGTACATAATTAAAAAAGCATTGAGGATCTAATGTAATAAAGTTGATTCCAGTTTGTAAATACACACAACAGTAACTTATCAACTAAGCATGCAAACAAAACAAGCAAATCAAACAATCAACAAACAAACAAACGAGGACAAAACACTAGAATCTCAATTCACTTTTAGTTTTAGGCGGGCTTCAAGTGCGAATATCGAACGAGTTGTGTTTGATTAATTATGTCTTTTTAAAAACCATTTTCGTTTGAATAGGATAAACATCTCGCACAGATATTGGATACTTTCTTCCGTTCATTATAAATTTTTATTCTGTAAGGTTTCCCAGGGAATATTGAGTTGAGCGCTCCATGTGTGTGTTCACGTTGCCTAAAGGTTGTATGCTACCTTCACCAACATAAAAAATACTGTAATACAATCGAAGACATGGATGATATACAAACCAAACAATAACATACTGAAACTCTCTTGGTTTTGGACTTTTGCTGTTCAATGGACAAATATGGCACATATGACACATATATAAAGGCGTCCAAAATTCAGGCGTATTTCAATGTCATTTCCGGTATCTTGCCCGAGTGGTCTAAGGGGGCGGACTTAAGATCCGCTAGACGTAACAGTCTGCGTGGGTTCAAACCCCACAGATACCATTTTGATTTGTCGCCCTTACGGTTCGCGCTGTAGTCGTTACGTTATCATTTTTTTTTTTAAATCTAACTCCGATCTTGACAAAGATGACCAAGATTGATGCAAATAAAAAAAAACGAGCCGAGATTGTTTATTCGACAGAATGGTGGATCGATAGTGCTATAGCTCATGTTGTTATATATATTAGTTTGCTTGCTTGGTTGGTTGATTGATTGATTGGTTGTGCGTGCATCAATGACGCATCATCTCATGTACGACACAAAAAATGCAAAGGCTTTATGATTATGAAGGCGAGTGTTTTACTTTTAATTACAAATTTACAGGGTTGATTATCATAGTAACAAGTAGTCGTTAAAACATGGGAACCACATACAATACACTCAATATAATTTACCAGTCTCAACCCAAGATCGATTACAGTCGTCTTGATTATGAAGACGTATTGTGCTAGTGTAAGTCGCGCGAATAAGTATTAAATACCAGATTGAATAATTACTTCACCAACTTAAAATATCATCCTTTCATATCTGACGAAACCCGACACAATAGAAAAAGACATCGCAGTAGCTTGCAAGCCTATTTGGATGCGTCGTCGTTGTGTGGCGGTTCAAAAGAGTAATAGTCACATGTGAGTCCAGTGATCACACCTGACACTGAAAGAAAACTCTTTCGAGTCAAAATTGTAATGTTTTCATTGAGGGGGAATACTTGTCAGGTAATTTGCACAGAAAGGAGCGAGCACAGCCATGCTTCATGAAAATCCACCATCTCTCTCAGCTTGCCTACGTCTCTTTCAGCAAGCTTTTGTTGCTATGCGACTTGATATCCACTTGTGGACATTGATCGACAAAAACGAGAGCTGCTCATCAACATTTCGGTTGGGTGCTTTTGATTCCCGTTCTGCAGTCGACCAAACCACAAATTTAAAAGTTTCTTACGAAATGTGACGGCGCTACACCTCAGTCCAGCCCTTGAGATGTTGTACAGCCGTCCTCTCCACATCAAAATACCTTCCTTCTGTTGGTGAGTATAAGATTGGTCGTCGTGTCGATGAACAACGAATACGACATTGGAAGACGATCCAGATTACTCCCGAGGTGGAGTTGTCGTCGATGTCGTTGCCAACCAATATAATTTGTCTGTTGGCGATGAAAATGGCCAAGTTTAGGTTCCAGCGTTTCTCACACAATCGACACGGGTGTCGGTATTTCGGGGGTGGATCAAAGAACTCCGCTGACTGAGCGGTTCTTCTTTTCAAATATCGCGACGCTCCTCACCCTGGATATGACCACAAGGGTTACGGCTTTACTGTGACCACCAGAATCTTTTCTCCGTGTTTGCCCCCGACGGGGAGGCGTTTAAGTACGTTCGCGGCCAACTCCTATGCGGGCCACTCAAGCTCATGGGCTTTTGTCGGTAGGTTTGGTTGATATCAACCTGGCCCAGCAGCGTGTGCAGTCACCCGCTGCGGATTTCTTTAGCATAGAATCTATGCAGCTCATGCAAATTGTTCGTAACTGGTGGTATGGACTCGCGAAGCTCGATCAATTTGACTGCCTCTAGCTCCTGCGTAGTTTATATCCTTTCAGTCGTGATCTTTACAGCAGCCGACTCAAAGATTTGATCATGAACGACATCTATATAACTGTGCACAAGTCGGGGGCGCCGCTAGCTCGGCGGGGAGTGAGTGGTCCGCTCGCTCGCCACGCGAAATCAACCACACAGATGGCCCCCGGGGTGACTTGTTCCTCTGCACCGGCGCTTCTGCACCTAATTATACAATCTCTTATCCTTCGTGCCTCCTTCCGCCCCCTTTGACTCCACCAGCACCAACACTTGTTCGATGGCCGCTTGACAAGCCGGCACCGCCTCGCTGCTCGACCCCTGTGCGCGCCTTGCGGGGGATCTTCGACTGGGCTGAGTCTCGCACTATTGCGAGCTCGTACTGGTCCATTCCACTCACTTCCATGCGGGATTCGAGCCGCCTTCGGCCTTCGCGCGTGATTCTGCCGTCGACGACCAGCACAGCGTACCCATCTTCAAGAGCACGTTGCTCATCACACCATGTGGGTGGGGATCGTCCTGCGCACCCTTCTGCAGGTACCAGACCGCCAGGATCCCATGCCACGACTGTGTTCACTGGTTGAAATGATCTATCACATCTGCATTCGAAGCTGCGGATAATAACAAACTCGTCACATGTACGGCGAGCAAAATCAACCATGCTTGTGTCCAATTTCTACCGGCTCAGGAAAACATCACGAACAAGATGCAAAGCGCTGCCTGTTAGGGTGGTGCCCACCGTGTCACCCAAGCTGATTCAACTCGGTCGAGGTGCACGGCGCGCGTCACCTCGACGCCTTGAACGCTCGCTAGTGCAGACACTAGGATGCAGCACTAGAGCACCTCGGCAACCCGTTCCTAGTCACCGCAGGCAGCTCGTGCTTGCAGTTTGTATTGAACCACGACTTCAACGGGTGTACGTTGAAGTGCCATTCATACATAGTGAAACCAAGTCAACAACACACCAAAAGCAAAGAAACAGATTCTAATTCTATTGAAGTTGCATGAGGAGAAGTAGAATGAAGAAAAAACACATTGAAGAAAGAGAAAAATTAGGAGTAACAAGGGAAGTCCCTAGGGGCTCTAGGAGCTTGGAAGTTGACGGTTCCGGTCACCCGGAATCGCTGTCTGCTAATTTCCAAGAACAAGTCAAGCGTTTCCCAACGCCCTCGGCTTCCTCGTGGTTGTTCCATAAAGTGTGCTAAATTACACCACCAACCTTCGTGGCGATCGGGTATTGCAACCAGTAGTTACACTTCCCGCCGTATTATAACCTGGTTCAAATTCCAAAGCAAGTTGAGCATCAGCAGTGCACGACGTCTCGTCTTCTGTTGGGGCCATCAAACATCAACCCAAATGTGGCAGGTGTGGATTTTTAGCAGCGGCTACAGCAAGAGGAGCGAGATGATCATATCCTTGGTCAATGCTGTTGCAACACACGTGCTCATCTGAACTATTGCTCATCAAGGTGCAGGTGAGCTCATTGCCAACCTCTGCGAACGGCATATCGCGCATGATCGCCCAGGTAAATCCACTTGAACACAGTGATTTCACGCTCGCTCACACCACCCTTGAAGTGGCTATTCCCTCTATTGAGTGACCATATTCCCCTAACTATACGTCACTCTTTCGAACGCTGACCCCCTCCACGTGCGCCACCTCATCGCAAAATCCCGAAGAAAGTGCTCGGCAGCTCAAAGCGCTGCGGTCGGGGCTGGCGTCGAGGCTCTGGGGCTCGTTAGCACTCGCGGACAGGGCGACGGACGCAGCAGATGGCGCTGAGGATCGCGCGGCTCGCGGCGCTGGCGCTGGCGCTGGCGGCGCCTGCGGCTGCGGACGTGGAGACGCATGAGGTGCGCGCTGAGCGGCGGAGACGAGCGGGAAAAAAGCGCGGCGGACTGACGCTGGCGTTGTTGCTGACCGCGCAGTACGAGGTCGGAGAGGAGGTGGTGGTGTGGGTCAACAAGATCGGGCCGTTCAACAACCCGCAGGAGACGTACACGTACAACTCGCTGCCGTTCTGCAAGGCCGCGGGCATGGAGGAGCCCGAAGCGCACGCGCTCGGCATCGGCGAGATCCTCGAGGGCAACGAGCTCTTCAACTCGGGCCAAATGGTCAAGTTCGCCGTCAACACACCGCGCACCACGCTGTGCGAGCAGACGCTCTCGGACGCCGACGCGCTCAAGTTTGGCGCCGCGGTGAGTGCCGTGTAATTTTTTTTGATGGTGGGGTGTGGTGGTGGTGCTGTTGCTGAACGTGAGTGTGGGGAATCTGCGAGGCAGGTAGATGAACACTACTGGTACCAGATGAGCGTGGATGACCTGCCCGTGTGGGGCCTTGTCGGCAAGGTCATGAAGCCGAACGACGACCCGGAGTACCTCAAGCAGGTGGGCTGCTTGCTGCATCTTGTAGCTTGTGTTGCAAGCGGACGACTCAGCTGTGGATTATTTGTGAACGATGCAGTACCCAGTCGGCACCCGAGTGCTGTACACGCACAAGAAGTACTCGATCTCGTACAACGGACCCAACATCATCCACGTGAATCTGACGTACTCGGACGTGCTGACTTCGATCGCGTCCAACAAGTACGTTGCCAACTTCAGCTTCACCAGAGACTTTTGTTGCTGACATGAAGCACTTCGTATCTCAGGCGCGTGGAATTCTCGTACGAAGTCGTCTGGACGCCGACGGAGATCGCGTTTGAGGATCGATTTGACCGCTACCTTGAGGACGAGTACGTTGGGAAGGCTTTTGAAATGCGTGAAAAATCAGCCCGACTAAACTAAGTACCGTATGAGCACAGATTCTTTGAGCACCAGATTCACTGGTTCTCGATTTTCAACTCGTTCATGATGGTCATCTTCCTGTGTGGTCTCGTCGCGCTGATCCTACTGCGCACACTCAAGAATGATTACGCCAAGTTTGCCGAGGACGATGCCGAGGAGCTCATGATGGACGGCAAGTCATCGCTGCTCAAGGACGATGCCAACTCGGGATGGAAGCTGCTTCATGGTGACGTTTTCCGCGCGCCTCCGTACCTGCTTTTGTTTACGGCTCTCGTCGGCACTGGCGCACAGCTACTAGTGCTGTCAATCCTGCTCATGCTGATCGCGATCGTGTCGTCACTCTACATCCAGCCTGGTGGCATTGTGTCTGTTGGCCTCACGGTCTACGCATTCTCATCGCTGGCAAACGGATATGCTAGTGGTGCATTCTACCACCAATTCTTCTACCCGCGTGTGTCGAAGGACTGGATCCGTGCCATGTGCATGTCGTCGGCTTTGCTTCCCACTGTGATCTTTGTGTCAGTCTTCTTTATCAACGCACTAGCGGTGTTCTACGGAACGACGTACGCGATTCCGTTCGTGACGATCGTCCAGGTTGTGCTGGTGTGGTTCTTCGTGTCGTGCCCGCTCGCGGTTCTCGGCACGATCCTCGGACGCCACGGTGCCGCCAAGGCTGGTTTCCCATGCCGCGTCAATAAGTTCCCGCGAGAAGTCCCCGAGGCGCGTTGGTACCTTCGCCCGCCGGTGATGATCATGCTCACGGGCATCCTCCCGTTCGGCTCGATCTTTATCGAGATGTACTTCATCTTCGCGTCGTTCTGGAACTACAAGTTCTACTACGTGTACGGCTTTATGCTGCTCGTGTTCCTGATCCTGACGGTCGTGACGCTGTGTGTGACGATCGTGTGCACGTACTTCTTGCTCAACGCGGAGAACTACCGGTGGCACTGGACGTCATTCGCCGCCGCGGGCAGTACGGCCATCTATGTGTTCATCTACGCCATCTACTTTTACTTTTTCAAAACCAACATGTCGGGCTTCCTCCAGACCTGTTTCTACTTCGGATACATGTAAGTTTGCAGTGGCGACGCTGTCGAATATCTTGTGGTGAGCTCACTGCTAACGTGTTGGAGTCCTCACGAACCAGGGGTCTCTTCTGCTTTGCGTTCTTCATCATGTGCGGCACGGTCGGGTACCTCGGCAGCAGCGTGTTCACGAAGCGCATCTACCGGAACATCAAGTGCGAGTGATCGACCGGTCGAGGCATTAGGTTTTCCCCCCGCCAGGCAGCGGCAGTAGGAGAGCGCAGAAAGAGACTAGAGCTGTCGGCGTGCGTGTCATCTTGCAACTGGTTGAAGTGCCAAAATCCTCGATCGTACTGTATGTGGTCCACCCCGCGTTCTCCAAGTCACTCGCACCACGCCCAACCTTGAACTCATGGATCCAGATG
Source organism: Phytopythium helicoides (assembly GCA_024867545.1). NCBI lineage: Eukaryota > Oomycota > Peronosporomycetes > Pythiales > Pythiaceae > Phytopythium > Phytopythium helicoides. The sequence continues at coordinate 444,488 of JANFNE010000025.1, read as the reverse complement.
CTCGCTCCGCGGCGCCCGAGAGCGGCGGCGACTTCGCCTCGCTGGACGTGGCCGCGTCCAAGTGGATGAAGATGATCTCGTCCACTTTCCTTGGCGAGGGCGCCGGCGGGCTCTTCTCGCGCCGCCCGCAAGCGATCGCAGGCGATCCAGGGGCCTCAGCGCGCGCCGCGGCCAGGAAGCGCGGCCCCTACGACGTCGACGACACGCCGGAGCTCAAGATTGCGCTCGTTGGCGGTCCTGGCGTGGTTCGTGGAGCGTTTGGTGATAAATTCGGGGCTGGAGGAGCTCATGGGGGTGATTGACGGATGACAGGGCAAGACGAGCATCACGCGCCGCTGGCTGCAACGCTCGTACCCGTCGACGTACTCACCCACGATCGGCGTGGACGTGAGCGCGCTGCCGTACGTGCACAAGGGAGAGAGTTTGCTGCTGCATATCTGGGACGTGTCGAGCTTTGAGGTGGACGCCGGAGCTGCGTCGCTGCACTCGCTGCTGTGCGAGGGCCTCGACGGCATCTTCTTCGTGTTCAACGTGCATCGCGTCAGCTCTATCGCTGCTGTTGACAAGTGGCGACATATTATCGGTAAGTACGTGTCGGCCAAGGAGATCCCTTTCTTCCTGCTCTCGCACAAGGCCGACCTGCTCCAGAAGCGCGTCATGATCAGCGACGACATCGCTGCCTATGCGCAGGCGAGGATGGCTCATTTGCATGGGTGCTTTCATTCGTCGCGCCTCACTGTTGTGGTTGTTTGTGCAGGCTGCAGGATACAAAGGCTGGATGTGGACGGTCGGGAAGTCCAACTTTGGCGAGAACGAAAAACACCCAGCGGTGATGGAGGCACTGGACCGTATGGTCGAGTTCATTCTCAAGAATCAGCGCAGCCCAGAGCATCTCCGTCAAGTGCGGTTGCTTCAGCAGACTGTAAGTGTGTGATGCGGAATCCTCTAGTCGTTAGCTTTGCTCATTCACATTTGTTGTGATGTCCAGGGAATTCTAGAAGTGAATGGAGGCGCGGATCCGTTGGAGACCATCCAGATGGATGACGCACTCCATGAACTCTCGACCTCACTCCTGCGGATTCCGACTCGGGCAGTTACGACTTTGCCACGTGATGAGAATATGCAGCCGATCAACGAAGAGTTTGATCCAGGTGCAGTGGAGTTCACAACCAGCGAGCTCGACCCAAACGAAAACGAACCAGCCTCACAGCATGCAGAGCCCGATCAACCCACGGACTTCGGAGGGAACTGGATCATGGGCAATGAGAAAGGCGTGTACCTCCGAGTCACGAATCGGAGTATTGTCGCGAATGATGAGACCGACGAGGAGTCTGATGCCCTCGAGGAGTTTCAATTTCCATTCTCACGCTCTCGGCACTTCATTGCAAGCGAGATGAGGGTGAGCGCAATGAAGAGGACGAAGAAGAACGCAAGCGTGAAGAAGAGGAGGAAGTGCTCGAGCAGCGTCGTGAGCAGGAAAAGCGAGAGCAAGACCTGCGCAACGACCAGCTGGCGTGGACGTTCTTTGCAGGAAGCATTAGTCGTGCGAGGGCGGAAGCAATTCTTGAGTGCGTCTTAATATTTGCTTACCGCTTGGGGTGTAAGCTGACTGCTATCGTTTCGCGTCTATCACAGGAATCGGGAAGAGGGAACTTTTCTATTGCGTCGTAAGGACTCACAAACGCTGATCCTCTCGTATGTTGGACTCGACCATGTCCACCACGTGCTGATCGAATACGCGAACCAAATGTACCATGTGGGGACGTCAAAGGTAGGCTGACGCTACAAATATGTACGCACTTCTCGAGGTCTAATGCGCTTCCTTGTGATTTGATATAGTCGTCAAACTCAACGGCGTTTACATCTCTGTGGAAGTGCCTTCGGAGTGTTCGTCGATATGCATACTGCGGTCTTGTCTTTTCACGCAACCGAGACTTCAACGTCGTGAATAAGGAAGAGCTGAGCCTTGAGAGCGATGAAACTGGCATGAACCCAACGACGTACCCAATGACGCCGAGTGTGTGGCGAGCACGGACTCGCAGTGGCTCAAGCAGTTCACAGGGTGACCGCAGCGCTAATAGCAGTCGCCAGGCGTCACCTGTAACTGGAGCGAGTAGGAAGCAAACCCGTCGTCTTCCAGGTCTCCAAGCCAGCCAAGAAAACGTAGTCATTCCTCCGCAGAATCAAGTCGAAGAGCTGCGCAAGAGCTTCTACGCACAACTGACGCAGCGACTCCAAACTGTGTCAGCTCAGCTCCAGGACCCGACGGCTGCAGGTTTGTTTGTTTTGGCGATTGTTTTTCGCGAATGGAGAGTTTGATGATATTGTTTTCCTTCGAAGCGGGTGCTAGCGAAGCTTCAGCTGCTGAAGAGGCGACTTCACTTCTTGAAATGGTTTGTTGGATTTGTGGCAACAGTTTCGGCTCAGTGTTATAACCTGTGAGTTCATGCAACATCAGGCTGAGAAAGAGAGCGCCGCGCTCGAGTTGAGCCGGTCGAACGACGCCGAGACGCAGTGGCGCCACTTTGTCCAGAGCATGGAGGCCTGGAACCGCATCGTCATGAATCTGGTAGGTGCTACAGCAGTCACTCCCCAATCAGTCGCCAACGATCTCACCACCAACTTGCCACTCACACAATCCAGGAGCTCACTGCGCTCAAGGTTGCGTGAACGTACCACGCGTGACTTTTCACTTGAATAAAGTATGTCGTTGCGTTTTTTCTCATTCCATCGCAAGATCTCCAAAAGCTGCAGTCTCCGGCCGCAGCAACCGCCGCCATGAGCGCCGAGGCGTCGACGCCGTCGCTCACGGACGACGAGCTCGCGGACTCGCAGCAGCTGCTGCACCGCGATCGACGCGCAAGCAGTGACGAGCGCGCGTCGAAGGACGCGCAGCCGCGGAGCGAGCGCGGCGAGCGGCGCAAGTGGAGCGGCGCGTCGAGCTCCAAGCCCCGTGAGGCGACGAGGAGCGCGGCCGAGAAGATCTCGGTGGCCGCTGTGGTGGTGCATCTGCTCAAGGGGAACATCGGCCCGGGGGCCATGTCGCTGCCCAACGGCTTCTCCAAGACGGGCATTTACGCTGGACCCGTCATGTTCGTGCTCGTGGTGCGTCGCTCTCGGAGGTTTCCCAAAATGCGGGGGAGTTTGCTGATGGTGATGAGGTCGTAGGCACTCGTGTCGGTGTACAATATGGACCTGTTGCTCGAGTGCAAGCGGCTCGTGAGCCCTAACAAGCCGCTGTCGTTCGGGGAGGTTGGCCGAGCGATCCTCGGCAGAAGGGGCAAGACGCTCATCGACGTGTTCCTCGTCGGCACGCAGCTCGGCATTTGTTGCGTCTACTTCACCTTCGTGGCCACCAACATCCACGCCGTACTCCCCAAAGAGTACGTTGCACACTCTCGGAGACTTGGTGGAGTCTCAAATCTCATTAGCAAGGTTGTGTCATCGATGTTCCAGTTTCCAGGACGCTATCAACGAGCGGCAGCTCATTTTTGCAGTGTTTCCTGTACTGCTGTTGTTGTCGTGGGTGCGCACACTCCAACGGATCACGCCATTCTCGGGTCTCGGTGCGTACGCTTGCACGTATTTTATTCGTCGAGTTGAGGTTCTCACAATTCAGCTGATACACAGCGAATGGAGCCGTGCTGCTCGGAATCACCATTGTCTTTTACTTCTCCATCACGTACTGGCGTGACCACCCGACGATTGATGCCGACCATCCACAAGCTACGAGGTTTGACTGGCGCGCACTGCCCGAGTTCTATGGAACTGCTGTGTACAGCTTCGAGGGCATTGGACTGATCCTACCTATCCAGAACGAGATGCGCGAGCCCGAACGCTTTCCGCGCATACTCGCTTCGTGCATGCTAGCCATTCTTGTACTCTTTCTTTTGCTTGGTGAGATCCCGACCATCGCGTTTGGTCAAATCACGAGCGGGAGTATGACAGCTGTGCTTCGAGACTATTGCGACGGTTGGCTTGTTCCTGCGGTGCGTCCGTTGAGTTTTGGAGGTACTCAAACAAAGTGACGAGTTCTCTAATGCGTGATGTGACATTGCATTGATCACCAGGCCAACTTACTGCTGGCATTTGCGTGCCTTTTATCGTTTCCGATTCAGTTCTACCCGGCAATCGAGGTGCTTGAGCGCGCATTGAACCGGCATGGCACCTTGATGCGGCCTCCACGTGACGTGACTCGCTCACACCACCATCACTTGTCGTCATCGTCATTATCCTCGATGGCGGCATCTCACCGCAGCAACCAACGGCAAGAGCAACGACATCACCACCACCACCATAAGCACAATGAAGATACTCCGCCAGCCGAACTGAAGCAAGTCGGGTGTGACTCGGACAGCGACTCCTCCCAAGTTCGGATCTCGCTCGTAACGTTGCAACGAATGAAACATCAGCCACCGCCGCCATCTTCTCACCCACGAGATGCAGTCGATCAGTCGATTTCGCGGCCGGAAGACTTGCAATCCCTTCCACGTCCCATCAAGTCGCTAGTGTGCAGCATGTCCCAGTACGAGTGCAACCGCACCATTTTCCGGTCGATGCTGTGCACGAGTCTTATGGTCGTTGCAGTGTGTGTGCCGGATGTCGGACTACTAATTAGCTTATTTGGTTCGGTCGGGTCGAGCATGCTGGCTATCGTGCTCCCTCCAGTACTGTACATTGAAGCGCACAGTCGGAAGCTACCAACTGCCTCGATGGTATTTCATCTCGCGATCGCGGTATTTGGCATAGTGGGTATGGTGTGCGGTACAGCTCAGACGATGGTGCAAGTCGCGCAGTCACTAGGTATCATGTGATAATATAAGTGATGCAACTACAAAAAAAAAAAAAAAAAAAAAAAAAAAAAAAAAAAAAAAAAAAAAAAAAAAAAATTTAAATGATGCCATTCCAGTGCACTCATGCGATGACTAATTTCCTCAGCATCCTGCTCCTCCAGCTATCTTCATGCAGGCCGTGGAAGATGAGAATGTCATCAGGTTTGTCATCAGAGACCAGCAAAAGGCGAAAACGAGGTACGCGATTGTAATGTTCGCAAACAGCTTGCTGCTGCCACCGGTGCGCTTCAGCTTCTGCGTCTCGGCTTTTTGTGGCGGCAGGAGCAGCACAAACGCAAGAGAAAAGAGCTTGAAGGCGTACGCAATGAGGTAAGCGTATGTGACTTGAGTGCGCACGTGCGTGTCATCAATCGCCAAGTCAGCCGAAGATATGTCGAAGTTGGCGTCCACATTCTTGTAGAGCACGGTCGAGAACGGTGACGCGAGGTTCGACACGGTGGAGATAAGTCCGTAGACGGCCGCCTCATTGCCTGCGTTCGTGTCGATAATCTCAATGGTCGCAAAGGTGGAGATCACATAGCCGACGCTGACGGGGACGTTCTCCAGCACCGGGCCACCGAGCCAAAACCATTGGTTACGCACAACGTCCCAAATCGTGAGGAACGTGGGGATGCTGTCGACGACAATAACACCGATCTGCGTGATCACAAGGATCCAACGCCAGTTCCAGCCGAGTCCAAACCGCATGGTCATGTAGTAAGCCACCAAACCCACAAGGTACCCGACGATCGCGGCCATGGAGCTGTTCAGTGTCTCAACCCTCGCCCAAATGCTCTGCACTGGGTACGCAGCAGTGACACTGAAGTTGGAGAACACGTTGCGGAAGAATCGGAAGGCGATGATTTGATACACGACCCGATGTTGGATCAAGACGTAGATTTCGTGCCCGTACGCACGCAGGCTCTTTTCCCGCTTGTAGTTGCCTGGTTCTGTAATGCAGAACCAGGAGATGGGAATGATCGCCACAGAAGTGACTGCGCAGATGACCATGAGTGCGTTGAAACCGAGTGCTCCAGAGAATGAACCACCATAATCTGCGCTGTTGAGTCCCAAACCGATGAGCAGCGCCGATATTGATTGAAACAGCACCTGCGAGATGCAGATCATGGTCTGCAGAGTCCCTCGAATGGATTCTGGCTCGCGCTGGGACAAATCCACGAGGATGCCGTCCGAAGCCGTGAGCGCAATAACGCACCCGAGATTCGCGATGGCAAGCAGACACACGAACTTGACTCCGTTGTGGGGTGCGTCTGGGTTCATCAACGCAAGCTGCTCTTCCGTAAGCTCCGACACCGAGACGTAGGCGTACGACGGGTCAGGGTAGTATGGGTCGCCGATAGGAAGGGCTGCCATGGCCACACACGCCACGCACGTGATGACCCACCCGATGACAATGTACGGACGGCGGCGAAAGCCAAAGATCGGGAAGCAATCGGAGATGGCACCAAAGAACATCTTCCAGGTCCAGGGAAGCACCAGCAGCGCACTAGCTGAGGATGTCTCCGTACCCGACATCCGAAGGTAGTTGTTGAGGAACGGGTAGATGACTCCATAAAGCGAGCCGTAGACGATGCCGATCGCTGCGTATTGTGCCAGCAGTCCAATGTTTTGGGGGCTGTAGAGATTTGGCGCACCACCTGGACGAAGCGCACCACCCTCCAACTCGAGAGGGGGAACAGGTGACTCGAGCGCTTGGAAAATCTTGGCATTCGTGTCCGCGTCGTGCTGGAGTTGCTTCGACGTGGTCGGTGTTGGTGGCTGACTTGCGCTGAGGGCAGAAAGCCGCTCAGCCAGCAGTGCCTGGGTCATACCGACGGGAAAACGGAGCTGTCTTGGATAGACTGATCTTCTCTTCAGAACTTGGCGCGTTGCAGAATGCCAAAGAACGCTCCATGGCACAGCGAGAGCGGGCTCAGCAACACAATAAGGTGTAGGTGGGTGACCACGACTGGAGGTCGATGACCTTAGGTCACCCTGATAATTCGTCGGGTCAATTGTCCTTGCAAGGGATTTCCTATTGGTTTGGTATGTATTACGCCCCTGGTCAAAGATCACGGACTCGGGACGTCTTCTTCAGCCGCGTGCTTGGAGCCAATGAGGTTTGAGCCTTGCCGCAAGGCGCGTGCCCGAACATGGAGATGCGTCGAAGTGTACTTGCTTCAACACATCTCATGTGAGCTCACAGGACCAGTCGAGTGAGCAGACGGCATGACGCCTTCTGTACCACCAGCCATCACCTCCACGGGCCTCCCTGTCTCCTTTGTCCCGTTGGTGCCATCATTGGATGTCCGGTGTCGACGTCGACAGGCGCTCGCGACGCGAGCCAACACGATGTGATCAACGGCAACGATATGTTAGGAATTCAGCAGGCATTTGCCAACGACGATAAGAGCGATCAGAGAGTGATCCGTGATATTCGGGTAAGTGAGAGGCGAAAGATTGCTTGATAGTTTGACGTTGAGCATGGCAGCGGGGAGGTCGAGCTCATTGCGATTCATCAATAAACCACTACGACCTTCGACGCTCTGCCGTAGCCTGTTCAGAACCTGGGGAGGCCGATCGCGTTTTCACTGGCATGAGTGGCGGTCCGCCCGCGATGTGCTTTCTTGGATTAGAGCAAGAGTTGTATAAGAGTGAGACCTCGAGCCTGTCCATGCATGCTGGTGTTGACCAGGCAGCATGCACACGCACATGCTCGATCGTGATTTGTGCTACACTGCGAACGCCACTTAGCCCGATGGAATGTGTGCAGCGATAACTGTGGCTATGCGGTGGTGTGGAAGCCACCGGAACGACCCAGCAGTCAATTAGACGCCAAAAGCTTGAGCAAGGTGAAGACCCTCGAGACAGCCACGCTTGGTGCTATGAACTTGACCTTGCGGAGCAGTCCCACTGCCTCATCGTTCGTTGAGCCTGACAAACACCTTCACACACGTCACAGACTAAGGACTTTATTATCAAGTTTAGTAGTATTGGAACCCCAGACTCCTCCAGCAGCTTCTTGCTTGTGGTGAGGAGGTTCCCGATAGGTACTCACTAGATGGTGAAATCTACTTGCCTGTGTCCGTGAGAGTTCAGCAACAACAAACCCACATACGCTACATTTTTTTTACTGAACGCACGCCACGCAGCAGATACCTCTCCACAAAAGCCGGCCAAGTCTGTCTAGCGCACTTGCCGCTATGATATATACAATCCCAGACGGATCGACTGCATTGCAATTACCGAGTGTCGTCCTTGTTCACCACAAAGCAAGGAAACTTGCGCAGGTTGGGCATCGCGTCCAAGGGAAGGAACGCGTTCAGGAAGTCGCCGTTCGGCGTGATCCAGTCGTCCTCGAGCAGACCCTCGGTGAACGATCCCTCGACATTGGCGGGATTGTACGCGTAGCTACTCTCGGGATTCAGTGACCACATGAAGCCGCCGGCGTAGTTTTTGTTCAGCATCACCTGGATCGTCTGGTCTGTGGTGCGCTTCGTCGTCTTCTGTGGGTGCGCGTCCTTCGTGTACAAACCAGCAAACTCGCCGAGAAGCAGTGCGTACGCATTCTCTCCACCAGGTAGCCAAACATGTCATCCATGGTCGCCTCGATGCGCGAGTACAGCGCGTCGTCGTCTAGCTCCACGTAAGTCGAGTAGTCTGAAGTCGTGCCATCGCCGTAAAAGTACATCTGGGGTGACACAGCAGTCGTGTAGTAATGCGGGGCCCAAACGAGCTTGTTCTCGATCGTGAACTGCGGCTTTGCGTCACCCGCCTTCTGTAGACCGCCACCCCACCAATCGTAGTAGCTCATCTTGGTGCCGTCCAGCGTGATCGAGTGCGAGCCGACCACACCCTCGACAAAGCCCATCCACTTGGGGCAGTTGGTATGCATCACATTGGCGATCTTCTCACAGCCAACCACAAAATCGTCGTCGTCGCCGGTTCCCCAGGTCGCGACTTGCGGCTCGTTCTTGAGGTCCAGCCCCATGACGTTCCAGTAGTCTTCGCCACACAGGTTTGACGACACGGTGCCCACAGCCGCGAGAAAGTCGTCCTGGGTCACACCGAGGGATTCATCGAACCATGTGTTGCCCGACTTGGCATTTGTGAGGGTGTGCATACTGATGAGCACGCCAATCTTGCGGTAGGCTAGCGCCTTGACGATCGACTGCAGTGTCGAGATGAAATTCGTCGTGTTGAGCGCGCGGTTGCTCGACAAATTGATGATGCCGTCCATGGGCGGGTTGTTGTTGTTCACATTCTCCACGGAAATGGGGATCCGCACCGCGTTAAAGTTGTTGCGCGACAGGAACGACGCGATTTCGTACTGTTCGGCACATCACATGAGATCAGCGAACTAGAAGCGGTCAGATCTCCACAGCAGCGAAGCACGTACGGCGGTCGTGCCGTTCATCTGGTTCTCCCAGAGACCAAAGGGCGAGGCAAGCTTGGTCTCCATGCCGAACCAGTTGATGCCCTTGATCTGCAGCGGCACCTCGGTGCCATTGGCCGCGACTGCGACGATCTGTCCGTTCTTGCTCTGGTAATCGGGTAGCTCACACGCTGGTGTTCCGTACAGAAATCTTCGTGAGTACAGCATTTCTCCTCGCCTCAACGAGCAGGCAGCGCGGAACGTACTGACGTCTAGGTCGTACGACTTTGGGTTGCCGACCTGGCCGTCGTCCGAGACGATGTTGTCCTCGGTCTTGTTGTCCTTGATAGCGCGCGAGCCCTGCACGGTGAGCTCGTAGTTCTCTGCCCTCTGGACGCGCGCCTCGTACGCCGTCTCGGCGTTGGTGACGATGCCGTACGTGGCTCCCACGACCATGAGCACAAGCAGCAGCACTCCCGGCCATATCTGTCACCCCACCGCCGTCAGCCTCGCTCGCACCCGTCCCCTCCAATCCCTCGGCGCGCTTGCTCACCCTGTACTGGCCCTTGTAGTCGCTCGCCTTCTCTCCGTCGGCCGCGTTCTTGACCACAATGGGCGCGAGCGGGTCCAGGCAGCTCGCGCGGCCGCGCAGCAGCTCCTTGTCGGTCGAGAAGGCCGTCGCGGGCTCGCTGAAGCGCATGCTGGCGCCGTTCCTGGCTCGCTCGGGCGCCGCGCGCGTCGAGATCCGCCACACCTGCCGCTGCGTTAGCGCCACCAACTGGATCTGCGCCTCCAGCAGCGCGAGACGCACCTGGCCGTCGTCGAACGGGGACTGCGCGGGCTCGGAGAAGCGCACGGGGGGCCGCTCCATGGCGATGGGGGGCGTCGGCCTCGTCGGCTCGATGGTTGTCTTGAGCTGCTCGTTGTGGCGTCGTGGTGGAGGAGAAAGGGAGGGGTACGCGCGAGGAAAAAAGATGTGCGCGTTTGTATAGGAGCAGGTGCCGTAGAGGACGCATTCGGGGGTACGCTGCTGACTTTCTGCGCGGTACCCCCACGTCTGGACGTGCTATGTGCGAGAGTCGGAAGTGACTTGGTTTGAGTATTGGGGGAAGAGGTGGGACGAAACGGCCGGACAGCGAATGCGGGACGTTAGCTCGCGTCAATACTTTACTTGATTGGCTTCAAACTTGGCGAGATTGGCGGAGTTGCTTACGCGAGGGAGAGCTTGAAGAGGACTGGAGAAATGGTGTCACGTGCTTCTCGCTTGGCTTCTCTTTCCGACTTTTTGGTGGGCCAGACTTGAGGTTGATCACTTGGGTCGTGTTTGAAATGCTAGTCGAACAGCAAACCAGGGGGACGTTTCTATATCCCAACAGCACTGCAAGTCCAGGAATGCAAAAGAAAGAAAGAACGCGCTCGCACATTGATAATATAGCAGGGTCGCTGGCTCAAGGCCAACTAGTAATGTACGCTAGCGACGACCGAAGAGACGGGAAGATAGATCTACCCAGACGACGAACCCGACGTCGAGTCCTCGATCTCGATCGGGAAGCACGGCGTCATCTTGAGGTCCTTGATACTGTTCAGCTTCTCCATGCTCGCCACGAATGGGTCGTTCGGCGTGAGCCAGTCGTCCGACAGCAGACCCTCCGTGAACGTGCCGTACGTGTCGGCCGGGTTGTACTGGTACGCACTCTCGGGGTTCAGCGACCACATGTACCCTCCGGCGTAGCCATCCTCGATCATAATGTCCATGGTGAAATCGGTCGTCCGCATCGTCGTCTTGAGCGGATGCAGATCCTTGGCGTACAAACCGGCAAACTCGCCCATGACCATGGCGGCGGTTGACTCGGTCGTCAAGTACCCGAACATGACGTCCATCGTCTGCTTGACGTTTGCCTTGAGCGTCTCGTCGTCCAGCTCCACATAGTCGGAAATGGCGTTGTTGGCCTGAACGTCACCCGAAGCGTACAAGTACCACACGGGGTTCACCGCCGTGTTGTAGTAGTGGGGTGCCCACACCAGCTTGTTCTCCACGTTGTACTCGACTGGGTCGTCTCCAGCGTCGGCGAGTCCTCCACCCCACCAGTCGAAGCATGTGCCAGAGCGTCCGTTCGTGGTCGTGATCTGGTGGCTGTCTGCCACACCTTCGACGAACGCCATCCAGTTCGGGCATCCCTCAAGCATGCGGTTGCCGATAGTCGTCGCTCCATCCTTCCACGCCGGAGCATCACCGTTCCAAGTGCACTGGTACGGCTCGTTCTTGAGATCGAGACCGAGAATGTTCCAGTACTTGTGGCTGCACAGGTTGCTCGTCAGCATGTCAACCGCCTCAAGGAACTGATCCTCCGTCACGTCGAGCGCGTCGCTGTACCAGGCACCACCCGACGTCTTGGGATCGAGCGTGTGCAGACTGATCATGACGGAGATCTTGCGGTATCCGAGCGCCTCGACGATCGACTTGACCGTCGACATGTACGTCGTGATGTTGATGGCGCGGTTGGTGTTGAGGTTGATCAAGTCCTTTTGGGGAGGCGTGTCATTCAGGATGTTCTTGATGCACACCGGGAGACGAACACTGTTGAACTTGTTGCGCGACAGGAAAGCCGCGATCTCGTACTGCATTAGGAACACACGATTTATCAGCAAGAGCATCAAACATTGGCCTTCCAATCACCAGAGTCTCACCGCAGACGTGCCGTTGTCCTGGTTCTCCCACAGGCCGAAGGGGATGGCAACACCACTGCATCAAAACCAAAAAGGTCAGCTCATGGGGAACTGCGAACGATATCACCAAAGGCACGCTACACATACGTCTCCATGCCGAACCAGTTGACGCCCTTGATGCCGAATGGCACCTCGGTTCCGTTGGACGAGACGGCCCAGATCTGGCGGTCCTTGCTCACGTAGTTGGGCAGCTCGCAGCCCATGTCGGGGTACGACTTGGGGTTGCCCACCTGTCCATCGTCCGAGATGATCTCGCCGTCGTCCGTCTTTCCGTCCTTGATCTTGCGAGCGTTCTGGGTGGCGTTCTCGAACCGCGCATTGTTGACGGACGCGCGGTCGCTCGCCTCCATGGCTCCGTAGGTGATGAGCGCGCCGGCCGCCCCCACGAGCAGCAAGAACAGCAGCACTCCCGGCCACGTCTACTCACACATAAAAACAAAACACATGAGCCTCCCTTCTATTACCCAACGCGCACGTTGGACCCCCTAACGCAACGCACCCTGATGCGGCCCTTGTAGTCCCTCTTGCGCTCCGGCACGGCTCCCTCGGGGTCCATGGCCACGAGCTTCATCTCCGTCATGGTGCCTCTGGAGCTGCCGACGAAGCTGCCGCGCACGCCCGAGTTGCCCATCTCTGTCAGTCTCCTGGACGAGTCGAAGCCCGCGTAGCTGTTGCCGGGCAGCATGCTGGTCATCTCGCTGTTGCGGAACGTGGAGCCCCTGGGCGGCACCTCCATCTCGCTCCTCGACTCGCGCAGGAGCTGGTCGGCCATGCGGAGCTGCTGCTGCTGCTGCTGCTTACGAGCGTAAAGGTCCGCAGGTGGGAGGCGGAAGACGGAGTGAGCTGCTCGTCCAGCCGTCGGATCGTCGGCCGGAGCGCTGGGGGTCGGCCGTTTTCTGCCAGGCGACGGGAAGAGCGAGCGGTTTTGCTGTCAGAGAGCATCATAGGAGCCCTGCGCGCGACGGATCGAGCATGTGCAAGAGCAAAATTTCCAGCGAGCAGGCGACCAGCCGACGGGCGTCGCTTGGTCAGATAGCGATGGGTTGAATTATATTAGTTAATGATGGGTATTGTAAATCAGAGGTAAATTTGTTTTAGAATGATAAAGAGATGGATAATATTTAATACAGATATAACATTGAAAGAGGGTTTTAACTTCATCGAGTCAGTTGTGGCGCACGCAAGTTCAGAAAAGCCAGTCGGTGGACGGAGGGGTTGATTCGGTGAGCTACTGCCACCGACTGGATGGATCGTCTTGAACTTTGTATGCGACAACCTGTAAAGGCCCACTCTTCATTAATAATCGTGCCGGCACATCATAATCTCATCTTCATTTGGAGCTTCACGCGTTCATGGTGATGAACTTTCAATGTGTTGGACATGTAGCGCGGAAGCCACCACTAAAGTCTCATGGAGGTGAATCCCACTCGACATTTTGGACTCGCTCCATGACTTTTTCAATGGAATCTACGACAGCACCAAAAGCGGCAGAGATTGGGATCGAAGCATCATTTCGCACCGCGCAGGTGCGATGACGCACTGCGAAATCATGAACCTCTTTCTGGCTTTGCTCTGTCCGATGGCAAGCTGAACCGCGAGGGATCGATGGCTGCTTCGAGGTGATGGAGGTGGCTGCGTGCTCACCCATCGAGTCTCATTTGTCAAGTCGGAGCCAATCCCCTGCCAACGAGGCGCTCGACGTGTCTCCTTGAGCGACCGAAACGGACAGTGGAGCCTTTTCGAGGGAAATGAGGCCGGAGGCGTGGCGCTCTGGCCAACTTCAGGATCGGGTCGGGTGGGACAGTCTGGAGTATCCACGTATCCACCGAGCTATGAGATCTAGATCTTAGAGCACGCCAGCCGGACAGCCACGAACACGCGGAATGATACGCCGGACTTTCGACAAGAATCAGTCTATTGAAAAATTCGCAGCCTCTACGCGATGGCTACGCCTCGGTCGCGACTGCAGCATTCGTCTGAGGCTCTCTGGTCTTCTTGTCGCCAGACTTGGAGCTCGAGGCCTTCTTGCGAGTCTGCTTGGCCTGCTCGATGCGCGTGCGGACGGCATCCAGCGGAGCGTACACATCGTCGTCCATGAGCGGCAGCAACGCGCGACGAAGGCTGTTGTACATGTCCGGGTAGAGACTTTCTTCTTGGGCGAGCATCTTCTTGACGCGATGGCGCTCCTTGGGCTCCTCAAAGCAAGCAGGACAATTCTCGTTGATCACTGGAAGTCGAGCGTCGTACGCGAACGCCTTGAGTTCATGCTCACGAACGTATGCAAGCGGACGTAGGATCTCCACATCACGAGTTTCGTTCCAGTACTTTGCCTTCATCGTTCGCAGCTGGCCGTTGTGCATGGCCGACATCATGAAGCTTTCGGCCAAATCGTCCAGGTGCTGCGCCAGAACGAGCTTGTTGTACCCTTGAGTGCGGCAGCAAGTGTACAGCAGTCCACGCTTCATGCGAGAGCAGTACGCGCAGATCGAGTCACCGGACATCTCACACGCCGCACGCTCAATGATGTTCTCCGAAAGGTAAAAGTACGGCACGCCCAGCAGCTTCATGTAGTCCTTCAGCGGACTCGGGTCAAACGACGGTGTCTGAGGGTCGACAGTAGCACACGCCAGCTCGAACTTGACGGGTGCTCGCTTCTGGAACTGCAGAAGAATGTGTAGCAAACTCAGCGAGTCCTTGCCACCCGAGACGCCGAGCAGAAGCCGGTCGCCATCCTGGATCATATCCCACTGCATCATTGCCTGCCCAACCCAGCGGTTCAGCTTCTTCGGTGGTGTCGGGAAAAGCTTGGTCGCCGTCACCTTCTTCGTCATCTGTGTCGTGATCTCCTGCACAGCAGCAGTTGCTGAAGGGGCCACAATTGACTCAGGGGTACCAGAGAAGGACGTCTCAGTGTCACTGCCAGACGATGCGCCTCCGTTCGCAGAGCGCAGAGGGTACTTGCCACCAAGCTCGCGTCCATTTTCACCTGTAGACCCACTGATGTCTTCTTGGCAGCACGAAGAACGGGCTCGATAGCCGCAGCCACAACTTCAGGAGGAAGCAACGACACCTTTGATACCCGCTTGGAAGTGGTAGAGTCCTTTGAAGTCTCGTTGTCCCATTGGTGCTTGAGTGTTCCAAGCAAGTAGCGTTCAGGTTGGTAAGGGCCACAGATCGGCGACACCAGGGACGGCGGCACAGAAGGATCTGCATTTGATTTCGCCAACTCCCTCAGGGACTTCATAGCCTCCGACGGGTACACAAACCAGCGAAGAACCTCGTAGGAGTCATCGAGCATTTGAGCTGCAGATGCTGCCACATTCCCACCCGCTGCTGACTGCAGGTTGGTCAAGTCACTTGCAAGCTTCCGTGCGTGCTCAAAGTTCTCAGCGCGGTGCTGAGCAAGTTCGTCTTCCGACTTCAGCATCATCTGATCCTGTGGTGCAGACTCGGCTCCGTCGTCGCTCAGGTCAATAGCAAAGTGCGAAAGCCACTTGCGGTTTGGGAACTTTGTGAAGCGCGTCGTGTGCTTCCACGCGCCGCTCTTGTGGTTGAACTTGTATTGAGGCAAGAACTTCCAGCCCTCGTTCGCGACGAAGTTCACAGCTTCCAGGATGTAGGAAACCTCGTTTTCGTCCATGAAGTAAGGGAAGCTCATGCGAGAAAACCCGGGACGGAGCATCTCCTTCTTGTCAATCAACGAGTTCTCAAGGGCCAAAATGTCATGCTTGGCAAGTCCAAGCAGTCGCGACGCGTACGGCCCAGCACACTGGCATCCACCTCGCGTTTGGATACCAAACAGATCGTTCAGCAATGCGCACACAAAGTTGTAGTGCAAGAATCGATCGCCAAAACGGATCAGGAACGAGAAAATGGGCAGCTGATCAACAGCGTCTTCACCTTGACGGCCAAGCAGCACGACGCGAGGGTTGGCGCGCAGCGATTCTCGCACTCGCTGGACGTGGCGCTTCTCGATCTCCATGATGTTGGCAGCACCAAGACGCTGCTTCAACTCAAACGCAAGACCAAGGCGGATGCTGCCGAGGATGTCTGGTGTGCCGCCTTCTTCACGCTCTTCACGGTTCGACAGGTATCGGTGGTCCTTCTCCGTGACAAAAAAGACGGTGCCGCCACCAGGAACGGTAGGCACAGGGTTTGCGAGCAGACGCTTCTTGACCACGAGAACGCCAGGCGAGCCAGGTCCACCGACAAACTTGTGGCCTGAGAAGAACACCGCGTCCTTGTACACGAATGGCCGGCGCTCGTCCGTCACCACGGGGTTCATGTCAATAGCAACGTACGGCGCGCACGTCGCGTAGTCCCAAACCGCAAGCGCGCCGTTCTGGTGCAGGATTGTCGATATGTTGTCTACGTCCGTGAGAACGCCCGTAAGGTTAGATGCAGCGGAGAACGCTCCAATCTTGAGCGGTCGATCCGCGTACTGCACGAGCGCCTGCTTCAGCGCCTCCGTGTCCACCTGTCCTCGTTCGTTCTCCGGGATCGTGACGACTTCAGCCGAGCTCTCGCGCCACGGCAACAGGTTGGAGTGGTGCTCGAACGGCCCCACAAACACGACTGGTCGAGCCTGGCCGTCTTGGAGCGGCACATGCAGCCCCAGCGCCGTGACAAGCTTGGAGACGGCGCTGGTGCATCCCTGGCCCGTGAACAGCACGCAGTCCTCTGCTCCGCGTCCCGTGATCTTGGCATTCACGGCCTGCGCGATGATCTGGCGAGCCTCGTGGCGGAAGCAGGTGGTCTGCAGCCCCGTGATGCTCGTGGTGGTGTGCGTGTTACCATACAGCGGCAGCACCTCTCGCTGCACGTAGTCCTCAATACAGCGCAGCGACTTGCCACTGGCCGTGAAGTCGGCGTAGCACAGCGCGCGGCGGCCATACGGGGACTCGAACAGCTCGCGGCGGCCCACGACGTTGCGCGCCACGTACTTGGCGAGCTCGTGCGCCTTGTTCGTCACGCCGCCGTCGCTCTGCTTGGCCTCATCAGCTGCGCGGTTGGCGCTCTCGATCTGCGAGCTTAGGTCCTCCTCCAGCTCCTCGCAGAAGAAGCGCGCGGGGTCCTCGCCCTCGGCCACCATGGGATCTCTCGCTCGAGCGCTTCTTCTCCACCGGCGTAGCTCCTCGAAATGGCACCATCCACGGCCACCAACAGAGCCCTCAGAATTATCAGATCTCAGATCAATTTTATCCAATGGGTGAGCGTTATTTAGATTTTCAACCAATCAGAAAACAGCTATGACCGTTACGCTACGTGCGACTCGCGTACGTCAGCACTGTCAGGCGCTGCAGCACTCGACCAAGCAGCGCCGGCTCCTGCTCGAGCGATGGCCGAGCCGACGCCGACGCTGATGGCCGCGACGTGTACCTGTGGGGCTGCACGGGCCCGTGGATCCTGGCGGGCAGCAGCGCGCGCTCGCGCGTTCGCAGCGTGGCCAGCGCGTCAGTTGGGTACGCGAACCAGCGCAGCGGCTCGAGGCTCGCGCTCAGCTTCTCGCAGCGCTCGACGTCCACTAGGCGACGCGAGAGGCGCCGCGCGAGCTTCTCGGCGTGCTGCAGGTTCTCCTTGCGGTGGCGCTCGACCTCCCACGTCGCTAGAGCTAGTGGAGCAGGCTGAGAGATGGGGGCGGATGGCGATCGAGCAGCGTTGGCAAGAGAGAACCGTGATAGCTGCTGCTGCGCTTGAGCGGAGGAGAGCGCATCGAATGAGCGCTTGTGATGCTCCCACACGCCAGTGCGGATGTCGAACGAGTACATGGGAAGAAACTTCCAGCCGTGAGAGGCCACGAAGTGAACAGCATCGAGAATGTACTCGGTCTCGGCGTCATCCATGAAATACGGAAAGCTCATGCGCGAGAAGCCGGGCTTCAGCACCTCATTGTGAGCTGCCACGGCGTGACCGAGCGACACGATGTCTTCATCCGACAAGCCGAGCAATCGAGCACCGTATGGTCCAGCACATTGGCAGCCGCCACGAGTCTGAACACCAAACAGGTCGTTCAGAAGCGCACACACAAAATTGTAGTGCAGGAAGCGACTCCCGAAGCGCACGAGAAATGAAAAGATTGGGAGCTCATGATCCATGACGTCGTCGCGACCAAGTAACACGATGTTTGGATTCTGGCTGAGTGATTCACGGACGTGTCGAACGTGTCGCCTCTCGATCTGCATGATGTTTGAAGGACCAACTCGTTGCTTGAGTTGGAAAGCCAATCCGAGGCGGATGCTGCCGACGATGTCTGGTGTACCTCCCTCTTCTCGCTCTACGACATTGTCCAAGTACTGGTGCGCGTGCTCGGTGACAAAGAGCACTGTGCCACCTCCAGGAACAGTCGGTTTGTTTGGCAGCAGCTTCTTCTTGACGATGAGTACACCAGGCGTGTTAGGTCCACCAACTAGTTTATGACCTGAAACGAAGATGGCGTCTTTAGTTGTTGCTCCTTTACGAGAGCTCTTTGTCAACGGGTTCATGTCAATATCGACGTAAGGAGCGCACGCCGCGTAGTCCCAGAACGACAGAGCGCCAAACTGGTGCAACAATGAAGTGACAGCATCAACATCCGTCAAGATACCAGTCAAATTGGAAGCAGCCGAGAACGACCCCATCTTCAGCGGTCGATGTCTGTACTGCTGCAACTTGCGCTTGAGCACTGTCAAATCGACGTGACCAGTGGCGTCTTCTGGAATCGAAACAACGTCCGCAGAGCTCTCACGCCACGGTAGAATATTGGAATGGTGCTCGAACGGACCGATGAAGACGACAGGTCTGGTATCAGGAGGTGATCTGTTGTTGTCGGAGATTTTGTTGAGTCCGAGTGCGGTCACGAGCTTGTAGATGGCGCTTGTGCTTCCGGATCCCGTGAAGATGACGCAGTCGGGTGCATCTGGCCCATCGATGTGAGCATTGACAGCATTCGCGATGATCCGGCGAGCCTCTTCTCGGAAGCTTGTGGTTTGTAGTCCGGTGGCGGAGGTGGTGGTGTGTGTGTTTCCATAGAGCGGCAGTACGTTTTGTCGGATGAAGTCTTCGATGGATCGTAGCGCTTTTCCGCTGGCGGTATAGTCTGCGTACGTCATGGCTTTGACCCCGAATGGAGATCGGAATGTAGTGTGTGCTCCGATGATGTCGCTCGCGATCTGCTGCAGCTGCGACTTGTTGGGTGATTGGCGTTCGGGGCTTGAATGAAGTTTCCGTCTTGACGGCTCGTGCTCGACAATTGGCTTGCGTGGGGCGACAGCTGAGGGCCTGTAGTTTGATCTTGGGGCCAACAGCGAAGCTACCGACGTCCGGTTGGTGTGGAACCGCATGAGGTCTACATCCACTTGGTTCACCATGGTTAGCTGACGACTCCCTCGCGACGAGTCCAAAAATGAGCAACGACTCAGGACTGGGTTGTGAAACAGGAAAGAGCCGAGCGAAATCTAGTTGTATGACGAGGCTATGGCGTCGCCAACTGAATTGAGTCGTCGGTCACCGCTTGTGGAGCTCCTGGGGTCATCGCTGGCGCATCCTTCACAATTCAGTGAGGGCGTATCCATCCAGTTTGAATGCAAACACCAAGTTGTTGTCAAGTGGAAAGCAAAGTCTTCATTCAAGGTTTTGTCCTCTTTAGACAGACAAGTACTCGCTTATACATTTGTGGGGCTAGAGCCCACATGTGCACGCCTTAATGGCTCGGTGAAGGCGGTAGTGGACTCGTTGAGAGAGCGTCTTCTTCTTCACCTTCTTGTCTCCTTTATCGTCGTCTTGAGTCAGAACGTGGACACCTTTCATGTATAGATGCGGCTGGAACGGCCCAACAATCTCAGAGCTTAACACCGGAGTTGCTCCGCTGTATAACGCAGAAATTACGTCGCCTGGGTACACGAACCACCTGAGATGATCGTGGGACTGCAAAATTTTGACGTGCTTGCACTCATCCAGAGTCATGGCCGAGAATTGCTCGGCTAGCCACGCTGCTTGAGTCAAATTCTCGCTCCGATGTTGATGAATCTCGCTCGATCCAAGTGCCGGAAGTGCCGGTGATTGTGCGGCGCCGAAGCGGAGTTTGGATAACTGCTGGAGCTTCAGCTCCGAGGCTCCTATTCCCTTGGTGTGATACCACACGCCAGTCTTGCAGTCGAATGAGTACATGGGGAGGAACTTCCAGCCGTGAGAGGCCACGAAGTGCACAGCATCGAGAATGTACTCGGTCTCAGCGTCGTTCATGAAATACGGAAAGCTCATGCGCGAGAAACCGGGCTTCAGGATTACATCGTCTTCAATTAACGCGCAGCCCAGCGCCATACCACCCATTTCGTTGACACCGAGCAATCGAGCGCCGTACGGACCAGCACATTGGCAGCCACCACGAGTCTGAACACCAAACAGGTCGTTCAAAAGCGCGCACACAAAGTTGTAGTGCAGAAAGCGGTCGCCAAAACGTACTAGAAAAGAGAAGATTGGGAGCTCATGATCCATGACGTCGTCGCGACCAAGTAGCACGATGTTTGGATTCTGACTGAGAGATTCTCGAACATGCTGAACGTGTCTTCTCTCGATCTGCATGATGTTTGAAGGACCAACTCGCTGCTTGAGTTGGAAAGCCAACCCGAGGCGGATGCTGCCGATGATGTCTGGTGTTCCTCCCTCTTCTCGCTCCACGACATTGTCGAGGTAGTGATGAACTCCTTCCCCAACAAAGAGCACCGTGCCACCTCCAGGAACAGTTGGCGAAGCTGGCAACAGCTTCTTCTTGACGATAAGCAAACCAGGAGTTCCGGGGCCACCAATAAATTTGTGCCCTGAAATAAAGATGGCGTCTTTGCTCCCCAAGGCTTTACCAGCCGGGTTCATGTCAATATTGACGTAAGGAGCGCACGCCGCGTAGTCCCAGAACGACAGAGCGCCAAACTGGTGCAACAATGAAGTGACAGCATCAACATCCGTCAAGATACCAGTCAAATTGGAAGCAGCCGAGAACGACCCCATCTTCAGCGGTCGATGTCTGTACTGCTGCAACTTGCGCTTGAGCACTGTCATATCGACGTGACCAGTGGCGTCTTCCGGAATCGAAACAACGTCCGCAGAGCTCTCACGCCACGGTAGAATATTGGAATGGTGCTCGAACGGACCAATGAAGACGACAGGTCTGGTATCAGGAGGTGATCTGTTGTTGTCGGAGATTTTGTTGAGTCCGAGTGCGGTCACGAGCTTGTAGATGGCGCTTGTGCTTCCGGATCCCGTGAAGATGACGCAGTCGGGTGCATCTGGCCCATCGATGTGAGCATTGACAGCATTCGCGATGATCCGGCGAGCCTCTTCTCGGAAGCTTGTGGTTTGTAGTCCGGTGGCGGAGGTGGTGGTGTGTGTGTTTCCATAGAGCGGCAGTACGTTTTGTCGGATGAAGTCTTCGATGGATCGTAGCGCTTTTCCGCTGGCGGTATAGTCTGCGTACGTCATGGCTTTGACCCCGAATGGAGATCGGAATGTAGTGTGTGCTCCGATGATGTCGCTCGCGATTTTGGTGACTATGCTTGGCGTGCTTCTTGCCGCCAATTGCATCGGTGGAGCGGAGTTACTTCGCTGAAGCCCAACATTGTCGTTGGATAGTACAGGGCAACATGTTAGACTGATGCTGCGCTTGAGGTTGGGAGACATTTGTAATTTGGTGTGAGTCGCTCAATGAAGGAGAAATTTGCCGCCTGAGCGGGTCTCGGTAAATACCAATATGGAAACAAGAGTATCGGGTACACCAGGCTCTCTCAATGCAAATCCTCCGCACTGGGCTTTGGCTTGGGAGACAATTGATTCGGAGTACACCAATACGCAACGCTTTTCCTGTTGGTGTTGCACCAACAATTACATCGAAAATTCGGTGCTTCAGAGAATCTTTCCCAATCCTCCCAGATCGCCGAGGTCAGGCAGGCACACAAGCATCCGTGCTCGTTGACATCTGAGGACACGAATGTAGCCACAGGGCAAAATGACTTGAATAATGTATACTGACGGGGCGGATCGGCGAGTGATCCACGTCATGGCTTTCTCATCCATGTCGCGATGGACCAGAGGTCAGGCACTCAAGCATCCTCGAATTGTACAGATAAAGCAAGTGCAAAATAGTTGGTTCTTCTTTTCCACTTAGCTACCGTTCATGTTACGAATGCCATTCAAAGAAGACGGATGTTGGTGGCGGCGGACTGCTAGCGGAAGATTGTTGCTGTCGACCAAAAGCCGAGGACTCTAACTGAATATTCTAGATATCATTGAGTTGAAGTAAGCGAACCATTCATGAGCAGATGATTACCACAGGTCTAATCCCTATGAGGGCTCGTGAGCTAATCCCTGTGGCGTATTCGAGTGTAGCCATGGCTCGAAGTATCTTGCACTGAGTAAATGAGCTGACGGCGGAATGACATGGGTGATCACTTTGCTGAGATGGGACCCGAGGTCAGGCACATCTGCGGGACAAAGCCACGTCATTAGCTCTGCTGATGAACCCTTCAGATAGGTTGGCGATTGTGAAGCGTGGGACGGCGCAGCCTGTCACTGTGCTATATTACTCTTTCTCCTTTACGCCGACGGAGCGCCTTAAGACGCTGGCGACGCTGTGCCCGCGCTTTTTCACGTTGTGCTATCAATTTGACTGCAGCAGTTGGATCGTCGAGAGACGTCAACGGGCTAACCATTGGAATCAGGCAAAGAGGCAGTTGCTGTCCTCCGGCTCCGCTTTCAAATGCAAGCCATGGGTTTGGCGTAGTGGTATTTGGTTTGTCCGAGTCACTGTTGTGTGCCTGTTGTTGTGGCTCATAGACTTCAGGTGTCGCAGTGGGCTCTTTAAACCACGATGATACCCCACTAAGAGGGTTGTAGTAGTATGGAAGCCCTTCTTCCGTGACGCACTCGATCCAGCAGTCTGACAACACGTCGTTGCCAGCATGGCTCGATGGCATGATTACACTTTGTCCAGCCGATTGGAGATTGATCTGATCGTCAATTGAGGATCTCATAGAGTCTGCAGTCGCTAGATACTCCCCGATGCCGAATCCATTGTCCACAAGCCTACCGCTTTTTTTGTCGTGAAATTGGTACTCATTGAGTGCAACTGCACACTGAATTTTGTTGTTTTCGAGAGCGAGACGGTATGGAGTTTGACCAGCAGCATTCACAATGTCTGAGGTCGCAGCCGTTTCAAGCAAAGCCCTTACATTCTCGACATATCCACATGCTGCAGCGACGTGCAGCGCAGTGTTCCCCTCGGTACACTGCCAGTCCATGATGTCGGGCACGAGTTCACAAAGGAAATGCACCGCATTCACACCTGATGCACACGCAGCTGCATAATGAAGAGCTGTCCACGACTTGTCATCGGCAGCGTACGGATCGGATCCGTGCTGGACCAGTGTCTCAATAATCTACCCCAACAATGCGTGTGAGAGATAAATAGCGATGCACAAGACAAGCTTGGCACGTACAGAGACACACCCGCTGTTGGCAGCGGCATGGAGTGGCGTCGCACCTAGAGCACACACCTGACTCGCATCGATACCATCGATAGACAGAAGTTGTCGAACTGTCTGTACATTCCCTGAGGCGGCAGCTACCAGTAGCGGAGATTCCATCCTGGTCATGACTGATTCAGCTACAACTCAGTTTCGCCACGATTAATGTATTTGATGTACGTACTCTCGATTAACGAGGTTGCAATCGACTCCTGAGCGCACGGCGCAATCGATCATCGACGGCAGCGAATCGTCAGGACACAACTTCAGCGCCAACAACAGTGGGGAATTACGCTCATCATCGACAAGCTGCAGCCGAGCAGTTTCCAGGTTTGGAAGTCTAAGGTGAAGCTCTCGTTCGAGGCCTACCACGTCTCCCATAGAAATTAGACTCTTGATCTCAGCCGTATCATCAGCACTAAGCAGTAAAACAGATTTGCCATCGTTGTCATCTTTGCTTTCTTCATCGTCTTCTGAAACATTAGTGTCCTCAATTGACTCTAAGCCACACAGCTCCGTCAACATATCACACCACGCTGTGGCTGAAGGATTGGTCTCACTGGAGCTCAAATTGGTGGCATTTTCAAGACGCACTTGAAATATCAGTCGTCGTGAATCAAAGGTGCGAATCAAGAACGTATCGCGAGGGTCAGGAAGAATTTTAGCCTCCCGGATGTAGGAAAGATTGACGATATCGCTCCATGAACTGGTCTCCTCGTCGTATCGCCACTAGGAGAAGATAATGCTTAGAGCCGACGATACTAAAAAATGCTTCGATTGCAATAACCTCACCTGGAGAGTCGATTGCTCCGTGTTGATTTCGCAAAACACACGACGCGCAGGACCTAACCTGGAGACTTCGACCTCTTGCTTTTCTTTTCTTTGCGTCGAAGCTCGGGGCGACAGACATCGTAATGAGCCATTTCGTTTACAGGGTCTGAGACCCAGGACTTCAGACAGAGACTACATTTGCGTGGATATGACGCCTCGGAGCCATCTACCACCTTTACCTCCTGAGTAGTTCCTTCAGACGGAAATTTCCACAAGAAACCACTGAGAGATGATTGCGCTGGAAGGACTTCTTCTCCGTCGATTTCACTGTCATATGCATCCAATCGATCTTTACAGGAGCTCTTTTCCGAGCTACCTCCGAAGGTTTCGATCGGTGCCGGTGGTGGAGATAGAACTAGCTCTTGTGGCATGCAAGAGGCTTCCATGAGGCTTTAATTGCTCTCACCAGCTTTGCGCAAAGCAACAATCCACCATCAAGCTCTATTTTCGTCCATGGAAGTACGGGTATTCGTCTTCTTCGTGCACCAACCGACAAACATAACTAGCTTCCTACGCAAAAGAATGCAGCTCTCGAACGAAATCCGAAGCTGCAATAATCTGAGCGCCGCACTTGGTCAGTCGATCCAGAGTAGATGTTTCATAACCAGTCTTGCTACTGCTCGCCAAAGTGTCCAAATGCAACTCTAGAATCGCATCCGAGAGCAGTGTGACGTGGTACCCACGATCCAATGCACTCTGCACGCATGCGTCAATGCTACCAAGGACGTTCAGTCCCATAACAACCACATGGGAGATGTTGAGACTTCGCAATAGATAGTCGAGATTGGTCGCTTCAAATACGCTACACCATACAGCCATTAGTTTTATCATTGCGATCAAGACGGTGAATACTGGACTTACTTTAAGCCAGGACGAGGAAGCACAAAGTCACGGGCAGTGTCTGGTGCAACGGGAATTAGGGATTTGGGCTCCAAATCCGCCACGGGTTACATGAATGCCCGCGCGCTTGTACGCTGGGGACCGTCTCCCGCCCGTCACGTGTTGCGCTTTCAACCACCGAATACATGATCTCAATACCTTCACACGCCCTCCCGGCAAGCAAAACGTCGTGAATTAAAGGCATCAGCTCGTTCTCGACTGCATATCGGAACCGCCTATCCTTTCCGCTCGAGTTCGACCGGGCGGTTGCGATATTTTGAACCCTTCTTCTCTGGCTCATAGAGCGCAAACTGGTTTTGGGTATCAATGATTAGAAGTGCCGTAGTCATGGGGCACCATGGATGAAGTGCCGACCCATTACTGTTCATGCTCGTGATCAGAGACTGGTTTTCACCGTCAGGAAGCTCCGCTGAACCAAGCTCCAGCTCTACAATCTGTCGGATTGACTCGGCTTCTTTAAAGTAGTCTTGGTTTCCGCTGTCAACGCTACTGGTGCTGCTATGGCTGGGGTCCGTTTTACCGCAATGACTGGTTTCGTCTTCTACTTCGTCAAAGTTGTTGTCTAATAGCTCAATTTCGAGCTCACTGCGGCGCATTGGTGCTGTCCCACGTTCCGTGAAAGTCTCGCTTTTGACGGACGACACCTCAGAGACTATATCACTCATGGCAGCGAAACTGCGCGTGCTGCTCCAACAACTTGGTGCACGAGACCCTGGAATCGAGGGAATCCGCAACATGGCCTTCTTTGGGGTTGATTTTGCTCCAGCTAATCGAGTGCGAAGCACACTAGCTGCCTCATTGCGCCGCATATCGCGCTCTATCCGCTTTTTCTTGGCATGCTCCTCTTTTTTGACCGACGAGGTGAGCTTCTCACGCTGCTCCAAAACCCAAGCTGCTCTCTTAGCTCCTAGAAACTTGACTACAAGTGAGAGTTCTCGTTTTTCGAGCATTGCTGTCCGTGCTTGCTGAAACACATTTGTTGCCATGTTGAAGGACATCATCATGGCTGGGATTCGAACCTCTGCGATCTCCGCCGGTAAATGCCTCCTCGACTCCCGGCATCCATGACAAATGCCGCGTCGTTATCGCTTTCTACGTCACTCTGGGAGTTTCCAACGAGTACAGCGACTGCTCCAGCTCGCTGAGCTCGCAGTACCTTGATCACAAAATCGCACTCTCCACGTTGAAGCAGAGCAATTCGACCACGGAACTGGGATACGTTGCGAAGTTCTTCATGTGCAGTTATGGGTTCCGCCAGCACCACATTGGCACGAATCTCTGCTCCTTCACATAGCCCGGCGCCACCAAAGTCAGCCAGCGGGCAGTACTCGAGACGTCCTTGGACGTCGACGAACGGCCAGAACATCTTTCTCTTCAAGATGGAGATGCCAACGCCCCTTCACGACAGCAATGCTGGACTGGGAGAAAAGATGGCAATGGACAGACAGACGCGCTGTGAATAGCCCGCGATCTTTCGCAGTCGCCGGCTTCAAGACCAGGCGGGCTGGCCGACCCGGCGCCCTCTCGAATGTCTCGGCGACTCTCTCGATGGGCTTGCAGGCTCTGAGCAATGGCCGCTCTCTATCTTAGGCTTACGACCGAACTCTACCAGTCGCGTCTAAGCAGCGTCAGCTTGTAGCGGATTCATGAGCTCACACAACATCATGGACGATCGATCAGCCTTTACAATTGACCACAGACTCACAACCGACGAGTCTATGGACGCTTCGCCCTCTGCAATGGGAGTTCCACTCGATATTCCTACCCCAGGAGCGTCTGGCACTGATTTGCCGCCTCTGCCTTCAATTTCGCCCTCCAGTTCAACATTACTCTCCTCAGGTAAACTCTTTCTCAGCCCAGCAACCGACTTCCGGGTGGTCGCAGCTTGAAATTCAGACGCTGATTGCAGGTCTCACCCAATTCCCATCGGATCAGTACGATCCTGTTACGAGGTATATCAAGATCGCAGCTATGCTTCCTGGAAAGTGTGTTCGTGATGTGGCTTTGCAAGCAAAAGCCATCGCGACATCCGCACTTTTGGTTTCCGCACCAGCGACAGTCGCCAGCACGTGCCACGAAGCGGATCAAGGTCGAGGGAAATACCCAGAGCTATCAACAACAAACAGTGAGTAGCGATTCAGGGCAGCGGTGCCGATGACCAAACTTACCAGTACAAAATTCTAATAAAGCAGGGAATACAGCAAAACGTCAACAGAGGAATCGGCGAGCTGAACGACAACGTCGCGCGGCAGCTTGACGCGCTACTTCAAGATAACCTTACAGCCATTTCGACGATGCGAGCAAATCTATTGGGCGGAAAGGTAGACGACAACACGCCCCAGATGCTCCGTTTCCACAATAACTACGATACGGTCATGACAACGTGCGTAGTCATCTCGGAGAATTTTACACACTCACTACCTAACTATGTTTGTTTCTGCACAAGCAGGTTGGAAACCGCGTGTGCGTCGATTCCACCTCTTCCTGTGCGCCCTGACACATCTCTACTACCTGATCAACAAACAAAAAGCGAGGACTCCTCAAGCAAGTGACGAAAGGCGCCAATTACTCCTTGTCGCGCGTGGTGGTTGTCTCGTAGTGCATCCATTCCGTCTAAAAGAGTTAGTTACTGCCTCGTTTCCTGTCTTTTTGGTGCTCGCTGTGCAACTGAGCGGTTTATCTACCGACGACTCGACCGATGGCGTTCACGGTCGCGATCCCGCTCTCGGCTGCGGGAGCGAGATCGATCACGGTCCCGCCCACGTCGGTCATCACTGCGGTGTTCATCACGTCGGCGATCGCGGCTGCGATCCTCATCTCTCCGATCACGGCTCCTGTCGCGATGTCTTGAGCTGCTGCTTCGCTTTTTCGTCCCTGTCGTCCCTAGTCACCGTCGCGTCGCCGCCGCTTTGAGTCTCTGTCTGATCGCGAGCGGCGGTCATCCTCTGACGGCGATCTCCTGCTTGATTCTCCTCGCTTATCATCCGCTTTCGCCTGTCAGTGTCGGGAACGTTCATGCCGGCGCGCCGCTGCGAATGCGGCGGTGACGGGGCCTTGTCTTCCGTGGTCTTGCTCGAGTGCTTCTTCTTCCTCTTGCCCTTATCTCCGGGCATTGGCGGCCGCATTGTGGCGCCAAGTCCCAGCAGCTTATGTCGAGGCTTGGGCGCTCCGGCATCCGCGTCGTCTTCCTTCACGGTCCCTTTCCAGCCCATACCGCGCAGCATGGCGGCTCCAAACTCCTCAATCGGGACGTCCTCGTACGTCTCGCTGTGCACGTCCAGCGCGTCCGGCCGCAGCGAAATGTCGTGCCTGTACTTCTCCTTGACGTCCGCGAGCTTGTCCAGCCCCGGGACTGCGTTCTGCTTGAGGATCGGCGCGCGGGGCTTGCCCGCGTCCGTCTTGTGCCGCACGTCTGCGTCCTGGAACAGCAGTTCCCTCTTCTTCCTTCTCTCCTCGTCCTCCGGTCGCTCCTGCCACCCCACTCTCCCTGCTGTCTCCGTTGCTGGCTCCGTTCATGGGGATCACGAGCGTCCCAGAGCTCGCAGAGCCTCCTCCAGCGGCTCCATCCGCGCCCCTCGCCTCCGCCAGCAGCGCCCTGGCCGCCTCCTCGTCCGCCTGAGAGCTCCTTGACCTCCTTTCCAGCCTCCTGGGCCTCTTCAGAGCCCGCAACGCCATCACTTGAGCCCTCCGCGGCCTTCTCGCCGCCTCCTCGCCACTCGTTGGCCGCGATCAGCGGAATCACCAGCGCCTTCTTCCCGCCGCTCTCCTGCGGCTCGGAGGCGTCGAAATCCGTCACGAAAACCTTCTCCGGGCCCGAATCCGACGCCGCAGCAGCCTCGAACGCTCCCCCAGCGGCCCCCGACGCCCCCGCGGCCCCCAGCGGCCGCCGCTTCGCCTTCTTGAGCGAGAACCCCAGCTTCATGCCGCCCTCGGTGGTCCAGGAAGTAACACCTGCGCGCAGAGAGCGTATAAATATGGCGGGAACGGTACGATTGAGAGTGCAGCCATTTTTTTGCGGGAGAGCTTGGCTTCAACATGGAGGTTGATGTGGTGTTGGTGGAGAACTTTTTTTTTTACTGCTGTTACCATGGGGGCTGAGGATGCGGTGGGCATCAAAATGCCGGGCTTGTGAAGTGATTGGCGGCCTCAAATGAAACACTCGAGTGGAATTTGAGGGGAACTGCACGCATGAATATGTTATCATCACGAATGGGTTCCTGAGACTGTGCGATGGTCGGGAGCAACTAAGTATAGTGCGCGAGGCGTCAAAGGAAGAGCGACGGCAGGTCCATCGTCGATTTCATTTTCCGATTCGCCAGCAAGGTCAGGTAATATGGCTTCCAGAGTGACACCGGCAGGACCTGCACTTGGGCCAAAAAGGCAGGTGCTGGAAGCGAGCCTACTACCACTCAAAATAAGAGCAAGGAAGCGAAAGAAGCGCCGAACGTCGTTGCCGTTAACGTCGATTGCACCGACTGGATTAACCGCTGGGCCTTCTTGCGCGACATTGCTCGGCGTGAATCCAAAACGGAAAAAGATGGAGATTGTAGAAGATACCGGGGAGGAGTACTTGCGAAAACTGCACGCGCTGTTTCATGCATGCGATAATGACAACGACGGTGTGCTTTCTACAGGTGAGCTCAGCGTGCTGTTACAAATGATTGGAATGAGCGAGGCAGAAGCAAACGCTGCTGCGCGACGGTCGTCAACTCTTTCCCCAACCAATATTGACACTTGGAGCAGCAACAAGGCTAATCTTGACTTCAGGTTTTTGCCACCGAACTTTAAAAATGCTATGTATCATAACGCGATCGTTAGTTCAACTAATGATGAGGCTTTACTATCGAACCAGTTGAAGATTGGCACTAGCTTCGATAGCTTTCTATCGAACTGTCGAGACATGATAGTGCAATGCTTTCGTGCAGGATATTTACTTCCAACGAGAGCTTTCCTCATAAAATGCCGACCGCTCAAGCGTGGGTTTCAGAACTGCGATTCCGATGGCAGTCTTGTGATCACACGAACAGAGCTTGAGATTGCATTGCAAAAGTTGGATTTGATTTTTGGAGATGATGAACTTGATCGTGTCATGTCGATCCTAGATCAAAACAAGAACGGCGTAATAGAGTGGTGTGACTTGTTGCTCGTGGCCTGGAAAAACACTCAGTTAGGAGCCGAATCAAACCCATTGAGCCAATATTTCAGTGTCGAGTTATTTTCTGAACTCCCTTCTTTCATCAAAGTTCCCCAAGCAGCTGGATGCAAAGCACCCATTCTGACAACTCGAAGCAGTAGAAGCTTGTTTCGACTGAATTCTGATTTAAAATCGACCATGAGTTACCTCTCACGCATCGAGGACATAGGAATTCGATTGCTGACAAAAGCATCAGAAAAGCGTGTTGTTAGTACCAAACGAGCACTTTCCGCTATTAGCTTCGAACGGGCTGATGATACAAACAAGCAGCATGCTCAAGAAGGCCCCCAACTAGTACGACGGCTATCGCGACACACATCGAGGGGTCCAAGTTTTCGTCGCAAGACAGACAACAGCTTACCAGAAACAGCACAGAAGGCAATACTTCGCCTCGAAGCTCTGACAACAATCATTGGCGCGGCAGCTGGTATATTGTTTGGACTCGTGTCAATTGGACTTGAGGACGCAATCATACCTTCGTCGCTAGATTCAAACTCCGCCAGCTACTACGTGTATACTGGGTTGCTGAATATTGCAGTCTCACTTGTCGAAGTACACATGCTGTACTTGACAACTTTGATCAGCGCGTTCCGACTGACAGTCAGCGCCAACCTCACTTTGTACCCTCTCGATCGGGAGCGCGAATTTCTCACGAGAGCGATTGCGCGTGCTGCACTCCAAGCAGGCAACCGAAAAGAGGCGCTCTTTGGAATCGATCCAATGCGCGGTTCTCCTCGACTTGTTGCTATATTGACACTAATGTTGTATAAGTCGAAGAGATTCGCTGTCAAGTTTCTTCTGAAGCTACTAATCAAGCGCGTATTGTGGCGCGCAGCAGCGCGAACGGCACTTAGTCTTCTTGTTCTTCCCATCAACGCTCTCTCCAATGGGTGGACACTACACCGCGTCATGCAACATTGCCGAGTGAACATCATTGGTCCAGGGTGCGTCATCTCTGTGCTCGAAGTTTTCATGCTCGAGGACGATTGCTTCTCGCCAGACCAGCGAGTAGATTATATGCGAGCCATTGGTTGTGCAATAGTAAGCAAGCGAGCGATTCACCCAAACGCAGAGATCATGGTGGGGTTTCTTCGGCACAAATGGATTTGTTCAGACTTGTGGCCAGTCAAATCGAGTGCAAGTGGCTCAACAGGTGAGTGTTCGTGCCTCGAAAAGCCGGAACTTGCGTGCAAGGCTCATCCTCTTGACGATGCGACCCTCTTTTTATCGACCTTGGAGAGATACGGATCGATTCTTGACATTGTCAACCCCACTGGTCAAGTTACTACCATATCAGCGAAACGCGCCGTCTCGGCTCGCCGAGGCAGTGGCACATTTTCCGTGCGTAATTCCGGCGAACCTCACCAGCCAGTTGGGATTTCCGTACGCCGGCATGTTCGGAACGTGTTTTTTCTGCTAGTGATTGCGCTCATCTGCGACGGAAATCTCGGGTGGGCAGAGCGCAAGCTGTATGTTCGTTGCTGCCAGGCCGCGGGAGTGCTTAATCGTTGGGGTCGAGTGTTGCAAATCAAGCGAGCGTTTGTGGCTGGTAAGGGTATTGACGTCGACGCTGTATTTTCACTCGTGGAAGGCCGCGACACTACTCACGCGGCGTTAAGGGCCAGGCAGATTGCTCGTGGGGCGAACAATGAAGATGGCATGGATAGTGAGGGGGAGGAAGAGGAGGAAGATAGTGCGGAAGTGCCATTATCGGAAGCTTTGCAGTACATCTGGAATCGACTTGCCGGGTTCTTGTCATGCTGATGGTCGACTATGTGAATTCTGGCTTGACATTTGTCTCGAGTGTTGCGGTGGCACTAGATTTTAGCTTCAGAAGACACAGTCACCGTGACATGTTCTCGAGTGCAGTCGTCCACGAACAGAATTGTGGGGGAAATTGCCGGCTCACATCCTCGTACACGAACGGCTAAGTTTAGAGTTGTGGGACCGCCAATGTCCAAGGTGAAGATATATTCATTTGCTTGTGACTCGCAGGTTCGTCAACAAGTAAAGACGAGTTAGCTCGCATGACATCGAGAGTTTTGCCGGTAGAACCGGGCCGCGTGTCCACTAAAAGGCACCGGCTCGTGGCGTTAATGATGCGACGACGCAATAGAAGGAACCGAAAGAAGCGTAGATCTTCATCTACGGCATCATTGACACTGGTGGCACTGACTATTCCAGCGGTAGTAGGAGTAAGACCTGATGACCACACAGCACCGTCAAGTTCCAAAATCACAATGAAAAATCCAACGATCGTGGAGGATGTTGGAGAAGAGTACCTACGCAGACTGCACGTACTCTTCCATGCCTGCGATGGTAATGATGACGGCGTCTTGTCGACTGGTGAGCTGGGCGTGTTATTACAAATGATTGGAATGAGCGAGACAGAAGCGAACGCTGCTGCACATCGAGTGACATCCTTAACGCCAGTGAAAGCAGAGAATGGGAGCAGCAGCAAGGCTAATCTTGACTTATCATCCCTGCCAGCGTATCTCGTAAATGTTTTGAGCGACAAATCAATTGGTATCCCAGCTAGCTCCGACACACCTACATCAAATTGCTTAACCATAGGAGCAAGCTTCGATAGCTTTCTAGCAGACTCTCGAGACATGATAGTGCAATGCTTTCGTGCAGGATACTCGCTCCCATCGAGAGCTTTCCTCATACAATGCCGACCGCTCAAGCGCGGTTTTCACAACTGCGATTCCGACGGCAGTTTCGTGATCACACGCACAGAGCTTGAGATCGCATTGCAGAAGTTGGATTTGATTTTTGGCGATGACGAGCTAGATCGGGTCATGTCGATCCTTGACCAGAACAACGACGGTATGATTGAATGGTGCGAGTTTCTACTTGCAGCCTGGAAAAGCGCTCAGCCTGTATCTCCAGGAGACCGTGAGCTGAGCGCAACTCTGAGGAAATACTTCAATGTTGAGATATTTTCTGAACTCCCTTCTTTCATCAAAGTTTCCCCATCACCAGAAGCATCGAGGCGTGGACGAAGATTCAGCCTTCCAACGATCAAGATTACCAACGGTGAAGACAAATCTCGACAAAATTGTCAAAGCTCGACCATGGGTTACCTCTCACGCATCGAGGACATAGGAATTCGATTGCTGACAAAAGCATCAGAAAAGCGTGTTGTTAGTACCAAACGAGCACTTTCCGCTATTAGCTTCGAACGGGCTGATGATACAAACAAGCAGCATGCTCAAGAAGGCCCCCAACTAGTACGACGGCTATCGCGACACACATCGAGGGGTCCAAGTTTTCGTCGCAAGACAGACAACAGCTTACCAGAAACAGCACAGAAGGCGATACTTCGCCTCGAAGCTCTGACAACAATCATTGGCGCGGCAGCTGGTATATTGTTTGGACTCGTGTCAATTGGACTTGAGGACGCAATCATACCTTCGTCGCTAGATTCAAACTCCGCCAGCTATTACGTGTATACTGGATTGCTGAATATCGCAGTCTCACTTATCGAAGTTCACATGTTGTACTTGACAACTTTGATCAGCGCGTTCCGACTGACAGTCAGCGCCAACCTCACTTTGTACCCTCTCGATCGGGAGCGCGAATTTCTCACGAGAGCGATTGCGCGTGCTGCACTCCAAGCAGGCAACCGTAAAGAGGCGCTCTTTGGAATCGATCCAATGCGTGGTTCTCCTCGACTTGTTGCTATATTGACACTGTTGCTGTATAAGTCGAAGAGATTCGCTGTCAAGTTTCTTCTGAAGCTACTCATCAAGCGCGTTTTGTGGCGCGCAGCAGCTCGAACAGCACTCAGTCTTCTCGTTCTCCCTATCAATGCTCTCTCCGATGGGTGGACACTACACCGTGTCATGCAACATTGCCGAGTGAACATCATTGGTCCAGGGTGCCTCATCTCTGTGCTCGAAGTTTTCGTGCTCGAGGACGATTGCTTCTCGCCAGATCAGCGAGTAGATTATATGCGAGCCATTGGTTGTGCAATAGTAAGCAAGCGAGCGATTCACCCAAACGCAGAGATCATGGTGGGGTTTCTTCGGCACAAATGGATTTGTTCAGACTTGTGGCCAGTCAAATCGAGTGCAAGTGGCTCAACAGGTGAGTGTTCGTGCCTCGAAAAGCCGGAACTTGCGTGCAAGGCTCATCCTCTTGACGATGCGACCCTCTTTTTATCGACCTTGGAGAGATACGGATCGATTCTTGACATTGTCAACCCCACTGGTCAAGTTACTACCATATCAGCGAAACGCGCCGTCTCGGCTCGCCGAGGCAGTGGCACATTTTCCGTGCGTAATTCCGGCGAACCTCACCAGCCAGTTGGGATTTCCGTACGCCGGCATGTTCGGAACGTGTTTTTTCTACTAGTGATTGCACTCATCTGCGACGGAAATCTCGGGTGGGCCGAACGCAAGCTGTATGTTCGCTGCTGCCAGGCCGCGGGAGTGCTTAATCGTTGGAGTCGAGTGTTGCAAGTCAAGCAAATGTTTGTGGCTGGCAAGGGTATTGACGTCGATGCTGTATTTTCACTCGTGGAAGGTCGCGAAACTACTCACGCGGCGTTAAGGGCCAAGCAGATTGCTCGTGGGGCGAATAACCACGATGGCATGGATAGTGAGGAGGAGGAAGAGGAGGAGGACAGTGCGGGTGTGCCATTGTCGGAAGCTTTGCAGTACACTTGGAATCGACTTGCCGGGCTCATGTCATGCTGAATAGTAGACAATCTGCTGCGTCGCGGGAGGACAACAAAACCATTCTATTGATTGACTTGCCTACTGCGTGTTCTCAGCAATGTACTTGCGCACAGCGTGCTCGAGTTCGTCCAGGTGCGGGTCCTGCACGTTGAGCTGGCGCATGCAGTCGCAGAGGCGGAAGAGGTACTCAGTGTTGGGTCCGCTCTGGCCCTTGCGTGTGGCGATCTCTCTCGCCATCTGCTCGATGGGTGCAGGTCCGAGGTAGTCCTCGTTCCCAGGTGTGGCGATGTACACGATGGCTCGGCGGGTCTGTCCATCCTGGCAGTGCACTTCGACCCACTGTCGCTCGAAGCCCGCCTGCTCGCGCACGTCGAGCTGCTGCAGCGTGTCATCCACGTCGGCCTCTGGGACTTTGTAAAGTCGCCCCCATACCACGTCGTCGCCGGGCTTGGTCGCGTGCTCGTCCTCATGTCCGTCCGTGGCCGCAACCTGCTCGGGCGTGAGCAGCGTCACCACGCGGCCGCGAGCCTCAGGCGTGCCGCGGTGCTCGGGACTGCCCTGCCAGAAGCGCCGGTGCCACCCGCGCACGTAGCCAAACGCCGTGTCCTCAGCTGGGAAGTCCGTCTTCCACACGATCGAGCCGTAGCCGAACACCCACATGAGTCCCCGGGGGAGAAGCAGACCGAAGCGCGCCACGTGAGACGCGGACTGACTGACGTGGCGTAGCTCTTCGACTGGCGGACGCTGCGACGTCACAGAGTTCTCTATTGTGGTGGACGATTGGAGGATGATGATTGGGTGAAAGAGTGTCCAATCAGATACATATCAGTGACCACGCCTGACCTTCGCTTTCGATGGCCATGGGTACAATTTGAGGGTCGACTTTGTCATCGTCGCGTGACGAGCAAAAGGTGTTCCTGGTTATGTTAGTAGCTCAAGATTGAGAAGTCTGGCTTGGGGATCAGTTCATTTCGCGCATTCGTAATGATGACATAACTTCGCAATCGAGTACTGTTTGGCCTCGCAGCTTTTGATTGTTGGGCTCACGAATCACCAAACTGCCTCCGCGAGGCTGGATCGAAGTGTTTGGGCCGAAAACTGAGTGTCCTTTGTTCTCTCGAAGCGAAAGTCTCGATGAGAACTTCTTTTGATAGCGTATATAGCATCAGTAGGCTTTTTCGACATCCAGAGTCGTGCGTGGTGGTCGAGCGAGGCTCATCGTGATGCGACCACTCGTGGGGCCACCACGTCCTGATATTGCTGCCAACTGGCTTAGCCGTGGTCTCGTATGCAAGCGAGTTAGATTCCTTCGTGCGCCTGACCTTGCGGAATGGCATGCCTGACCTGCTTGCCCTGTTTCTGGAGAAAATGATATGGCCGACCGTAGCCGGGTCAGGAACCGTACGAATACTTTAAATAGTAAACTATATCAACTTTCGCATTCACATATAGTTACAAATCATTCTTTCAAGATAATGTTTTATACAGATATATATTTTCATAAGATACAAAGCAGTAGCGAGGTGGAATATTTTGGTGGCAATGCCATCGTCCATCTCGGGGGAAGCCGACCGAAAAGCGCAACAACAAGTATCACACCGGACTCGACGGGTGGATCGACTGCATATGTGCATTGCATCCAGCTCCCTCATGGCAAGCGAGTGCAGCCATCCGTTCATAAATTGGCAGTGATTTTGAACCGGAAGCGATGATAGACTGTCATTTCGCGTTTTTCCAGCTCCTGCATGGTTCGAATCGCAACAGCGTAGTTCCGCTGTATCCACTGCCAAGCAACGAATTTTCAGGAACTTGTATTCGCACCGACAGGTATGGGCTACTCGCTCGGCATTCAGCATCGTGATAAGGACAAGCTTCCAACAATCAAGAGCGGAGGCAGCTCGATCGAGACGCACAAAGGCTTCCTCAGCCCTGAATACAGTCAGCAGGTCGAGCTCCAGTCGAGTGGGACATCGACGTTTGATGAGACCTCACAGTTGACTGCCAAGCAGCTCCTTCTTCATATTTCCAGAGACATTATTGGTGCGCACTCGACGTTCCGGTCGCCATTCGGGGTCAAGGTCATGACCTATGCAGACTACACTGCGAGTGGCAAAGCTCTGCAGTCGATTGAGGATTTCATCCTGCACAACGTCCTCCCATTGTACGGCAACACGCACACCACCACCTCCGCCACAGGACTACAAACCACAAGCTTCCGAGAAGAGGCTCGCCGGATCATCGCGAATGCCGTCAACGCTCACATCGATGGGCCAGACGCACCCGACTGCGTCATATTCACGGGATCCGGAAGCACAAGCGCCATCTACAAGCTCGTGACCGCGCTCGGACTTAACAAAGTCTCCGACAACCACAAATCACCTCCTGATACCCGACCTGTCGTCTTCATCGGTCCGTTCGAGCACCATTCCAACATTCTACCCTGGCGTGAGAGCTCTGCGGACGTTGTTTCGATTCCGGAAGACGCCACTGGTCACGTCGATATGGCTGTGCTCAAGCGCAAGTTGCAGCAGTACAGACATCGACCGCTGAAGATTGGGTCGTTCTCGGCTGCTTCCAATTTGACTGGTATCTTGACGGATGTTGATGCTGTCACTTCATTGTTGCACCAATTTGGCGCTTTGTCGTTCTGGGACTACGCGGCGTGCGCTCCTTACGTCGATATTGACATGAACCCGGCTGGTAAAGCCTTGGGGAGCAAAGACGCCATCTTCCTCTCTGGTCACAAACTAGTTGGAGGACCTAACACGCCTGGTGTACTTATCGTCAAGAAGAAGCTGCTCCCAAACAAACCGACTGTTCCTGGAGGTGGCACAGTGCTCTTCGTCACCGAGCAGGCGCACCAGTACCTCGACAATGTCGTAGAGCGAGAAGAGGGAGGTACACCAGACATTGTCGGCAGCATCCGTCTCGGATTGGCTTTCCAACTCAAGCAGCGAGTTGGTCCTTCAAACATCATGCAGATCGAGAGACGACACGTTCGACATGTTCGAGAATCACTCAGCCAGAATCCAAACATCGTGTTACTTGGTCGAGACGACGTCATGGACCACGAGCTCCCAATATTCTCTTTTCTCGTGCGATTCGGAAGTCGCTTCCTGCACTACAACTTTGTGTGTGCGCTTCTGAACGACCTGTTTGGTGTTCAGACTCGTGGTGGGTGCCAGTGTGCTGGACCATACGGTGCTCGATTGCTCGGCTTGTCGGGTGAAGACATCGTGGCGCTCGGGCACGCTGTGGCAGCTCACAATGAGGTGCTAAAGCCCGGCTTCTCGCGCATGAGCTTTCCGTATTTCATGGATGACGCTGAGACTGAGTATATTCTCGACGCCGTGCACTTCGTGGCCTCTCAAGGATGGAAGTTCCTCCCCATGTACTCATTCGACGTCCGCACTGGCGTGTGGGAGCATCGTGAGAGTCCAGAGAGTAGGCAACCCCGTAGCCCAAGCCGAATTCGACTTCAGCAGCTGTCTGACTTCACCATATTGGAGACAAGCAAGTATTCCGAACAGGAACTCCCGTCACTTCGCAATTGCGAGTTGGAGAGCCACCGAAGCCAAAACATGTCTGTAGCTCGCTCAATAAGTAGGCAGTGCGTGACGCGTCCAATTACTTCTTTCTGCGCCGAGTCGCTAGATCCTCAACACGAAGGACTGCGATGGTTTGTCTACCCTAGCGAAGTGGTGGCAGTACTTCGCAAGATGCAAGTTCCAGAGGTATCAACAGAAATTGTCGGTCCGTGCCAGCCGCAACGGTATATTGATAACAGTCTTCACCGCCAATGGAGTGGCGTCGATAATATGCCCAGGCACACAAGAGCAACGCCGATGGAGCGCGCGAAAGCAGCTGTTCGACGCGCTGTCGACTTGTATGTGTGCAGTTTTCCTCGCAAGCAGAGTAGCAGAACGACGCAGAAGGAGTAGCGAAGCCTTGATTCAAACCCCAGGCAGCGCTGACGATAGAATATAGTACTAGACAAGGAGAAATGATCAATTACAACGCATTGAAGAATCAGTAGACTCCTGATCCATGTGCTTGCCATGTGATCGCCACAACCGCGCTACTCTCGCGCTGAGATGGCAGAGATCGCGATTGCCGCGACCATGGAAGCCGCCAAGAAATCGCCTGCCGGGAGTTAACCCATGACAAACGGCTCATTCACGAGGAAATCCACCGGACCATTTTGGCGTGGAGAGTTGCCGGCTCCATGTAGGAACGTTAGATCAGTCTCATGTAGAGGATGGCGTTCATCAGTCAAGTTGAAGTGAGTTTCTTCAGAAACAGACGCCCGCCACGAGCGACCGGAGTCCGCAAAATTGCTCGCAGCCGCTGGTTTAGAGTCTCTCCCGACTAAAACACCTGCAGCCGAAGAGCTTCGACCAGTTTTTCCATCCGCTCAAGCCGCTTCATACAGTACAGTACTGACTGGCCGTTATCCGGGTGATCGCTGTGGTGAGCTGCTCTTGCTGTTCGCATTCCCATTCTCCAACTCGCCTCGTCCAAGTCGCATCTCCTCTACTCATCGACGGCAATGGTGTCTGCTTTTTCGCTGGCTGCTGCAGGGTTTGCAGCCTTCGCAGTGGTAGCCGATGCACACTCCTGGCTCGTTAAACCCGTGTCACGTGAGACCGGCCCTCGAACGACCGACGGCACCATTGGATGCCCCGATCCGAACCCCAAGACCCCCACCGAGTTTTCGCCGGGGGAGACCATCGATGTTCGCTACTGGCGCAACAACCACCTCGGCGGGTTCATCCGCTGGTCCATCTCTCCCGTGGGCAACGAGACGGCCGCCGACTTTGACAACAACGTCTTCTACTACACGTGCCGCGAGTCTGGCCCTGACTGCGTACCCAACGGTGGCGGGGACAACATCTACGCCGGCGACAACAGTGGCGACAACACTATCAGCTGCGGCGATACCATCACGCTGCCAGATTGGCTCAAGCAGGGTGACTATGTGCTGCAGTGGGTCTGGTTTGGCGTAGGCTCTAGCTACGGTAACATTGGCTGGGCCGAGCCGCAGTTCGTCTCATGCGCCGACATCACGCTTACGGCTGCTGGCTCTGCGGCTGCGGCGCCGTCGTGCCCGACTTTTGTGGGCGGAGATCGCGTCACCAAGATGCAGGACAAGGGTGACGACGTGTGCTGGTACTACTACACGAACGAGATCGAGGCCGAGCAGTACAAGGGTAGCAACGACGAGGCGTCGTACGAGCCACTGTACATGTTTGGCAAGCCTGGAGATGTCGAGTCTTGCAGTGGCGGCAGCTCCACTCCGAGCTCCACAGAGGCTCCAAGCTCCACCGATGCTCCAAGCACCACCGATGCTCCAAGCACCACCGATGCTCCAAGCGCCGAGGGCTCTGAGGCGGAGGGAACTGAGACTCCGAGCACTGCAGGCTCGGAGTACGATGACACCGAGGCGCCAACAGAGACTCCGGAGGCTACAACTGCTACTCCGGCCGATGATTGGGAAGAGTCGAGCAGCAGCTCCAACGAGTGGGAGGAGTCGAGCAGCAGCAGCGTCGCTGGAGAGGCTTCAGGGTCAGAGGAGGAGCCAGCGACCGATGCTCCTGGCACCGTGGCGCCTTCATCCGGCTGCAGGGTTCGCCGCGCTCGCAAGTGAAGAGCTGCTGACGAAAAGAGTGGCGTGTATGGGTGATGCGTTTGATCTGGTCTGTTGGGGTCGTTGAAGCGTGCATGTGGTTTGGATCGCTAATGAACGCGTAGATTGTACGTACTGTCCGTCGTGGTGTGTCTTTAGTCGATGTCCACGCCGTCTGGTTCCATGAACGGTGGGTTCTCCCCATCCCAAGAGCGAGAAAGAAATTCCCAGCTCACCGCTGCATCTGAAAGCTCGATCACAGTACCTAATCCAGTTCGGGCGTTTGTAACTCGACCGCCAGGAGAGCATGGATGGATTGCACAGCAATGCTCGCTCAGTGCCCAGCAAGCTCCGCGCTCATATCGCACAAGGATTCCGCACTCAATCCGTGCTTTCTGCCATTTTGCATCGAGCTAGTGACTGGTGTTCGATCCAGCAGCGTGGCGAGCTTCAACGTGTTCTACCCCGTACCGTACGATGCGTAAAGTACGTGGCGGTGCGTCCCTGGAACGCAGCTGGTTCCCTTCAAAAATTTCAATCCTTTCCAATAGCCTTCTTAGTTCCCACAACTCACATCTAAAACACCCTACTAAACATCATGAGCCTCTTTTCCAGCGTACTCAGTTCCTTTGAGCCAGCTGTCGCGCCGGAATGCGCCCATCCCCTTTTTTCGAACGGCTGCAACGTCAGCAGCCACACACCTCCGAGCAGCTAATCTCATGAGCGTCGGTGCTCCATGGACGCCCACCGCTCGATGCCCGAGCCACAACAGCGAGCGACGCAATGGCGACGCGTCGGCTGCTGCTGCTGCTGCTGCTGGCGCTCGTGTTAATGGGTCGGGCGGCGGCGCAGGCGTGGCTCTCGCAGCCGACGCCGCGGTCCAGCAAGCGCCAGCGCCACCGACGGCAGCGTTGGCTGCCCCGCGGGCGTGGCCAAGAGCTCCAGCACGAGCGAGTTCAGGGCTGGTGACGAGATTGACGTGCGCTTCTGGGCCAACAGCTCC
Organism: Phytopythium helicoides; assembly: GCA_024867545.1. Taxonomy (NCBI): domain Eukaryota; phylum Oomycota; class Peronosporomycetes; order Pythiales; family Pythiaceae; genus Phytopythium; species Phytopythium helicoides. Next base: position 402,823 of record JANFNE010000025.1, on the reverse strand, counting down.
ACGGGCGGCTTCGTGCGCTGGGCCATCGCCGCGGACGGAGACGAGTCCGCCTGACAGCTTCGACGCAGGCGCATTCTACTTCACGTGCGCGCAGAGCGGGCCTGACTGCGTGGCGGACGAGAGCGACGAGGACGAGGTGGACGAGGTGCTGAGCTGCGGAGACACCATTGTGCTGCCCGACTGGCTGGACCAGGGAGACTACGTGCTGCAGTGGATGCTGTTTGGCGTCGAGGAGACCAGCGGGACGTCCACGACCGCATCGCCGCAGTATGTTTCGTGCGCTGATATTACCATCGTGTCCAAGGCCGAGACGTCGGACGAGGAGCAGTGCGTGACGTTTGTTGGCGGTGACCGAGTCACGGAGGAGCAGGACTTGGCGGACGACCGCTGCTTCCTGTACTACCGGTTGCCCACGGCCGCCGAGCTGGCTGCGGATGATGAGTTCAACGTGTACAACGTGTTTGGCAAGCTTTCGGGCGTCACCACTTGTAGTGATAGCAGTGATAATGACTCAACCGCTGGAGAGGCTGACGAGGAAGACATCACCGACCCGGGAACGGTGATTCCCGCGACGGATGCCAGCAGCAGTGGTGTTGATTCCACAGTGGACTCCTCTGGTGGATCATCAGTAGACACATCAACTCCCACACCGTCTGATAGCTCAACCGGTTGCTGATGAAGAAGACGACACCAACTTACCTGGAACCGTTGCTCCGGGCTTCAGATGAATCTAGCGACGAAAGTGATGCTGACGAAGACAGCGAGCAGGATGACTCGAGCTCAACTTCTTTAGAGACGACTGCTCCGACTGCTGCACCAGCGACTGCGGGGACGCCAGCACCGACGACAGGAACACCAGCACCAACATCACCAACTACCGGAACGACAGCACCAACTGAGGGAACACCAACTCCGACTGTTGGAACGCCAACGCCGACTGCTGCAGCAGACAGCTCAGCGGTGGCAGATGACGCTGACATTCCTGGTACAGTTCAGCCAGCTGAAGACAGCAGCGATCAGAGCAGCTCCGATGAGTCGTTGAGTGGCAGCAGTGGGTCTGCACCTGTCAGCACGCCTTCTGCACCAGGCTCCACACCGAGTGAGACGACAGCACCTAGCACCACCTCACCTTCCGGTGGCGGTGCTAACAGTGGATCAACGTCCTCTACGCCGGTTCCGTCAAGCACCAGCAGTGCCGGGGCAGCGAGTGATACCAATGCTCCTGGAACGGTGCAACCAGGAGGAGCCAGCTCGAGCGGTAGCATCGATGATGCTAGCAACGAAGGCGAAGATGGTTCAGGCGACGTCAGTGGATCAACTCCGTACACGTCGGCGCCTGGAAGCAGTTTCAGCTCTGACGGATCTAGCGACGAGATAGCTCCAGGAACTGTTCAGCCTGGTGGCGGGAGCTCAAGTGGGAGCAGCGATATTAATGATGAACCTAGCAGCAGTGGATCTGAGGTATTTGATCCGTCTGGATCTGGAAGCGACTTGGATGACCAAGTCAGCTCATCGGCTGGCGATGAGCCCATCTACTCAAGCAGCAGCAGCCAGGTTAATGGGGAGGCAAGTACAAGCTCTGTGTCGGCGTCCTCGACAGGTGAAGAGAGCCAGGAAGACGACTTCAGTACAAGCCAGGAAGATGACCAAAGCGACAAAGGAAGCAACGGCGACTCGGTAACGACCCCTCCAGCGACGAAAGCACCATCGGGTGGATGCCGCGTCAGGTCACGCCGGTCGTGATTCATTAGTAAGTGCCACGTGCGTTGAATGTGTCCGCGTAGTGTTGTAAAAGTGCAAGCGTAATGCGACTCGTTGTCGCTATTTATCCCGCCGTATCAAAGCCATGTCAATAATCGCTGACAAGTGGGAAAGCCAAGGATCGGAGCCGAGAAGAGCACGCTGACAGCCCTCCTCCTCCACCCAGCACCCTTCAACAAATCGCTTCATGCACGGCACAAAGCGCGATAGAGCAACGATTATCGATACCTGGCAGTGCGCGTGGACACGTTAGGCTTGCCTTGCTGGCCGCCATGTGGTCACCGCATAGATGAACTCGTGCAGCGTGGATGAGTCTCATGAGAGGAGCTCTTCGATTGCATCAGATCTCCCGCGCACAATGCAACACAACACCGTTCAGCGAAACCACCTGGCCGTGCGAATGGCCACTGCTTGCTCTACGCACGCGCTTCTTTCGCCATCATTGACGCTGATTGGCGCTCGCAGTCGAGCTCCGCAGCGCCAGCTGGCAGTCCTATCCGGTGTGGTGTGCCCATCATGCCGTCGACTAATCGCTCGTAACGGCTTTTCACTTGGTTTTTGTATGCACCCGAGCTAGTCGAAATAATTCATTAATCTCTCTCGTCGCAGACTCCAGTACCTCTTATAAATAAATATATGTACAAATAAGTATCGTATAGAAGAGCTAACATTTAACAAGCAAGATAAAATGGTTTTATAATTAAATGAACTCAATTAAAAATACTTTTGACTGCGCTGCTAATGGGAAGAAGAGTCGGCGCACTGAACCCAGGAGACTCCGCTGTTCGCGGTGGAGACGAGATCTGCTTACTTTACCCGCCAGCGCGCTGTCCGAGCGTCAAGGTCCTCACTTTCCAACTTGCCAAGCCAGCAGCGGTTCAGCTCCCAGCTTCACGCAGCCAGTTCCAGTCTCACAATGGTCAAGACGCTTTCCTCGCTCTCCTCGCTCGCAGTGGCGCTGCTCTTCGCCGCTGCTTCCGGTGCCGATGTGCCCGACGGCACGTGGCCCGCCAGCACGGGGCTCGTCGAGTACGCCGAGGTGTACGTCGTGGCTGCCGGCGAGGTGTTTGATGGCAAGATGCAGACGTACCAGCGTTCGGATATTTCGTGCGAGGGCCAGACCGAGAGCGGCAGCTCCACGGCCGTATTCCAGGTCAAGCCCGGCGGCACCCTGAAGAATGTCATCATTGGCAAGAACCAAATGGAGGGTGTGCACTGCGATGAGCACGACTGCACGATTGAAAATGTCTGGTGGGACGATGTGTGTGAAGACGCGCTCAGCATCAAGGGCGGTGATGCTTCCAGTGTCTCGACGGTGACTGGAGGCGGTGCTCGTTACGCCGACGACAAGGTGATCCAGCATAATGGCTACGGCACGGTCAACATTGAGGGCTTCTACGCCGAGGACTTTGGCAAGCTCTACCGCTCGTGCGGCACGTGCGGCGATCGCCAGCGCTTTGTCAACCTCAAGAACATCTATGCAGTGAACCCTGGTGTGAGCATCGTGACGGTGAACGACAACTACGGTGACGAAGCCACGCTGAGCAATGTGTACATCAAGGCCGATGACGAGGGCTACGATGTGTGCGCCTGGTCGCAGGGCTCCGACAGCGGCGAGCCCAAGGAGCTAGGTTCCGGCATCAAGGACCCGCTGTGCCAGTACACGGAGAGTGACATTCACGTGAACGAGGCTGTGCCTGCAGGCAGCGGAGGTAACTCGACGACCACGACTTCAGACGTCACTACGTCTACCTCGGCTTCGGCTGCTGACGACGAGACGTACACCGAGACGCCGGTGGCTTCGAGCTCCGGATCGGAGCCGGTGGATGTGGATGGAGAGGCCTCGAGTGGCGAGACTGCCTCGAGCGAGCCGACGGATGAGTACTCGTCGTCAATCGAGTCAACTGCCTCGAGCGAGTCTACTGAGGAGTACTCGTCCAACACGGAGTCGACTGCTTCGAGCGAGTCTACTGAGGAGTACTCGTCCAACACGGAGTCAACTGCCTCGAGCGAGTCCACGGAGGAGTACTCGTCCAACACGGAGTCGACTGCCTCGAGCGAGTCTACTGAGGAGTACTCGTCGTCAATCGAGTCAACTGCCTCGAGCGAGTCTACGGAGGAGTACTCGTCCAACACGGAGTCAACTGCGTCCAGTGAGGCCACCGAGGACTACTCTTCCTACACGGAGTCGACTGCCTCGAGCGAGTCGACTGATGACAACACAACGGAGGAGACCGACTCGGACGAGGTTGGTGGCGAGGCTGATGCGGAGACGCCGGAGGTCGAGCCTACGACTACCACGTCGTCTTGCAAGACCCGCGTGCGCCGCCACTAATTTGCTTTTGATGCGTTTTGATGTCAGTCAGTCCGACGCTGATGTGTAGTGTAGTGTCAACAAGTTGAAGAGATCAATGCAGCTCATGATTGTTATCACTCACAAGATCCATTTTGCACACCGAAGGGTAGTTAGTGATAGTCGCGATCGGAGATGCACGGCATCAAGTGGCGGAGTGCGCAACGTCTTCAGCAACTGTTGAAATGTCAAAATGTTGCACGAAAATGACGCGGCGTCCTGCACAGCGCCTGCATTTCTAGCTCTCGGGCTTTCATGAACCAACGCTTCTCAGCGCAGAAGGAGCCCGGAAAACGGATGGACCAACCCAACCTATCCCAAGCTCTGGCAGTCTGAGAGCTGCCTAGCAGCACGGCTTCCTCCGAGCGAGTCTCTGCAGAGTGGCCATTCTCAAATTCTCCACTTCGACAGCACTCGACCACAACCACTTCTTCATCCCCAATGGCTCGCCTCCTCATCCCCTCAACACTTGTTCTTCTGACTGCCGGGACTCTCGGTGCTTCAGTTCCCGACGGCACTTGGCCAGAGAGCCAAGGCAACGTGAGCTATACAGAGCCCTACGTGGTCGCAGCCGGTGAGGTCTTTGACGGCGGTATGAAGACGTACGATCGGTCGGACATCACGTGCGAAGGGCAGACCGAAAGCGGGTCGTCCACCGCTGTGTTCAAGGTCGAAGCTGGCGGCACTCTCAAGAACGTCATCATCGGAACCAACCAAATGGAAGGTGTTCACTGCGATGACCATGACTGCACGATCGAAAATGTCTGGTGGGAGGATGTCTGCGAAGATGCGCTCAGCATCAAGGGCGGTGATGCTTCAAGTGTCTCGACGGTGACTGGAGGCGGGGCTCGTTACGCCGACGACAAGGTGATCCAGCACAATGGCTACGGCAGCGTTGTAATCGACGGCTTCTATGCCCAAGAGTTTGGCAAGCTCTATCGCTCGTGTGGCACGTGTGGAGACCGACAACGGTTCGTGAACGTGTCGAACATCTACGCTGTGGACCCGGACGTAAGCATTGTGACTGTGAATGAGAACTACGGCGACGAAGCCATCCTCAAGAACATCTACATCAGCGCGGAGGATGATGACTATGTCATTTGCGGCTGGTCCGAGGGCACCGACGGCGACGAACCGACCTCGCTGGGTGACGGGATTAGCTACCCATTGTGCCAGTACTCAGACAGCGATATCCACATCAACGAGGCCGTCCCGTCCAGTAGTAGCAGCTCTGGTAGCACGACGGTGTCGACCTCCACGGCCAGCAGTGTAACTGCGTCAAGCACCGGCAGTGCTGCAGTCGATACGGATACCGCGTCATCGACCACCTCATCATCGAGTGAGGCTTCGAGTAAAGCTTCGAGCGACATCTCGAGTGCCGCGTCGAGTTCGCTTGAGAGCAGCGAAGGGTCGAGTACCGAAGCGTCAACTGCTACCAGTGACACCGGCAGCGAGGCCTTATCGAACGCTTCCAGTACGTTTTCATCTGATGTCGATGACAACGTCGACAGCTCGTCGACGGAGACCGAGTCGAGCTCCGCTTCCGCGTCTGCCAACGACATTGAAAACTCGTCGACCTCGTCAGCCTCGGCTTCGGTTGCTGGAGAAGCCGACACGGACGCCTCTACTACCACCAGCACGACGAGCACAACAGCCAAATGCGGCGTGCGCCGCCATTGACAGCCCTCCATCCATTTATGTGCCAAGTTGAAGTTGCATTTTTGTGTTCAGCATTCCATTTTTTCACGTGAATCATTTCCTTCCAACTCTCCCACGCACAAACAAATACGCCTTGCGAGTCCTCCTGGCACCACTGTCAATGCTCGCAGCACTCCCTCCCGCGGCGATATCCGCCGCACCGATCACGTCCTGTAGACGCGATGCTCGCGGCACAGCGCGAGGTAAACCGTAGGCTTTTTCCTCCTCAGGGGGGAGGGCGGCGGTCGCGTCGCCAATCGCAACCAAACCCAAAAAAAAGCCGCCATTTTTTCCTCTCTCTATCTTGAAAACTGTATGGTCCACGCGCAAAAGGTCCACCCTCCCCCCCCCCCCCAAAAAAAAAACATTCAGCACAGATCGTACCCCGGTTACGTGCGCATGGTACCCCCGGGGTACCCCCCGCGTTTCTCGGCGAGAAGGTCCATACTACCCATACCGAGTGCCAGTCAAGAAGCGCGCCGCGCCGAGGTGGCGGTCGGTCGGTCGCTCGCCCGCGCGCCCATGAGCCTCCCGACGCGCCAGCGCCCGCAGGCGTCGCCCGCGGCGCGCGCGCACGCGAAATCCATGCCGGTGGGCGCTTTTCCGGACGACGAGCGAGCCCTGGAAGCCCGGAAACGCGTCGAGACGCGCGAGACAGGCGGCGCCGCGCCAGGTGACGCCGGCGCGCGCTGCGAGGGCTACCTGCGCAAGCGCTACAGCTCGAGCATGTACATGGGCTCGTGGCGCTACTGCGTGCTGCTGGGCCGCCGCCTGCGCTGGTACATGTCGGAGGAGCACGCGGCGCGCGACGTGCAGCTGCGGGGAGAGGTCTACGTGCTCGCGCTCGAGCCCTGGGACGGCATGGGCACCATCAACGTCTACCCGTTCCCCTTCGCCATCCGCACGACGGGCAAGCGCCTGCTGCTCTGCTCGGCGCCCTCCGACGAGGACAGGGACAGGTGGACCGCGCACATCGCGCTCAGCGTCAAGGAGGCGGACGACGGCGCGGCCCACGCCGCGCACGACGACGCGTCGCGCCGCATCGTGCCAGAGGACATGCTGCGCGCCTCGCCCGTCTCCAGGATGACCGAGCCCGCGGCCTTCGCACCCACTGCGGCTGCGCCGACCAGCCTCGCGCCGTCGTCGGCTCCCATCATGGACTTCTCGCCCACGTCGTACCCGATTCTAGAGCACGGATACCCCACCAGCGGCTCCACGGGACAGCTACCGCCGGCCACCATTGACCTGCATGAGCAGCACTTCAGCGCGCCGTCGGGTGGACAGCTGTCGCTCGCCACGTCGACGACGTCTGCCGTGTCGTCGACAAATGGAGACGCGGGGTGTGCCGACTGTGGCGTCCGGTTCAAGGCCCTTGTCACGAGGAGACACGTGTGCGGCTCGTGCGCCGAGGCATTCTGCTCCCGCCACTGCAGCAGACAGGTCAAGCTGCAGCATCTTGGACTCCGGTCGACGCGTCGATGCTGCGACGAATGTGCTCGCCGCCAGGACTTTATCACATACCTGCGCAAGATGTCACGGTTCATGAAGCCGTTTGTGAGCAAGGGCATTTCGATGGCGACCTTTGTTTCGGATAACTACGGCCAGCCCGCCAAGACGGAGTCAGAAGCGCAGCTTCTCGAGCGCACGCTGCACAAGCTCCGGGCCGGACCCATGAGCCTGAATCGCACCATCAAGATCCTGTATCAGACTCGCAAGAAGCCCCATCTATTCCGCGTGGCGTGCGAGCGGCTCCCGTTTTACACCGAGAACTGCATTGACCGCATCGAGAATCTGTGGTACCAGATCCTGCATTTGTTTCAGTGCTGCGACGCCGATTTGGAACACTCCGAGGTTCAACTGTACTATTTGATGCGCTACATTCGTGCCATCTGCAGAAGATCCGCGCGAATCGCACTTCAAACGATCTGGCATGTGCAAGCGTCTGTGGGTGATTCAAATCGTCTCCACCCGCATTCGCTACTTGCTCTGCTTGGATTTGTCTACCCAGCGACTACACCGCAGGCTATGGAAATTTGGAAGGATTTGCTGCTTGCCAACTGCCCGGAACACCAATTTTCAGAAATCATGAAAGACCTGCAGCAGATCCACAACCAGACGGAAGAGACCATCTCGCACGAAGAAGATTCAATGCTGGAGCGTTGGTTGAACGCCAAGACCGTCGGAGAATTTGAGGCATGTGCAATGGCGCTATCGCGCTCAGGTGTCGAGCTATGCGAGTTCCAGTCGAGCATCTTGTACGACTCGATGATCGTGACGCCAGAACAAAATGAAGATGGTGACATTGATATCGACGAAGATGACGGTGACGGCGATGCTGCACGTGTTGAGGCTCTTGTGTTCGAGCAGGTTCACTTTGTTCAGTCGCTAGCTGCCATTAGTGAGAAACTCCGTCATATTCAGCCTGTTGAGGATCGCGGCAAATACCTAGAAGCCGAGCTGGAGTCGCTGAACAAGCAGCTGAGCGGCTCAGCCCTGTACCCGCTCTGTACTGCCTCGGACGAGCTCAAACAAGTTGTGCGGATTCCACCGAGCGAAGGGAAGGTGTTCTCAACAAAGATGCGCGCGCCAACGCTGATTTTCATCGAGACCATTCCAGTCAGTGCGAGCGAGGTAGACGAAACCGACGCCATTCTTCGCCCGTTCGTGAATTCGAGCCGGCCACGCAACTCGACGTTCTTCGAGTCAGGACCGGTTACCGTTCTCACGGACGAAGACGTTCGAGACTCAACGATATCTTCGTCCGAATCGTCAGTAGATAACCACGAGCCTCGCCCCTCAAAACAGTTGACGGAGAATCATTCCGAGTTGGAGCGCAAGCCTTCAGAGCTGAGCTCGGTTGGTGACCTGGACTCTGCAAGCAGCACTGGCGAAAGTGATTCGTACAGCCCGGACATGAGATCGACTGTCGGAGCTTTCTTGGGGCGTCACATGACTTTTCCAGGTGAATCCGTTCGGGGCGAGCCCCTCAGCCGAGGCAAAATCGTCGGTGCTGTTCGAAATGCGCGCCAGCGTTTGGGAGCCGACAATATGGTGTACAATAGCAAGGTGTACGGCGAGAGCTGGGAGACACGGAAAGAGCGTATTCAGCGCGAATCTCCAGTAGGCCACTTGCCTGGCTGGGAGCTGTTCTCGGTCATTGTCAAGACAAACGATGATCTGCGCCAGGAGGTGTTCACGATGCAGCTCATCAAGAAGTTCAAGGCAATCTTCGAGTTTGAGCAGACCAACTTGTGGCTGCGCACGTATCGCATTCTTGCGACGGGCGACAACATTGGATTACTCGAGACGATCACGGACGCGTGTTCACTTGATCATTTGAAGAAAAGCTTTCCTGGAGGAAATCTTCTCGCATACTTCAAGAGCGTCTACGGCGAGCCTTCGTCGCCGAGTTCAAGGAGGCGCAGCGCAAGTTCATCGAAAGCATGGCAGCCTACTCTGTTGTGAGCTACGTGCTTCTGCTGAAGGATCGACACAACGGCAATATCCTACTGAGCTCAGAAGGCCGAGTCATTCATATTGACTTCGGATTCATCCTCGGCATCGCTCCCGGAGGGATATTCAGCGTTGAGGACGCACCGTTTAAGCTCACAACCGAGATGGTCGACGTCATGGGCGGTATGGGCTCGGATGGTTTCAAGCTATTTCGGAGATCCTTGGCCGATGGATTCGCTTCATTACAGAAGTACCACTCAGAAATTGCTGCGCTGCTGCAGACTACAGGCCAGCATTCGCCATTCCCGTGCTTTGAGGGTGCCAAGCTCGCGCGCGTCATCTCGGACTTACGCGTACGACTTTGTGTGGATTTGAACAAGCGTCAAATCCACCAGCGTGTCGAGCACCTCGTGCGCAAGAGCTACAACGCGTGGGGAACTCGGCAGTACGACTCTTTCCAGCTGCGCAGCAACAACATTCACCCATAACGAGTTCTCCAGGGTCGTCAAGTGTCGTGCGTGGTGAGTGGGAATGGTGTAGAAGTGCGTGTTTTCGGTATTTAGAACCGATCGGGACCCCGATCATGTAAATGGAAGGCTATCGCCGGGCGGATGGAGTGAGTTCGCTGTCATTCATTCACCGCGTGTCCGCAAGTAATTGCTGTATTCACGAGTCATCGGTCAGTTGCACCCTTGATGGCTGGCTGTTCTGTTGACTCTTACCTTGACCCGTCGGAGCAAGTGATGGTTCTCTTCTGTCAGCATTGCGTTTTTGGTGAGCAGCCCTGCGCACCTCCGCTCCGATTCCTCGATGCTCTTTGCCCATTGGTTCTTGCCGTCTCGTAATCTAGCGGCCAGCTGTCTATTATCGTCGCGCAACTTGGCCATCTCTCGCTCTGGCATGTCATTCCGATCAACGCCATCTCGAGGTGTGCTGGCGTAGCCTTTGGATTGCTCGTGAGTTTGTTGATTGGAAGCATCATTCGTCTGAGGAGCTGTTTGCTGCGACGCTGCTGCTGCTAGTGTCAAACGTCGAACTTCTTCAATCTGTTGCACGAGCGTTGCGTGCATCTGAGCGATTGAGGCAGCAGCTTTTGAATCTGCACCGCGACTTGCTGTCTCCCTACCTCGTTTCATCATTTCAACAGTCTGCTCCAGCTCACGACACCTGAGTTCCAAGTTGTCGCGATCTTTTGATACCCGCTGGAGACATCGCTCGCTCTCGGTCGTTGCTAGAACCTGGGCTGCTCGTTGTTCCAGTGCGTCCGCCACACTTTGTTCCGACTCCGATAGTTGCTCTTTTAGCCTCTCGACTTCCGCAATCAACTCTTCAATGCCTGCGTCAGCGCGCTGATCATCGTTTGCGTTTATGCCGTCACGCCCCGCCAAACGTCTCCCAGTTCTTCCATCTAAACCAGCACTCAATCGTTTGACCAGCAACATACGTTCTGCCTCGCTTCTCTCCAGCTCCCTCCTCAACGACTGCTCTCGAGATTGATATGATTGAATGAGCTCATCTAAAGCGAAGCTATTGGTATCACCGCCGACACCACCACTGCTTGCTTTTGCCGCGTCGTCAAGGCGCAGCAATTTCACGCGAAAAAGCTCCACTTGGGATTGGGCCTCGGCACTAAGCCGCTCGTTACGAACTCGAAGCTCTTCGCTCTCGCTTGATTTGGCCATCCACGCGGCAACAAGCTCCTCTTTTTCTTTTGAGAGCTGTTTGCTCTCGACTAGTGCCCGTTCAAGTTGCATCGCTAGAGCACGCTTCTCACTCACGAACGTCGCTCGCTCTACTTCTAACGCGCTTGAAAGTTGGCCCGAACGTGCGCTATGCTGTTGATCAACTGCCTGTACTTCTTGCTGCCGGTGCAGGCGCTCTGTTGTGTTTGCAAGTGTCAACCGCTCTAGTTCAACTTCTTTCCGTGCTAGTTCCTTCCGAGTTTCCTCAGCCTCAGCGATCAATGTCGAGCACTTCCGCCGCAGCTCCAAACTCTCTGTCTTGACAGCCTCTATTTCACGCTCGAGTGTCTCCACATGGCCCCCTCCCGCTTTTCGTTCCGCATCGACAGTGTCTCGCTCTGATTGAAGCTTGAGCTTCTGGTTGACTGCTACGATCAGCTCGAGACTCAGCTGCTGGTTCTTTTTTGCTTCGCGTTCCAATTCTTTCTCCAAATCTCTAGCGTGAGTTTGCAATTGCGCCATATCCTCGGCCAGCTTTGCCTTTTCTCGAACCAAATCGGCCATTTTCGCGCATAGATCCTCGATCTGCGTGGCTTTCTTGCTGTCGTCTTGTTGAAGCTCAAGTACTAGTTGTTCTGCTTCGATGAGTTTGTGCTCAATCTCAAACTTGGCCGCATCGAGTGCCTGGAGCTGTTGAGCCTTGTCTTGCTGAAGTTGCACGAACGCTCGTCCTAGCGAGAGCTTTTCCTGCTCGGACGCCAGCAGCTCCTTGCGGACTTCGATTTCTCCATCGAATAACGCACGATATTTGGACTTCAACGCACCCATGGCAGTCAGCAGCTTTTGTCGATCTTCTCGGAGAAGTCGATTTTCTTGAAACACTTCATCTACAGACTCATCGTCACAATTCAATTGATCAGAACCAAGGTTTGTGAGCGGAATGCTTGTGACTCCTATATGCTTTTTTGCACTGTACGTTTGTGCAGCTAGTTCGGCGAGATGACGCCAACGAAGACCCTGGATCGTTGTTGAGTTGGTGACCGGATAATTGTGAACCAAAGAGATTTTTTGAGCGAGCTGAAGTGTTGCCTTAGACCCAAGGAAATCCCCAGAAGCAATGAAGAATAGTGCCAGCGAAAGAGTTGATCCCCCTAGAGCCTCTTGGAGCAGCTGAGTCAATGCTGTGGATGCAAATGGAACTCTAGCTAACATCTCGAGAGTCTCAGAATCAAGATTTAGTAAGGGGCCACGACGCTGGAGATGGCTTCGTATACGTTTATGATCGCATTGCGCCAGCGCCTCGACGACTCGATTGAACGCCTCGATTGTGTTTAGTTGCAGAGAGCTTTCAGAAACTCGGACACTTGTCTCGGGCTGGTGCCAGGATCATTAGCTAAAGAACTTGCAAGCAAGTAAATGTGCAAATACTTACTCGAGCAAGAGGATTTGTGGCAGGCAATTCTGCGAGGTCAAAGCACGATGCCGTCTCCTGTTCTTTCCCGTCTTGATACAAAAAGTTTTGAGATACCATGATCTGCAGCGTTCTCTTCGTGAGAAACCAAGAACAGCTCTGCTAGCAAGCATAGGAACGTACACGAAGGAATACGCTGCCACCTTTGCCCTCGCTGGAATAATCGCCCACGTGCCTAGCATCTAGTCCTACCGTGATAAGTTGTTCAAAGGAGGATGCAGATCCAAGTGACGGTGACAGTGTTAAGTTTCGGATGTGCACTCCGAAAATGGGGTGGAGCTGGGGCGACAGTTTTGTTGAGAGGTAATTGATTGGTTCGTTGGCGTCACCAATACTTTCTGAAGAGGTAGACAGCAAATCCTATGCCAACGTAAGAAATGGTGAGCTAGCCCATCAAGAGTGATGCTGTGAATATATGGACACGTACAGCGATCGAGCCGTCACCGACGTCTGCAAGCGAAATTCGGAGAGTATAGCGAAGTGCGACGACGCGATCAGAGCTACTCCCACTTATCCTTGGTGGAGACCCATTCCCGAACCCAGTGGCTAGAGCGGCATACCGCGCACTTTTTGACTCTAACTCCTCGACCAAGGTCTGAAAGACCGAGCTTGCAATACTTCCACGATGAGAAGTCTCAAATAGACCATTCTTCTCGAGCGCTTTTGTCGAACCGATCGATAGCATATTCACGTTGACGCCTTCGATGCAAGAGCTCACGAGAGGTTGAATGGTGCGCTCGATAATAGCATTCTCTGTAGTCAAAGGCGGCTGAACTACACAATCGAATCGAGCACTCGCTGTCTGGAGAAAGTTAGTTGCAGGGTACACGTCAGTGAGCAAGCTACTGTATCCTACCTCATCTCCTCGCACAACATCGATGGTGCCGTTGTCACGGACACGAAGTGACGATTTATCTTCACAATTCATGTAAGTTGAAATCCTATGGATCGTCGTCATGAAGGAAAACCACTACCGGGCTTTTGAACTGGAGCACACACGAACGCGTGCACCTGATCGAATTATTGTACTTGAGCTCTTCATGCTGGGTCGCAATGCGATGCGATGTCGTTTACCTGCACTGGTATCCCGGATGGCAAGCAACGCGTCGCATCACCCATGAACACCAAAATCGTGGTTTCTACCAATGCGTCGCTTCGAAGTCAAACTTGCTGAGAAAGTGTTGCCGTAACGGCAGCATAATATCTTGACCATGAGCTCTTCAAACCTGGAAGCTCAAGTGCCAGATACCGTCGGTATTGGCGTTTACACATCGGATCTCCACAACAGCGCATCTCCAATCTCTTTGTGTGGACTTTGATCCTCATGCGCAAAGAGTTTGGTTTGAAAAACCCATCCTCAATATCAGCAACAATACAAAATCGGAGACAGTAACCTTCAACGAGGCACTCCAGCTCCATGCTTGTCATGAGAGATCCTGCGAGGACGTTTGCATCGGCGTTTGCTAGCTATCTGGAGCTTGAGTCGCGATATTTCGCCGCCGCACTCGTTCGACTAAAATGGCATCTTTCGGCTTCTTGTGCGACAGGCGCTTTCTCAAGCTTCTCAACGCCGTTATGGCCCTGATCGCCTCCGCGCTCGGTCATTTCTGAATTCGACGGCGACCCGCGAGGCCATGACGATGACGATGTCGCTCTTCCTGCCTCGCTACCTCGGCGTCTACTTCGTTGCGGCGGCCTCCATGCTCGGCTTTACGCCTGTCACGATCGCGGGCTCAGTACTTGGCTCGTACGGACAGATCCAGGTGGTGCCGACTATCGCGGCCATTTTGGCGCTGATCGTCGGCACGTTTGTCTGCTTCTTTGGCTACCGACTGCTGCGACTGACAATCTTCTTGAGCGGCTTCATGGTCGCCGGGCTGATTGCTGCCATTATCGTCGAGTTCGCATTCGCATCGTTCTCGTGGATGCCAACGGTTGAGTGGATCGCGTTCGTACTCGCTGGTATCGGAGGCGGCGTGCTCGCAGTCTTTGCCTACGCGCTCGGTGTGTTTCTTGTTGGCATGATGGCAGGCATATTCGTCGCGTTCCTGTGTCAAGTTTCATTCGCCTACGCGTTCATCCCGAGTCATCCGGGCATCATGTTTGTCATCTTCGTTGTGGTCTTCGGACTCATTGGCGGTGCATTGACGTGGAAGCTTGAGAAGCCGCTGTTGATCATGGCGACGAGCTTCATCGGTGCGACTTCAATTATCTGGGGAATCGGCTATTTCGTTGGCAAGTACCCGAATGCAGCCGACATGGAGCGATTCCGTGGTCGAAGTGGGAGCGAGTGGATCTACAACATTCCAGGGGCTTGGTGGGCGTACCTGACGGCGACTTTGCTGCTGTTTGTGATGGGAATCTGGGTGCAATGGCGTCGGTCTAGCAAGGGAATTCGCCACCGCAGCGTGCACGACAAGCGAGACAAAAACACAAGCTACGAACGAGCCGATACCAACGAAGGGTCCTACCGCCGCTCCGAAACTCCGCTTCCGACTACTTCTAGCTTCGGCACTGAAGAGACTGCAACGAAGAAAACAGCGTACGGACGAACGACACAAACCAACCGTACCGAGTGAGCGATTCGACGAAGCGAGCTCCAGCGTGAGGACAACGCAACTCCGAAATGATTTGATGCGTGTTTCTCACCACTTTCGTGTGACTTCAACAACATTGTTTCTCATTCATTGTGAGCTCATTTCGTTCGAGCTTGTTGTACAGTGACTAGATTTGCTACAGATCGAATGTGACGTCGTCGAGCCCAGGAGTTGCAAGGTGGTGGTGCTTTGTACTACTGCGGTCTATATGCTATTGATTGCCCCACGATGGTAGAGACCACGAAGATTCTGACAGCATTGCAACCGGATCAAATATGACCCTGGGCTCGACTGCGCGCCGTCAGTCCTCTCCCGACGGGCGAGTTGACGCCGCAGACAGCAAAGAAAAGGCGAATGACCGATACACGCCACGCCCTGGGGCGTCCTTCGTCCGCTTGCGCGACTGCCGCTTCGTGCGGACTCGTATGTGCATGTGCCGTGACGCAGTGCGTGCAAAACGACAGCTTGGACAACACGAGACCATCCTGAGGTGTGAAGAACGCCATCTTCTCACGAACGCGGCACGAGTAGCACACGACACCAAAGCACAAGCGGCAAACGCTCTTGCGGCGGTCTGCAAGCGCACCTAGAATACCCGTCGTGCTTCTTACCCGGCCGCAGGTGACGCATGCAGCAGGACCAACGCATCGAGGCTCGTCCGGCAGCTTCATCAGTGTGTTGGCGAGCTTCTTCATTTGCCCGCAGTGCACACTCTTGGAGGCGTTGAGCATCATCTCTGCTGCGCCGTGAACGACAAGGACTCGCGGCAAATCCCGTCCGCCGACGTCGAACGTAGCAGTAGCAAACACCTCGATCTCGTCCGTGTTGGTCTGTCGGTAGAACGCGCAGTGAGCGACTCTGGCTCGGATGCAAGACGAAGACATGGAGCTCGTCTCGGGGAACTCGATCGAGTGGACGGCGTGGTATCCGATACGCTCGCCATTTGTGAAGCTGAGGACTCCCGTCGCCTCGAGCAACACAGCGTCGCGGTTCTTGAACAGCTTGGCCGACCCGCGGCGGTCCAGCTTCAGCCACTTGACAGTCACCGAGCGGAACGGGTCGGAAGTCTTCGGGTGCACAATCGTTGCTAGCAAGGCTGCGTTCTCCAGGTCAGGGCCGACGTAAGCAGCTCGCACGCGCATCATATCGACCGACGGACTGGTGACACCGAGCATGAGGTCGTCCAGCTGTCCTGTGATCGATCCTACGGCAAGGAGCTCTGGGAAATCCCCCTCCGAGACGTTGTGAGCGGTGTAGGTAGCTGTGAGGTCCGTGGGAGAAGCGCGGCGTCTAGATGCAGAGTGTCGCGAGGCGTAAGCGTGGAGGTCATCGCGAGACTTGACATGCTTCCAGTCTGCGTCCTTGACGGATCGACCGTCGATCGCCACGAAGCTCTCGTACTTGCGGAAAGAGCCCTCGACGAACGCGTTGGCAAAAGCTAACAGCCCCTCGCGGTCGTGCGCAGACACCTCGAGGTCGCGGTACTGCGGGCGGCTAATGAAGCGAGGCTTGCCCATTGCAGCGAAGGGCTTGGTACCCACTTGAGGGGTCAGCGGCAAAAGCCTGAATGGCTTGCATCAACGAGTACGTACGTGCAAGACGAGAGGGAACAGGAGAGAGCAAGTACTGTGCGCGTAGCGTATACGCATCCTTCACCAGCGCCGAGTGGAGCTGGACAGTTCAACGAGGTCAAGAGACCGGCGGGCAAGACCACGCATCATCTCGAAATGTGGCTGGGAGGACAGCGTCAAAGCCCAAGATTTGTGATGGGGCTGTTGACTCCACTGCGATTTGCAGACTCTCTCGACAAACCGGAGGTCCATGTCTCTGGGACGCACAGTTTACGGGTTTCGGTGGGCCGACACTTTCTTGTCGACCGAGATGGAGCGTGGACTAATGGCCACTGCAAATCCGTAAGTGGCGCATTGCCTTCAGGATCCGCTCATGACAAGGTCAGATTCGTTCATGTGTCAGTGATGATCATAGGCGGCGTGACTAGAAGCAGTCCTTTCCAATCTTGGTGTGGGCATCAACTCGCGCGTGGCCAATCTATTACGAAACATCAAGTCGAATCGAGCATCACGGCTCGCTCGGGGTGTCCGACTTTTCCGACAATATTCACAGCGCTGTCGAGCACGGCGCGGAGGTCCTCCTTCTCCAATATGGCACCATTCCCATCTCCTCGCACAGCCATTGTCGCCTCCTGGCGAAGAACTGCGCGGTCCACAATCCCACGAACCATCGAGTCGTCAAGTTCCAGCGTCGCAGGCGTCGGGAGGTTGAAGCGAGATGACACATAGCGCAGCCATGCAGCCACCGATGCGCCTTGGAAGCCACTGGCAGCAGTCAGACGATCGGTTGTGCGCTCCAGCTTATCCTTGAGGCTCGTCGAAGAACTCATCGCCCGCGTTGTCCTCGGCCAACTTTGCGTACTGGTCGAATACAAACGGCAAGAAGGCCGAGGAGATCTGCGCATGCGGTAAGTCGGAGATACCACCCATGGCCACTGCGATCGCGTGTGCTCCACCACAGCCCGACGAGTTGGCGGCAAAGCCGCCCAGCATGCTTGCGAGCGCGAGCTTCTCGCGCATATCGACGCTCTTGAGGTCGATTTTGCCTTCCACAAGCGGCGTCGCGAGTGCAGCTGCCACCACTTCAATTCCCTGGAGCGCGAGCGCCTCTGTCGCCGGGTCTGCGCACCCGAGCAAGTAGGACTCGATGCACTGGCCCAGCGCTGTGAGCGCTCCCTGCACAGTGGGCACCAGCGGCACGCTAAGAGCTAGCATCGGATCCACGATCACGACCTGCGTGAATACAAGCAGCATTTCGTTGAGCACGCAATGCTGATGATAGAGCATCGCGACAGTGTCTCGCACCTCGGGAAGGATCGGCACCGGAGACAGCGACTGCTTCAGGTCCTCGTCCTCGTCCAGCACGAGCGCTTGCGTGGACACCTCAGCGCCTGATCCTGCAATCGTCGGTACAATGAAGTGCGGCATCGCAGGCTGCAGATCTCCCGCTTCTCCCTGTAAAGTTGGTCACGTGCGTCCCCCGTCACCACGCTGCGCTCCTCAACCCACGTCTCCAACAAAAAAAAAGCTCTCCACCTTGAGCAGCTCCTTGACGTCGACGTCGTTGGCGAGCAGCAGCGCGATGCTGCGCGCCATGTCGGCCGCGCTGCCGCCTCCAAACGCGAGCACCCCATCCGCGCCGACCCGCACGGCCGTGTCGAGCCCCAGCTCGACGCTCTCGGCCGTGGCGCAGTCGCGCGGCAGCGTGAACTGGAAGGCCGGGATGCCCGCCTGCATGAGCAGGAACTCGGCGTACTGCGTGCGGCTGGCCGCGCCGGCGTCGCGGTCGCGCACCACCAGCATTTTGCTCACGCCGGCGCCGCGCGCCGCCGGCCCCAGCAGCTCCGCGGCCGCCTTGGCGCCCAGCGCCACGCGCATCGGCTGCCCAGAGGCGCTCAGCTGGCCTGCGGACACGTCGAACTTGGTGCTGAGGCCGCGCGCGAGCGCTGCGGGGCTTGTGGCGAGCGGCAGGCGCCGGCCGCGCACCACCATGGCCTGCATCATGATGCTCGGCCGTTTCAAAGTGACCGGCGAGGAGCTCCTGACACGCGAGATATATGTCTTACAGAAGGGTATATGAAGTGACAGGTGATTTAGACAGGAATATACGGTCGTGGGGTAGTTGTTGATGGAGGGTATTAGAAGGTGGTGAAAGAGGGAGTGGGTGCAGGTCGTGCATTTATAGCGGAGCGTAAAAGGCAACTTGTGGCAATGAGCGGAAGTGGATGGATTCTTTTCATTTTCAAATTACCAAGTGGGCGGAGCTCTGCTCCAGCGAAGAGCACGCGGTTTAGAGGAGGTTGTAGGTGGCGCAGCCGTCGGTAGAGGTGACGGCAGAGGTGTACTCGACGCCGTCGGTGGTTGAGAAGCCTGTTGGGATCCACGAGCCGATCACCTTGTCCTGACCCTGCAGCAGGTACGCGTTGTTCGTCACGGGCTCCTTGGAGCCAAAGTACGTGCACGCCTTCTGGTAGAAGCCGTTGATGCACGTGGTGTTGCTCTTGAGGCGGTTGTTGGTGTCCACGACGCCGTCGCGCACCGTGTCCAGCATCTCGCAGTCGCCATCCGAGTCACCCGACGAGTACACCGGAGCCTTCTCGTTGTGCGACTGCTTGATGATACTCGTCACGATCGTGGCCTTGCCCGGACCCCAAGTGATCGGGTAGTTGTCGATCAGGTCGCCCGTGAACTTGCCGGCGTCATCAAACGTGAAGCGCACGCCGAACACGTTCGTGTTGGGAACGAGGTAGGTGAGGCCCTGGAGGTTTCCTGCCTCCTCAGCGAAGATCTGGGGCGACGCGCTGATGATGTACACATCCACGCCGTGGTCGCGGAGCGCACGCATGGTCGTCTCCTGGCCGTTGAACGGACGCAGACCGGTCGTGTAGCTGCCCTCGACCTGCAGATCGCCCGTCGACGTGTACGTCGGCGCATCCAGCGCAGCCGCCAGATTGGAGCGGAGGCTGGCCTTGATCATCGTGCGGATCTCCGCCTCGGTCATGCCCACGAGCATCTGCGGGAAGATGGTCATGGCGATGTTCATGGCGCACTGCAGGTGGTCGTTGCCGCCGTCCATGGCCTCCATGCCGAACGACAGGAACGAGAACTTGGCGCGGAAGTTGGCGTACTCAGTCGTGCTCTTGGCCTCCTCGAGCGACACCGGCGTGCCCGAGGTCAGGTTGTAGTACGGACCGATGTACGAGTCGTACAGCACCTTGTAGTCGGCGGCCGTCGAGCTCAGCGCCGTGGCGAGCGTAACGTCGTTGCCATTGACATCCGTACCGAGCACCGAGCTGGTGCCGTTCACGAGGCACTCGTCACTAGAGGTCGCGTTGTAGCCGAGAGCGAACACCGTCGCGAACTGGTCGGGTGTGAGGCGGAAGTCCAGGTTGTCCACCTGGTAGTACACCGACGTGTACGAGATGTCGCCGAACATGCACGTGTTGTCCCAGTCGAAGACGGCGTAGGCCTCGCCATCAGCACGAACGTTGGCAATGTTGGCGAGGAAGTCTGCTGACGACGCCGTTGTTGTAGTCGGAGGCCTCGGCGGCGATGAACGAGGTGTTGGACGACGAAGCAGCCGCGCGAGCAGCGAGCATCGCCGTGGAGAGCACAGGCAGCGCGGACGATCGAGCCACAGGAGAGCACCATCGTCGAGTACTGGCTTGGAGAGGCGTGGAGTAGCTTGCAGATGTGTCCGAGGCCTAGCCGGTTGCGAAATGACCGTGGGTGGCGGTGGCAGCCTCCACAGAACAGCTGATCTCGTCGAGTCCCTTTTCGACGCAGCCAGGAAACGCGGTATCTGATGTACGCATTGTTGGACTCTCTGGCAGGGCCCATCAACTGTGGAGTCCTCAGACACCACCTCTCTTCGCGCGAGTAACATATCGCATCTCCCGCCGCCATCCGTACAGTTTAGCCGCGGGGCATGCAAGTGATGGCTGTCGTGTGAAGGCACAATGAGACCTGAGCAAGGACGGCCAGGAATGAGACGGTCGACGGCACGTCGGCCTCGGAGATTCTGCTCGCATAAAGCTCATGGCCGACACCTTGGGCTCATTGAGCGCCGCCAGAGCGTCAAACACGCACGAATCCGCCACGCACGCGGTCAATTCCCGCGTGGCACGGCGTCAAGGATGGGCGACGCGCAGAGAGGGGCGCGTCACACGCCCATTTTCTGAAGCAGCGGAATGCTTGCTCAGCGGCCCAGGCTCTGCTGCTCACAACGCGGGCCGCAATCAGCGACGCAACCGCAAGCAAAGTCTACAGCTCATTGCAGGTGGCTGGAGTCGATGGAGCCAACCGGTACCCCACTTGCTGCCAAGCTCGAGGCTTCATGCAGAACGGAATTCCGGTCTTTCACGACGCATGATACCTCCATGAGACGGTCGCCGTGCTCACCTGGAAAAACTCGTTGAAGCTCATTTCGATTGAGATTCGCGTGCCTTGGGCCTTGTGCGAAGAAAGTAGAGGGGAGGTGGCGTGAATCCCGCCGGTGGAGACGTCCTGTTCCTGCTCGGCATGACAAAGAGCGAGGAGGAGCCATCGGCCTGTTTTCTGAAGCAGAGGTGGATCTCACTGTGGATCTCATGGAACTGGATGTCAAGCAGAGCCTTGAAGGTGATTCATTACATGTACAGCAACTTTTCATGAAAAAGACTCGATGATCTCTAGGTGCTCATGAGGTTGTACGCCGCGCAGCTGTCCGTGGAGGTCACACCCGACGTGTACTCGACGCCATCCTTGGTCGTGAAACCCGAGGGGATCCACGTGCCGATGACCTTGTCCTGACCTTGCAGCAGGTACGCGTTGTTCGTCACGGGCTCGGTCGTGTCGAAGTACGTGCAAGCCTTCTCATAGTACTCGTAGATGCACGTGGTGTTGCTCATGAGGCGATTGTTAACGTCCACGACACCGTCACGGACAGTAGCAAGCATCTCGCAGTCGCCGTCCGAGTCACCCGACGAGTACACCGGAGCCTTCTCGTTGTGAAGCTGCTGCAAGATGCTCGTGACGACCGTAGGCCTTGCCCGGACCCCACGTGATCGGGTAGTTGTCGACCAGCTCGCCCGTGAACTTTCCAGCATCGTCAAACGTAAAGCGCACACCGAATACGTTCGAGTGCGGGACAAGGTATGTGAGTCCCTGCAGGTGAGCTGCCTCCTCGGCGTAGATTTGCGGCGACGCACTGATGATGTACACCTCGACTCCGTGGTCGCGAAGCGCGCGCATCGTGGCTTCCTGGCCGTTGAACGCGCGGAGACCGGTCGTGTAGTCACCTTCAACCTGCAGGTCGCCCGTCGACGTGTATGTGGGTGCAGTCAGCGCGTATGCGAGGTTCCACCGGATGCTCGCCTTGATCATCGTGCGGATCTCGTCCTCGGTCATGCCAACTTGCATCTGCGGGAAGACAACCGCAGCGTTCACCAATGAACAAGACGAGTACTCGTTGCCTCCATCCAGGTCTTGCAGACCGGTGGCCAGGAACATGAGCTTCGCACGGAAGTTGGCAAACTCGGTAGTGTTCTTGGCCTCCTCGAGCGACACCGGCGTGCCCGAGGTCAGGTTGTAGTACGGGCCGATATACGAGTCATACAGCACCGTGTAGTCGCGCAACTGTCGAGTTGATTGCGGTCGCGACCGTGACATCGTTACCGTTCACATCCGTGCCAAGCACCGAGTTGGTGCCGTTCACGAGACATCCGTCACTCGAGGTCTCGTTGTATCCAAGCGCGAAGGCTGTGGCAAACTGGTCGGGCGTGAGACGGAAGTCCAGGTTGTCTACTTGGTAGTACACCGAAGTGTACTGGATGTCGCCGAACATGCACGTGTTGTCCCAGTCAAAGACGGCGTACGCCTCACCATCGGCGCGGACGCTGGCGACGTTGGCGAGGAAGTTGCTTACGACGCCGTTGTTGTAGTCGGAGGCCTCAGCAGCGATGAATGAGGTGTTGGTAGCTGCGACCTTATGGGTGGCGAGCATCGCCGTGGAGAGCACAGCAGCGCGGACGATCGAGCCACAGGAGAGCACCATCGTATCGTAGCTAGTTGTGAGGCGCGCGGTCGATTGAGAAGTGAGCCCGACATTGGAGCGAGGAGGTTGATATGACAGACAGAAGGACACTCATCTTCCAAGCGCAGCAAATCGCTGACCTACATGCACCCCAACCATACGGTTCCCATGGTGTCCAAGCAGACAGCAACGACAACAGACAGTTTGGATCATTTTGACTCTATCGTGACTGAATGCGTTACCCATCGTCGACGCGCGTCGCGTCGGGCGCTTGGTCGATCCTTTGAAGGGCTCCGGATCTACCCGATTGCGCTGGTTGCTGAGATGATATGGATACAAACTGTCACACATTTCGCAGTAACGAGTGTGCACGCATGCATTTGTGCATCGAGCGGCGTTAGCTTACATTCAACTCGAGTATTTGTCTAGATGTTATCCTATAATGCTGAGCCGGTGCAATCATCGAGGTGAAGACCACTCAAAATATGACAACGCAGCAGCTCTATCATCCGGCATTTACAATTCATTTCTGATCAGCCACGCGAAGCTCACGACATCCATTACCACTGAAATGCTCGTGCATCCTCGAAGCGGTCGTGAACCCCGGGTACTTGCTAAGTTTCTTACCTCAAGCTTTGCACTGACAGTATAATTTCATGTAGAGCAAAAGGCACAGCCTTGGGACACGAGAGTAATGTTTCTTTCTGCACGCGTTTAACAGAAACAGGAAGTTGGACGTGAGCACATTTGTATTCCGGGTTGTCGTGATGTATTGACTTCACTCAGGTTGGCTACGGAGACCTTTTCTTCTCTCAAGTCCGTGGTATGTCTATGAAGAGACGGAGAAACTACCTCGAAATCAGCATACATGGATCACATTCCAGTCATTTCGCCGTACCAGCAATCGCGCATCTGAATGTAAGGTTTGATTTTGTCCGTCGACGAAACTTTTCCAACGTCTGGAGCTGTAGATACCAACCCTTACACTTCGCTCATTTAGATGCGGATCTGTACGAGCCCAAGGTGGAAGGACGGTTCCTATGGACGAAGTGCACACATTCGGGCGTGCAATCGCGAACGTTTCTCACCTTCTATAGTATGAGCGCGCGAGCGATAGACCTACAGAATTTGCTGCCATCCTTTCCACTTCGTCAGCTCGTGTCAACGAGTAGGGACACAGACTGTAGGGCACTGAGAATGACGACATGGCAATTTGCCTGAACTGCTACCAAGCAAAAGATTGTCACCACGATGGGTAAAGCGAGCGAATATACTCGGTAATTAGAAGAAAATGCTGGGTTCTGAAAAAACATGTACTAAGTGAGCGTCGATGGTGACTGCAGTCGTCTCTCATTTGACGCTTCTTGTGTTTGGCGTTTATAGGAAATGGGAGATCTTGAGGCAGATCATCGACATGCGGGCAAGGAACTGCGCTTGGCGATTGTAGTTCTCAAATGGAGATGGAGTTGACAACTATCGGTATTCAGCAAAACAAAATACTCAATTGATGGAAGATACAATACAAACGACAAACACACCAACGGATATTACAAGAGTTACACGGCACGAATTTCAAACTGAGTCTTAGTACCGGGTGGCCGACGAGCTGCTGTGCGTGCTGAGTAGATTCTCGCGCATTTCCTTGGCTCGAGCGGGAGTTCGTGGGCGAGAGTCCAGTCGCGGCTTGACGACCATGAAAAAGTACACTGAACCCAGCGCGAAGACGACAATCGATCCGACGATGGAGGCGAGAAAGTCTGTGCTCGATGCTCCCGAGTAGATGATTGCAACGAGACAAACGATGACCATAAACTGACACAGAATTGCTCCAGGTACTCCGAATGGACTGCGGTACGGACGGTGGCGGTTTGGCTGTTTCGCCCGCAACGTGATGAACGACGCGAGTTGGAAAGTGTAAGACACCAACGCACCAATGAGAGCAAAGTTGATGAGTACGCTTCCGAGCCGTGCATCTCCGATGGCGAAATGCAGAATGGCTGCGATAACAACGCTTGTCGTACCACCAAGGATCAGAGCCATGTACGCCGAGCCGCGTGTCGGATGCACTTTGGTCAGAATTTCAGGGAAAAAGCCATCTCGAGCGATTGCGAAGAGCAAACGACCCATGCAAAACACAAACGAATGCGTGCTGGATATGATTCCAACGAGCGTAATCCATGTGAAGTAAGAGAGCGTCGTGGTGTCTCCAAAGACACTCTTGTAGCCGAGCACCAGGGGAGCCGAAGAAGCAAGCACACCAGTGGCACCGGGTTCAATGAGCGAGCTGCATGTAGACGTCGCGACGGCGTAGAACATAAGGGTGGCAAATGATGCAAGGAGTCCTCGTGGCATATTCTTCTCAGGCTCGATAGTCTCTTCCACAGCTAGTGGCAGCTCTTCAATGCCAAAGTAGAACCACAAACCGAAAGAGATACCTTGGATCGTGTCGCTCCAGGTCGTAAATTGCCAATCTTGCTGAACAACCCACCTGTTGTAGTCGAGTTTGGTTGCTGCACCAATGTAAAAGATGATGAGAATCAGTGACGAAATGGCCGTCGCAGCTACTTGAAACTTGAAAGACGCCTCGACGCCTAGCACATTGAGCCCCACAAAGAAAGCACCAAAGGCCTAGCCACCACAGTGGACTGTAGTCGGAGGCGATTCCAAAGAGGGCGTCGAGGTACAAGTAGATCATGTACAGAGTTGTCGCGACCGTCACAAGGACTTTCATGGTCTCGGCGAGCCCAGCGAAGAAAGCACAACGAGGTCCAAGTGCGTGAAGCGAAAAGATGTAGGGGCCACCTCCAGCTGGAATCATCGACGACATCTCGGCGATCGAGAAGGCAAGCAGTACGTAAAGCACTGTCACGAAAGCCAGAATGACGAGCAGTCCGTCGAAGCCCGCCACGAGAGTAGATTGCCAGCCGTAGAAATCACCACCGATAACTGCACCGACACCGAGCGCCCACAGATGCGGCACCTTGGCGTATCGATGAGCCCCGCTCTCCCCTCCAGCTTCGATGTTGATGGACACAGAGCTGTCAGGCATTCCGATCGGCTCTTGCGTCTTCTGGGAACTTGTAAGCTGGTGTGACCACCTAAGATCAAATCGAGAAGTGAGGCTCGCTCGAAGTGCGAATGTTCAAGCGGCTTGCGACTGCTGGTTACCGAGAGGACCTCCTCAGTGAGTTGCGGAGAACTACAAGAGGATAGTTTTGGCGAGTCCTCAATGAGAAAGTATGTCGATTCGGGACAGAGCGCGAGGTTGAAGTCACCGCGCTCGTGAGAAGGTCGCTATCAAAAGAGAAAGCGCTCCAGAACGATGGAACTGCAAGAGCATTTGACGACTGGGTTTCTTGAAAGTTGCATCATTTGGGTTGTCCTGCCCAGACTTCAAAGCTGGCAAAGTTTGCAGCATGTCTAGGCTGATCTATTGGCGCAGTTTCTAGCGATTGAAAAGGGTTGCCGTCCCGAGCACGATTCTACGTCCAAGGAGACTGCTGCCACCGTACTAGATTGTAGGAAACCATAGTTTGCATAGGGTGAGGCACCACCAGGAAAGTTTGCCTTCAACGCCGGCACGCATGGTGATCAACCCGCTCATCTCGCACCATTCGACCAATCAGCTGCAAGCAGATCCTGGCAGGAGATTGGGGCTGTTCAGGTGTTTGCGGGACTCACACGTTTGCAGGTAATCATAGTCTGAAGGAACAGTTCGCCTCCAGAGCATCTATACTTTTATTGGTCTCCATGATCAACTTGAAAGATCAAGTTTCTTGTTGCACAGCAAGAAGAAAGCGAAGTGCTGCCTCATTGTGCCACAGATAATTTCATTCGATTGAAAAACGAAAAGCTAAATACTACATCGTTGCCGTCCCGAAAACACTTCTCCTTGCCTCAAACCATTCACACCTTTAGTGGCGGTTCGCCGACGAGTTGCTCTGCATGCTGAGCAGGTTCTCGCGCATCTCCTTGGCACGAGCAGGCGTCTTGGGTCCAGCGTCGAGTCGCGGCTTCACGGCCTGGAAGAAGTAAACGGTACCGAGCGCAAAGATGATGATTGTACCAATGATCGGGAAGAGGAAGTCGGTGCTTGAGATGCCAGTGTAAACAATCGACACGAGGGAGATCGCGACGAGAACAAGGCAAACCACAGCTCCAGTCACGCCGAACGGGCTGCGGTACGGCCGGTGGCGGTTCGGCTGCTTCACTCGCAGCATGATGAACGAGACAAGCTGGAAGGTGTACGAGATGAGACCGCCGAGGAGCGAGAAGTTGACAAGCACGGTACCCAGGCGCGCGTCGCCGATGGCAAAGTGCAGGATAATGTCAACCGCAAAAGCCAGTACACCGCCAATCGCGAGAGCCATGTACGCCGAGCCGCGAGTCGGGTGCACCTTGGTCAGGATCTCGGGGAAGTAGCCGTCACGAGCGATGGCGAAAAGGAGGCGGCCCATGCAGAACACGAACGAGTGCAAACTCGAAATGAAACCGAACACCGTGATCCACGTGAAGTACGACAGCGTGGTGGTGTCACCGAAGACGCTCTTGTATCCGTCCACGAGCGGAGCAGACGAAGCGAGCATGCCGGTTGCACCAGGCGAAATCAGCGTACTGAAGATGGCCGTGGCGTACGAGAGGACGAAGAGGGTGGAGATCGAAGCAATCAGACCACGAGGCATGTTCTTCTCGGGCTCAATGGTCTCCTCCACGGCGAGCGGGAGCTCTTCAATGCCAAAGTAGAACCAAAGGCCGAACGAGATGCCCTGAATCGCATCGCCCCACGACGTGTACTCCCAGTCCTGCTGGGCGACCCACTTGTTGTAGTCGAGCTGGGTTGCAGCTCCACAGTAGAAGATCAAAAGCATGAGCACCGAGACGACCGACGCAAACACCTGGAACTTGAATGACGCCTCAACACCGAGGGCGTTGAGTCCCACAAAGAAAGCGGCGAGTCCAGCCCACCACAGCGGACCGTAGTCAGAGCCAATTCCAAAGAGGGCGTCCAGGTACAGGTAGACGACGTAGAATGTTGACCCGACTGTGACGACGACTTTCATAGACTCGGCGAGACCGGCGAAGAAGGCAGCACGAGGACCAAGACCATGGAGCGTGAAGACGTAGGGACCACCTCCCGCTGGGATCATCGACGACATCTCGGCAATCGAGAAGCACAGCAGCACGTAGAGCACCGTCACAAAGGCGATGATGATGAGCATGCCGTTGAAGCCGGCCGAGAGCGTAGCTTGCCAGCCGTAGAAGTCACCGCCGATGACGCAGCCAACGCCGAGAGCCACCAGATGGGGGACCTTGGCATAGCGGTGGCCTTCGCCTTCACCGGCGTCGATGTTGATGGAAACGGAGCTCTCCGGCATGCTTGGTCTAGCTGGAGGTTGTTGTCCGAGTGACCGAAGGAGCGCAAGTTGGAAAGTGAGACGGCGGTAAGAGTGCAAAGCGATCTCAAAAGGCTGTGGGCATTGCAAGTGTCTGCTGGAGTCTGCCAGTCTCAGAGAGGAGACCAGTTGACTCGAGAGCTCTCCATGAAGCGGGCGAGGTACAGTACTTGAGCACGAAAGCGCGACCGCAGTTGTATGAGATTGAGTATGGTGCCACGAAGGACACACACCAAGAACGAGTGACGAGCCTCGAGTCACAGCCGAATCAGCCTATCGAGACTCTCGATTTGAGCGAGGTACGAGCTGGAGAGGAGACAGTGGCGTGGCTTTCGCAGTGCACATTGAGGTCGTTGGAGTATCGAGGACTCGGTGAGACTATGGTGAAGAAGAGGATAGATGCTCTGCTGCATTCTAAGTGAGCCGTCCACAGTTTACTCTATGGCCTGCTCACACGGTGTGAGCTGCGGAGCTGTGAAGTGCACCAAAGCACGACAGTACACTGGGCTTGAGTATTCTGCTGACTTTTGCCTCCACGCTTACCGTCGTCTACAAGCGTGATAGCGTTATCGAAGTAGGAGCGTGTTGGCGCTGCTCGTCGCAGTGATAAAATGCGCACAACTAACGACCCTTTTGCTGGTGCTATCAAGCTGCGATGAAAGCAAACCATGCAAGACCACGCTTGCCGCCGTTTAACAGCAGCTACAACGTGTATCCTTGCATTTTAGCCCACTGGTTGGTCTGCGCTGCATATCGGCAAAGAAACGAAGCGAGTGTTTAACGATGGAGGTTTTGGTTTCAAGTGGGCACTGCTGCGCTCCTCGACGCCACCTTTGTTTACCGCAAAGGGATCGCCGCGCAGCCGAGGCCCGACAAGGTACGACGCAACCACGATCGCGAGTGATTGAGAAACCAGGGCTGCAGCGTTGTGCTTGCGCCCGATAGGCCGATGCATCGATGACGCCGACACGCGTCAGCGCAGCGAGCGAAAGTGTGGAGCCTCACGGCATCGGACGATGCATTTGGGTGCTGGTGTTGCAGTCGCCGTCGCGGTGAAGATCTACATCGGCGGGACTTCGGTGATTGGGTGCGCGTCACGCAGGACTCGACCAATGAACTCGCGCGACAGTCTCATTTGGCGACTAGAGGAGGGGATGGGGTCGTTTATGGGACTCGTGCCGGTGCAGGCAATCAGGAGACTCATCCCTGGCTCACGTCACTGGTCAAGTGTCAATTCGAATGAGAAGAGGGAGGGGTATCACTGATCTCAAGTGCTTTGCGGCCACTGCTCTGAAACACCAACAATTGCATTGAGCAGAATATCGGAAAGCGCAGGCTGTTAGCAGCAGATCAGAGACCAGCTCAACGGAATGCCAAGTGGTCACTGTTCAAACCGCTCCGACGCGCAGGGACACAAGCCCGAGCCAAGACAGGCAACACGAAGTATCCACGCATCCAAGTAGACCTTGATACATCCCAATCATGATGGACTCGCCTGTTTTTCTCGTGCTCTGTTGTGCGCCATCATGGATTGCCCAAGCGGCTGTGTACTGTAGAGCTCGCTGCGCGGGCATAGAGACGCAACTCCTTGCCTCCACTTGCTGATCGCAGTGAGCACTTTCGTTCGTTTCACTCCGTTTCACCTCGTTTCACCCCATGTCCGCTCTTCACTTGTCTAGAGCGGAGCTTGGACCAACCTGGGCTCGTCGGCGCCTGATCCAGTGCTCCTTCCTCACGCTCGGGAATGATCACTTCCACTTTTGCCTCCACCGGCGCATCTACTAGCCCTCCACACGAAGCTATCGACCCGATCCGATGAGCTGCTGCCAGAACGAAGCTTCACCTGCGCCAGTTGCCACTGTGCTCCACCCGCTGGACCCGATCACCGCCGATGAAATCGTCACCGTCAAGCAAGTGCTCGCGGACGCCGGGTACTCGGGCGACGCCGTACGCTACTCGTATGTGATGCTGCGCGAGCCCGACCACGCGACTCTTGCTGCCTTTACACCTGGAAGTCCCATCCCAGTTCGTGAGATTGGTGTCGTGCTGCTCAACCTCGAGACCAACACTGCTCGCCAGACCGTGGTGGATGTTCTGGCGCGCAAAGTAATCGTTGATAAGCAGCTGAACCCTGCAACGGATGGCTGGGGTCCAGTTCTGGACCAGGACTACGTCGATGCTGAGACCATCACCAAGGCTGATCCCGGCTACGTGGAGGCTCTGGCTCGCCGCGGCATCACGGACTTGAGCCTCGTGCGTGGCGTTCCGCTTTCTGCTGGTGTGTTCACCGACCAGTACGGCGACGAGTCTGGTCGCCGCATGATCCGTGTGCTGAGCTATCACGCCACAGAGGGCACGCACTCCATGTTTGCACACCCGATCGATGGGATTGTTGCACACGTCGACCTGACGAACCGCAAGGTGCTGAAGCTCATTGACACGGGCTACCCACACATCCCCCAGGACTCGGGCGACTACCTCGACCCGAAGGTCTCGGGCGAGATGCGCACCAACATGAAGCCTCTGCATATTACCCAGCCCGAAGGAGCGAGCTTCACGGTTGAAAACAATGTGCTCTCGTGGCAGAACTGGGAGGTCCGCATCGGCTTTAACGGTCGTGAAGGCCTCACGCTCCACGACGTGTCACTCCGCGACCGCGACCACAACGGAGAGAAGCGCAAGATCCTCAACCGTGCCTCCGTCTCCGAGATGGTCGTTCCTTACGGAGAGCCGTCGCCGACGCATGAGTGGCAGAACTACTTTGATGCCGGCGAGTACCAATTCGGTCGCCTTGCCAACTCGTTGGTGCTCGGATGTGACTGTCTTGGCCAGATTCACTACCTGGATGCGACTCTCGTCGACGACTTCTGCAAGCCTTTTGTTATCAAGAACGCGGTGTGCATCCACGAGGAAGACTTCGGTACGCTATGGAAGCACACGGACTACTACACGCGCCAGGGAACGGTTCGTCGCCAGCGCCGCCTTGTCATCTCGTTCTTCGTCACCGTCGGTAACTACGACTACGGATTCTACTGGTACCTGTACCTAGACGGCAAGATCGAGCTGGAGTGCAAGGCTACCGGCATTGTGTTCACGTCAGGCCACCCTGGTGGCAAGGACTACGAGTTTGCGACTGAGATGGCCCCTCGCCTTGGAGCTCCTTGCCACCAGCACATGTTCTCAGCTCGTCTGGATGTCGCAATCGACGGTGGCAAGTGCCACGTTGACGAGCTCCAAGTGCAGCGTCTGCCAAAGTCGCCAGAGAACCCGGTCGGTAACGCCTTCAAGCGCATTACGACTCGCTTGACCACCGAGAGCGAGGCTCAGCGCGAAGCTGACAACACCAAGGGCCGTGTGTGGCTTGTTGGCTCGAGCGAGAAGGTGAACTGTGTCGGAAACCCGACGGCTTACGTTCTCATTCCTGAAGGTCAACCTCTACTCGCCGCTGCTGATGACTCCTCGATCAGCAAGCGTGCAGGTTTTGCGAAAAAGCACCTGTGGGTCACGAAGTACGAGCGCGACGAGATGTGGGCGGCTGGATACACGCCGAACCAGCATCCTGGCGGCGCTGGCTTGCCCGAGTACGTCAAGGGCAACCGCAATGTCGACGGCGAGGACATTGTCGTGTGGCACACGTTCGGTCTGACGCACTTCCCTCGCCCGGAGGATTGGCCGATCATGCCGGTCGACTACGCGGGTTTCGCCTTCAAGCCTGAAGGCTTCTTCGACCGCAACCCGACGCTCGACGTCCCTGAGGACCCGAATGGCAAGCAGCACTCGAAGCGATGCTGCCCGTAAGTATCAAGTGGGTTGTAGTGCCCTCATAAATGTGGCAGTCGGTCGTATATATCGTTTTGAACGTTGTTCTCATGCTCACCTATACTATCGTTTGACGAAGACATGGTCAATCTGAAGGCCCGACACCTCGAACTCGGAGTGGGCGTGAGCCTGCTCCGAGAAAAACCGACCGCTTCGATTCGAGCTCGCCCCACGACTGCAGTTGCCACAGGCGCTGAGAAGCGACTGGCACAAACACAAACAGACCGCAGACCTAAAAGCAGTGGTGGGTCTATTCGACCTAACAAACCAAAGCGAGGAGGCGCAAATGCTTGATGCCGGACAGGAAAGGAAAGGATCCCATTCGTGCCATTGAAGAGATTCAATCAAGATTTTTGTCCGGCGTCTGGCGATCCATTCCGCACTACAAGCTGTTCATTCGACCTGATGGAGGTATATACAGTAGTTGACTGTGGATTTATCTTTCGAGACGTTGAGGAGCTGCACAACGTACAACGTACATCCAAACGGAGGGAGCCCCATTCATCTCCAACACATCACAAGACTTCGTAAATGCTGTGCAGTAATTGCTGCTCTGCATCACATTGAATGGCGGACGATTGGTGCAGCTCGTCCACGCCTTTGCCGTGTGATAAATAGTGGAAGAACTCGAGCCCAAGCTTGTGGCGTCGAGAAACACAACACCGGCTCAAGCGTGATTAGAGCAGCTCGTTCCAAGTCCTTCGTCCAGTCGTGCGGTCGGCTCTTCCACGAGCATTGACACCGAGTCCTTGATGGACGTGCGCCGCCACCAAACAGGATAGCCGAGGCATCCCAGCTGCGCCTGAGCAACCGAGAGCGATTATACTTGACTAAAATATGTCTGTTCGACTAATGATGATGCGCTCGCGCGAGCCATTTAGTTTAGTCATGGCGCGACCGTGGTCGTTGACCAGTCGACTAATGTAATGGATGGTCGCGTCTAGCATTGTGCTATGCGCGTGCAGTGCTGGCTGCTACAAGCTGTCCGTGCTTGTTGACCATGTGCACTCCGGCACGATCTCCTACAATGAGGTCACTCGCGAGTCGGTCGGGTGCGTGAGCGGCAGCTGGCGCTAATCGCGTCGTCCATCAGCAAGCAAACAGCATCTCTCACCCGACCGGATCCGATCCGATCCGTACACCGCTTGCGGGTTGCTGAAGCGGGTGTCGGATGCATACCAGCGCGAGGTCGCTCCCCTACGCCGACACTCGAGTCCGGCTGTATGGCTGTAGCATCCGAGACGCCGCAGCAACGATCCTAGCCGAGTCTACTCGTTCGCTCATTCTCCAACTTGCCGAGTCTTTGCCACTCGACTCCACTCCCAGCACCTCCACACCGAGCACCCAGGAACCATGGTCAAGACCTTCTCCGCCGTCACACTCGCGCTCGCCGCCTCGACCGCCGTCGTATCCGCCAAGTCAATGCGTGCAGCTTCGGCTTCCATGCCGGATGGCACGTGGCCCACGAGCAAGGGCACGGTCCAGTACAGCGAGGTGTACGTGGTGGCTGCCGGCGAGACGTTCGACGGCGGCATGAAGACGTACGAGCGGTCGGACATCACGTGTGACGGACAGACCGAGAGTGACGAGTCGACGGCCGTGTTCCAGGTGGAGGCCGGCGGCACCCTCAAGAACGTGATCATCGGCGCCAACCAGATGGAGGGCGTGCACTGTGACGACCATGACTGTACGATCGAGAACGTGTGGTGGGACGACGTGTGTGAGGACGCGCTGAGCATCAAGGGTGGCTCAGCCTCGAGCGTGTCGACGGTGACGGGCGGTGGCGCTCGCTCAGGCCGACGACAAGGTCATCCAGCACAACGGCTACGGCACGGTCAACATCGAGGGCTTCTACGCCGAGGACTTTGGCAAGCTCTACCGCTCGTGCGGCACGTGCGGCGACCGCCAGCGCTTTGTCAACCTCAACAACGTGTATGTGGTGAACCCGAGCGTGAGCATCGTGACGGTCAACAAGAACTACGGTGACGAGGCCACGTTCGCCAACATCAAGATCAGCGCCGACGACGACAGCTATGACATCTGCGCCTGGTCGCAGGGTACGGATGACGGCGAGCCCGAGGAGCTTGGCGCTGGTCCGTCCGACCCGCTGTGCCAGTACTCGGATAGCGACATCACGTACGCCTGAGCGGTTCCAGCTGTTGGTGGCGTGCAGCACTGTGTCTAGCCATGTTGACCAGGTTTGGTCTGGTCATCCGCTGGTTGGTTGAAGGATGTTTGTTGGTTGTGAAGGGCGACCGATCTTAGATAGAGTTGAGGGGCCGACCTCTCGCTTCATCGTTTCGACGTGTACACCGTGAATGCAATTCGTTGTGACTGTACATGGGAGTTGAGGGTGTTGTTGTTCTGCCTGGTCTTGTTGAAGTGATTGAGAAATGGAGCCAGCACAAACTGATAAGTGAGAAATGAGAAATGAGGATACTGGGAAAGTATGAGATTGTATGAGTTGGAACATTAGTATTGTCGATCCAAGTGACAAGTTGATGCCGATGGAGCGTGTTGAAACCATCAAGCTTTCGGCTGTGGAGCTGAAGGCCAAGGTGTAGAATAATCAAATCCTAAGAGTTCAAGGTAGCTCTCAATAAACCTTGTGCGATATTTTTCTCGGGATTGATGGTCACTTCAGTTCTTTTCTCATCATTAAACCACAGACCAAACAAAAGACCGTGGATTTAGTTACTCAAGCTTGTAAGTTCTCAATCCTCTACGCCTTGGCTTTCAGCTCCACAGCCGAAAGCTTGATGGTTTCAACACGCTCCATCGGCATCAACTTGTCACTTGGATCGACAATACTAATGTTCCAACTCATACAATCTCATACTTTCCCAGTATCCTCATTTCTCATTTCTCACTTATCAGTTTGTGCTGGCTCCATTTCTCAATCACTTCAACAAGACCAGGCAGAACAACAACACCCTCAACTCCCATGTACAGTCACAACGAATTGCATTCACGGTGTACACATCGAAACGATGAAGCGAGAGGTCGGCCCCTCAACTCTATCTAAGATCGGTCGCCCTTCACAACCAACAAACATCCTTCAACCAACCAGCGGATGACCAGACCAAACCTGGTCAACATGGCTAGACACAGTGCTGCACGCCACCAACAGCTGGAACCGCTCAGGCGTACGTGATGTCGCTATCCGAGTACTGGCACAGCGGGTCGGACGGACCAGCGCCAAGCTCCTCGGGCTCGCCGTCATCCGTACCCTGCGACCAGGCGCAGATGTCATAGCTGTCGTCGTCGGCGCTGATCTTGATGTTGGCGAACGTGGCCTCGTCACCGTAGTTCTTGTTGACCGTCACGACGCTCACGCCCGGGTTCACCACGTACACGTTGTTGAGGTTGACAAAGCGCTGGCGGTCGCCGCACGTGCCGCACGAGCGGTAGAGCTTGCCAAAGTCCTCGGCGTAGAAGCCCTCGATGTTGACCGTGCCGTAGCCGTTGTGCTGGATGACCTTGTCGTCGGCCTGAGCGAGCGCCACCGCCCGTCACCGTCGACACGCTCGAGGCTGAGCCACCCTTGATGCTCAGCGCGTCCTCACACACGTCGTCCCACCACACGTTCTCGATCGTGCAGTCATGGTCGTCGCAGTGCACGCCCTCCATCTGGTTGGCGCCGATGATGACGTTCTTGAGGGTGCCGCCGGCCTCCACCTGGAACACAGCCGTCGACTCGTCGCTCTCGGTCTGTCCGTCACACGTGATGTCCGACCGCTCGTACGTCTTCATGCCGCCGTCGAACGTCTCTCCGGCAGCCACCACGTACACCTCGCTGTACTTGACCGTGCCCTTGCTCGTGGGCCACGTGCCGTCCGGCATGGACGCCGATGCCGCACGCATTGACTTGGCGGATGCGACGGCGGCCGAGGCGGCGAGCGCGAGTGTGACGGCGGAGAAGGTCTTGACCATGGTTGCTGGGTGCTCGGTGTGGGAGGTGGAGTCGAGTGGAGTGGAGTGGAGTCGAGTGGGGAAGACTCGGCAAGTTGGAGAATGAGCGAACGAGTGGACTCGGCTAGGATCGTTGCTGCGGCGTCTCGGATGCTACAGCCATACAGCCGGACTCGAGTTTCGGCGTAGGGGAGCGACCTCGCGCTGGTATGCATCCGACACCCGCTTCAGCAACCCGCAAGCGGTGTACGGATCGGATCGGATCCGGTCGGGTGAGAGATGCTGTTTGCTTGCTGGTCGACGACACGATTAGCGCCAGCTGCCGCTCACGCACCCGACCGCCTCGTGAGTGACCTCATTGTATCCGATACTGTAGGAGATCGTGTCGGAGCGCACATGGTCAACAAGCATGGACAGCTTGCAGCAGCCAGCACTGTACGCGCATAGCACAATGCTAGACGCGGCCATCTATTACATTAGTCGACTGGTCAACGACCACGGTCGCGCCATGACTAAACGAAATTGCTCGCGCGAGCGCATCATCATTAGTCGAACAGACATATTTTAGTCAAGTATAATCGCTCTCGGTTGCTCAGGCGCAGCTGGGATGCCTCGGCTATCCTGTTTGATGGCGACGCTCGTCCATCAAGGACTCGACGTCAATTCTCGTGGAAGAGCCGACTCCACGACTGGACGAAGGACTCGAAACAAGCTGCTCTAATCGCGCTTGAGCCGGTGTTGTGTTTCTCGACGCCACACGCTTCAGCTCGAGTTCTTCCACTATTTATCACTCGGCAAAGGCGTGGACGAGCTGCACCAATCGTCCGTAATTCAGTGTGACGCAGAGCGGCAACTACTGCACAGCATTTACGAAATCTTGTGATGGGTTGGAGATGAATGCGACTCCCTCCGTTTGGATGCAAGTGGTGAAGCTCCTCAAGGGCTCGAAGCGTAAACCCATAGTCAACTACTGTATATACCTCCATCAGGTCGAATGAACAGCTTGCAGTGCAGAATGGATCGCCAGTCGCCGGACTACGAGATCCTGATTGAATCTCTTCAACGGCACGAATGGAATCCCTTCCTGTCCTGCATCAAGCGTTTGTGCCTCCTCGCTTTGGTTTGTTTGGTCGAGTGAACCCACCACTGCTTTTGGGTCTGCGGTCTGTTTGTGTTTGTGTTTGTGTTTGTGCCAGTCGCTTTCCAGCACCTGTGGTAGCTGCAGTCGTGGGGCGAACTCGAATCGAAGCGATCGGTTTTTCTCGGAGCAGGCTCACGCTCACTCCGAGCTCGAGGTGTCGAGCCTGCAGATTGACCATGTTTTCGTCAAACGGAAGAGCCAATGCACCAGTGTTGGTCTCTCGAAATCCGACAGCCATAAAAATATTCTCGCCGCCCGGGACGCTAGCCACAATCTTCTTGTACGTTTCAGTGGACGTGCGTAGTTGCCTGTACCTCTCTTGCTCGGGATGGTCTAGAACGTTTGTGACACAACGGTAGACAAGCTCAATCAGGTGGATCCATCCATCTGGATACCTGGTGGGATCTTCGCCCCCAATGGCCCTAGAGACAGCGCCAACATCGCTTACGCTCGGGAATCTTAGCCCTCGATAGTGTCCAGCAAGCATGGCTGTCACCGTTTGCATGGATGCAAGCGTCCCGCTGTCGAGAGGTGTGCGATGTGGCTGCTGGTCATGCGCTGATGTCGAAAAAGTTACACGGTGCGGAAATAACTCGAGAACAGCCTTGAAAGTCACCTGTTTCATGATCGCTTGCTTTGGCTCGATGAATTGCTATCTATGCTGCGAAAATCCAGCTAGTCGGAGGATCTCTCGCACCGAAGTAAGCTGCTGTGCATAGTTTCCTAGCAGTGTGCGTGGCTCCACTCGCCAAAATTGATCATTTGACGGCTCTTCTAACAGGCGATGAAGGTGAATTAGGACTAGCTCTAAAGCTTTTGTAGCCTCCCCAAGTGATGTTGAAAGCCGCAATCGACCAACAGCAGATGAGACAGCTTCACACAATGACAACTGCTGGCGAACCGCTAGTAAAGACCCTGTAGCTTGTCGTTGGGAGTTTGTGTGATATCGTATGCGTGATCCAAAATCGGTCCCAGCGCAGCAACAAAGTCGGCAAAGTCTAGATTTCCGTCACCACCAATATCAAAAGCATCGAATCGCAGCCAAGGGGGACCATCAACCCACTGAGGAAACAAGCTGGGAGAAATCCCTTTCATTCAAGTACCCCCGAGCATTTCGATCCAGGGAGTCAAAACATTCTCGCATCATCTCGAGCTGTTTTTGTTGCACTCCCGTGCGATTGAATGTATCGAGCGCATTTGTCCCATAGGGATACATTTTTGCAATCTCTACTGATACGCGAGCAGGTGAGCGCGCAATTTTGATTGCTCGTTGGGATGCAGCGTCACTTGAAGGCGTTTGGCCGAAGTAATACTGTAGTTCACCCTGGAGCAGATTGTCAATTTCTTGTTTCCGCCGCCACAAGAACCACTCCATCTGGCTGCTGACACTCGAAAAGGTAAAGTTTGAAAGCGGTGCGGGGGAAACCAGCGGTAGCTGCTAGTTGCCGGTGACTGATTATCCACTGAGGTTGTTCCACGTAATGCGAATATGTATCCTTGCGTAGTTTCAATGAGATCGTAACCGATGGTCGCCATCAAGTCTGTGGCAAACGGGAGGTATCCAATCTGCTTCTCGAATGTGGTGTTTGCCTGGCGAATTCGCCAACATCGAGAATCTTTTGGATTCTTAAGCACAGTCTCAATGTATGCTACCAAATGTTTAAGAACCCCGCGGCACTCCTCAAGCGCGAAAGTGGCCTCCCTCTCGAGCACGCTCCTCAGCAATGCGTGCAATCACTGATGAAACGCTCTCAACTCCATCCAGTAGCGCGAGTTCCGCATCTAGCTGTACACAACTCTCTCGCAGGCAATCAAGTGTAGACCGTCGATAGTGTTGTGACTCGTTTCCCGTCAGCTGCCCGAGCTCCACGCAGCTCAAAATGCGTACATTTGTACTCGACGAAGCCCCACAGCTTCAAGAAGACTTGTCGCGCCGTCATATCGCCCAATCTTCCGCTGGAAGCTGTCAGTATCCGCTCGGATGCGCCAATAGTCCGAGTTATTGGGAAAACGCAAGATTTTTAAAGCAGAGGCTTCGAGTGAGACTAATGATGCGCCTTACCTCGGCGATATCGGTTCGAAGCCTCATCTTCTCGATTGCGTTTGCTAATGTTGGGGCTGTTGTTAGCTCATCGATAATGAAACCGCAGCTCGCAAATACTTCGACAAGGGAGACGGATGCTGATCGCTTGCAAAGTGTAGCAATTGCAGGTGCAAGTAATGTCGGGTCTGCAACGACTTTGGACGCGAAACGCTGCAAGCTGCGATGTTGGCAAAAGATTCGGCTCATCTCGCGAGCTCTCTGATACATTTAACAGCGCCTCAAACACTTCACGAAATCTGAGAATGAGGTCTTGCTGACTTGGTGTTCGTCCAACACAGAGACGACGCACCAGGTCACCATGACGTCTAGTTGCTGCATCACCGTTTGCAAACATACAGGAAGCCACGAATGCTATAGGACGAAGCTCGAGAGTCTGCAGATCAGAGGAAGCAGGTAGCAACGGAAGGAGTCAAGTCACTAGCCGATCCGTAGAGCTGGTAATAACAGCAAAGAAACTCGGGAAACAGTAGTGTTTGGTGCGGGTACAAACCAAGCTGCTGGAGGTATACTTCTAATGGCTTTGAGGGTACTGCTGATCGAACAGCCACATCAAAAATGCCTTGTAGCGATGCCACTCGTACTCGGGACGGGATAATATTTGAGAGTGCTTGCTCATGAAAAGCCGCTGTAAGGTCTCGAACACCCGAAATCCAAGCTTTTGCTGCCATAACTGGAGCTGGCGACGGTATTCGTGCTGTGACGCAAAGCGACCGTCGAGTGCGGACGCAACCGCGCGCTCTACACGCAATTTCCCCTAATCTGTGTTTAGCAACAGCAACGGCGAGCAAGAAAGTTGGAAAAGCAAAACGCTTGTGTGTTCGCAGATCGTCATGTGACTCAAACCAATCGGAAAGGCACTGGGAGACTGCAGCATTTGTGATGTTGGCATCTTCAAGCGTAGTTATGGTATTCTTGGGTTTGCTGAACTGTGACTCCCATTCTTTGGCTTGAGTTGCACACTTTTTGAACGAGTTCGATTATCTGTGACCGCGACAGTTTACCAGATTTTTTCTTGTCTTGCTTACTGAATAAACTGCGGTACCCACTTAGCACACTCTTGGCAAGTAGTTTCCGAGCAACCTGTGGTAGGCTTCACCTAAGAATTGTGCGTTTTCATGGGAAACTTTTGGTGTGGCTTACCTTGTAGACCTCAGAACTGGGTGCTTCGCCTTCACTTGATAATGAGGACGAGCTACTAGAGCCCGAAGAATCACTACCATCGCATGAGTTATCGCGCTGGGGACTCTCCATCTGACCTTCTTCGATCAACTACAGGACAATCAGCGAATGAGTTAGGGCGATCGTAACTGACTAAGATATATGTTACCGTTTGCGCTAGCTGCTTGAGTAAATAAAATGACTCTGCTTGTATTCGAGGAGCTCTGCCATCATCCCGGTGAGCATTTCAAAATGGTTAGCAAAGTTTGCGATTGTATCCAGCAAAGCTGTAGCCCGTACCGCCGGCGTTTCTGCGGAGGCTTTGGCCGCTGTAAACTTTCACAACTACTAGAGCTATCGTTTGAGCCCTCGGAGCGCCTACTCTCCTTTTTATGTGTCTTTATTGCTTCTGCAGGTACGTCTTCTTCCATGGTACCATCCTCGTATTGAACCTATTCAACACTGTCAGCTCAGCCACCTTGATGCAGCAACTATGGACAGTCTTACAGTGAAGGTATTGTCTCCATGGATAGCGACGATTTTGGCCTTCTTCCATGACTTTGTTTGGCGTCCGCGTGCAAACTTGCTTGGGCGTCGCCAGCTACATAACACGTTCTCATTTCGTCGAAACGTAGAAACTGACGATTGAGTGTTATGTTTTGGGGGGCTAGCTTCGCTGCCAGAGTCCTCAGAATCTGAACACAAGAGGAGTTTGGAGGTGTCTAAGCGCTTTGTTGTGTTCCCATCGGGATAACTAACATCACAACTTCCGTCTCGGTGCATACGTTTTATAGTGCCAATCCGCTTGGACTTCGCATCCTTGCCATGTTGCTGTGTAACCCGCATACCGACTTGAAAACACTGTCGCGGAGAATCCACTGCTTCAGAGCTATGACCGGGCTTTTGTGGTGCAGTACTCTTTCGTTCACTTCCTCTACTCTCGTTCTTGCTGGAGGTATCTTTTGAATCCGGGTGATCAGATGCTCGACTTTTGGATGCAGATGCTCCTTCGTCATCGCTCACCCCTGTCGATTTGCGGATATAGCCCCGCTCTACTCGCTTTTCGGAGGCTCCTGCATCGTATTCTATGTCAAAAGTACCATCACTATGCACTTTGACAATTTTCCCACGGTGAAACTTTCCTTTCTTCTTGAAGTCGGCTTCAACGGCGTCTCCTTTGTTAAAATTTGTTGCCGATGATTTCTTTTTGACACCTTGATCCTCATCGTCGTCACCAAATAGGTCTTCTTCGTCGTCTTTACTCTTTTTCTTGATAGGCTTTCTCGTTGCCAGCTTTCACTACTGGCTCGATATATTCTATATTCACGCGCAACTCCTCGTCTCCATCGTCATAGAGTAGATCAAATGTGCCGTCCATTCTGATTCGAGTGATTTTGGCTGGAAACCATTTTGATCCCTTCTTGTACCGAGCACGCACCTTTGACCCAATCGCAAGCTCGTTCAGCTCAGACCTTTTGGCTTTATAGTAGCAGGTGCAGAGCTCGATAAATTCGCTCCTTACTCGAGTTTCGGTATCACCATCAGTATACTCCAAGTCGTACGTCCCATCCGATCTGACACGTGAGATCTTTGCTGCAAATATTTTTGCACCACCCTTGTACCTCGCGTTTACTGCATCGCCCACCTCATGCCGCCGAGGGGATTCTGTCGAGTCTTTCTCTTGTAAATTATCACCAGAGTCTGCAGAAACAACATTCGCTGGATCTACACGGGTTTCTGAATCTCCATCGTCATATTTGATGTCGTAGGTTCCGTTTGTGTGCACTCGGGTAATCTTGCCTGAAAACAGCTTACTGCCCCCTTTGTAGCGAGCTTTGATTTTTTCTCCGACTGCAAAGCCCTTCACGATAGACTTTTCTGTTTTTTCGACTACTATCTGGCTCGCCGATATGCGCGTCTCGGAGTCTCCGTCGCTGTACTTGATATCATAAGTTCCATTGGAGTGAACACGAGTAATCTTGCCGCGGAATAGCTTCTTTCCACCCTTGTAATAGGCTTGCACACTCTGACCGACCTCGTACGGAGCAGCATCTCCGTCGTCAACCAGCTCAATCATATCCGCTTCGACGTGCTTCTCACTGTCCCCATCTTCGTACCTAATATCAAAGCTACCATCTGTGCGAGCAAGAATAATATCTCCTTTGAAAAATTTGTTACCGCCCTTGTATCGAGCGCGAACCTTTGGCTCCAACCTCGAGCCTCTTTTTTACTGGCGAGCTCTTTGTATTGCTACGCGAAGTATCCGACGTAAGATCTTCGACGCTTTCGATGAGCTCCACCGACACTCGTGTCTCGGTGTCTCCATCTTCGTACTTGATGTCATATGTTCCGTCATGATTCACCTTCAAAATCTTCCCTGCGAATAACTTCTTACCTCCCTTGTATCGTGCTTTGACCGGATCTCCAACGTCAAACTTGGTTGGCTTCTTTGGAGTACCCACATCCCTTATTATCTTCAGTCTCGACAGTCTCAATGAGGTCCTTCTCGACGCGTAACTCTACATCCCCGTCATCGTACTTGATATCATAGGTCCCGCTCTCTCGACATCGTGTGATTGTTCCCGGGAAATATTTGGAGCCACCTTTGTATTTTGCCTTTACCTTATCACCCTTGCTGAACTCGACATTTTTTGATGAAGTTATCATGCCTGTCCTTGTTGATCTTGCCTGGAGACTTTGAAACGGCTTGAATGAGATCTGCAGGCACGCGCTGCTCCATGTCACCATCGTCGTATGTCACATCGTATTTCCCACCGAAGTGTTTCTTGGTGATTCGTCCAGAGTACAGACTGCGACCACCCTTGTAGTACGCTTGAACTCGATCCCCTACCTCGAAGCCGCCTGCTAATTCCTTCCCGCTCGGCGTCGATTTAGATTCATCTTCGTCATCTTGGTTCACAGGTTCAATGAATTCCCGTTCTACTCGCATCTCAGCATCCCCATCGTCATATAGGATATCATACGTCCCATCGGTTCGCACTTTAGTGATCTTCCCAGGAAACAGTTTGCTTCCTTTTTTGTATCGAGCTTTGACGGCAGCTCCAACTGCCAAAGTGGATTGTTTGCTCCCCGAAGGTGCTTTCGTTCGAGACAGTTGCTCTTTGGGCGATCCAGCTACTTCCTCAGCACTTTCAATAAACTCTCGCTCAACTCGCAGCTCCACGTCGCCGTCCTCGTATAGTATGTCGAATGTGCCATCGGAGTGTGCTTTCTTAATCTTACCAGCGAACCACTTCGTGCCCTTCTTGTATTTTGCACGCACAGCTTTGGTTCACTCGAAAAGTAGCTTTTGCTGGCGTTTTGGAGCTGGTTTTAGTGTCACTACTCGCCGTTGTTCGCTCAATTGAGGTCTCTACGACTCGAGACTCCGTGTCTCCATCGTCATACAAGATATCGTACGTTCCATCCGAATTGACGGCAGCGATCTTGCCAGGAAACAGTTTCTTGCCGTTCTTGTACCGCGCTTGAATCGCGTCTCCTTTCTCAAACGCGGCTGCCGCATTCTTGGTTGTTGCCGATTTCTTGGGTGAAAGTGAAGATGACGACAATGAAGAAGGTTTTGCCTGGGCACTTCCACGTTCTTCCAATGCCTGGATGTCGACCGACGCTACCCGCGTCGCGTCCTTCCCACTATCGAACTCGACGTCAACGCTGCCGTCCGAGCGAACGCGCGTGATCTTC
The DNA here is from genome assembly GCA_024867545.1 of Phytopythium helicoides. Lineage (NCBI taxonomy): Eukaryota > Oomycota > Peronosporomycetes > Pythiales > Pythiaceae > Phytopythium > Phytopythium helicoides. Next base: position 358,995 of record JANFNE010000025.1, on the reverse strand, counting down.
GCCGATGTCCACTTGTCTCCCGTCTTCCAGTGTCTCGCTTTGACTCTGTCACCGATTTTGAGCGTGTTTGACTTGCTCTTGGGGCTGGATCCGCTCGAGAGCGGCGCGAGCGGCTTGGGGCTGCCAGGCTTGGCCGGCGACTTTGCCAGAGACGCACTGGGCAAAGCCAGCGGCTTGGGGCTGCCGGCTCCACTCCCACTCGGTGCCTCGAGGCGGATCGGGGACTTTTTCTCCTTGGTGTCGCTCATGTCCCTCGCCTCCTCGACGTCCGCGAGCGGCACATTCTTCTTGAGCGTGCCGTTGTTGAGCTTGATGACGCACGTCTGCGAGGCCTCGCGGACCTGGATGAGCACGCCCAGGTCCGTCGAGCCCACAATGCCCACGAGCATGCCCGTCTTGAGCGCCATGAGCCACGCGCGACTCGCCCCAACGAGCCAAAATGGACTTGTCCGTGAAGAGACGCAGAGCGCGCAAGTTGAAGTGGGCGTTCGCGCTCTCCGATTGGCCAGCTTATCTCAGCACAACGCTATTGATTCGCCGAAAAGAAAGTGAGTTAGCCGTGATAAATATCTGCGGTACGGTACGGTACCGTATACATCTCGCGCGTTCCAGTGCCCGCCGATCGCAAGAACAGCTCAAGTGTGTGCAAGCCCCGCACGGCAAACGCTTTGTGTGAAATTTACGTACGAACACACATCGCGCTTTTTCCGTTGCAGGCGTGTGTAATTGTGGGTACTGCGTGTACCGTACACAACGTTGCAAATGTACAGTTCAAGTCTTTTTTTTTTCGAAGCCCCCCACACACAATCCACACAAACCAAAAAAATCCGAGCGCCTACTTTTTTCGTCGACAAACGCGTCTGCAAAGTGCACCCAAACCGCCGCCCTGCAGGTCACATACAGGCGAAGCTTCCCTCTCACAAAAAAAAAAAAATCCTCCCCTCGCCTCCACGCGCCTCCCTCAATCAATCACCAAACTTACATTTTCCACACACAGGCGCCTCCCCATCGTGACGCTGGGAGGTCGTCGCATCGCGGGCACTTCTGTCCCTTCTCTGCCGCGCGGTTCTTTTTTCCCCCTCCCCCCTCCTTCCTCCTCCGCCAACTCGCGTCCTTCCCGCTGACTGGTTGTCTTCATCAATTCTCACAGGTCCGTCCACCTCCCATTTGGCTCGCACGTTGAACTACCTGTCCTCCTCTCCTATCCATTCCTACAGGTCCATCACGTCTGCCGACCCGCCGCGCAGGTTCCTTCCAGGCCGCCGGCCAAGCTGGAAGTCCCCCCGCATGGCCGAGGCCATGGCAGGCGACGCGCGCTGCATCTACGACACCTTCCCGCTGCGCCTGCGCGGCTCCGCGTCGCCCGTGGCGCTGTCCATGGCGGCGGCCGCGCTGGCGCCGGGCGGCGGCTGGGACGACGACGCGGCGCTGGCCGCGAGCGGCGCCGGCGCGCTGGGCTCCAACCGGGGGCTGCGCAGCGGCAGCTTCGACGGCGGCGGCTCGTCCAGGGGCTCGGCGCTGCTGTTCTCGTCCTCGGGCAAGTTCCAGAGCGAGGTGTTCGAGACCAAGGAGCGCTCCAAGGTGCTCAGCGCGCTCAAGCACCGCGCCAAGACGGTGCACGGCGGCGTGCGGAGGGCCCACCAGCCGCTCGCGCCGACAAAGTTCACGGCCGAGGATGTTGTCAGGACAGGCGTGCTCACCAAGCAGGGGTCCTGGAGGCGCAACTGGAAGACGGTGCGTGGATGTGTGGATGTGGGGGTGGTGGGGAAGGGAAGACGACGCTGACGACGCCCCATGTGTGTGTGTGTGTGTGTTGCCAGCGGTTCTTCATTCTGAGGAAGGACTTCCCGTCGCTCAACTACTTTAGGTCAGAGGACAAGCTCGAGCTGCTGGGAGAGATCGCCATCACGGAGGACACGCTCGTGCTTGACAAGGCCATGGGAGGACACGGACCCTTCCGATTTCAGGTGCGCACCGACGAGAAGACTCTGCTGCTAGAGGCCGAGTCGCGAGACATTCAGAGGCGGTGGATGGAGGCCTGCCAGGAGCTCGCAGACTCCATCCGCGCCATGAAGTTCTCCCACTCGTCCACGTCCAACGCCATCGGCAACATCGCTACTTCGCGCGATCGCGCCTCGCTCGACACCAAACAGCGATCGGCTGCTCACGGCAACAGCAACGACCACGCTGACAGCAACGCCCAGCACGCTTCAAAACTCACGGATGCAGGCTACTCACACTCCCTGGACATGGGGCCGCAGCGGAAAAAGCCGCTGCCGTCCTTCAGAGACCGACCACAGCCCAGCAACAAGCTCGGTCCCACCCACTCTCATGAGTAGCCGCAGTGTTGGCGCCATCGACGCAGATCTCGTCGAGTCATTATCGTGGCACGATGACGACGATGACGACGACTCTGACAGCGACGACAACAATTCGATCGAGTTCCATTCTGAACGAGGTGCCGGGACTGGTTTCTCGAGTCCAGCTGATGCCAGACGGATGGGAGCTTCGCTCGGTGCGCGCCGGCTTAGCCATTCACAACTTACTGGAAGTGCTCGCAGCGAAGGCTGCGACTCGCTCTACGACCTTGGCAATCGAGGTGATGCTGGAGGCTGGCAATAAACTCGCGCGGTCAAGCGACCAGTCCAACGAAAAGTTCGGATGCTTTGTTGTCGTCAGCGGTCGCACGAGAAGATCGAAGGCAATGGTCGAGGTCGGTATCTCGGATTCCCTTAAGCTCTCAACCCTGGCTGCCGCGGCGACTGCAGCTTCTACGGCGTCAACAACGGCAAATCAGCGCACTCTCAGCGGCGTATCAGGGACACCGTCATCGATTGCGCGCGTGCCCTTCTCTGTGGTGATCACAGCTGATCTTGAGCAGTTTGATCAGCTCCACTTCCATCTTCACAAAAATTTGCTAAATCAGGCACCTGGAAGCATCCAAAGCACAATCGGTAGCGGATGGTGCAATGTCGACGACGATTTCCTCCAGCAATCGATGGCTCGGGCCGTCCCGATTATTGACAAGACTGCTCGTGACTCTCTGATCGTCTCCTGAACCGTACAAGCAGATTTCAAGCCCAGCAAAGCAGCCCCTCAGTTCCAGCGAAGAAGGCTGGCGATCAAGGCGATGGCGTGCTTGTCATTGTGCAGGCATACCGCTCCATTGCGCCACAGTCAGTTCTCCCGACGACAGGTATTGATATGGCGAACTCCAAGTTCCTCGTCCCAACCACACTTCCATCCTCCGGCAGCCGGGACTCGGTGGCAGGGTGCGCACGCGCCGAGTGACTACACTCGTAGCAGCGATGCGCGAACATTCCTGGACAACGACAGTTTCCTCAACTCCAACGGTGATGTGGTAGGTGGCGGTGTCCGATTCATCGCGCTAGATGAAATACTGCGTGTACCGCGCAGTACGTTTGCGCTTCCGCTCGCTTTTCTCGACTACCTGGAAGAGGAAGGCTTTGGAGAAGACGCGCCAACTGCTCAAGCAGTCCAAGTCGCGAACTATCGGAGAAAGCTCCGCGAAAGACTTTGAAGTAGCATACTACCGCACCAAGATTGAGGAGTACATGAAGCAGCGACAGTTTTTGATGAAGCAAGAGAAGCGTCTTCTCGACGAGCAACAAGCACGTCGAATCTTTTCCGCGCTGATGAGCGGCAGCAATGGTAGGTCCGTCAAGGCCGCTTCTAAAGACAAAGATGGATCGGAGGAAGTGGTTGCACCTTTCAAACGCAGCACATACAAGAGTCTGAACCTGTGGCAGTACTTGCCAACGAACATGCAAGATCAGTTTCTGTGCACCCTCGCGCCAGCTCACGGCGAAATCGACTCGCTTCCGTTTGTGTGGCACACGATGACGATGGGATGCCCAGCAGCGCATACGAAGGGTTTCACAAACGGTGGGTACCCACTCAACGGTGTTGCCTCGTCAAGTGCAGTGATCACTCCTGCTACGAACCCAGCGGTATCACCTGATGAGGAGCCGCTGCTTGAGAATGCGGTGACATCTCCTGTCGCTGGAAACCCACGTCGTGTACAGCACCAAACGCCCACGCAGCAGCCTCGTCTCAGCGCTGACAGCAGCAGTAACTCGATGTCGGCCATCAAAGCCGAGCTCGAGCTACAGGACCGACTCAGCATCATCGGGAGCCAGATCCTTTCTGCAGCGGTTGCGTGCTTGCTGTCAACACTCGATCTCGCTGTGCTCGGCAGCGAGTACCACTGCATGCAGATCGAGAATGCGCCGACGTTCGGGTACTTGATGAACTTTGAGTCGCTACTGAGTACGCAAGGCAAGGAAATTGGAATGCTGGAGGACTTTGCCGCGGGTGCCAAGTGGCTGCGGCGTGTATTCATCCAGTTCCGAAAACACGGCAGTTCTGGGTCGTTCTTTTCGATGAAGAAGTATTCTCCACCGGACAACATGCTGCACTCGTATGACAAGACCACTGCTGTTTCCGACGGCCTCGGCGCAAACACGGGGTATCTGATCGTCACGATGGGTATTTCAGATGCTCATATGGCGGTTGTGCCGGACGTTCTTCGTAGCGGAAAGCCCTTCCGCATGCGTTGCGTGCTGTTCACCCAGGGCGTGAACGAGAAGCAGAGCCTGGTGCATGCGTACAAGTCCAACTCGGTCAAGGTGCAGGAGCGTATCAACCGCGACAACTTGGTCGAGCTCAAGCAGATTTACGCGCTGTTCCGTCGTCTGCGTACGGAGGAGATGGAGGCTGATCGCCTGGCGAGCCGGATCGGCAAGCCTGTGACGGCTCGCTCTCGAATTAGCAACCTTGATGCACTGGATGATTTGCTGGTACAGATTGAGCACCACATTTGCTCACCTAAGGGCCACTACCGCAAGAACGTCGCGCTCCTGATGGACTCATCGGACTTTTGCCGAGAACTGGGAGGCGCACGTGTGACGTGCTGTAAAGAGTGGGAAGGATCGCACAGCAATGTCGGTGACGCTGGAGCAGACACGCATTTGCTGCGCAGAGTTACGAGCGACGCAGGGCACGCGCATCTGCTCCAACATGCGTTTGTTCGGCGTGCGGCGCAAGAACGTGTTCCTGAACACCAAGGCAGACAAGTTTGCTTTTAACGAGATGCAGCGCAAGATGTTGCCTGATTGCTACAAGCCACCAGCGGGGACCTACAAGTCTGGGAAGACATAAGAGAAGCTCGACGCGAACTGAAGCGGCTGAGCCTGCCACATGAAGCTATCGTGTACGTGACGTGACGCCCGAGGCGTGAGGGTGTGAATAGGTTAATAACAATATTTAGAATTTGACCCTGCTGAAGCTGTCGTGAAAAGCCCTGACGCTAGTAGCCACTTCCGCAGCTCTGGCGAGATCCATGCTGGCCGGTGCTGCTGCATCGCTCGACGCCGCTCGTCGGCCGCGGCAATTGCTCTCGCTTCGTCCTCTTCATTCGTGAATGCCTCTTCTTGCTCACAAGAGGCGTCCTTTTCTTCCGCTGTCCCGTGCTCTGTAGCAGGTGACGCATGTCCAGACCGACGGGACTGATGTCGTTGTTGTCTGCTGCCTGCTCTTCGTCCGATTCCTCTTCGCTGCCACTCCCGTCTTCGCCTTCATCTTCACTTTCCTCCTCTTCCGAGCTGTCGCTATCTTCTTCGCAGGATCTTCGAAGCTCCAGTCGGCGACTGACGCCTGATGCTTGCTTCGGCAGCAGCGGAAGCGATATGCTCCTTGGCACTTGGCGGTCGTCACTTTTCCTGGCATCTAGTGCGCGCATCTGCTCCGCGAGTCTCACGACGTCGCTGCGCTTCCACGCACCAGCTTCCTGGGCGTCTGCGTAGTCGGTGGCCATGTGGGGCACCCAAGTGGCGTGCGAGGCGTGCCACTCGCGACGCATGCGCTTTTTCCGGCGGCGGCGGCGCCGTCTCTTGCGCCGCAGCGGCGACTGCAGCGCGCGCTGCCTTCTGTCCAGCGGCTCCGGCAGCAGCATGCTGATCTCGAACGTCAGCATCTCCTGCAGCGGCGCCGTCGCCTCGTTCACCACCGCTCGCTCCTTCTTCATCGGCGATCCGCCGTTCCCTCGAGTCGGCGAAGTCGTTGCCGCTGGCTTCGCCGGCGAGACCGCCTCCACCTCCTTCGCCTGCAGCTTGAGCAGCAGCTCGCCCTTCTTCATCACCGACGAAGACCCCAACGACACTGACGACCGCCTCCTCTCGGTCGCCTTCCCGCCTCCGTCCTCTTCCTCCAGCCGGACGCGCGAGAGCCGCGCCAGCTGCGCCATCCCGCGCAGGAAGCGCTCGCCAAGCCGCTCCGCCTCCTCCTCTTCATCCTTCGCCTGCTCCTTCGCCTGCTCCTTCGCCTGCTGCTGCCTGGCGCCGTCCGTCGGCTGCTCCACCTGCTTCTTCTGCTTGTCACTCGGCTGCTGCTGCTGCTGCTGCTGGCGTCGCGGCCCGAGCGCCAGCGGCGGCACGCGGCGCGGCGCGCAGCTCGCCATCCCGTCGCTCTTCAACTTGCCATTCTGCCTCCAAAATAGTCCATGCGCTTTGACGAGTTCCTCATGCCGTATCCGAGGTTCCACTTCCCCCAGCCAGCCACCCACACCGAACCTTGACCATCGAGAAAGTGCGGCGAGCCATGGCTCGCGGTGGAGGCAAGCAACCCGCGGGCGGCAAGAAGCCCAGGGGCGCGACAGGCGGCGGAGCCAATGAGGACACGCGGCGGGAGGCGCCGCTGCAGGCCGTGGTGTTCGCGGACTCGTTCAGCGAGACGTTCCGGCCCATCACGCTCGAGCTGCCAAAGGTGCTGCTGCCGCTGGCCAACGTGCCCATGCTCGAGTACTCGCTCGAGCTGCTGGCGAGCTCGGGCGTGGCCGGAGGTCGTGCTCTTCTGCACGCACCACGCAGAGGCCATTGAGGAGTTCGTGCGCGAGCGCTCGCGCGCCGCCAAGCGGCTCGAGGTGCAGTGCGTCGCCAGCCCCACGTGCCTCACGGCGGGAGACGCGCTGCGCGAGATCGACCGACAGCAGCTCATCCAGAGCAACCCTTTCATCCTCATGACGGGCGACGTCGTCGCAAACGTTGACCTCGTCGCGGCCGTCGCCGAGCACAAGGCGCGCAAGAAGACGGACCCCAACTGCATCATGACGTCCATCTTCAAGGAGCTGCCCGCGGCCTTCGCCAACCCGGCCATGCAGCACGCGTCCGGAAAGGCCAACGTGCGCTCGCTCAGCGACGAGCTCATTGTCGGCATTGACGCGCAGACGCAGCAGATCGTGCTGTACGAGGACGACCCGCAGAAGCGCTCGACGCGGCTCGCCACCGTCTTCCTCGAAGACCATGCGCAGCTAAGCCTGCGCGCCGACCTACTCGACTGCTACATTGATATTTGCTCACCCGAGGTGCTGCTCAAGTTTGCAGAGGACTTTGATTACCAGGATCTGCGCCGCGACTTTTTCCACAATGAAGTGCAGAACTACGAGCTCGGCAAGAAGTTCTTTGCGCGGATCGTCACAGGACGAGTTTGCCGCGCGCGTCATGGACCCGCGCACGTACGCGGGTGTTTCTCGCGCGATCCTGCAGCGTTGGGTCTTCCCCATGGTGCCCGATGCCAACTACCTGGGCGAGTTTGCCACCGACTATGCCTACCTGCGCGGAATGCGATACAAGGATGCCAACGTAACGCTGTCGCGTACGAGCAAGTTTGGGCGTGAGAGTATCCTTGGTGCTGGGACCACTGTCGGTGACGGGGCTGTCATTGAGGGTAGCGCGGTTGGTCGCGGTTGTGTTATCGGCAAAAATGCTCGCGTTACCGGGAGCTTTTTGTGGTCGAACGTCGTCATCGAGGACGGAGCTATCGTGGAGAACGCCATTTTGTGTGATAACGTCGTTGTGCGCAAGAATGCGCGCATTGGCGAGGGCTCGGTGCTTTCTTTCGGTGTGATCATCGGCGAGGGTTTCACCTTGCCACCGTTCGCCAAGGTCACCACGAGCGTTGCCGTCGAGGAGGACGATGGCTTCTCGTCGGATGAGAATGAGGATGAAGAAAACGGAGCACCAGAGAAGACGTCGAGTGCCAACAACAAGAATGAGAACGGTGATTGGGACAGTGAAGAGGTCGGCAAGGGTGGCGTCGGACGTCTGTGGACTCTGGAGGATGATGGCATCGAGGCCGAGCTCGATAGCGACGATGAAGAGGACCTGGACGAAGACGAAGAAGAGCGACGACTGATCCAGAAGCGTCTCGATCTGCTCAAGCGGCGATCGATGGGTGCTCGCGACGCAGTAAAGCAGGCTGCTAACCGCTGGGATGAGTGGGAGACTCTTAGCTCGTCGGATAGCGAAGGAGGCGATGATGAAGAGTTGGCCGCGCAGCTGGCTTCGCTGGCGGAGCCCTCGTTCCACGACATCATCCGCGAGAACGTCATTACGGGCGATGCAGCGGGCCACAACGTGGACGACCTGTTTATGGAGATCAAGAGTTTCAAGTTTGCGCAGAACAAGTCGTTTGCAGATGTGATCGACGCCGTGCTGCCGGGTCTTCTGGACCGCATCCCCACGTCTGCGGGTCAGTCGGCCGTCGAAGTGCTCAAGGCTGCGCAGGCCAAGTTTGACAAGTGGGCGAGTATTATCGAGAAGTGTCTGGTTGACCGCGAGGACCAGCAGGCCGTGGTGGTGACGCTGGCCAAGTACTGCGGTCAGGAAGAGCACGCTACGCCGTGGCGAGCGCTGTTCCGCTTTTTGCTGCAGTCCGTTTACGACCTGGAGTGGGTCGAGGAGGAGGTCATTCTCGCGTGGTTCGAGGCGTCGACCAATGGCGAGGGTGATGCCGAGAGCGTGGATCTCGCGAGCGGGAAGGATGTGCGCGACTTTATCGAGTGGTTGCAGCAGTCGGAGGAGGAAGACGACGACGACGACGACGACGACGACAGCGAGGAGGAATCTGAAGATGAGTGAGTTGCTGCGAGTTGTGATGTGTGAGCAGGGAGTCGGAAGGTGCACCGCTGTAATAGACCCGCGACCGACTGAGATGCCATGCATGCAGTGCTCTGGCAGGAACGAGTTGCCCTGGTCCAGCGTTCAGTGCGTACTGTACGAGTTCCTCCTGAACGGGTTGATGTCCCGCAAGCTCCTCAATGCGTTGAAGAGCGAATGGCGTGCCTGACGCACCATCTGTGCATCGATGGGTCTCTCCCGTATGCTTCTCCATCGTCCAACAGTTAGCCCTTCGAGAAGATACGCCGTATGTAGCACCGCCCATCGACGTCATTGTCGAAGCCACTCCGTGTGGCGTAATCGGCACCAGCGGGTGAGTGCGGTGTCTTTACTCGACCCGTCGGCGATGGATTGAAAAGCGCCGCAGCCATGCATGGCTTCGTCATGCCATCATGCCATCATGTTGTGTTGTGTTTTGTCATGCTACTGTGTACTGTCATCGCGGAAAGCCGCACGAACGCCAGCGCTTTCGAATCTGCGGGTTTGGAGGTGATTGCTCTCTCTCTGTCAAAAGTGAACGGATAGGTGTATCGCAGTGCAAGCAGTGCAGGTGGATCCGCCCTCGTTTCTATGTGTTGACCCGCCCACGAGGTCGGACAACTATCTCATTGCGTGGGAGTATTCCATAGGATAGGTTCGTTCCGCGATCTTCAGAACGGACGTGCTGCCCCCAGATTTTCCAAAAAAATAAGGCGCAGACGAGCGGGTGCCACGCATGCGGCGCGCATCTGCTTGGTGTCGCGGATGGTCTCCGCTTGGATCTGGCGGCTCGCGATCTTCCGAGCCTCGACGTCCGCGCGCCAGTCAATGACGTCATGTCATGCGAGCTGCTTCAACTGGGTGGGGCGACACGCACGCGGGGGCTCGGCGGCCGGCGCGAGTTGAAGCGGCCGAGCCAGACACGCGGCCACATGGAAATGTGCGGCCTTCGCGGCGCGGAAACCGCGGTGGCCGATGCCCGCAGCCGCGACACACACACACACACATCCGTGTAGCCACGGGGAACGCAATGGGCGGTCCAGCCCCTCGGAGCGGACGAAACGGATCTGCAGGAAATACCAAGCTCCGCCGCGTTGGTGGTGGCGGGCGGGCGGGATGGCGCTCCTCCCGGGATTCCTGATCATTCCGTTGGCGAGGTTCATGTCGCTAGCAAGTCTGATAACCCCCCTTCGAGAAGATGGGCGGGTGGCGTGTCAACATCCCCTCCAGCCAATCATCGCGCGGGATTGCCTCCAATACGGGACCAATTCGGGACCTCCCTCCTCCGCTTAAGTACGGATCTGAGTTTTTTTTCGAACCGTGGGCGTCCATCATATGCGCATGGGCAGGCAAGGAAGCCGCACATGCCACTGTATGAACCATGCGGCGAGTGAAGCTCTCGCTCTCGCTCGCTCTTGGCTGCTGCTGGCTGCTGCTTGCTGCTGCTGCTGCTGCGCCATTCACGCTCTCGCCTCGGCGCCGCCAAATCCCCGCGGCGCGCTCCCTGATTTCGCGTTCGCCAGTCGCCTGAGTTGCGCGCGGTTCCCCCCGCCGGTCGCCCCCCTGCCGCGGCCTTTCCGCCGGCCGCGAAGCTCCGCGGAAGGTTCCGGCGCGTCGCGATCCGTCTCGGCGCCCCCAAAGTTCAAGCGGCAAGCGGTCCGATCCATCGCGCGATCCCAACAGCCAGCCACGTGACTGACGGGCGCACAGCAGATCGCAACCAGCCGCGTGGAGCGCAAGCAAGTTCGTCGGTTTTTACCAGTCGAAAAGGAGAGAGAGAGAGAGAGAGAGAGGAGATGTACTGGTCGGCCGCGCTGCAGCTCAAGCAGGCCGCCCCGGCGCAGCCCAAGCTCGCGCGCAGCTACGGCTCCTTCTCGCGCTCGGGCAGCAGCAGCAGCCTGCACATCCCGCCGAGCATCCCCGAGCACCAGTGCGTCTCGCAGTTCGAGCCGCAGCACCAAGAGCCCGTCGTGCTGTCCACCAAGCTGCTGCGCCTCGCCGAGCAGCGCTTCAAGCGCCCGCACCAGCCGCAGCCGCTGCCCATGCGCGTCGTGGGCGAGAAGACGCGCCTGCTGCCAGCACGCACGCCTGCTGACGACGCCTCGGTGTGGTTCGCGGCGCCCGCCAAGGCCCAGGACGCCCCCAACCCGCAGGAGCACGAGCTGGAGGCGGAAGAGCACAACTACTGGGTGCAGGAGCGCGAGCGCCGCCGCCTCGGCCTGCAGAAGAGCCGCCGACGCACCTGCACGCCGCTCTCGGAGCGCGCGCCAACCTCCAACCTCAAGCTCGGCGTCGTCATGTGCTCCGTGCCGCTCGTGCTCGTGCTCGTCTTCGTCGTCTTCGTGCTCGCGCTCGGCCGCGGTGCCGAGCCCTCGCCCGCCCACGCGCTCATGCGCGTCGTATGGGGAGACCCCGACGCCCCCACGGCCCAGGAGCCGCCCGCCACCGCGCTCTGGCACGCCGTCGTGCGCCAGTGGAACGACAGCGTCGGCGCTCTCGACGCCTTCCCGCGCGCCTCGTGGGCGCTGCGCGGCGCCGGCCGCTGACCTGTTGACTCTGCTCGTCCCTCCCCGGTCGTCCCTCTGCGTCGCTGCATGTCCGTGTGTGCCTGCACCGCCCCCTATATAAGCTACACGCCTAATTATCCCAAGAGTAGACAAACAGTAACATGGATCGCGTTCCTTGCCCGCGTTACGCCTCCTCTTCCTCTGCTGCTGCTGCTCCTGCAGCGCCAATGATCGTCACGGCCCTCCTCCAACACTATGTACCTGATCACGTCGTGAGGAAAAGCTGCAGCAGCCCGCGCAGGTACATGACGATCTCGCCGGCTCCGAGCTTGGACTCGCCGTAGATGCGGTCCACGAACGTGATGGGCACCTCGGCGATGCTGTACTGCCGCTGGCGCGCGCGTACGAGAATCTCCATCTGGAAGACGTAGCCCAGGCCCTGGATGTTGCGCATGATGTCCTCGATCACCGCGCGCTTGTACAGCCGGAAGCTGCCCGTCAGGTCCGACACGTTCGGGTTCAGCAGTACCGTCGCCAGGTAGTTGGCCACGCGGCTCGTCAGCTTGCGCCGCAGGTCCCAGCCGTACACCTGCGTTGTCATGTCCAGTGCGCAATTAGCCACCTTGGAAGCCCATCAACGGCCTAACTTGAATAGCCACGTACACCACCACCAGAGATGTACCGCGTGCCCGTCACGATGTCGTAGTCCTTCTCCGCCTGCTTCCTGGAGAATCACGATGTCACGTGGTGAGTCGGTGGCTGCATGCCAGCAAGTCCATCGTCCTAGAAAGCCACGTCTCCATACTTGATGAACTCGGGGATGAACTTGGGCTGTCGCAACAACACACAAGCAACGAGTAGGTCAGCTTGCATCCACCAGTTTGCTTCCAGCCCATCAAGCCCCCACTCACATGGTGCGAGAGGTCGGCGTCCATGAGGAAGACGAAGTCGCCCGTGGCCTGCTTGAGCCCGTCACGGTAGGCGGAGCCGAGCCCAAGCTTGCCCTCGCGCGGCAGGATCACGATGTGCTCCTTGCCGTAGATGGTCTGCAGCTCCCGCGCCACCTGCAGCGTGCCGTCGGGGCTGTTGTCCTCCACGATGACGATCTCGTAGTCCAGCGCACTGCGCCAAACTTTGTCAGGCGATTGCTCGGCCCGCAGCGCGACCCAGAGAGCCGCGACCGCACGCACTTCTCGCGGAACGTCTTCTCCAGCAGCCACACGATCAATGGCAGGTTCTCGCGCTCGTTGTACGTCGGCAGCAGCACCGAATACTTGCTCTTGGGCGCCATGGTCCCTCTGTGCTAATGTGCGATCGACACGAAGCACGGATATGGGAAATTCGTGTTGGCCACACCACATTTGCAAGGAGCACCATCATGGACTTGCACAGGTGACGAACGGATCAAGCGGATGGCATCGCCGCTTTGTGTTTTAGCTCTGCTTGGGGAGCCGATGGATCGCTTGGTGAGATCTTTAGGCTGCAATGGTGGTCGTTGTTCTGATGGACAAATGATGATCGAGCTGGAAGGAAACTCGATCTGCACGGCGTCATTTTGCGATGGCTAGCGTCACGCATCAATGCTACCTCTCATGCTGTGAAAAAAAGCGACGGCGTCTAGGTCGCGCTGCCGCAGGGGGTCATGTTCTTGACTTGGTTACTTTGCTACTGTGCCGAGAGTCCTGTGCTGTGCTGTGCAATCGCTTTCCTGGAGCGGGTTCCTTCTCTAGTCCGAGTCCTCGTCGTGCTCGAGCGAGGCCCAGACGTTCTTGGTGGCCACGCCCTTGGCCTCGGGCATCTTCATGCCCGTCAGCTGCACCTTGTTGGCGTCTGCTCCCAGCGTCGGGAACGCTCGCTCGCTGTCGAGCTTGATGCGTCGCGCCGTGCGGTTGCGCTCCTCCTGCTCCTCCCACGTCCTCGCCACGCCCTCCTTCACGCCACCATCCACTCCTCCAGTCAGTCCTCACTCGCCACCTCAACAAACCAGCCGCCGAGCACCCACCGGCTCGTTCATGTTCTTGTACTTTTTGGGCTGCTTGGCCCACTGGAAGGCGGCGCGGTCCTCGCTCTCGTCCTTGTCGACAAGCGTGAGCTCCGACAGCTTCTTGCCAGTCGCCGTCGCCGCCACGGCCGGCGCCGCGGGCTTGGCGGGAGCGGCGGGAGCGGCAGCAGCAGGCGCCGCGGGCTTTGCGGGCGCCGAGCTGTTGGCGATGCCCTTGGCGATGACGTTAGCGTTGACCGTCGTGCTCTTGCGGTTCTTCTTCTTCTTGGCGAACAGCGAGCTCAGCTTGTCGTTCGGCTCGGCCATCGTGCGGTCGGGCTGCGCTCGTCCTTGGTGGCCACGGGATTAGATGCGATCCGAGCGCGCGCCGGCATGGGGCGGCTGGAATACCTGTTACATTTTATATATTGGTTCATTCAGTGGCGGATCGTTGTGAGAAAAAATACGCTCGATGACCTTTATAAAAGAGTATTGAGGTGGAAGTGGTAGGACAGACCCGCTGGGGGGCTCGAACTGAGTCATGGGTATGTCGGTTTTCAGCCAATAGAAATGCGTTCGTGGGATTTGTGGCCAATCCGATCGACGTTGAAGGATTGGCTTCAGATTGGCAAAACATGTAAACCATGTCGCTTATGTGTTATTGAAGGCTATATATGCTGTATATTCGTCCAAAATTGATATCTTTCTAGCGCATATTATGTAGTAATAGAGGTATGACTCGGCTCAACGTGTGCGCGCATCGGCGTTCACGGGAGCGCTCGTGTTTACATTGCGCGCATGTTGGTGTTGCACTTGCGTCGCTGCTGATGAGTTCTGTTAAACAGCAGCCGCTCGGCACGTGCTTCTCCTCTCGCTCACTCTCTCGCCATCCCAGACTATCCAAGTTTGCTGGTCTTTTTCCAGTCCTGCAGGCGCTGATTACCTGCGGTGACGAGTTTTCGCAAGCTGGAGTGGCACCGCTTGACACGGTTCACGCCAACTTCAACTTGCAAGTGGCTTCGCATTGTGGAACGCAATGGGGGGTCATGAGCTACGCACTTGCAGTTGGCTTGGACGAGAGCTACGCACTTGCAGTTGGCTTGGACTATTGCTGCGGAGCCTTCGCTTCGAGCTCATTCCTGCTTTTGCCAAGCCTCGAGCAAGCCCCAGTCCCTTCTACTCCTCCCCCCACAACCTCCAGCCGCGATGGCGCTCGCCCAGAAGCACCAGACCAAGCTGTTCATCAACAACGAGTTCGTGCAGTCGATCACGGGCCGCACGTTCGAGACGTTCAACCCCGCGACGGAGGAGAAGATCGCCGACGTGGCCGAGGCCACGACGGGAGACATCGATCTGGCCGTGACTGCGGCCCGTGAAGCCTTCGACCATGGTCTGTGGCGCACCATGGACCCCGCGGCTCGTGGTCACCTGATCTACAAGCTCGCGGACCTCGTGGAGAAGAATGCAGATGAGCTGGCTGCGCTTGAGGCGCTCGACAACGGCAAGCCGTGCGCGGTCGCCAAGGCTGCCGACATCGCCCTCGTGACCGGCACGCTGCGGTACTACGCCGGCTGGGCCGACAAGATCCAGGGAAACACGCTCCCCGTGTCGGGGCCCTTCTTCGCCTACACCAAGAAGGAGCCCGTGGGCGTCTGCGGACAGATCATCCCGTGGAACTTCCCGCTCGCCATGGCGGCCTGGAAGCTCGGCCCCGCTCTTGCTGCTGGCAACACGGTCGTGCTCAAGCCTGCCGAGCAGACGCCGCTGACGGCTCTGCGTCTCGGTGAGCTCATTGTCGAGGCTGGCTTCCCCAAGGGTGTTGTCAACATCGTTCCTGGCATGGGTGCCACGGCTGGCCGCCACTTGGCGCAGCATCCCAAGGTCGACAAGGTCGCCTTCACGGGCTCGACCGAAGTCGGCTACCAGATCATGCGCACGTCACACGTGAGCAACCTCAAGCGCGTGACGCTCGAGCTCGGCGGCAAGTCGCCCAACATTATCCTCAACGACGCCGACATCGACCTGGCCATCGCGCAGTCGCAGCTCGGACTGTTCTTCAACATGGGCCAGTGCTGCATTGCTGGTTCGCGTGTATACGTGCAGGAGGGCATCTACGACGAGTTCGTGAGCCGCTCGGGTGAGATTGCAGCCAAGCGCTGCGTCGGCGACCCGTTCAACCCCAACACGGAGCAGGGTCCGCAGATCGACGAGACCCAGTTCGAGAAGATCCTCGGATACATTGAGGAGGGCAAGAAGGAGGGAGCTCGCCTTGTGACGGGTGGCCATCGCGTGGGCAAGAAGGGCTGGTACATTGAGCCGACGATCTTCGCGGACGTGACGGATGATATGACGATCGCTCGCGAGGAGATCTTTGGTCCCGTGATGACGATCCTCAAGTTCAAGACCATTGACGAGGTCATTGAGCGTGCCAACGACTCGAACTACGGTCTTGGCGCTGGTCTCGTGACTAACAACCTGGAGGCGCAGATCAAGATCTGCAATGGACTGCGTACGGGCACGGTGTATGTCAACTGCTACAACAAGTTTGACACGATGACGCCGTTCGGTGGTTTCAAGGACTCGGGCATTGGCCGTGAGCTTGGCGAGGCCGGTCTGCAAGCTTACCTCGAGACCAAGACGATCATTATCAAGCGCCCAGATGATTCGCTTCCGTAGGGTATGCATGAGGAGTGTGAGTTTGTGTAGGCGTGGCTGGGATTTTGTCAGATGTGGCAGGCAGTCTTTTTGCATGACGCATGTGAGTGATTTGAACAACCGGTTTATGATTTCCGTTTCCATCCCAGTTAGTCTCATTGTTTCTACGAGCAGAGCTTCTTTGGTGGCGAATGGGCAAATTTGAAGCTCGTTGTAGGATCCCGAGAAAGCTACACGCTCGAACCTCTGCGAGTTTCTTTGGCGTTCACGCAGCCAGAAACTTGCTCTCTACCCCTCAACCACCTCCTCACGGTTAGCCATTCACTTGAATGTTTCGCTCGTGCAGGTTCTGCATAGGATTAGTCACGGAAACATTGCGTAGCAGTAGCAGCAGCAGCAGCAGCAGCAAGCTTTGTGAATCTCAACTTTCATATTCTTTGTTCGCCACTTACACTCCCTCCCGTCCAGGTAAAAGATAGCATGAAACTTGACTTGCGAGAAAATGCTAGCTTACGACGATTGAAGCGTACCATGCGAGAGTACACTGAAAACTGGGTTTCAGATATGATGCGAGGCTTCCTACAAGCTGTTCGAGTTCGTGGATTGCACCTTGTAGGAAAAGATCGTCTATCGCTTTTTGCTCGATAAACTCAGGGATAGAGTCGGAGAAATCGCGCACAAACCGTTAGATCATTTCGATATGTTGACGACGAAATGACGACAAAATGCCGACAAAATGCCTGTCTCAAGCAGGCAACACTTACATGTGATTGTCCATCCTTGGAATGAAGCATTGTGATGTCGACTTTGTTGCCTGGGGTTGCATGAATATTGTAACCCAGCTGAACTGGTAGTCTGTGAAGATGGTGCAACAGCCAGGAGACTTCGCCCATTGTATAGCTTTGACAGCCTTGCGAGTCGAGCTCTGTGCTCGCAACTCGGTCGCAATGTCGGCATCCCACGTCACCTCTTGGATCAAATACCTGAACTTTTCGTCCTTTGAATCCTTCAACCACGACTCGTCGCTTACCATGCGGCGATGCAACCATTGCACGACTTCATAGTGGCGATTTTGTGTCGAATTACTAATAGGGTTGCAATGATGGCAAACTGAGAGAGAATAGCCACTCCATTCTATTGACGAGCTGCCTCCGGACACCAGTCTCCATCAACGTATCCTTTGCTACTTGGTCGAGTGGCACAACGTGGTCATGCACCCATTTACGCGTCTTCAAATTGGCGCATGCCCCACAAAATCCTGTAGCACCGACAATGGATCCCACACCACGCGCTCCCAGTAATTCGCATGTAGCTACTGCAAGACCTCCATGCAAATACTCCTCCACAAGGCATTTCACAACCCTCAAGTCCCCCTTTTCAACAGCCTTCTCAAGTCACAGCGTAAAATTCCAGTCGTCAGGACTCTTCGAACACGCTCTTGGCATCGTTCACAATGAACGCGCGTCCAGGAAGCCGCTGGTGCGCAGCTCGACGTCACTGATGCCTCCGACCTCTCGATTCACTACTGCGACCTTGTCAGACACGAGAATTCTGCCGCCATTTCTTCGCAAGCATGCGTGCGATGTTGGACGACCTCGACGAGAGATGAGGTTCTTGTAGCTTCATTTACCCCACCGGTATGTTCCACGTCATCCCACTGAAGCATTGACACACGCCACGCTGTAGCTGCTGCTGCGATGAACGACGATGAGCCGCTGCTCTTATGCCCCAAATGTTTTGAAGAATAAAGCGGTCGCAAACTGATGCATAAAGCCAAGTCAGCAAGAATCTTTCCGTGACAAAAGAACATCAACTGTGAAACTTGTCATTACTGGATTGCTGGTCTGCTTTTACTACATCCGAGTGCGGGACAAGCAATCAAGCGTTCTGAGTAAGTGCAAGTAGCTTACATTACTAATAGCTCTTGCTTGAAAGTTTTGTTCACTTCAAGGACGAGCTGACAGTGAACAACTCTCACTTTGTGTCGTTGCGTGGCATGACCAATGTCACCACCACAGAAGCTCATTGACACCCTATACATCACAGTTCTGATGGACGTTTGGAAAGTGTGGCGAATGCACATACCGTGTATTCACATGCAGACAATCTGCTATCGCCAAACTGCAGCTACGCTCATGCGACCTGGACAGCTGGACCCAAGGCTTCACCGAGCGTTTCCGAGTCGTCGTGCTGGGCTTTCCAAGCGGCGATCATCTGCTTGCGGTACGCGCGCACCTCGTCTTTTTTGTACTGGTAGCAGTTGAATGGGTTGTAGCAATCGCCAGCGCAACCTAAACAGACGTCCGAATGGCACGGAACGCCGTTGCGAGCGCACTCGCAGTCGCTGCCAGTGGTCTGGCAGTTTTTCTCCTCGCCTGCGACCTTCTTGGCCAGGGCCATTAACTGCGGCTTCCCCAACCCTTGCGTGTCCTCGACGCCGCGCTCGTGCAAAAATGTGACGAGCTTCTTGACGTGCATTTTGCCAACCTTCTTGACGAGGTCGCCACACGAACAGCCACATTCCTCGTCGCGCGAGTCGCGGATTTTGGCAAACTCCTGGAGCTGCTCGACCGAGACGCAAGCAAAATCAGGCGAGTCCAGTGGTGCATCGTCAAGTACAAATGGTGCACTCATCGACGTGATCACAGGCGATGCCGACACCGAGTTCTTCCGTCGGCGGCCGTGATGGTTGTGGTTTTGGTGTTCATGCTTGGGTGGAGACTTCGCCAGAAGAAGTGGCGACGGCATCTTCTCCGCGATGAAGAGCTGCTTGCGCTCACGTTCGGTCAGTCGGGAAAACAGCGGGTTGTCAACACCACGTCGATAGTCGAACTGCCGCGTTTCGCCCTCGCGCACAAGCGCACGCTGCGTCTTGGGCAGATCCTTGGCGCGCAGCTTGAGCTCCTCGTTCTTGAGTTCTTCCACCTCAAGCACGCTGCCGAGCGTCACGTCGGCCACAGGCGATCCAAGACCCAGCGCCCACGTCCCGTCGTACGGAACCGCACTGCCGCCTCCAGGAAAGCGTTCAAACTCTCTCGCGAGCACCTGTCCCCACATGACGTGCTTCCTGCCGCCGAGTGACACGGAGCGGCGCTTCTTTGCGTCCAACGAGCTGTCGCCGTCTCCTCGCTGCCCACCACCGCTAGTCGGGCACCCCGCACCACTGGGCAGGTGCAGACTCTTGCTGCGCGCCTTCTTGCGCTTGTGCTTGCTCTTGCTCTTCTTCTTGTGTGCGGCCGCCGCAGCACCGCTCTCCGCGCCTTGCACAGCCGTCTCCATCTCCATCTCAGCCTGCTCCTCGCGCTTGTCCTCATCTTCAACATGCTCTCGCTGCTCGCCAACCGCAGCCTCCTCGGCGTCAGGTATCCTCACAGCCTCCGCCTGCTGCGCCTCGGCTCGTATCCTGAAACACTCGGCGCGGTGCTCGGCCCACGCGCGGCGCTGGCACTCGCGATCGCAGAAGAAAACGCGTCGGCAGCCGCCGCATCGGCTGGCGACGCCGCTGGCTCCGCACGCGAGGCAGCGCTTCGATCAGATCATCACGTCGATGGTCTCGTTGATGGTCTCGTCGATGGTCTCGTCGATGGTCTCGTCGAGCTCTGCGAGTGCAGGTCCAGCCCGTGCCATTTTACGTTATGTCGAAAAGGATGGCTTTTTTTAAACCCTTCTAAAAATAGATGACCTTTTTATGAAAACATGGGAGCGTCAGGGCTTCAAAAAAAGACCATCATTTTCGACATATTTTTAAAACATTTAAATAGTCGACATAATCTAACTCCCAACTGTGGCGTTCGAAATGTCGACACGTTGAAGCACGCGAACGAAGCAACCGTTCAGAACCAGAAAGGAGATGTGACAGGAAGGATGTAACGGGGTTACACGGGTACGTACCCATGTGTGCGGCCGATGGCTACACTGGGTTGTGTACCCATTGCCCTCCGGCTAAGTACGAGCCGGAGGTTGAGTGGCTCCCATGAGCCTTGCATACTTTAGCCAAGTAGTTTTGCATTGTGTGTTTTAGGAACCACCCATTTCAAGAACGCTTTAATGCATACATAAATACAGTCTCCTTTTTGCCTTGAACGGCGCAAGTGTATTTGGTTATCTTTTAACCTATACTAAAAGCAAGTCAAACTTGCATTGCACGCTTCCTCGTGCCAAAGTACTGTGTAACCCATCACAAAGGAGGTATGAAAGAAAGATGAAGGTATGTTGGTGCTTTGTCGCGGGCGGGCGGTTTCATGTGAGCTAACGATCCTATGCGCAGTCTCAATGGCTGCTCCGGATCAAGGCACTCGCCTTGCCGAGCACGCAGTCTCCGTCAAGCCAATGGCGGCTGAGCGGGGCATCTGTCGAGGCCCCTCCGCTGCTGACCGAGCCCCTGCCGACCAAGTACCCGCCTATCGAGCTCCTGTTGCCCCAGTACTCGCCCACCGAGCGAGACAGTAGCAAGTCGCTACTCTCGATGTTGACGTGGGACGATCCCCCGTGGTATCACCAGTTGCAACCGAAGTTGCGAAACTTAACCATAACTCGACCAAAACGCAACTGCCGGTAACCCAGAAAGATCTGAAGGTGAAACGACTTTTTGTCGACGTGCTGGGCTACCCAACAGATGTCATGATACTTGGCCGCCAAACTTTTGACGAGATTTTGTTTCGAGTTGTCGATGTTGCAAAGGCGTTCGAGTTCCGAATTGCCCAGGTTTCCAGAACCCGGGGATTCGTAGAAGGGCAACATTTCCTCTACGAGGGGCAGGGCAAACAAACAATGTTTTTCACTGCACGAGGAATCTTCCACGCTGCTTATGAACTGATGGGAACACTCATCCCAACTACCCTGTACCTCCTGGAATTAGTCTGCGATGAGGGGCTTCAGACTTTGCACAAGTATGGGACGACACACGGCTTTTCACAAAAAATCGAGACACACGAAGAGATGATACCAAAAGTAAGCGAGGGTAAATATCGTGTCAAGTGCGCGATCAAGATAGCTGTGGCTGATCACTACCACGGCTACACTATCGAGACGGAATTTAAAAAATAGGGAAGGCGCTCTTCATGCAAGATAACGCGTCGAGTCATGTCTCGAGGCACAGCAATGCATGGCTACAAGATGTTGTCGATGTTGCAATGGCGTTCGAGTTCCGAATTGCCCAGGTTTCCAGAACCCGGGGATTCGTAGAAGGGCAACATTTCCTCTACGAGGGGCAGGGCAAACAAACAATGTTTTTCACTGCACGAGGAATCTTCCACGCTGCTTATGAACTGATGGGAACACTCATCCCAACTACCCTGTACCTCCTGGAATTAGTTTGCGATGAGGGGCTTCAGACTTTGCACAAGTATGGGACGACACACGGCTTTTCACAAAAAATCGAGACACACGAAGAGATGATACCAAAAGTAAGCGAGGGTAAATATCGTGTCAAGTGCGCGATCAAGATAGCTGTGGCTGATCACTACCACGGCTACACTATCGAGACGGAATTTAAAAAATAGGGAAGGCGCTCTTCATGCAAGATAACGCGTCGAGTCATGTCTCGAGGCACAGCAATGCATGGCTACAAGATGTTGTCGATGTTGCAATGGCGTTCGAGTTCCGAATTGCCCAGGTTTCCAGAACCCGGGGATTCGTAGAAGGGCAACATTTCCTCTACGAGGGGCAGGGCAAACAAACAATGTTTTTCACTGCACGAGGAATCTTCCACGCTGCTTATGAACTGATGGGAACACTCATCCCAACTACCCTGTACCTCCTGGAATTAGTTTGCGATGAGGGGCTTCAGACTTTGCACAAGTATGGGACGACACACGGCTTTTCACAAAAAATCGAGACACACGAAGAGATGATACCAAAAGTAAGCGAGGGTAAATATCGTGTCAAGTGCGCGATCAAGATAGCTGTGGCTGATCACTACCACGGCTACACTATCGAGACGGAATTTAAAAAATAGGGAAGGCGCTCTTCATGCAAGATAACGCGTCGAGTCATGTCTCGAGGCACAGCAATGCATGGCTACAAGATGTTGTCGATGTTGCAATGGCGTTCGAGTTCCGAATTGCCCAGGTTTCCAGAACCCGGGGATTCGTAGAAGGGCAACATTTCCTCTACGAGGGGCAGGGCAAACAAACAATGTTTTTCACTGCACGAGGAATCTTCCACGCTGCTTATGAACTGATGGGAACACTCATCCCAACTACCCTGTACCTCCTGGAATTAGTTTGCGATGAGGGGCTTCAGACTTTGCACAAGTATGGGACGACACACGGCTTTTCACAAAAAATCGAGACACACGAAGAGATGATACCAAAAGTAAGCGAGGGTAAATATCGTGTCAAGTGCGCGATCAAGATAGCTGTGGCTGATCACTACCACGGCTACACTATCGAGACGGAATTTAAAAAATAGGGAAGGCGCTCTTCATGCAAGATAACGCGTCGAGTCATGTCTCGAGGCACAGCAATGCATGGCTACAAGATGTTGTCGATGTTGCAATGGCGTTCGAGTTCCGAATTGCCCAGGTTTCCAGAACCCGGGGATTCGTAGAAGGGCAACATTTCCTCTACGAGGGGCAGGGCAAACAAACAATGTTTTTCACTGCACGAGGAATCTTCCACGCTGCTTATGAACTGATGGGAACACTCATCCCAACTACCCTGTACCTCCTGGAATTAGTTTGCGATGAGGGGCTTCAGACTTTGCACAAGTATGGGACGACACACGGCTTTTCACAAAAAATCGAGACACACGAAGAGATGATACCAAAAGTAAGCGAGGGTAAATATCGTGTCAAGTGCGCGATCAAGATAGCTGTGGCTGATCACTACCACGGCTACACTATCGAGACGGAATTTAAAAAATAGGGAAGGCGCTCTTCATGCAAGATAACGCGTCGAGTCATGTCTCGAGGCACAGCAATGCATGGCTACAAGATGTTGTCGATGTTGCAATGGCGTTCGAGTTCCGAATTGCCCAGGTTTCCAGAACCCGGGGATTCGTAGAAGGGCAACATTTCCTCTACGAGGGGCAGGGCAAACAAACAATGTTTTTCACTGCACGAGGAATCTTCCACGCTGCTTATGAACTGATGGGAACACTCATCCCAACTACCCTGTACCTCCTGGAATTAGTTTGCGATGAGGGGCTTCAGACTTTGCACAAGTATGGGACGACACACGGCTTTTCACAAAAAATCGAGACACACGAAGAGATGATACCAAAAGTAAGCGAGGGTAAATATCGTGTCAAGTGCGCGATCAAGATAGCTGTGGCTGATCACTACCACGGCTACACTATCGAGACGGAATTTAAAAAATAGGGAAGGCGCTCTTCATGCAAGATAACGCGTCGAGTCATGTCTCGAGGCACAGCAATGCATGGCTACAAGATGTTGTCGATGTTGCAATGGCGTTCGAGTTCCGAATTGCCCAGGTTTCCAGAACCCGGGGATTCGTAGAAGGGCAACATTTCCTCTACGAGGGGCAGGGCAAACAAACAATGTTTTTCACTGCACGAGGAATCTTCCACGCTGCTTATGAACTGATGGGAACACTCATCCCAACTACCCTGTACCTCCTGGAATTAGTTTGCGATGAGGGGCTTCAGACTTTGCACAAGTATGGGACGACACACGGCTTTTCACAAAAAATCGAGACACACGAAGAGATGATACCAAAAGTAAGCGAGGGTAAATATCGTGTCAAGTGCGCGATCAAGATAGCTGTGGCTGATCACTACCACGGCTACACTATCGAGACGGAATTTAAAAAATAGGGAAGGCGCTCTTCATGCAAGATAACGCGTCGAGTCATGTCTCGAGGCACAGCAATGCATGGCTACAAGATGTTGTCGATGTTGCAATGGCGTTCGAGTTCCGAATTGCCCAGGTTTCCAGAACCCGGGGATTCGTAGAAGGGCAACATTTCCTCTACGAGGGGCAGGGCAAACAAACAATGTTTTTCACTGCACGAGGAATCTTCCACGCTGCTTATGAACTGATGGGAACACTCATCCCAACTACCCTGTACCTCCTGGAATTAGTTTGCGATGAGGGGCTTCAGACTTTGCACAAGTATGGGACGACACACGGCTTTTCACAAAAAATCGAGACACACGAAGAGATGATACCAAAAGTAAGCGAGGGTAAATATCGTGTCAAGTGCGCGATCAAGATAGCTGTGGCTGATCACTACCACGGCTACACTATCGAGACGGAATTTAAAAAATAGGGAAGGCGCTCTTCATGCAAGATAACGCGTCGAGTCATGTCTCGAGGCACAGCAATGCATGGCTACAAGATGTTGTCGATGTTGCAATGGCGTTCGAGTTCCGAATTGCCCAGGTTTCCAGAACCCGGGGATTCGTAGAAGGGCAACATTTCCTCTACGAGGGGCAGGGCAAACAAACAATGTTTTTCACTGCACGAGGAATCTTCCACGCTGCTTATGAACTGATGGGAACACTCATCCCAACTACCCTGTACCTCCTGGAATTAGTTTGCGATGAGGGGCTTCAGACTTTGCACAAGTATGGGACGACACACGGCTTTTCACAAAAAATCGAGACACACGAAGAGATGATACCAAAAGTAAGCGAGGGTAAATATCGTGTCAAGTGCGCGATCAAGATAGCTGTGGCTGATCACTACCACGGCTACACTATCGAGACGGAATTTAAAAAATAGGGAAGGCGCTCTTCATGCAAGATAACGCGTCGAGTCATGTCTCGAGGCACAGCAATGCATGGCTACAAGATGTTGTCGATGTTGCAATGGCGTTCGAGTTCCGAATTGCCCAGGTTTCCAGAACCCGGGGATTCGTAGAAGGGCAACATTTCCTCTACGAGGGGCAGGGCAAACAAACAATGTTTTTCACTGCACGAGGAATCTTCCACGCTGCTTATGAACTGATGGGAACACTCATCCCAACTACCCTGTACCTCCTGGAATTAGTTTGCGATGAGGGGCTTCAGACTTTGCACAAGTATGGGACGACACACGGCTTTTCACAAAAAATCGAGACACACGAAGAGATGATACCAAAAGTAAGCGAGGGTAAATATCGTGTCAAGTGCGCGATCAAGATAGCTGTGGCTGATCACTACCACGGCTACACTATCGAGACGGAATTTAAAAAATAGGGAAGGCGCTCTTCATGCAAGATAACGCGTCGAGTCATGTCTCGAGGCACAGCAATGCATGGCTACAAGATGTTGTCGATGTTGCAATGGCGTTCGAGTTCCGAATTGCCCAGGTTTCCAGAACCCGGGGATTCGTAGAAGGGCAACATTTCCTCTACGAGGGGCAGGGCAAACAAACAATGTTTTTCACTGCACGAGGAATCTTCCACGCTGCTTATGAACTGATGGGAACACTCATCCCAACTACCCTGTACCTCCTGGAATTAGTTTGCGATGAGGGGCTTCAGACTTTGCACAAGTATGGGACGACACACGGCTTTTCACAAAAAATCGAGACACACGAAGAGATGATACCAAAAGTAAGCGAGGGTAAATATCGTGTCAAGTGCGCGATCAAGATAGCTGTGGCTGATCACTACCACGGCTACACTATCGAGACGGAATTTAAAAAATAGGGAAGGCGCTCTTCATGCAAGATAACGCGTCGAGTCATGTCTCGAGGCACAGCAATGCATGGCTACAAGATGTTGTCGATGTTGCAATGGCGTTCGAGTTCCGAATTGCCCAGGTTTCCAGAACCCGGGGATTCGTAGAAGGGCAACATTTCCTCTACGAGGGGCAGGGCAAACAAACAATGTTTTTCACTGCACGAGGAATCTTCCACGCTGCTTATGAACTGATGGGAACACTCATCCCAACTACCCTGTACCTCCTGGAATTAGTTTGCGATGAGGGGCTTCAGACTTTGCACAAGTATGGGACGACACACGGCTTTTCACAAAAAATCGAGACACACGAAGAGATGATACCAAAAGTAAGCGAGGGTAAATATCGTGTCAAGTGCGCGATCAAGATAGCTGTGGCTGATCACTACCACGGCTACACTATCGAGACGGAATTTAAAAAATAGGGAAGGCGCTCTTCATGCAAGATAACGCGTCGAGTCATGTCTCGAGGCACAGCAATGCATGGCTACAAGATGTTGTCGATGTTGCAATGGCGTTCGAGTTCCGAATTGCCCAGGTTTCCAGAACCCGGGGATTCGTAGAAGGGCAACATTTCCTCTACGAGGGGCAGGGCAAACAAACAATGTTTTTCACTGCACGAGGAATCTTCCACGCTGCTTATGAACTGATGGGAACACTCATCCCAACTACCCTGTACCTCCTGGAATTAGTTTGCGATGAGGGGCTTCAGACTTTGCACAAGTATGGGACGACACACGGCTTTTCACAAAAAATCGAGACACACGAAGAGATGATACCAAAAGTAAGCGAGGGTAAATATCGTGTCAAGTGCGCGATCAAGATAGCTGTGGCTGATCACTACCACGGCTACACTATCGAGACGGAATTTAAAAAATAGGGAAGGCGCTCTTCATGCAAGATAACGCGTCGAGTCATGTCTCGAGGCACAGCAATGCATGGCTACAAGATGTTGTCGATGTTGCAATGGCGTTCGAGTTCCGAATTGCCCAGGTTTCCAGAACCCGGGGATTCGTAGAAGGGCAACATTTCCTCTACGAGGGGCAGGGCAAACAAACAATGTTTTTCACTGCACGAGGAATCTTCCACGCTGCTTATGAACTGATGGGAACACTCATCCCAACTACCCTGTACCTCCTGGAATTAGTTTGCGATGAGGGGCTTCAGACTTTGCACAAGTATGGGACGACACACGGCTTTTCACAAAAAATCGAGACACACGAAGAGATGATACCAAAAGTAAGCGAGGGTAAATATCGTGTCAAGTGCGCGATCAAGATAGCTGTGGCTGATCACTACCACGGCTACACTATCGAGACGGAATTTAAAAAATAGGGAAGGCGCTCTTCATGCAAGATAACGCGTCGAGTCATGTCTCGAGGCACAGCAATGCATGGCTACAAGATGTTGTCGATGTTGCAATGGCGTTCGAGTTCCGAATTGCCCAGGTTTCCAGAACCCGGGGATTCGTAGAAGGGCAACATTTCCTCTACGAGGGGCAGGGCAAACAAACAATGTTTTTCACTGCACGAGGAATCTTCCACGCTGCTTATGAACTGATGGGAACACTCATCCCAACTACCCTGTACCTCCTGGAATTAGTTTGCGATGAGGGGCTTCAGACTTTGCACAAGTATGGGACGACACACGGCTTTTCACAAAAAATCGAGACACACGAAGAGATGATACCAAAAGTAAGCGAGGGTAAATATCGTGTCAAGTGCGCGATCAAGATAGCTGTGGCTGATCACTACCACGGCTACACTATCGAGACGGAATTTAAAAAATAGGGAAGGCGCTCTTCATGCAAGATAACGCGTCGAGTCATGTCTCGAGGCACAGCAATGCATGGCTACAAGATGTTGTCGATGTTGCAATGGCGTTCGAGTTCCGAATTGCCCAGGTTTCCAGAACCCGGGGATTCGTAGAAGGGCAACATTTCCTCTACGAGGGGCAGGGCAAACAAACAATGTTTTTCACTGCACGAGGAATCTTCCACGCTGCTTATGAACTGATGGGAACACTCATCCCAACTACCCTGTACCTCCTGGAATTAGTTTGCGATGAGGGGCTTCAGACTTTGCACAAGTATGGGACGACACACGGCTTTTCACAAAAAATCGAGACACACGAAGAGATGATACCAAAAGTAAGCGAGGGTAAATATCGTGTCAAGTGCGCGATCAAGATAGCTGTGGCTGATCACTACCACGGCTACACTATCGAGACGGAATTTAAAAAATAGGGAAGGCGCTCTTCATGCAAGATAACGCGTCGAGTCATGTCTCGAGGCACAGCAATGCATGGCTACAAGATGTTGTCGATGTTGCAATGGCGTTCGAGTTCCGAATTGCCCAGGTTTCCAGAACCCGGGGATTCGTAGAAGGGCAACATTTCCTCTACGAGGGGCAGGGCAAACAAACAATGTTTTTCACTGCACGAGGAATCTTCCACGCTGCTTATGAACTGATGGGAACACTCATCCCAACTACCCTGTACCTCCTGGAATTAGTTTGCGATGAGGGGCTTCAGACTTTGCACAAGTATGGGACGACACACGGCTTTTCACAAAAAATCGAGACACACGA
Organism: Phytopythium helicoides; assembly: GCA_024867545.1. Taxonomy (NCBI): domain Eukaryota; phylum Oomycota; class Peronosporomycetes; order Pythiales; family Pythiaceae; genus Phytopythium; species Phytopythium helicoides. Next base: position 330,684 of record JANFNE010000025.1, on the reverse strand, counting down.
AGAGATGATACCAAAAGTAAGCGAGGGTAAATATCGTGTCAAGTGCGCGATCAAGATAGCTGTGGCTGATCACTACCACGGCTACACTATCGAGACGGAATTTAAAAAATAGGGAAGGCGCTCTTCATGCAAGATAACGCGTCGAGTCATGTCTCGAGGCACAGCAATGCATGGCTACAAGATGTTGTCGATGTTGCAATGGCGTTCGAGTTCCGAATTGCCCAGGTTTCCAGAACCCGGGGATTCGTAGAAGGGCAACATTTCCTCTACGAGGGGCAGGGCAAACAAACAATGTTTTTCACTGCACGAGGAATCTTCCACGCTGCTTATGAACTGATGGGAACACTCATCCCAACTACCCTGTACCTCCTGGAATTAGTTTGCGATGAGGGGCTTCAGACTTTGCACAAGTATGGGACGACACACGGCTTTTCACAAAAAATCGAGACACACGAAGAGATGATACCAAAAGTAAGCGAGGGTAAATATCGTGTCAAGTGCGCGATCAAGATAGCTGTGGCTGATCACTACCACGGCTACACTATCGAGACGGAATTTAAAAAATAGGGAAGGCGCTCTTCATGCAAGATAACGCGTCGAGTCATGTCTCGAGGCACAGCAATGCATGGCTACAAGATGTTGTCGATGTTGCAATGGCGTTCGAGTTCCGAATTGCCCAGGTTTCCAGAACCCGGGGATTCGTAGAAGGGCAACATTTCCTCTACGAGGGGCAGGGCAAACAAACAATGTTTTTCACTGCACGAGGAATCTTCCACGCTGCTTATGAACTGATGGGAACACTCATCCCAACTACCCTGTACCTCCTGGAATTAGTTTGCGATGAGGGGCTTCAGACTTTGCACAAGTATGGGACGACACACGGCTTTTCACAAAAAATCGAGACACACGAAGAGATGATACCAAAAGTAAGCGAGGGTAAATATCGTGTCAAGTGCGCGATCAAGATAGCTGTGGCTGATCACTACCACGGCTACACTATCGAGACGGAATTTAAAAAATAGGGAAGGCGCTCTTCATGCAAGATAACGCGTCGAGTCATGTCTCGAGGCACAGCAATGCATGGCTACAAGATGTTGTCGATGTTGCAATGGCGTTCGAGTTCCGAATTGCCCAGGTTTCCAGAACCCGGGGATTCGTAGAAGGGCAACATTTCCTCTACGAGGGGCAGGGCAAACAAACAATGTTTTTCACTGCACGAGGAATCTTCCACGCTGCTTATGAACTGATGGGAACACTCATCCCAACTACCCTGTACCTCCTGGAATTAGTTTGCGATGAGGGGCTTCAGACTTTGCACAAGTATGGGACGACACACGGCTTTTCACAAAAAATCGAGACACACGAAGAGATGATACCAAAAGTAAGCGAGGGTAAATATCGTGTCAAGTGCGCGATCAAGATAGCTGTGGCTGATCACTACCACGGCTACACTATCGAGACGGAATTTAAAAAATAGGGAAGGCGCTCTTCATGCAAGATAACGCGTCGAGTCATGTCTCGAGGCACAGCAATGCATGGCTACAAGAGAAAAATATCTAGCTACGACCGTTGCCGGCCAAGTCTCCCGACTTGAACCCCATCGAGAATGTCTGGAGCATCCTTGTGAGGCGGGTCTACGCTTGCGGGCGCCAGTTTCAGACGATTCAAGAGCTGAAAACTGCCATCGAGTTAGAGTGGGCCAAAATCGACCAAGACGAGCTCATTAAACTCGTGAAGTCGATACCTAAACGCATTGGACAGGTGCTGGAGATGTGTGGTTGCAAGACTAGCTACTAAACGTATGAAACACGATGAAAATGTGAGCTAGAGGCCTAGCGGTCTTATACTTATTGCCGACCCAATTTTCTGGTGTGGGGCTTCCAGGGTTGGCTTCAGAAATGAACGGTATTGGCTGAATCGTCTCGAATCGATGATTCCATTGGTCAAATGTCATCAGCTAGAACGTTTTTTGATTCGTCAAAATCGAAAAATTCCTGTCGGTTCTATCTTTATTGTCAGCACTGATCAACGTAGAGGAATTCGAACAGCAGCTGAAACATTTGCTGAAAATGATGTAGTACGAAGGTAGATCGCCTGCCTCGCAGTTTTCAGCTATTGAACTGGTGTTGACCCGCCATCTCGATGGGTTCAACCCCGCGACGGAGGAGAAGATCGCCGACGTGGCCGAGGCCACGACGGGAGACATCGATCTGGCCGTGACTGCGGCCCGTGAAGCCTTCGACCATGGTCTGTGGCGCACCATGGACCCCGCGGCTCGTGGCCACCTGATCTACAAGCTCGCGGACCTCGTGGAGAAGAATGCAGATGAGCTGGCTGCGCTTGAGGCGCTCGACAACGGCAAGCCGTGCGCGGTCGCCAAGGCTGCCGACATCGCCCTCGTGACCGGCACGCTGCGGTACTACGCTGGCTGGGCCGACAAGATCCAGGGAAACACGCTCCCCGTGTCGGGGCCCTTCTTCGCCTACACCAAGAAGGAGCCCGTGGGCGTCTGCGGACAGATCATCCCGTGGAACTTCCCGCTCGCCATGGCGGCCTGGAAGCTCGGCCCCGCTCTTGCTGCTGGCAACACGGTCGTGCTCAAGCCTGCCGAGCAGACGCCGCTGACGGCTCTGCGTCTCGGTGAGCTCATTGTCGAGGCTGGCTTCCCCAAGGGTGTTGTCAACATCGTTCCTGGCATGGGTGCCACGGCTGGCCGCCACTTGGCGCAGCATCCCAAGGTCGACAAGGTCGCCTTCACGGGCTCGACCGAGGTCGGCTACCAGATCATGCGCACGTCGCACGTGAGCAACCTCAAGCGCGTGACGCTCGAGCTCGGCGGCAAGTCACCCAACATCATCCTCAACGACGCCGACATCGACCTGGCCATTGCGCAGTCGCAGCTCGGACTGTTCTTCAACATGGGCCAGTGCTGCATTGCTGGCTCGCGTGTGTACGTGCAGGAGGGGATCTACGACGAGTTCGTGAGCCGCTCGGGTGAGATTGCAGCCAAGCGCTGCGTCGGCGACCCGTTCAACCCCAACACGGAGCAGGGTCCGCAGATCGACGAGACCCAGTTCGAGAAGATCCTCGGATACATTGAGGAGGGCAAGAAGGAGGGAGCTCGCCTTGTGACGGGTGGCCATCGCGTGGGCAAGAAGGGCTGGTACATTGAGCCGACGATCTTCGCGGACGTGACGGATGATATGACGATCGCTCGCGAGGAGATCTTCGGTCCCGTGATGACGATCCTCAAGTTCAAGACCATTGACGAGGTCATTGAGCGTGCCAACGACTCGAACTACGGCCTTGGCGCTGGTCTCGTGACCAACAACCTGGAGGCGCAGATCAAGATCTGCAATGGACTGCGTACGGGCACGGTGTATGTCAACTGCTACAACAAGTTTGACACGATGACGCCGTTCGGTGGTTTCAAGGACTCGGGCATTGGCCGTGAGCTGGGCGAGGCCGGTCTGCAAGCTTACCTCGAGACCAAGACGATCATTATCAAGCGCCCAGATGATTCGCTTCCGTAGGGTATGCATGAGGAGTGTGAGTTTGTGTAGGCGTGGCTGGGATTTTGTCAGATGTGGCAGTCTTTTTGCATGACGCATGTGAGTGATTTGAACAACCGGTTTATGATTTCCGTTTCCATCCCAGTTAGTCTCATTGTTTCTACGAGCAGAGCTTCTTTGGTGATGAATGGGCAAATTTGAAGCTCGTTGTAGGATCCCGAGAAAGCTACACGCTCGAACCTCTGCGAGTTTCTTTGGTGTTCACGCAGCCAGAAACTTGCTCTCTACCCCTCAACCACCTCCTCACGGTTAGCCATTCACTTGAATGTTTCGCTCGTGCAGGTTCTGCATAGGATTAGTCACGGAAACATTGCGTAGCAGTAGCAGCAGCAGCAGCAGCAAGCTTTGTGAATCTCAACTTTCATATTATTTGTTCGCCACTTACACTCCCGTCCAGGTAAAAGATAGCATGAAACTTGACTTGCGAGAAAATGCTAGCTTACGACGATTGAAGCGTACCATGCGAGAGTACACTGAAACCTGGGTTTCAGATATGACGCGAGGCTTCCTACAAGCTGTTCGAGTTCGTGGATTGCACCTTGTAGGAAAAGATCGTCTATCGCTTTTTGCTCGATAAACTCAGGGATAGAGTCAGAGAAATCGCGCACAAACCGTGCGATCATTTCGATATGTTGACGACGAAATGACGACAAAATGCCGACAAAATGCCTGTCTCAAGCAGGCAACACTTACATGTGATTGTCCATCCTTGGAATGAAGCATTGTGATGTCGACTTTGTTGCCTGGGGTTGCATGAATATTGTAACCCAGCTGAACTGGTAGTCTGTGAAGATGCTGCAACAGCCAGGAGACTTCGCCCATTGTATAGCTTTGACAGCCTTGCGAGTCGAGCTCTGTGCTCGCAACTCGGTCGCAATGTCGGCATCCCACGTCACCTCTTGGATCAAATACCTGAACTTTTCGTCCTTTGAATCCTTCAACCACGACTCGTCGCTTACCATGCGGCGATGCAACCATTGCACGACTTCATAGTGGCGATTTTGTGTCGAATTACTAATAGGGTTGCAATGATGGCAAACTGAGAGAGAATAGCCACTCCATTCTATTGACGAGCTGCCTCCGGACACCAGTCTCCATCAATGTATCCTTTGCCACTTGGTCGAGTGGCACAACGTGGTCATGCACCCATTTACGCGTCTTCAAATTGGCGCATGCCCCACAAAATCCTGTAGCACCGACAATGGATCCCACACCACGCGCTCCCAGTAATTCGCATGTAGCTACTGCAAGACCTCCATGCAAATACTCCTCCACAAGCCATTTCACAACCCTCAAGTCCCCCTTTTCAACAGCCTTCTCAAGTCACAGCGTAAAATTCCAGTCGTCAGGACTCTTCGAACACGCTCTTGGCATCGTTCACAATGAACGCGCGTCCAGGAAGCCGCTGGTGCGCAGCTCGACGTCACTGATGCCTCCGACCTCTCGATTCACTACTGCGACCTTGTCAGACACGAGAATTCTGCCGCCATTTCTTCGCAAGCATGCGTGCGATGTTGGACGACCTCGACGAGAGATGAGGTTCTTGTAGCTTCATTTACCCCACCGGTATGTTCCACGTCATCCCACTGAAGCATTGACACACGCCACGCTGTAGCTGTTGCGATGAACGACGATGAGCCGCTGCTCTTATGCCCCAAATGTTTTGAAGAATAAAGCGGTCGCAAACTGATGCATAAAGCCAAGTCAGCAAGAATCTCTCCGTGACAAAAGAACATCAACTGTGAAACTTGTCATTACTGGATTGCTGGTCTGCTTTTACTACATCCGAGTGCGGGACAAGCAATCAAGCGTTCTGAGTAAGTGCAAGTAGCTTACATTACTAATAGCTCTTGCTTGAAAGTTTTGTTCACTTCAAGGACGAGCTGACAGTGAACAACTCTCACTTTGTGTCGTTGCGTGGCATGACCAATGTCACCACCACAGAAGCTCATTGACACCCTATACATCACAGTTCTGATGGACGTTTGGAAAGTGTGGCGAATGCACATACCGTGTATTCACATGCAGACAATCTGCTATCGCCAAACTGCAGCTACGCTCATGCGACCTGGACAGCTGGACCCAAGGCTTCACCGAGCGTTTCCGAGTCGTCGTGCTGGGCTTTCCAAGCGGCGATCATCTGCTTGCGGTACGCGCGCACCTCGTCTTTTTTGTACTGGTAGCAGTTGAATGGGTTGTAGCAATCGCCAGCGCAACCTAAACAGACGTCCGAATGGCACGGAACGCCGTTGCGAGCGCACTCGCAGTCGCTGCCAGGGGTCTGGCAGTTTTTCTCCTCGCCTGCGACCTTCTTGGCCAGGGCCATTAACTGCGGCTTCCCCAACCCTTGCGTGTCCTCGACGCCGCGCTCGTGCAAAAATGTGACAAGCTTCTTGACGTGCATTTTGCCAACCTTCTTGACGAGGTCGCCACACGAACAGCCACATTCCTCGTCGCGCGAGTCGCGGATTTTGGCAAACTCCTGGAGCTGCTCGACCGAGACGCAAGCAAAATCAGGCGAGTCCAGTGGTGCATCGTCAAGTACAAATGGTGCACTCATCGACGTGATCACAGGCGATGCCGACACCGAGTTCTTCCGTCGGCGGCCGTGATGGTTGTGGTTTTGGTGTTCATGCTTGGGTGGAGACTTCGCCAGAAGAAGTGGCGACGGCATCTTCTCCGCGATGAAGAGCTGCTTGCGCTCACGCTCGGTCAGTCGAGAAAACAGCGGGTTGTCAACACCACGTCGATAGTCGAACTGCCGCGTTTCGCCCTCGCGCACAAGCGCACGCTGCGTCTTGGGCAGATCCTTGGCGCGCAGCTTGAGCTCCTCGTTCTTGAGTTCTTCCACCTCAAGCACGCTGCCGAGCGTCACGTCGGCCACAGGCGATCCAAGACCCAGCGCCCACGTCCCGTCGTACGGAACCGCACTGCCGCCTCCAGGAAAGCGTTCAAACTCTCTCGCGAGCACCTGTCCCCACATGACGTGCTTCCTGCCGCCGAGTGACACGGAGCGGCGCTTCTTTGCGTCCAACGAGCTGTCGCCGTCTCCTCGCTGCCCACCACCGCTAGTCGGGCACCCCGCACCACTGGGCAGGTGCAGACTCTTGCTGCGCGCCTTCTTGCGCTTGTGCTTGCTCTTGCTCTTCTTCTTGTGTGCGGCCGCCGCAGCACCGCTCTCCGCGCCTTGCACAGCCGTCTCCATCTCCATCTCAGCCTGCTCCTCGCGCTTGTCCTCATCTTCAACATGCTCTCGCTGCTCGCCAACCGCAGCCTCCTCGGCGTCAGGTATCCTCACAGCCTCCGCCTGCTGCGCCTCGGCTCGTATCCTGAAACACTCGGCGCGGTGCTCGGCCCACGCGCGGCGCTGGCACTCGCGATCGCAGAAGAAAACGCGTCGGCAGCCGCCGCATCGGCTGGCGACGCCGCTGGCTCCGCACGCGAGGCAGCGCTTCGATCAGATCATCACGTCGATGGTCTCGTTGATGGTCTCGTCGATGGTCTCGTCGATGGTCTCGTCGAGCTCTGCGAGTGCAGGTCCAGCCCGTGCCATTTTACGTTATGTCGAAAAGGATGGCTTTTTTTAAACCCTTCTAAAAATAGATGACCTTTTTATGAAAACATGGGAGCGTCAGGGCTTCAAAAAAAGACCATCATTTTCGACATATTTTTAAAACATTTAAATAGTCGACATAATCTAACTCCCAACTGTGGCGTTCGAAATGTCGACACGTTGAAGCACGCGAACGAAGCAACCGTTCAGAACCAGAAAGGAGATGTGACAGGAAGGATGTAACGGGGTTACACGGGTACGTACCCATGTGTGCGGCCGATGGCTACACTGGGTTGTGTACCCATTGCCCTCCGGCTAAGTACGAGCCGGAGGTTGAGTGGCTCCCATGAGCCTTGCATACTTTAGCCAAGTAGTTTTGCATTGTGTGTTTTAGGAACCACCCATTTCAAGAACGCTTTAATGCATACATAAATACAGTCTCCTTTTTGCCTTGAACGGCGCAAGTGTATTTGGTTATCTTTTAACCTATACTAAAAGCAAGTCAAACTTGCATTGCACGCTTCCTCGTGCCAAAGTACTGTGTAACCCATCACAAAGGAGGTATGAAAGAAAGATGAAGGTATGTTGGTGCTTTGTCGCGGGCGGGCGGTTTCATGTGAGCTAACGATCCTATGCGCAGTCTCAATGGCTGCTCCGGATCAAGGCACTCGCCTTGCCGAGCACGCAGTCTCCGTCAAGCCAATGGCGGCTGAGCGGGGCATCTGTCGAGGCCCCTCCGCTGCTGACCGAGCCCCTGCCGACCAAGTACCCGCCTATCGAGCTCCTGTTGCCCCAGTACTCGCCCACCGAGCGAGACAGTAGCAAGTCGCTACTCTCGATGTTGACGTGGGACGATCCCCCGTGGTATCACCAGTTGCAACCGAAGTTGCGAAACTTAACCATAACTCGACCAAAACGCAACTTAACCCAGAAAGATCTGAAGGTGAAACGACTTTTTGTCGACGTGCTGGGCTGCCCAACAGATGTCATGATTCGTGGCCGCCAAACTTTTGACGAAATTTTGTTTCGAGTTGTCGATGTTGCAAAGGCGTTCGAGTTCCGAATTGCCCAGGTTTCCAGAACCCGGGGATTCGTAGAAGGGCAACATTTCCTCTACGAGGGGCAGGGCAAACAAACAATGTTTTTCACTGCACGAGGAATCTTCCACGCTGCTTATGAACTGATGGGAACACTCATCCCAACTACCCTGTACCTCCTGGAATTAGTTTGCGATGAGGGGCTTCAGACTTTGCACAAGTATGGGACGACACACGGCTTTTCACAAAAAATCGAGACACACGAAGAGATGATACCAAAAGTAAGCGAGGGTAAATATCGTGTCAAGTGCGCGATCAAGACAGCTGTGGCTGATCACTACCACGGCTACACTATCGAGACGGAATTTAAAAAATAGGGAAGGCGCTCTTCATGCAAGATAACGCGTCGAGTCATGTCTCGAGGCACAGCAATGCATGGCTACAAGAGAAAAATATCTAGCTACGACCGTTGCCGGCCAAGTCTCCCGACTTGAACCCCATCGAGAATGTCTGGAGCATCCTTGTGAGGCGGGTCTACGCTTGCGGGCGCCAGTTTCAGACGATTCAAGAGCTGAAAACTGCCATCGAGTTAGAGTGGGCCAAAATCGACCAAGACGAGCTCATTAAACTCGTGAAGTCGATGCCTAAACGCATTGGACAGGTGCTGGAGATGTGTGGTTGCAAGACTAGCTACTAAACGCATGAAACACGATGAAAATGTGAAACACGATGAAAATGTGAGCTAGCGGCCTAGCGGTCTTATACTTATTGCCGACCCGATTTTCTGGTGTGGGGCTTCCAGGGGCGGCTTCAGAAATGAACGGTATTGGCTGAATCGTCTCGATTCGCTGATTCCATTGGTCAAATATCAACAGCTAGAACGTTTTTGATTCGTCAAAATCGAAAAATTCCTGTCGGTTCTATCTCTATTGCCAGCACTGATCAACGTAGAGGAATTCGAACAGCAGCTGAAACATTTGCTGAAAATGATGTAGTACGAAGGTAGATCGCCTGCCTCGCAGTTTTCAGCTATTGAACTGGCGTAGACCCGCCATCTCGATGGGTTCAACCCCGCGACGGAGGAGAAGATCGCCGACGTGGCCGAGGCCACGACGGGAGACATCGATCTGGCCGTGACTGCGGCCCGTGAAGCCTTCGACCATGGCCCGTGGCGCACCATGGACCCCGCGGCTCGTGGCCACCTGATCTACAAGCTCGCGGACCTCGTGGAGAAGAATGCAGATGAGCTGGCTGCGCTTGAGGCGCTCGACAACGGCAAGCCGTGCGCGGTCGCCAAGGCTGCCGACATCGCCCTCGTGACCGGCACGCTGCGGTACTACGCTGGCTGGGCCGACAAGATCCAGGGAAACACGCTCCCCGTGTCGGGGCCCTTCTTCGCCTACACCAAGAAGGAGCCCGTGGGCGTCTGCGGACAGATCATCCCGTGGAACTTCCCGCTCGCCATGGCGGCCTGGAAGCTCGGCCCCGCTCTTGCTGCTGGCAACACGGTCGTGCTCAAGCCTGCCGAGCAGACGCCGCTGACGGCTCTGCGTCTCGGTGAGCTCATTGTCGAGGCTGGCTTCCCCAAGGGTGTTGTCAACATCGTTCCTGGCATGGGTGCCACGGCTGGCCGCCACTTGGCGCAGCATCCCAAGGTCGACAAGGTCGCCTTCACGGGCTCGACCGAGGTCGGCTACCAGATCATGCGCACGTCGCACGTGAGCAACCTCAAGCGCGTGACGCTCGAGCTCGGCGGCAAGTCACCCAACATCATCCTCAACGACGCCGACATCGACCTGGCCATTGCGCAGTCGCAGCTCGGACTGTTCTTCAACATGGGCCAGTGCTGCATTGCTGGCTCGCGTGTGTACGTGCAGGAGGGGATCTACGACGAGTTCGTGAGCCGCTCGGGTGAGATTGCAGCCAAGCGCTGCGTCGGCGACCCGTTCAACCCCAACACGGAGCAGGGTCCGCAGATCGACGAGACCCAGTTCGAGAAGATCCTCGGATACATTGAGGAGGGCAAGAAGGAGGGAGCTCGCCTTGTGACGGGTGGCCATCGCGTGGGCAAGAAGGGCTGGTACATTGAGCCGACGATCTTCGCGGACGTGACGGATGATATGACGATCGCTCGCGAGGAGATCTTCGGTCCCGTGATGACGATCCTCAAGTTCAAGACCATTGACGAGGTCATTGAGCGTGCCAACGACTCGAACTACGGCCTTGGCGCTGGTCTCGTGACCAACAACCTGGAGGCGCAGATCAAGATCTGCAATGGACTGCGTACGGGCACGGTGTATGTCAACTGCTACAACAAGTTTGACACGATGACGCCGTTCGGTGGTTTCAAGGACTCGGGCATTGGCCGTGAGCTGGGCGAGGCCGGTCTGCAAGCTTACCTCGAGACCAAGACGATCATTATCAAGCGCCCAGATGATTCGCTTCCGTAGGGTATGCATGAGGAGTGTGAGTTTGTGTAGGCGTGGCTGGGATTTTGTCAGATGTGGCAGGCAGTCTTTTTGCATGACGCATGTGAGTGATTTGAACAACCGGTTTATGATTTCCGTTTCCATCCCAGTTAGTCTCATTGTTTCTACGAGCAGAGCTTCTTTGGTGATGAATGGGCAAATTTGAAGCTCGTTGTAGGATCCCGAGAAAGCTACACGCTCGAACCTCTGCGAGTTTCTTTGGTGTTCACGCAGCCAGAAACTTGCTCTCTACCCCTCAACCACCTCCTCACGGTTAGCCATTCACTTGAATGTTTCGCTCGTGCAGGTTCTGCATAGGATTAGTCACGGAAACATTGCGTAGCAGTAGCAGCAGCAGCAGCAGCAAGCTTTGTGAATCTCAACTTTCATATTATTTGTTCGCCACTTACACTCCCGTCCAGGTAAAAGATAGCATGAAACTTGACTTGCGAGAAAATGCTAGCTTACGACGATTGAAGCGTACCATGCGAGAGTACACTGAAACCTGGGTTTCAGATATGACGCGAGGCTTCCTACAAGCTGTTCGAGTTCGTGGATTGCACCTTGTAGGAAAAGATCGTCTATCGCTTTTTGCTCGATAAACTCAGGGATAGAGTCAGAGAAATCGCGCACAAACCGTGCGATCATTTCGATATGTTGACGACGAAATGACGACAAAATGCCGACAAAATGCCTGTCTCAAGCAGGCAACACTTACATGTGATTGTCCATCCTTGGAATGAAGCATTGTGATGTCGACTTTGTTGCCTGGGGTTGCATGAATATTGTAACCCAGCTGAACTGGTAGTCTGTGAAGATGCTGCAACAGCCAGGAGACTTCGCCCATTGTATAGCTTTGAACAGCCTTGCGAGTCAAGCTCTGTGCTCGCGATTCGGTCGCAATGTCGGCATCCCACGTCAGCTCTTGGATCGAATAGCTGAACTTGCCGTCCTTTGAATCCTTCAGCCACGACTCGTCGCTTATCATGCGGCGATGCAACCATTGCACGACTTCATAGTGGCGATTTTGTGTCGAATAATGCAACGCAGAATATCTACATCCTACGCGCCGATTCTCGTATAACCACTTCACTGTCTCCAGATAACCATTTGCAGCAGCTTTGTTCATACTTCACTTCGATTCTCGTGCAGCCATCTTACCGCCTCGAGATATCCGTTTTGTGCGTCCAACAACTCCTCTGTGATTGAATACCCGTGTGGTCCCGGATGGATTTCACCATCGCAACGTTCCCGGTACGCACCGCCATACCCTAATAGGGTTGCAATGATGGCAAACTGAGAGAGAATAGCCACTCCATTCTATTGACGAGCTGCCTGCGGACACCAGTCTCCATCAATGTATCCTTTGCCACTTGGTCGAGTGGCACAACGTGGTCATGCACCCATTTACGCGTCTTCAAATTGGCGCATGCCCCACAAAATCCTGTAGCACCGACAATGGATCCCACACCACGCGCTCCCAGTAATTCGCATGTAGCTACTGCAAGACCTCCATGCAAATACTCCTCCACAAGGCATTTCACAACCCTCAAGTCCCCCTTTTCAACAGCCTTCTCAAGTCACAGCGTAAAATTCCAGTCGTCAGGACTCTTCGAACACGCTCTTGGCATCGTTCACAATGAACGCGCGTCCAGGAAGCCGCTGGTGCGCAGCTCGACGTCACTGATGCCTCCAACCTCTCGATTCACTACTGCGACCTTGTCAGACACGAGAATTCTGCCGCCATTTCTTCGCAAGCATGCGTGCGATGTTGGACGACCTCGACGAGAGATGAGGTTCTTGTAGCTTCATTTACCCCACCGGTATGTTCCACGTCATCCCACTGAAGCATTGACACACGCCACGCTGTAGCTGTTGCGATGAACGACGATGAGCCGCTGCTCTTATGCCCCAAATGTTTTGAAGAATAAAGCGGTCGCAAACTGATGCATAAAGCCAAGTCAGCAAGAATCTCTCCGTGACAAAAGAACATCAACTGTGAAACTTGTCATTACTGGATTGCTGGTCTGCGTTTACTACATCCGAGTGCGGGACAAGCAATCAAGCGTTCTGAGTAAGTGCAAGTAGCTTACATTACTAATAGCTCTTGCTTGAAAGTTTTGTTCACTTCAAGGACGAGCTGACAGTGAACAACTCTCACTTTGTGTCGTTGCGTGGCATGACCAATGTCACCACCACAGAAGCTTATTGACATCCTATACATCATAGTTCTGATGGACGTTTGGAAAGTGTGGCGAATGCACATACCGTGTATTCACATGCAGACAATCTGCTATCGCCAAACTGCAGCTACGCTCATGCGACCTGGACAGCTGGACCCAAGGCTTCACCGAGCGTTTCCGAGTCGTCGTGCTGGGCTTTCCAAGCGGCGATCATCTGCTTGCGGTACGCGCGCACCTCGTCTTTTTTGTACTGGTAGCAGTTGAATGGGTTGTAGCAATCGCCAGCGCAACCTAAACAGACGTCCGAGTGGCACGGAACGCCGTTGCGAGCGCACTCGCAGTCGCTGCCAGGGGTCTGGCAGTTTTTCTCCTCGCCTGCGACCTTCTTGGCCAGGGCCATTAACTGCGGCTTCCCCAACCCTTGCGTGTCCTCGACGCCGCGCTCGTGCAAAAATGTGACAAGCTTCTTGACGTGCATTTTGCCAACCTTCTTGACGAGGTCGCCACACGAACAGCCACATTCCTCGTCGCGCGAGTCGCGGATTTTGGCAAACTCCTGGAGCTGCTCGACCGAGACGCAAGCAAAATCAGGCGAGTCCAGTGGTGCATCGTCAAGAACAAACGGTGCACTCATCGCCGTGATCACTGGCGATGCCGACACCGAGTTCTTCCGTCGGCGACCGTGATGATTGTGGTTTTGGTGTTCATGCTTGGGGGGAGACTTAGACAGAAGAAGTGGCGACGGCATCTTCTCAGCGATGAAGAGCTGCTTGCGCTCACGTTCGGTCAGTCGGGAAAACAGCGGGTTGTCAACACCACGTCGATAGTCGAACTGCCGCGTTTCGCCCTCGCGCACAAGCGCACGCTGCGTCTTGGGCAGATCCTTGGCGCGCAGCTTGAGCTCCTCGTTCTTGAGTTCCTCCACTTCAAGCACGCTGCCGAGCGTCACGTCGGCCACAGGAGATCCAAGGCCCAGCGCCCACGTCCCGTCGTACGGAACCGCGCTGCCGCCTCCAGGAAAGCGCTCAAACTCCCTCGCGAGCACCTTTCCCCACATGACGTGCTTCCTGGCGCCGAGTGACACGGAGCGGCGCTTCTTTGCGTCCAACGAGCTGTCGCCGTCTCCTCGCTGCCCACCACCGCTTGTCGGGCACCCCGCACCACTAGGCAGGTGCAGACTCTTGCTGCGCGCCTTCTTGCGCTTGTGCTTGCTCTTGCTCTTCTTCTTGTGTGCAGCAGCAGCGCTCTCCGCGACTTGCACAACAGTCTCCATCTCAACCTGCTCCTCCAGCTTTTCCTCATCTTCAACATGCTCTTGCTGCTCGCCAACCTCAGTGTCTTCGGCGTCAGGTATCCTCACAGCCTCAGCCTGCTGCGTCTCCGTTCGTATCCTGAAACACTCGGCGCGGTGCTCGGCCCACGCGCGGCGCTGGCACTCGCGATCGCAGAAGAAAACGCGTCGGCAGCCGCCGCATCGGCTGGCGACGCCGCTGGCTCCGCACGCGAGGCAGCGCTTCACTGCAGGCGCGCGCTCGTCATCCGTGGCGACTGGCGAGACAACTGGGCGCATGAACCGGCGCGGGAGGACGGGGAGGAGCTCGCGAGTTGGCGTGGGCGGCGACCGGCGGCGGTCGACGTGCTGCCCGCGCTGATCTTTGGGAAATGAGCCGCTCGTCGGCCGTGGCGGCGCCTGCGGTATAGTGAAACCAAGTGCATTTGCAAGGACGGAACGACGCGCAGCTGTTCAAGTTCGCGATTGGCGCGCAGGACGAAGGAACCTTCGGGAAGTGATGGAATGCACAGGGATGCTTCGTTTTCGAGAACGTGATGGGGACGATTTACTTGGAGATTGTATGGGTACATAGAGTGACTACCTTTGATAAGTGGTATAGAGATGGAGATAATAACTAGCAGATAGCGTTATACTGGCTGCTGGTCGCCTCCCACTATCGTCGTAGCGACCGACAAGCGACGTCATGCGCCGGGCGCCTGCACTGGAGCGGTCAGGTTGAACATGGAGTTGGGGAGTTTGGACTGCACTTAGCAAAAAAGCGTTGCCATCAAGAAATCAGAGTGTGGCGCCAAGAATGCTTCGTCGATGCCGCTGACTTGCTGGGAAGCTCGTGCATGGGGGAATAACCGATCATGCCATACTCTAATGTCTTTGCATCCGTCGAAGAAAAAAAGTAGTAAGGCTGGCGCACGCTCATTACAACGACCTGCGAGCGTCTGTCGACAAAGTGCAGTTTGCACTTGAATATCCTCTTCCTGTATGAAGCGCGTTGGGATTATTCAAGAGAATAGAGCGTGTTTGTGAAAGGGGAGATCTGATCTATCCGTGTTGGAGAGCGTGTTTCCCATGAACAAGTCGTGTTTCCGGATACGATCGACGAAGGTGTGCACCCCGGGGAAGGGAATCAGAGAGGTTGGGTCCAAACCACTACTGAATACCTCGATAGGCTGAGGGGCAAGGTATTACAGTGTCGACAAAAGAACATACTCTTGAGTTGTAGTCGTAATGAACAGCGCAGCATATTTATATGCATGAGGTGGAGCTCCTCCGTAGAAAAGGCATTCAATGTCACTGTATACGAACTAAATGCTCACAGTCAACTGCACAAGCTCGTTGAGAGCGTCTCGCATGAACAGATTGTCTATCGCAGTTTGTTGGATGAACTCATTTGCCTCGATTACAGAGTCGGCGAAATTACGCACGAGCCATTGAAACAGCTCCACATGCATGAGACGATGGGCATGTTGAAAGCACCTGATGTCACATGCAAAGCGTCCGTCCTTCGCAAGCAACATTGCAACGTCGAGCTTGTTCGAAACAATGGCAGAGACCATGGAATCGGAGCTGAACTCGTGGTCTGGAAGTTGTTGTAACAGCCAGGAGACTTCAGCTTTCGTGTGTACCCACTTGATAGCCCAACTGATCGCGCCATCTGCTCCCTCGGTCGCGATCTTATCGTCCCAGTTCAACACTCGGATCAAATAGTTGAACTTGCCATCATTCGAGTCCTTCAACCACGACTCGTCGTTTATCTTGCGTCGATACAGCCACCGAGCGACTTCATGCTGACGATTCTTTGTCGCGTAGTGTAAGGCACTATCAATGCATCCTTCACCTCGATTATCGTACAACCACTTCACTGTCTCGAGATGACCATTTGCAGCAGCTTTGTTCATTGCTTCAAAAGTACACCCTTCACTTCGATTCTCGTGCAGCCATTTTACCACTTCGAGATGTCCGTTACCTGCAGCCCAATCCATGGCTTTCGTGGTACACCCTTCCGTCCGATTCTCATGGAGGAATTCGACGATCGCGAGATGTCCATTTGCAGCAGCGAGGTCCATTGCTTGAGGAGTACAACCTTCGCTTCGATTTGTGTGCAGCCATTTGACAATTGTGTGATGACCATTTTCAGCGGCGCCGTCCATTGCTGCTGATGTACACCCTTCATTCCGATGTTCGTGCAAAAACTTGACGACTTCGAGGTGTCCATTTCCTGCAGCACCATCCATCGCGACAGGAGTGCATCCTTCGCTTCGGTTTCTCGTGAAGCCATTTGACCAGTTCGAGTCGCCCATTCCTCGCAGACGAATCCATAGCAGCTGTAGAGCACAAGCCAGCACCTGAGATTTTGTGGATTGTCTGTATAACTTGAAGAGAGCCGAGACTTGCGACAAAGTCGATTGCACGCGCTAAACCCTCTTTGTTGGTTAGTGTCAGATGTTCCAACACCCAAGTGATGAACTCATCGACGATTTTTGTATCTCCGCTTCCTGCATTATTGATGACTCTCATGATGCCGATAGCAACTACGCTAGCGGATACCGTAGAGAAACCGCAATTATTGTAGAACCATTGGACCAAGCCAATGTTTCTGGAACGCACTGCTGCATCCAATAATTCTTCCGTGAATTGAGCATCCGTGTGGTTCCGGATCCATTCCACCATCGGGATATCGCCGATTAGTGTTGCAAGATTCAAATCCGGCTGCACAAACGGCAAATCAAGGGAGTGGAGCCAATCGACTCGGTCAACCAGCTGCCAGCGAACGGCAGCCTTCACCAGTAGATCCTTCGCTTCGTGGTCAATTGGAACAACGTTTCTGTGAACCCATTGGAGCGTCTCCAAGTTGGTGCATCTCTTCAGACCATCCTGCATTCTCATCGACGGATCCCACACCACGCGCTCATTGTGATTTGCATGCAACCACTGCAAAATCTCCAGTCGGGAATACCTCACTGCTATTAGAACAGGCTTCCGAATCCTCTCCTCAGGCAAATACTCCTCCACAAGCCATTTCACAGCCTCCAAGTCTCCCTTCTTGACAGCCTTTACAAGACACCTTGTGAAATTCCAGCGCTTCAGCAACGGGTCCATATCGGGGTCTTCTCGAGCTGCTATTCGCCTCAACAATCTCACCACGCCACTCGAACTCTTCGAACACGCTCTTGGCATCGTCCACATTACACTCGCGTCCAGGAAGTCGCTGACGAGCAGCTCGACGCCACGGATGCCTTCAATCTCTCGACTCACGACCGCGACACTCGTCAGACACGCGTGTGCTCCCGCCATGATGCTGTGAGAATGTCGAGGAAGAAAATAGCTTCATCACGAGTCACTGGTGGCTACACTACCGGTATATACCAGTACTATGAGTCACGATCCGTGAGCGAAGCCATCCTTTTTTGTGGTCTTGACTTGACCTCAGCTTTCCAAGCAACCTAAAGAGACGTATAACAGCGGGATAATGAGATGAAGGCGTGTCGAGCGATGGCACAGGACAACCAATTGGATGTCACTGCATACAAAGGCGATTGTTTGTACCTCGCGTCGAAATAGTCACCATGTGATTTCGAACTGATAGCCCAGCGTTTCGTGTTGCTGTGCAGACTTCGCCATGGTTATCACAGAACTACTCCACTCGCATCCACGTAATGGCTGAGACACCATTCGAGGCGGCAACCCCTCCAATCTACCAATTCACCACTTTACAAAAGCATCAGTTTGTGAAGTTTCCTGCGTTCGAAACATGTAGGCGGAGCTATTTTGTTTGGACTGGGTCTTCCTCGGGGTTCACTGCTGTGACCATCGATGGCAAGAATGTTCAAAAGGCAGGATTCTCTATGAAAAAAAAAGTAATTCCCTAGAGCGAGTGAGCCCAGCCAGACCTACCAACGGGACCGCTGGACCCACCCTCCCTTACTCTGCATGCGCTCCATAACACGGGCGCTTCACAGACACACCAATCCTGAGGCAAGCACTCGACATGTGCTCGCCGGCTATTCACAGCGACTGCCGCCTTTCATCAGCAAATCGCAATCTTCACATCAGCATTTACCGTCGTCGAGAGAAAATGCTGCGGGAGCCGCCACCGTTCGAACGCGAGCTAGTGGGAGCAGCCGCCATGGTCTGGCGCTTGACGCGACGCTTGTAAACCGCAATCTGGTCATCAACACGAATACCCCACTGGAGGTGCTCGGCCTTCACGGCAGCCGTCAGGAACAAGTTGAGCTTCTCCGCACGCTCACTAATCGTCTTCTGAGAGTAGTTGCCCACAATATGGCGGTGGGGAAGCTCCGGAATGTCCTTGCGACGCACGCCAGCCTCCTTCACAAGGCGATCGCACAGCATACTGTCAAAGCAGCAAGCACACGTCCTAGTTAAAAATCGAGCGCAGTAACAACGTTGGCCAAGGATATTGCTTCGTACCGGAAGGTGCTGTAACGCTTCCAGCAGTACACCGTGCCGTAGTTGGTCGTGCGGATCTCGAGCTTATACTGGATAAACTTCTTGCCCGTGCGATTCACAATACGGCTGTCAACGATACGCGCCGATACCAAACCGATCTCATCCGGGACTGCAAGTCAACACACAAAGCACAGAGGTTAGCAACAGTAGTCGGCAGGGAAGTATCGAGTGGTACGCACTCGGCATCGATGGGTTCTCGACAATAGCGCGCTCCTCTTCCTCCGCAGTATGAACCTGCAGATCACTGATCTGCACGAAGGCGAGGAACTGTTCGCCATCCGGAGCATTGATCTCCGTGTTGACAGCGTAGCAGCCAACGTGGGGGTCCAACCCGACAATCTCACCCGTTCCGAACGGCGTATCAACCTTCGTGCGCGGGGACAGAATGCGGTCGTCATCAAGGTTCACGTCGCTGCTGTTGACCGTGATGGTCATACCGCCCATGGCGTTGTCCATGCGAACGACATACGTGTCGTTCTCCTTGTCGTAGTTGACAACACGGCCCGGACCGCGGCGCTTGACCAGCACAGGAACATCCTTCGACAGGGACTGCTCGTACTTCTCGTTCCTCTCTTCCTCCAGGCGCTGCAGACGAGCACGCTCGGCTTCTTCCGCAGCACGTTGAGCCTCAAGCGCAGCCTCAGCACGGCGACGCTCCTCCCTGGCGCGCTTCTCCTCGCGGCGACGCTCATCCGCAATGCGAATACGCTCCTGCTCTGCCTCCTCCTCGAGACGAAGGCGCTCCTGTTCCGCCTCCTTCTCGAGGCGAATGCGCTCAGCCTCCTCGGCAGCAGCGATCGCAGCAGCCTCCGCGATCAGGCGGTTGCGCTCCTCCTCCGCCAGACGCTCTTCCTCTTCCTGACGCAGACGCTCCTCTTCCTCACGCTGACGCTCTTCCTCAGCAATGCGAAGCGCCTCGAGCTCGGCAAGACGAGCCGCTTCCTCGGCCTGAATCCGAGCCTCCTCCTCCGCCTGCAGGCGAGCCGCCTCCTCTGCAGCCAGACGCTCCTGCTCGCGGATGCGAGCCTCCTCCTCGCGCTCAGCGCGCTCCGCAGCAAGTCGAGCCTCTCGGCCTCGCGCTCGCGGCGAAGCTCCTCCTGGTGGCGACGCTCCTCCTCGGCAGCGGCCTCGGCCATGAGGATGCGCTCCTCACGCTCGCGCGCCTGCTGCATGCGGATCTCCTCCTCAGCAAGGCGCTCGCGCTCGATCTGCTCGCGGCGCAGGCGGCGCGACTCCTCGACGCGCGCGTCGTACGCTGCGTCCTCTGCCAGACGCGCTGCGCGCTCCTCGTCCGACAGCTCCGCGAGCTTCTCGCGCTCACGCTTCTCGTCGTGGCGACGCGCCATCTCCGCGACGTACTCGGCGCCATACTGCCATTCATCAACGCAAACTGTCAGCACCCAACCGTCTACACTCTCCCTCCCCCCATCTACAGCCGCATCGCGCGTCGCACCTTCTTTCGGAGCTGGCGCACGGCGAAAGGCGCGGCCGACCGACTGGATCTTGGTGGCGTTCTTGTGCACGTACTCCATGGTCTTGGGGCGGTGCAGGTACCAGTACTTGACGGCGGCCTTGGAGCTCATAATGGTCTCCAGATCCAGCGGCCGCAGCTTGGTCTCGTCCGACTGGATGCTCTTGTGCGTCGCCTCATCTCGGTGCAGCGCCTCGTGGTCCGTGAGCACCGTGGACTCGCGTCCGTCGTTAGGCTTCCAGTACGACGAGTACATGGCTGGCGCTGCGCTCTGTGGCGCGCGGTTCGAGGCAACGGACGCCGAGCGCTTCCCCTCGCGGCGAGGTTTCCGACTGTGGCGGCCTGCGTCAGGAAGAGAAAGGCGGCGGCAATGCGCGCGGGGGGAATAAACCTCGGGCACCACGCGTATCAACGGTGAAAAACCTTGATTGGGAGAGGGGCGGGTCGGGTTGTGTGGTGGAACATGATTTATGGCCCGGCCCAGGATTGGGGAAGGGATACTTTGATGAAGAGGGGAAGGATGGGTGGGTCGGGTTGGAAGGAGAGGGGGGAGGGAGCGGGCCGGCCCAAACCCGGGAGTGCGAGGGTGGACCTACCCTGCGACGACTGAACAACGGTTGGTCCGGCTTTCTTTGCCCACGCGCAGGTCGCCACGCCGTCATGCTGGTCGCCACGTACGCGTGGCGACTATTGTCATTGCGATGGGACTGCCGGGCGATAAAACTCTCCATGGCAATGCCATCAGCCCACTTGGCGACGCTTGCTGGGCCATGCTACATGACGTGAGAGCCTTTATCATGCCGGTGCATTCTACCTGGGCAGAGAGGTGAGGCGCAATGACGCTGCGGTGGTAGGGGCTGCTTGGACCAGCAGATCATTGTGGCGCTGGCGCCAGCAGCTGGTCGTGGCGTTGAGTTGACCCTCGAATGGCGAGACCCAGCGATTAATTCTCGGAGCTGCTGCTTGTCCGCGAGCGGCAGCAGACGACTGCAGTAATCTACGGTACAGCCAGATCGGTTGTCGTGGTGCCTTCAATGAGCTCCACCCCGCGGGGCGATGGTGCCACCCGACCGTCCAATTTTTTTGAGGTCCGAGTGGATCGCGATGATCCTTCGTCGCTTCGTGTCATGGCATTGTGCGGGCACACTCGGATCCCGACGACGTGGAGCTCGGTACTTTCCACTGCTCCGCAACCCTCCTTGCCGCATGATCGCGCTGACGATGATCCTTGGCAGTGCGACGTTGTTGAGACGCGGTGCACATCGTTCACGTACGTACGTATCGGAACTTGCCACGCACGAGCGAGTGGGTTGTCATGGTCGCCACCATGGCGCCTAGCGGAAAGCTGAAGATGACTGCCATCCGTCATCGCGGGACAGACTCACTTTGCACAAAGCGATGAGCTGAGCGTCCGAGGGCAGCGTTGCACGTCATTGGCAGTGGCAGAGTGATGGTCTAAAAGTTGCCTTTTTCCCAAGCTCACCCGCTTCTTCTTCGCATCGCACCCTGTTTTGACATCGTAGCTCTTCATTGGCCATGGCAAATTGGCACTTGGAGATCGCCATGGCCGCCAAGATGCTGCTCTCGCGGCGCTTGCTGCTCGCTCCCTGCGCCTCTGCGCTGTCCTCGCGTCTCTCGGTCGCTTCCCTCGTGTCTCCGGCGTCCCCAGCTCTCTTTTCCGGTCATTTTTCGCTCTCTAGCCGCGCGTTGAGCTCCTCATCGCGCAGCTTCCAGGATCTCGGCGTGGACGCGCGGATTGTGGCTGCGCTGGAGGAAATGGGCATCTCCAAGCCCAGCGCCATCCAGGAGAAGAGTGTGGATGCCATCTTGGCCAGGAGAGACGTGCTGTGCACGGCACAGACCGGCACAGGCAAGACGCTCGCGTACCTTGTGCCTGTCGTGGAGCAGTTTTTGAGAGCCGAGGCCGAGGAGCGTGTCCGCAAACAGCAGGCGGCTAGCAACGACCCGGCAGCTTTAACTGCTGCAGATGCAGTCGTGAGTCGACCCAGAGCGATCGTGGTCGCGCCCAGTCGAGAGCTGGCGCTGCAGATCAGCGACGTCGCCAAGCGGCTCGCACACTCGGCCAAGTTTGCGACGGCGACCGTCTCGAGTGGCGAGCGCAAGAGCGTGCAGCAACGCAACCTGTCACGTCGGCTTGATCTCGTGATCGGCACACCTGGTCGACTAGTGAAGTGCATCAAGAACGGCGAGTTCTTCCTCTCGCGCGTCAACACGATCGTGTTTGACGAGGCGGACACGCTGTTTGACGCCAAGATGGGCTTCCGCAAGGAGCTGGACGCCATTCTTGCTCCTGTTCAGCAGAGCGCTGCCAAGCGGAATGCAGCGCTGCAGACGGTTCTAGTTGCCGCGACCATCAAATCGCCGCTGGACCAAGTGCTCAAGAAGCGTTTCGGTGACCTGCGACTGGTATCTGCTTCTAACGTCCACCAGACTCCTGGAAACGTCCGCGAGGAGTTTATCCGCGTTAGCCCGGATGCAAAGCAGTCTGCACTCCGAGAAACTCTCCATATGCACAAGCAGCGGCGCGCCAAGACAGTCGTGTTTTGCCGCAATGCCGCTAGTGTTCGCGCCACAGAGCACATGCTACGCGAGCATGGATTCAGCCACGCGGTATGTCTCCATGGAGAAATGCCAGCCGCTCGTCGTCATGAAGCACTCGAGAAGTTTGTTAAGGACGAGAAAACCAACATCCTTGTGTGCACGGACCTCGTAGCTCGTGGTCTGGATTTCCCGGCAGTCAAGCATGTCATCATGTTCGACTTCCCAACGTCTGCTGTCGACTACGTGCATCGTGCTGGCCGCACTGGTCGAGCCGGCGAGTCGGGACTGGTCACGAGTCTCGTGACCAAGTACGACTCCGCTCTCGCAACGACAGTTCGAGAATGCCAAGCGCCACAAGAACCCGATCAAGGACCTGCGGGACAGCGCTATCGTTGCAGGGAAGTTTGGCGACAGCAGCATCACCAGCAGTGACAGCAGGAAAACCTCTGGTTCGGATGACATCAGTAGTGCTTCAACAAGAAGCCGAAAAGATGAATCCCGGCGTGTTCGTGGTGTCGGCACGAAGAAGCTGCGCACTCACAAGATCCGAACTTTCGAGCGTCGTCGGTGATCGTACCTCATTTGGAACTACGACTCGACAAATGGAGTGTGGTACGAGGATTGAGTTTTTGTCTATTTGAATAGAGGTAGGTGGTCATCTCGACCAACCTTGAACGAATGAATGCAAAGGAAAATGCCAGAATCAACTGTACCTATCGTCTACCGCTTCGACCGCGCATTCATGCGGCGGTACATCATCTCGAGCTCCCGCTTCGTGTTGCCATCAGGGAAGTTGGACAAGTCGTAGTAGTGCGGCGCAATCTCCACCAGCCAGTCGCCGCGGATCCGCGTGTTGAGGCGCACGTAGTTGCGGCTCGTGAGCACAAACTCGTTGTAGACGACCCACTCGGGCTTGTCGTCGAGCACGCATGACGGGTGCAAGTGCACAACCTGGTTGTCCTTGACGGTAATGTACTGACCGCCAGCTTCCTTGTGAGCAACCTGCATGAAGAAACCCGACACGAGTGCCTTGATGATGTTCGGGTAGTACTGTGGCGACTGAAGGTCGAGCGTCGACTGGGTCGGCATCTCGAGACGCTTCATATTGCGAATCAGCTGGTCGCGAACATTCACGGCACTGGCAAGCGACCGGTTGTTCAGGTAGTTTTCATAGCACCAGTTGGCGTCGCAGTTGTTCAGCTTGTATGCGTGGAAAACGTTCAGCAGCGTCAAGTGGTCACCATCAGCGTGGGCAAAGTTGGCCTTCGCCTCGTTCGCAGCCTTGGCATCGTTCTTTGGACGAATGAACGGCTCTGGAACTGACAACATCGCAACGATCGTCGCGACCTCCTGTGGAACCTGGTACTCGGCTGAAGAAATGAGCATCTTAGCGAGAGGCGGCAACACCGGAAGCATCGCCATCTGCTTGCCGAGCTTGGTCAGATCACCCTCATCGTCAAGCGCGCCGAGATAGTGCAGCATCTCGAGCGCACGCATCAGCGTCTCGGGTGCCGGTGGGTCCATGAAGTCAAAGTGCACAAGGTCGTCAATGCCGAGCTGCTTGAGCGTGAGCACGACGCCGCTCATCTCCGATCGAAGAATCTCTGGGTACGTCTGTTCCTCGAGGTCGCGCTTGAACGACTGCTCCGTGTACAAGCGGAAGCACTTGCCCGGACGCGTACGACCGGCACGACCGGCACGCTGCTTAGCCGAAGCGCGCGAGATGGGAGACACAAGCAGTGACTCCACACGAATGCGCGGGTTGTAAACCTTTTGCTTGGAGAAACCCGGGTCCACCACGTACACGATACCGTCGATCGTGAGCGACGTCTCCGCAATGTTGGTCGACACAACGATCTTGCGGCCAGGAGGCCCGCCAGGGAATCGCGGCTTGGGAGGGTCACGGAAGATCATCTGCTGTTGCTGCGGCGTGAGCGTCGAGTACAGAGGGTACACGTCAAGTGGGCCATGCTTGGACGAGTCGAGCGAGTCAGCTTCGGCACGAATCTGCTTGCAAGCATTCTCAATCTCCTCCTGACCCGTGAGGAAGAGAAGCACGTCGCCCTCAGGTTCGCAAATGTGGATCTGCACGGCTGTGCGCACTGCAGCCTCAAGGTAGTCGCGCTCGGGCTCGGGGGTGTAGAAGATCTCGACGGGGAAGGTACGACCGGGGATGCGGATGAGCGGCGCGTTGTCAAAGTACTGCTGGAACTTCTCAGCGTCGAGCGTGGCGGACATGACGACGACCTTGAGGTCGGGTCGCTTGGGCATGACCTCCTTGAGCAGACCGAAGAGAATGTCGGTGCTTAGCGTGCGCTCGTGGGCCTCGTCGAGCAGGATGACCGAGTAGTTGGAGAGCAGCGGGTCGGCCATGGCGTGCTGCAGCAGCATACCGTCCGTGAGGAAGCGCAGCTTGGTCTTGGCGCTGGTCACGTCCTCAAATCGGATGGTGTATCCGACCTCCTGTCCGAGCGCGACGTCCATCTCCTCTGCGACTCGCTTGGCGATGCTCATGGCGGCCACTCGGCGCGGCTGCGTGCACGCGACCATGCGGTCCTTGCCGAGCGGCGACTGGCGCATGAGGTTGGTCAGGAACTGCGGGATCTGCGTCGTCTTGCCACTGCCCGTCTCGCCCTCGATCACGATCACCTGGTGGGCCAGCACGGTAGCCTCGATCTCGCTCAGAAAGTTGTACACCGGCAGCTTCTGCCGCGTCGCCAGCAGCTTGCGGTAGCGCTCCGAGAACGCCTGGCCCGTCAGCGGGTTGACGCTCGCCGCGCTGTTGGCTCCATCGGCCGCGGGCGGAGCGTCCGAGAAGCGGCTCTTGCGCTTCTTTGATGCGTCGAGGTCCCCCACATCTAGCCGGCGCTTACGTGCGTCCATGGCGGCCGGAGCTGCAGCAAGAGCGAGAGAGAGAGAGCGAGAGGTGGAGTGGTGGCGCTTGATGCCGCGGCGTTTAGTGGTTGGAAGGGCTAGATGGCGGTGGGTGGGGTGGCCCACATGGTGGTGAGGAAACCGGTATGGAGATGGTATACCGGTTTAGGTGAAAATGTAGCCACAGGTGCATTTACGGTGGTTGGCCTGCCACTTTGAGCTCGTCCAGCGTTCAAGAAAGAGATGGCGTGTCTGACGAGCGTCGAGGTGGCGAGTCGAGAGATTGGAGAATTGAGTACCTGGTCGCGAGTGTGTTGTGGACGATGCCAAGAGCGTGCGAGAAGAGTCCGGATGGAGTTGTGAGGTTGTTGGGGAGAGTTGCAGCTCGAGAAGACCCCGATATGGATCCGTTGCTGAAGCGCTGGAATTTTACGAAATGTCTTGAGAAGGCCGTAAAGAAGGGAGATATAGAGGGTTGTGAAGTGGCTCGTGGAGAAGTATTTGCCTGAAGGGAGGATTCGGCGGTCTGTGGCTACAGCAGTGAAGTATTCTCGACTGGAGATCTTGCAATGGTTGCATGTGAATCACAAGGAGCGTGTGGTCTGGGATTCATCCTTAGAGCTACGCGATGACCTATAGTCATGCACCGACTTGGAGACACTTCGATGGATTCACGAACACGTCAAGCCGATCAGTCACAAAGCAAAGAGTTAATTGATGAAGGGTAGTTTCGAGCTCCAGCGCGTTGACAGAGTGGAATGGCTTCTCTCCCTCGATCTACCGCTCATTCACCTTGATTAGAGCGTAGCGGTCTGAACTGATAGTGTCGCGACAGTGGAGCGGACTCAGGATCACACGGATGCGCAATTCACAGATGACTTGTTGGACAAAGCAATCCTCGCCGGCAAAGTCGGCATGGCAAAATGGCTCTACAACAACTTTGGATTCTCCAGGATATCTGATAGCACGGTAGTGATGGGCATCAGGGATACAAGACTAAGGTTAACACCATCCAGGAAGCGTGCTGGATGCCACGACCGTCACGAGATTCATGAGATGATCATTTGGGTGCTGGAACACTTGACGATATCCAACAAAGAACAGATTGCATATACTTTTGACATGCTTGCTGCACGTGGTCTCCTGGATGATATCAAGAACGGTCCACGAAATCTCGGGCGATGGCTTGTGTTCTACTGCTGCCATGAAGAGTGCCGCATGTGGTAACCGTATTGACGTGGTAACATGGCTTCATGAGAACCGAAGTGAAGGATGCACGCATATCGCGATGGACGGAGCAGCGAAAAATGGACACCTCAACATGTTGATATGGTTTCACGACAACCAGAGTGAAGGCTGCACATTAAAGGCATGAACAAATCTGCAAGTAATGGTAATCTCGCAGTTGTAAAGTGGTTGCACGAGAATCGGAATGAAGGGTGTACCTCGGATGCTATGGATTGGGCCGCACTAAATGGACATCTCGATGTGGTAAGGTGGTTGCACGCGCATCAGAGCGAGGGATGCACAGAAGATGCGACGGACCTCGCTGCTACAAATGGACATCTCGAAATCATCAAGTTTCTCCATGAGAATCGGACGGAAGGATGTACCACGAAAGCCATGGATTGGGCTGCACAAAACGGACATCTCAAAGTGGTAAAATGGCTGCACGGGAATCGAAGTGAAGGGTGTACTTTTGAAGCAATGAGCAAAGCTGCTGCAAATGGTCATCTCGAGACAGTGAAGTGGTTGTACGAGAATCGAAGTGAAGGATGCAGAGATTCGGCGTTGCATTGTGCGACACAGAGTCATCAGCATGAAGTCATGCGGTGGCTGTATCGACGCAAGATAAACGACGAGTCATGGCTGAAGGATTCAAATGATGGCAAGTTCAAGTATTTGATCCGAGTGTTGAACTGGAACGATAAGATCACGACTGAGGGAGCAGATGGCGCGATCAGTTGGGCTATCAATTGGGTACACACGAAAGCTGAAGTCTCCTGGCTATTGCAACAACTTCCAGACCACGAGTTCAGCTCCGATTCCATGGTCTCTGCCATTGTTTCGAACAAGCTCGGCATTGCAATGTTGCTTGCGAAGGACGGGCGCTTTGCATGTGACATCAGGTGCTTTCAACATGCCCATCGTCTGATGCATGTGGAGCTGTTTCAATGGCTCGTGCGTGATTTCTCGGACTCTGTGATCGAGGCAAATGAGTTCATCCAACAAACTGTGATAGACAGTCAGTTCATGCGAGACGCTCTCGACGAGCTCGAACGACTGTCTTCGGGAGCCTAGGTGCGCAATAGTACTATATGTCATTCCAAAGCTCGCTTTCGATCGCACTCTAACCTGTTATTGCTGTTGGATGAAGCACGAAGAGTGTACTTCTTGCTGATTTTAATATGGCGCTTGTAGTACCATCGTTTGCGTGAATAGACTACGCTGGTGGTTGGGTATGCTGACCTGCTGTGCTTGCACATTGAACGCGTTTTAGTCTCCTTGATACCGGCAATGCACGTGCCACAATCTTTTTTTTGATGATTTTTTTGCTAGCTGAACCATTGGTGTGCACCACGTCAGTCACCTGGGACAAGGGAGAAACCGTCAAGGTCACGTGGATTGACACGCAACGGCAGTTTCGAGGTTCTAAATGAGATGAGTCATCCCATCACCAGCACGAAACGGTTTGGCACCGCCCGGGTGGATTCATGATCATGGTGAGGCAGCGGCGAAGGAACACATAGAGCTTGCAGTAAGGCTGGGGCCGCGAGGTTCATATTACTGTCTATCTGGCGGACCTGGCACTTCCAAACTACTACTACAGCCCCTGCACTTCGGGGCATGCACGACAGACAAATAGGCGACAAAACTAACTTAGACCTTGCTGTCCGCAGCGCACATCTTGATAGAACGCTCGTTGTTCGGCACGGAACGCGACGATGGCGTCCGGCACGAGACCAAGCGCGCTGATAACGAAGAACACACTGCCGACCGTGTAGTAGTTGATGGCGTAGTACATGTTGTCCTCGGCCTGCGTCGCGTCGGCGATGGCAATGTACTTGGGCAGGTAGTAGTAGCTGCCGATTGTGAAGAGCAGCGCGCCGATGAACGTGCCAAGAGCAGTCACGGTGCCCCAGCAGAAGATGTTCTTGACGCGGACGCCCGTGATGCGCGGGTCCTCGTGCGTCATGCAGATGAAGCCGATCTCGGCGAGCGCGCCGATGCAGAAGAGGATACTGCCGATGATAAACGACCAGCAGCCGAGCTCGGGCGACTTGGGGTACCACGTGGGCAGGAAGTAGAGCGCGCCAAGAATGAAAATAGAGGCGGCAATGTAGTTGCAGAGCGCCGTGTAGGCACGCAGCGTGCGGCGCAGGACGCCGCCATCGCTGAAGCGCACCATGTTGATAAAGTCGAGGTTGGCGCCCGAGAAGAAGCAGACGCAGCCGATGACGTAGTCCCAGCTGCCGAACACGCCGCCCTTGCTGTCCCACATGATCGAGTACTTGGGGTAGTAGAACACCGAGCCAACGAGGAAGAGCGCCGATCCGAGGAAGTACGAGAGGATTCGCGCGACTTCAAACACTTTTTCCCACGTCTGCATGACTTGCGGCTGGATGGAGCTCAATTGGGCGACGCCCTCGGCCGGCGTGGCCGTCTGCGAGTAGTGCGAGGTGCGGGGAGACGCAGCGGAGAACATGGCCAAGAGCTGGAGAAGGCTGGAGATGGAGAAGAGCGGGAAGAGGACTGCGGGGTCGGCGGCAAATCGAGGAATGGTGAGCCGGTCGGGAAGGCGGCGGCGTGGCGTGTCTGCGCGTACCGTACTGTACAGCTGGATGAATGACAGGCTTTAAGGCTCCCTCTCGATCCAGTTCCAGGAGACCTGGAATTTCTGAATATCTTGGGTTTTGTATAGTGGGATGGTGCGCGTCGAGCAGGGACAATGCAGCTGAATGCGAGAAAAACGTTTGTATTGTTTTTAGTATGAAAGTTCCAGGAGATATATCCAGAATATACGGTACAGAAGAGACTTTCAAGGAGGTGGACCGCGCCAACACGTCAATTGCCGCATACTCAATGCAAGTGCAGCAAACTGACACAGGATGGATGGCCTCGAGAGGATGGACAAGCATCAAGGAACACGTGACCACCTTCACGGCGGAGCTTTTCGGCGAGGCCCAACGCTTGAGCAGGCTTGCCATGCTTGCCATGCCACCATTTGCCGGCCGGCGGCGGAAAGTATCCGTATCATGCGGGACTTGACAAAACATGCGATGCAAGCTGCTGGCAAACGTGGCTGCCATGGTTTGCCGTGACATTCGGAACGCGGCACTCCCTAAACCCACCACCTGACACGCCCAAAACATTGAACACAGTACCCATCCGGTGCAACCCCTGCCGTGAAGAGCCGACCGAGAGGATGAAATGCCCAGCTCTTTCTTCATTCCTGGCTTGTACGGCCTGAATCCGACGACGCCGCGCGCGTGTTGGCCATCGACTGGTCCGTAGCCCTCCCTCCTCCTTGCCCCTTGCCTCGAACCGAAGTCAATTGCCTGCTTGTACCGTAGGAACCGATTGCTCGACAGCTCAGCATCACCGCGAGCATTCAGATCCCGGTGAATGCGTGTCGAGAGCTATACAGTATATCCGCATATTTTTTACTGCCTATTTGTATTTCCAATGTGACACAACCCTCGCTTCCCGTATGGAGCTTCATTGTGGCTTTTCTGACAGTCCGTATTTGCATAATTTGGGCAAGTCCGAGCTTAATGGGATCCACGCCGAATTTAATGGCTGCCGCGGCTGCTGAGTGCTGCACGACCTGATAAAAAGTGCGATTACGGCAGTCTTTACGTCGTGAGCGCAGCATGAACGCGACGAAAGCGTGCCCACAGTGCCCTTCACTGCAGCGTTGTACGGATGTGCGATTGCATGTGCTCTGCACTGCGTCGCGATACGATGCGATGTGCTGCGATGCGATGCGATGCGATGTTACGGGCTAGCAAAACGAGACATGAGCCCGACCATGGCCTCGACGACCTCGATACGAGTCCCCGAGAGTACGATTATGTATTTATCGCGCAGCGGAGAGCTGTGGCTTTGAAGAGCTGGCATGCCCCAAATCCAAAGCAAAAGCGTGTACTTGCCGTATACCGACCGGATAGCGCTCGGCGTCATCGCCTGAATTTCGCCGTGTTGGCCCGGCTTTGTTTGGCAGCTGACAAAGTTCATGACTCGTTTCTGCACATTTGGGGGCGTCCTGTCGCTCCGTGGGGCCCAACACGTGTTTCCTTGCGGTGATGGGGTCTCCAGTCACAGAACACGCGGGATCCAGAGTGTACTGTAGCCACACGAGCCTATACATCGGCTCCGCAAGCCTCCCAAGACATACAGTACAGTACATGCATGGAGGTGGCAGCACCAGGAGGCCATCGCCATGCTGCTCGCAAAGCTGGCTGCTTTGCCGTGGTTTCTGTGCGCTGATCTGTAGTGCTTGGTTCCTGCAATTTCTTGCGCTCCGAGCAATGGTGCTTCGGCGGGATGGTAGCTTGAGTTGACCAGAATGCATGGGCGGAAGGTTTGTTTGACAGCAACTTGAGCTTGTCAACGCTCTCCTTCAGGATTCTTCTCAGGTGCATAAGCACATGCCACGATGACGACCTACAGCGCTTTGCGGTGCGAAAACAATGGGACGCGGCGGCGACTTGAACCTCTGCACGAAAGTTGACGTTTGGCTAGTCGAGTGTAGCTCTTCAGGAGTCAGGAGTTGGCCAGACAGACTGGCTGCAGTACGCACGGCAACGCTAGCGTTCGCGGCTGACGAGCCGAGGACCGCACGCACATTCAGCAATCAGCCACTTCAACAACAACATCCCTTCAATAGATGACGTACTAAATGCACTCGATCAAGTACGACACGGCAAAT
Source organism: Phytopythium helicoides (assembly GCA_024867545.1). Lineage (NCBI taxonomy): Eukaryota > Oomycota > Peronosporomycetes > Pythiales > Pythiaceae > Phytopythium > Phytopythium helicoides. The sequence goes on along the minus strand of JANFNE010000025.1, from coordinate 299,271 downwards.
GTACCGCTCGAGTGGTACATGTTGAAGCGATCTTCAACCCATTTGAGTTAAAGACTTCAAATTGCTCGAGCTCGCTCAGCGCGTCTTGAATAAATTGAATAAATGGATCGATGGTAACTTTCTTCTTGATACTTTCAGGTGTCTGGGGGAAGAGTCTGAGAAATCGAGCACAAGCCGTCGAGATGCCTCCACTTGCTCACAACAAAAGGCGCGCCGAAGCCATTTATCTTTTGCAAGCAGCAATCGACATGTCAAGCTTGTGCGATTCAATCACAGAGAAAATTGGTGCTGAGCTGAATTGTTGCAACAGTTAGGAGCCTTCATCTTTCGTGTAGTCGGCAGTCGTCAATCCACTACTTCTCGTAGGACTGCCAATTGCGCAACAAATTGCACACTCCGCACGAGAAACAAACGCCACTTCCTCATGCAACTATAGCTCTTGGATTTGATAGTTAAACTCGATACCCTTTGAATCGTTCACTAGCGTCTGATCGTTTTACCTTGCGGCGATACAACCATCGCATGACTTCATACTGACGATTCTGTGTCGCATACTGCATCGCAGAATCTATACATCCTCCACTCTGATCCTCATATAGCCGCATCACTGTGTCCAAAGGGCCATTTACAGACCACCACGTCGAATTGTCCGTTTGCTGCAGCACCATCTATCGCGGCATGTGTGCATTCGTCACTTCCGTTTTTGTGAAGCCACGTGATGAGCCATTTGCGACAGCATAATCCATGGCAACGGTAGTACACAAACCACAGCCAGAGATACTGTGGATCTTCTTTACTTGGTCCAAAAGTCCGAGAGTGGAAAGCTGATCAATACCATGTGCTAGTTCTTCTTTGTTCGAGAATGTCTAGTGGTCTAGTGCCCATCCGAGAAATTCAAGGCCGATGCTGGTGATCAATATGAACTCGTCCAGGACGACCTCTCTAGCCGACAAACTTGCAGGCTCTACGACCTGCATCGATGACGTGCGCTCAGAAACCTCGAGATGAGACGAGATGATCACTTTGCAATGGATGCGAGACTATTGCTCGCGCAGGTACTGGAGCTCGATGAGCGCATCTTGCATGAATTGGTTGTGTGATGCTTTCTCTTCGACGAACTCACGCGAGCCCGCGATAGAATTGGAGATATCGCGCACGAACAACTGGAGAATTTCCACATATTCACAGGCACATGCCGCCTCAACACAGCTGAAATCACACGGAAACCGCCCGTCCTTCTCCAATAGGATCACAATATCGAGCCTGTTCGTATATATTGCAGTAACCATGAGTCTTGAGCTGAATTGGTAGTCTGGGAGATACAGCAATAGCCAAGAGACTTCCTCTTTTGTGTACCGCGGTGATCGCCTCGCACATCACGCTTTGTGCTCCCGATACGGTCGCGATCTTGGCATCCCAGTTCAGCTCTTGGATCAGATACTTGAACTTGCCATCATTTGAATCCTTCAGCCATGACTCGTCGTTTATCTTGCGTCGATACAGCCACCGAGCGACTTCATGCTGACGATTCTTTGTCGCGTAGTGTAAGGCACTATCCCTGCATCCTTCACTTCGATTATCGTACAACAACTTCACTGTCTCGAGATGACCATTGGCAGCAGCTTTGTTCATTGCTTCAAAAGTACACCCTTCACTTCGATTCTCGTGCAGCCATTTTACCACTTTGAGATGTCCGTTACCTGCAGCCCAATCCATGGCTTTCGTGGTACATCCTTCCGTCCGATTCTCATGGAGAAACTCGACGATCGCGAGATGCCCATTTGCAGCAGCGAGGTCTATCGCATGAGTTGTACAACCTTCGTTTCGATTTTTGTGCAGCCATTTGACAATTGCGTGATGACCATTTTCAGCGGCGCCGTCCATTGCTGCTGTTGTGCATCCCTCATTCCGATGCTCGTGCAAAAGCTTGACGACTTCAAGGTGTCCATTTGCTGCAGCACCATCCATCGCGGCAGGAGTGCATCCTTCGCTTCGGTTTTTGTGAAGCCATTTAGCCAGTTCGAGTCGGCCATTCCTCGCAGACGAATCCATAGCAGCTGAAGTGCACAATCCATTCCCTGAAACTTCGTGGATCTTCTCCACGACTTTGAGGTCACCATAATCGATGATCACATCGATCGCTCGAGCTAGTTCTTCTTTATTGGCGATAGTTAAGTGTTCCAGCAGCCACATGATAAACTCCTTGGCGATGTGATAGTCATCATCTATAGCTTGGAAGGCGCGAATTTTGATCCCGGTGACTACTGCGCCAGCAGATACTGAAGAGAATCCGTAATTTCGGTAGAGCCACCGAGCCATGCCAATTTGCTCGGCACACACTGCTGTCTCCAGTAACCCTTCTGTGAATTGAGCATCTGTGTGGTCACGAATCCATTCTACCATCGCGATGCTGCCAGTGCGCACCGCTAAATTGAGGTCAGGCTGTACAAACGGCAGATTGAGGGAGTGCAGCCATTCAACTCTATCCACGAACCGACAGCGGACTCCAACATTCATCAGGCGCTTCTTCATGATGGTGTTGACCGGTACAACGTTTTCGTGCACCCACTTGAGCGTATCCAAGTTCACCGGATTAACCATCCGAGCTCTTGATATATCCCACACCACGCGGTCTTTGTGGTTTGCATGCAGCCACCGAAGAATCTCGAGTTGACTCTTCTCCACTGCTGTCAGCACAGGCTTCCTAATCCTTCCTTCAGGCAAATACTCCTCCACAAGCCACTTCACGACTCCCAAGTCACCGCACCAAACAGCCTTGTCAAGGCACATCGTAAACGTCCAGCGCTTCAGCAACGGGTCCATATCCGGATCTTCTCGTGCTGCAATTCTTCCCAGCAGTCTCACCACGCCACCAGGACTCTTCTCGCACGCTCTTGGCATCGTCCACAGCACGCTTGGATCCAAGAACTCGCTGACACGCATCTCGACATTTCTCAATGCACGAACTGCTCGACTCACCACTGCGACGCTACTCAAGCACGCGAGCTCCACTGCCATCTCGACGCGAACGAAGTCCTTGACGCAATGAAAGTCTCATCAAGACGTCAAGGCTACACTCTCACAACCGGTATACCAGTACTACCGGGCTCACTTGCTTTGCTTGTCAACCAGCACACATCTCATTGACGCTACATCAATCTGGTCAAAGCCACTATCATTGCTCCTCCTACTCATCCTGTTGGTCCACTGACTCTGACCCACGCGTTGCATTAGATGACGACGCCCGAGATGACGCCCGCCTTGGCGACGACGACGGTCTTGGCCGACTTGAGCCAGCAAGTGCCGCCGTTAAAGTCCGACCACGAGAACGCGTTGCAGCCCGAGTAGCTGCGGCAGATTTGGCAGCACTGGTCGGCGTCTCCGTTGCGCACGCTAGCAATGTCGTTGTCCACGTAGTCGACAGTCGTTCTGCTGCACACACGACAGCACGGGGTTGGCAAGAACACAGGAGACGACGTTCGGGTCTGGCTTGGTGATGTCTTTGCGGGATTTGAGCCAGCACGTGCCGCCATTGAGCGCCGTCCACGAGAAGGCATGGCATCCGCCCCAGTTGAGGCAGACGCCGCAACATACCCCTGGATTTGCGTATCCAGAGAAATGGGCGATATCGTGGTCGTAGTAGTCGACGCCGTGCTCGAGAACACACTCCGGAGGGCCAGCTACGTCACCCGACTGCACGTTCGGGTAGGCCACCATTGGACCCTTCTTGGACTTGAGCCAGCATGTGCCACCGTTCAAGGAAGTCCACGAGAAGGCGTTGCAACCCGGCCAGCGCTTGCATATATCGCAGCAGGCACCGGCGGGCCTCGCCAGTACGTTGGCAATGTCATAGCCGATGTAGTCGACATTTATCAGGATGGGGCAGGTCGGTACCGTTCTTGAGATGATCTCAGCTGACTGCACGTTTGGGTTGAGCGCAGTCAAGCCCTTCCTGGATTTGAGCCAGCACGTGCCACCGTTCCAGTCGCTCCACGACCAGGCAAAGCATCCGACGGTCGCAAAGCACCGATTGCAACAAGCCGAGGCTGGCTGGTTGGGCACGTTCATGAGGTCGTTGCCGAGGTAGTCCACGCCTTGCTGATATCGCAGGTAAAAAGCTTGCGGCTGGCGTGACTCGAGGTTTCAGCACCCGAAATGAGTTCGCGGAGGTGTTGCGAGCCTACCACGAGAGTCGTTGGGAGGAGAATGGTGATCGCCAAAAGGCGAAGCGTCATGGCCGCCCTGATGGAGTGCTTCACTTGGCTGGCAAACAGGTTGACCCAGTTGGTGTTGTAGGACTGCGTTCTTGACGATGGAATGAAAAATGGCTTGCCGTCGGAGAGCAGAACTGAGCGCATAGAGAGCTTGGGCGACAGGGAAATGGATGCTGTCAAACAGCCAACGGACAGAGTTACTTCAACTCACCGCTTCACGGTCGCGAGGTGAATCTGGGTGCTGAAATTTGCGTTTGGTGTTGCGGTTTGCAATGCTATTGATCTGTATCACATCAATAGCCGACGGCGGTTAGCTATGCGAGGCATCACCGTTGTGACCAGGACGAATTATCATTTCCGTTGGAAACGGACATGATTTGCTGCTGTGCAGTTTGCCTGTATTGACGGTGCATTAGACGACTGCACTCAAGAAGTTGGATGAGTTGTGAAAGTGAGATTTTCTGAATTGAACTCACCAAGCCATGTACGAACAATCGTCGTGACGCTCACTTCACTTCAACGATTTCAACGAAATACTCGCGGGGCACTGTCATCGCTGCTTTGGGAATCTTGTCGACGTGGAAAGAGCAAGCTAGTATTAGGAATAGAGCTCAAAAGATCAATTCTGCTGATGGTTCACAGTACAGTTACTGTTGCCCGCTCATCACTGCACACAAAAATGCCAGCGTTGAAAGAGGATTCACCGTAGCCATACCGTTGCCTATCTGCAAGCAGTTGGGTGGAGGCGAGGGATAACGTGCATGCCATGGTGCTATCAGAGTTTCAACGGCATCAATGAAAGCACGCTGTTCGTACAGATTATCACGGTAGCTTTGTCATTCACGTTCGAGAGGCAAGTCTGTCTCCTTAGATACTCAACCGTTCCTCACCTCAACCTGCGTCGAGGAGTGCTTCCCGACACTACTCATTAGTCAACGCACTCGATCAACAAGATAACCGCTTACGGCATCGAGTCATCCGGGCGCTTGATAATGACCGTCTTGGTCTCAAGGTAGCCGTGCAGGCCGGCCTCGCCCAGCTCACGGCCAATGCCCGAGTCCTTGAAACCACCGAACGGTGTCATCGTGTCGAACTTGTTGTAGCAGTTGACATACACCGTGCCCGTACGCAGACCGTTCGAGATCTTGATCTGCGCCTCCAGGTTGTTGGTCACGAGACCAGCGCCAAGGCCGTAGTTCGAGTCGTTGGCACGCTCAATGACCTCGTCAATGGTCTTGAACTTGAGGATGGTCATCACGGGACCGAAGATCTCCTCGCGAGCGATCGTCATATCATCCGTCACGTCCGCGAAGATCGTCGGCTCGACGTACCAGCCCTTGTTGCCCACGCGCTTGCCGCCCGTCACAAGGCGAGCTCCCTCCTTCTTGCCCTCCTCAATGTATCCGAGGATCTTCTCGAACTGGGTCTCGTCGATCTGGGGACCCTGCTCCGTGTTGGGGTTGAACGGGTCGCCGACGCAACGACTCGCCGCAATCTCACCCGAGCGGCTCACGAACTCGTCGTAGATGCCCTCCTGCACGTACACACGCGAACCGGCAATGCAGCACTGGCCCATGTTGAAGAACAGTCCGAGCTGCGACTGCGCAATGGCGAGGTCAATGTCGGCGTCGTCAAGGATGATGTTGGGCGACTTGCCGCCGAGCTCGAGTGTCACGCGCTTGAGGTTGCTCACGTGCGACGTGCGCATGATCTGGTAGCCAACCTCAGTCGAGCCCGTGAAGGCGACCTTGTCGACGTCCGGGTGCTGAGCGAGGTGGCGACCAGCAGAAGCACCAAGACCCGGGACAATGTTGACAACACCCTTGGGGAAGCCAGCCTCGACAATGAGCTCACCGAGACGCAGCGCCGACAGCGGCGTCTGCTCGGCAGGCTTGAGCACGACCGTGTTGCCCGCCGCAAGAGCAGGGCCGAGCTTCCAGGCCGCCATGGCGAGCGGGAAGTTCCACGGGATGATCTGTCCGCAGACACCCACAGGCTCCTTCTTGGTGTAGGCGAAGAAGGGTCCCGACACGGGGAGCGTGTTTCCCTGGATCTTGTCGGCCCAGCCGGCGTAGTAGCGGATGGTGCCGGTCACGAGCGGAACATCAGCGGCCTTGGCGACCGCGCACGGCTTGCCGTTGTCGAGCGCCTCGAGCGCCGCCAGCTCTTCAGCGTTCTGCTCAATGAGGTCCGCGAGCTTGTACATGAGGTGACCACGAGCCGCAGGGGTCCATGGTGCGCCACGGACCCATGGTCGAATGCCTCGCGAGCCGCAGCCACGGCCAGGTCGATGTCTCCCGTCGTAGCCTCAGCCACGTCCGCGATCTTCTCCTCCGTCGCGGGGTTGAACGTCTCGAACGTGCGGCCCGTGACCGACGGCACGAACTCGTTGTTGATGAGCAGGTTGGTCTGGCGCACCTCGACCGAGAAGTTGCGCGCCAGGCGGCGCGAGAGCGAGCCCGACGGCGACACGGAGCGCGCGAAGCGGAGCATCTCGCAGGCGCTGGAGCTGGGGCTGGCGACCTGCGCGGGAACTGGCGAAAGCGGGAATGAGGCGGACGGTCCGGCGGCGGAGATCGCTTGCGCTTCGAGCGATGGCGGGCTGGCAGGACGGGCAAGTTGAAGATGGAGGAAACTTCAAGTGCGCGAGGATCGGCGCGGTCAGCTTCGCGGAGTGGACACGGGAGAGTTGCTGGGATGTAGGAAGGTTATTGATTGAAGAAGGTTAAATAGTGTATTTTTGACGTTGGATTGCGGTCAAATTACTCTTGGGATGAGGAAGGATATGAAATTGTGGAGGTGGTTAAATGGGAGGGAGCTGGGATTCGCGGCGAGCTCCTCTCTTGGATGCCGTGCAGTGGTTTCATCCGAACGACGCGATCTCAACGGGCGAGATTCGTGCTTCATACTTTGGCTCAACGCTGCTAATAAAGCGGCGAGGCTGGCTGCTCGTTACTGTAAAAGCGGTGGGGACTGGTCGGACACGTGTCATCCGGCCAAGGGCGTGGCTGCCGACCCAAGTCGACGCGATTGCGATGCTCGGCACCGTTTACAGACTGCCTGCTGCGAATACTCTATCATGGTGGTTGACGTCACGGGCCGAGTCATCGGCGTGGTTGAAGCTCACGACCGCCGATCCACCTGTGTGCAACTGTGCAGGCGGCTCGAAAATCTCAGCCAGGCGAATCGTGGTTTGCAAATCGCAGGAGCCGGATCTTACAGTGGGTTGCCACAGTGCCCTTGTGGCACCGGCAGGTCCAAGCTTCGAAGGCGGCAGTGTGCAAGTCGACCTCTCCAGGGAAGAAGCCGAGAAAGCCATGGTTACAAGTACAGGCCTGTCGTCGATGTCCCAGGCTGGGATCGACAGCGTTCCCGGGGCGGTGAGCTCTTGAGAGACTACGCTCCTGGTTTGACGTGGTCAGGCTGTCCCATGTGCACGTGATCGCGTGTCGATATGGGTAGTCGAGAATCGGCTTGTCTCTGCGTGCATTCGCTGATGGGGACTCGCAAAGCACAAAGCTGGTGTGCTTGATCGCGGTGGTTGCCTGCGCCACCAGCAAGCCGTCTCTTGCTCTCTCTAGTTGGTTGATTGTTAGCGAGTGCATTAGCAGCACCAAAGCCAGGCTCGGCTTTCGAAGTCTTGCTGGAGAATGTGAATCGAATGCTCCACCGAGAAAGACTATGAGACTCGGAATGCCGCAAGCAAGAACACCCTGGCGATCCAGGTATGGCGGATAAAGGTGACTGTCACGTCGGTCGATTGTAATTGGACCTGGTGGTGTGGCAACATGACCCTGTCAGCAGTGAAGATTCTACCGAGCAAAGCTTGACGATCGCATTTCAACTGCCTATGCGGAATAATGCGACGAACTTTTGAAGCAACTTGCTAGGGTACTCTTGCATTTGATAGCCAACTATTTGCTTGTCATGGTGAAGAGGGGTCGCAGGGAAAATCTTATAGTGAATGACACATGGGCACATTCGATTCAACATGATCTAGTAGACATCGATGCACATGCCAATCTACCAATTCCCGCAAGCGCTCTACTTCTTGCCCTTCTTGCCACTTGCGCTCTTCTTGCCGCCGCCTTTCTTACCTCCAGCGCTAGATCCGTGCAGCCCCGGAGCTGAGATCTTGAGCGGGCCGACAAGGCAGTTCACGAGCTCGTTCTCAGGGATGCACTTCATGAGCTCGCGCTGAACGATGACAGGATCGACGTCTGGAGTTGTCTCTTCCTCGGCTCCCTCTTCGTCCTGCTTGGGCCTTGCGCGCCTTTCCAGCCGCATCCTTCTCCTCGCGCAGATTCGAAGACAGGAAATGCTCCATCGCTTGCTTGGCTGCCTTGCCCTTCTTCTGACTGCCGGGTGTGATCTTCACCTTGTACTTGTACTTGGCGAGCGAGGAGTACGGCGCGCACATTGGCAGAGCGAACAGCACAATGTCATTCGGCAGCGGTGCACCTGTGAACGCGTCAAAGAAGTCGGCCGTTTCTGCCTCCTCTTCTTGCTCATCCAGGAACTTTTCCTTCTTCTCGCGCTGCTGACGGATGTACTCCTCATCGACCTCTCGCGTCTTCTTTTGCCCAACACTTGCGTCAACCTCGTCCGCCTCGGCATCTTCAGCCTCGTCATCATTTTCTGCATCGTCAGCGGATTTGTCGGTGGCAGCAACAGCATGACCAAGTAGACCCATTCGCAACTGGCGGTCCTCCTCGTCTTGGTCAGCGTATTTCTTCTTCATCTTCTTGAGCTTCCCCTTCTTTCCACGCACATTCTTCTGTGAATCGTTTGCAGTAGTCTGGTTCTTAGCCTTCTGAGCCTGCTGCTGCTTCTTGTTGCCGCTGTTTGAGGTATCCCTGGTCTCGCTTGGCGCCTTTGCCCTTCTTCAGGTCACGTCGTTCCTTCGCCGTCAGCCGCCTCTTGCCCTCTCGTGTTGAAGCCGAGTCGTCTTGGTCATCAGCACGCAGTTCGTCTTCCTCGGCCTTTGCCGAGTCAGGAGCAGCATCAGCCGACTCAGGCCCGGCATCTTCACTAACCTCAGGGGTCAAGCTCGCCTCATCGGTAGTTTCCGTATTGACATCGTTCGACTTATCTTGTGTGGGCGAAGGCTCAGCCTCCTCTGGCTCATCATCGTCCGATTCAGCTTCAGCCTGGACCTCTGCCTCTTGGGCTGCAGTGAGCGGGGTATGGTTCGCAATGCAGCTTTCATCAACGCGGAAAATGATCGCAAGTCCCATCTCCAGTCGTGAAGGCGGGATGAAGTTCTTCTTACCACGGATCATGAACGAGCCAGTCGTCAGGTATTCACCCTGCAGGAGCAGTCTTGGACACTTGGTCGGCGTGAACCCAATAGGCTCCAGCGATAACCTGGCTTGTCCACGCGTTGCTTCGACAGACACTCATGCAGCCAGCCTGTTCAAGTGTAGCCACGGGAATTGGAGGAGGCGGGGACTTCTTGTCACCAGGGGGTACACGGTTGCGGACAATGCACGTGGCAGCACCATGAAGATCAGCATGCACATACACGTCACCCTTGCGCAGGTAGCGCTTGACCAGCAGTTCATTTTGGTGGGCATCCTTTCCGGCAATGACGAGGTAATTTTCGCTCGTAAGGAACCAGTGGAACTTCTCGAACCACATGACCTTGCGGCGCTGATAAATGACATGGCGAGTCATTTGCTGCTTTTGAAGCGTCTTCTTGGTGTTCTTCTCTGCCTGCTGAATGGCACGCTCCGTTGCTTCGGTTGCCTTTTTCGCCTTCTCTCCTGCCTTCTTCTTCTTGGCGTAGATATCGCGAGCATTGGCCAGTGCCGACAGTGCCAAGTCGATCCAGATAACGTGAGCCTGCTTGTCTTCGACTCCCTTCTCGTCGTCATCCTCGTCGTCGTCATCTTCTCGTCATTCATCATCGCCATCACACAGAAGAATAGAGACGCGATTGCTCTCGAGATCAAGCTTGTGGATCAAGCTCGCAACGGGGTTGCCATTCTTTTGCTCGTATCGAACCAACTCCTCCAGCTCCCGCCAGTCCATGCCGCTTGCTAGCGCGCTTCGGATCACTAAAAGCACGTTCTCCACATCCTGCTGGTTGCTTTCAATCAGCCGAGCATGCTTGAGGCTCTGGTTTTGCACCTCTTCGAGCTGGGAAAGCTGCACCTGCTGGTTCTTCTTTAGCTTCGCGAGTTTGTTCTCGGCGGCAAGCTGGGCATTCTGCTTGGCCACTTGGGCCACCTCCGCTTCAAAGCGCGAGAAATATTCATCCACCGCCTCATCAAACGTGTCAAACTCCCGAACCTTCTTGTGCGCTTGTTGGTGCTGAGCATACAAGTACGGTGTGAACTCCTCAAACTGCTCCGGTCCGTCACCTGTCGGCGAGTCCTTGAGGATAATGAAACCGTGCTTTGCAGTTGGCGCCGCATTTTCCGATGCTGCTGATGCGTCTGGAGCAGTCACAGGTACTCGTGTTGATTTGCTCCGACTGCAGTTTGTCTAGCAGGTCCCAGCCCGCGCGCAGCTCATCGAGTAGCACAGCCAGCTTGTCATCCCCGATAGCAGCAAACTCGGCTGGTGCGCGGATCTTGAGGGTTGGCGTCAGATCAGCACGCACGATGCAGTGCTCGACAATGACCGGTCCAAGACCGCCAAAGGTCGAGTCCTTGACGAGCAAAAGTTGCTTGAGCGTCTGAACCTGCTTCTTCTTGCCAGCGGCAGCCTTAGCCTTCTGCTCCTCAAACCACTTGTCCACAACGGCCTTGAGCGCGTCGACGGACTGGATACTGAGCTCCTTGGCGGTCTTCTTGACGGGAGCGCCACTTTCTCCTTCTGCGACGGCGGTGGTGCTACCACCCAGCACCTCGATCGGGTAGACCTGCTTGACGGCGACCTTGACGTTCTCGTCGAAGCGGTGCGTGCGCAGCAGCGAGAGGATGTTGTACTTGTCGTCCGTGAGCACAATGTTACCCGCGGCGTACAGCTCGAGGATGAGGTGGCACTGGAGCGCGTCGCTGCCGAAGGTGAAGTCGACGACGCGGTCGCCCTCGAGCTGCGAGAGCGCGACGAGGCGCTTGCCGCGCAGGTGCTTGCGCAGCTTCATGGTGAACTGGCTGGGCAGCGCGGAGGAGCTGGCCTTGCCGTCGCGCGCGTACTTGCTGGTGTGGAAGCGCACGCCCGACTCGAGCAGCAGGAAGACCTTGGGGAACGGCGGCTGGTGCAGCTTGAGGATGTACGTCTTGCTGCTGTCGCCGCCGCCCGTTTGCAGGTCGTAGATGTTGGTCACGCGCATGTCCAGCACGTTCTTGCGGATACTGCCGACCATCGCGTGGATATCGTCGATCGACATGCGCGTCTTCTTCATGGCCGTCGAGGTCTGGAGCTGCGCAGGCGGCAGGCAGGGCGGTGGTCTCGATGCGCTGGTTGCCCTCGGCCTTTCTCCATGTGGGTGGGTGGATATATCCCCTGCAGCCTTTCTGCTTTTTGATTGGCTAAATTTATAATATATCTGCGTTCTCGATTGGTTGATACTGACATATTTCACTCAATCAGCGCTGGGTAATGTTTTGCGTCATGTGATTGGCTGAGATGTGGAGGGAAAATGTTTGATTCGTCAGATTTTAGCCAATCGTGACTGATGCCGTTAGTTGACCCCAGACTCAGGTTTCCCTCCTCCCCCGCGAGAGAAAGGCAAAGCTCATTCGGCAAGTTGCCACGGGGAGCGCAAGTGGAGAAGCAAGCCAGCGACCAACCGGCCCGCCGCCATGCACGTCGAGCTGCGCGCGTTCCAGCGCGAGATCCTGGAGGCGGCGCGCGCGCAGAACGTGGTCATGGTGGGTGAGACGGGCATCGGCAAGACGTTCCTGGCGATCGCGCTGCTGGCGGAGCAGGACTACTCTGGCGGGCGGCGCGCCTTCTTCATGGCGCCCACGAGGCAGCTCGTCGTGCAGATCACGGCCAAGATCCGCCAGACCAGCACGCTGCGCGTCAACGCGTACTGCGGGCGCTCGGCCGAGCTGTGGAACGCTAGCCAGTGGCAGCGCGAGCTTGAGCTCAACCGCGTGTTCGTGTGCACGCCCGAGGTCGTGCGCAACGTGCTGCAGAAAGGATATGTGCTGCTCGAGCACATGAACCTGCTCGTATTTGACGAGTGCCACCACGTCACCAAGCGACACCCGTACGCCCAGATTGTGAAGATGTACAACGACGCTGACCCGAACACCATGCCGCGGATCTTCGGCACGACCGCCTGCCCTACCAAGCTGTGCGCAGAGAAGCTCCGCGCGACGCTCATGAAGGTGTCGCTCGACGTGACGCAGCTCAAGGAGTTCGCGGCTGCAGCTCCTATTGTCTATGAGACCTATCCCCCACAGACCCCGTGGTCATCTTCCTCAGGGACAGCCATGGACGGTGATGGTTGGGTCTTCGATGAAATGATGGCCGAGCTACAAGAATGCAAGGTCGTTGAGGTGTTTGAAAAGCTTGTCAAGAAGGGCAAGAGCAGCGCCGCGAATGACACCGACAAACTGGAGAAAGCCAAGAAGAAGTTCATTCAGAGCTGCTTGACGATCTTTAAGAATCTTGGCCCTTGGTGTTACTACCGATTTGCCGAGCTGGAGATTCATCGGCTCGCGATCTCAGCGACCATGCTGATCGTTATTCCTGGGTCAATGTACGGACTCGATACGGATGCATGCAAGACGATGCTCATGCTGAGCGGCAAGCGCGCAGCCTGCGACTTTGCATGCACGACCAAGGTGAAGAAGGCGGAAGAGCTTGTCCGCGCGCGACTGTTCCCGGAGGATTTAGTGGCGCTCTCAGAAGATGATGGAGATGAAGCAGCGGGAGTTGTTGAATCGGAGAATGACGAGAATGAGAATGACGATGCGGACTCGGACAACAGCACATCATCCGACGAAGCTGAGTCTCCCGAGTCTCCTGCAAGCCCAACTTCTGAGAACAGACCACTTCAAGGCATCTTGTTTGTGGACACTCGGGCTGAATGTCGCGTTCTCACGGATTATCTCAACGAGAAGTTCGAAGCAGAACAGAGTGACGAGCCTGATTCAGAGGTGCAGAGCGATACGCTTGACAAAGCACACCTCTTTGCCTGCATTCTAGGTCGTGCCTCCCGAAATGATGCACGCTTCGTTTCACTTGCCGAAGATGGAGCGAACCTTAAGCGATTTTGAATCTGGTGCAGTTCGGCTCCTCGTGTCAACGTCAGTTTCGGTTGAGGGTGTCGACTTCCCGCAGTGTGGCCTCATCATCGTCATGGATAAAGTCAAAACATCACGCACTCTGATCCAACTCCGCGGTCGGGCTCGGCATGAAGATGGGATTGTGTACTACCTTGGAGTTCAAGATGATCTAGCCGATCACGTTCATCTCAAGCAGCTTCTCCAAGAATCGGAGGTGATTAACCGCCTTGAGTTTTCCAAGGAAAAGGTTGAGACGTTGGCGCAGCAGCCGCGCTCGGTGTCGGCGATGGCAGTCGGCCTCACGAACAATCAGCTCCGGGTTGAGTCTACTGGCGCAGTTCTGGATCTTGATTCGGCCATCCCATGCATCAACATGTTTTGCCAAGCGCTACCGCCACGCTTGTTCACCGTGGACGTGAAAAAGATGTACCAGTACAGCGAGATTCGCTACTCGTCCCAGCCACTCTTCGTTGCCTCTCTCTCACTTCCCGAAGAGCTTGAACTGCCAAAGTTCGAGAGTGAGCCTATGACGTCGAAGGCTGGTGCAAAGTCAATCGCGGCTTTCAAAGCGTGTCGTCACCTTGTGGAGAACGGATTGTTGGATGGCTCATTCAACTCGGTGTACCGCTCGGGGAAGACCAAGGCGTCTGCGAACGCTCAAGACTTGAGCTACTTCTTCAGCCGCCTCCACACTTGAGCTGCGAGGAGCTCTGGATGGCACCACTTCGGACGGGGCACCAGAATTGGTAAACCATAAGTGGGGTGCCGTGGTATGACATCGTACTTGGTGGGCCCGTCAGAGCTCCTCGCAGTCAATTGTGGAGTCGAATGGTGGAGTCGCCAAGTCGTCGATGAGTTGCGTATGGCTTTGTGTCTGTTGGTGCAGTTGCAGGAATTACACAAGGGTGTCGAGTGGAACCCCGTGCTTCGGTTTGCATGTGTATGAGATGTGTTCGCGGTGAATCGGTTGGAGTCGACTTCGGCCAGCATGAACACGCTACATTATGAACATCTCGACACTTGGCTTTTGGCTTCATCTCGTCCACCTCGACAATTTTCCATCACGTTGGTGCTGACATTGTGACGTCTGGCAGGCTCTATGTTTCCTTGCGTCCCAGAGCCAAATCAAGCGAGCTCTAAGGTATAAATACGCTCAATATATCATGTCCAGAGCGTGCAGACATCGATTATTTTCCGTGCTCCCCTGAATGAGCTATTTCCGTGGTACGTGGTGTGAAGATCATAATTGGAGTGACTCAGTTGATCCAAGGAAAGATGGCACACGGCTCGCAGGACTGGGACGAGGACGAAGCACAGAGCAATGCGAACCCTGTGTTCGTGGCGAGAGACTCGCTCGCGACACAACACACGTTCCCTCACTTTCTGTATGTCCCTCCTCGACGAGTTGTGATCAAGCCTCGTCGCGCCCGCGCAAAATCTCTAAGAACCTTGAGGACAGCAAAGCCGCCTTCGAGTCGTCGAGTACTTTCGCGCAGCTTCAGTTTCAACTTGCGCGGCAGTCTAACGATTCAGAGTTCCGATGACGATGAATACGACGACACACATCTCCAGTTTCCGACACCACGGTTTAGAGTTCAGAGAGTGCAACCTATCGAGCTGTCGTCAGCACTGCCAGTCAGGGAAACGATCAATCGGGAAGATGCATTGCATCTAAAGCCCAGAAACATAGATCGAGCAGGGGGTCGAGGCTCTCGAGTGGATGCCACGTGTAGGTGTGGAAGCAAGAATGAACGGCAACAATGTCCGACAATTCAAAAGACTAGCCAACCGCGCAGTATGATGCAATTGTGTCAGTGGATTCGGCTCAAGTGGTTGCAGCATAAAGCTGAGTGTGGTCCAGGCTAGATATGGCGAAGAACGAAGTTCCACTGCATTAGTTTGATGATTTTTCCCGACGTAAAATACACTTGTCGATGCTCAGATACTTGATTTCGCACTAAGAACCGTATTCCAGACTTATGAGCCTCATTTAGCCCACGATCACTCAATACATGCTAACAATACTCGCCCACGCTTCAGTAGCGAGGCTAAATGAATCGGGCAAGAACAATGGACGCAACAGAGTCACAGGTTTCTACTTGCATAAACATCAAGTGTCCAAGACGTCATGTCATTGATCTTCGCCAACATCGATGAGAGGCCGCATCCTCGCTCGACTCGTCATACAAGTAGTCGGGTCGCGGTCACGAATAGAGACTTCGATCTGCAATCTCAGCTAGGTAGCGACCACACTCCTTTTCAACGCACGACTTCATCTCACCAGCGTCAGCCGAGAGAGTCCCGTATCCGATCAGCAGTTTACTTTCAAACAAGCTCCCTCCAATCTAGTCTTACGCAACCTCCTTCCCTTGCTCGAAGCTACACGTGGAGCACACGGAGCACCATACCCTCAAAGAGGAAACAGGCGAGTTCAAACAAGGTTCAGCCTCAAATGAACGTGCACCGACAGGATTTCCCGCTCAGTGAGTCAAACTCAGCTAACGCCTTAGCTGCCGAAGAAGTAACAGTGCTCCAAAGCCAACTCGGGCACACCGACCATCTGGATTTGCCTCGAACTAGCCAAAATTCGCCGAGAGTGCCCCAGCGTCTCAAGGCATTATGGCAAAAGTTGGTCCGTCGGTGTGATCGACAATCTCAAACAAAACCAAGAGCAACACGAAAAAAAGACAAATAGTCAAAGTGCTCGAATGCAGTCATTTGTCCTACGTTGATGATCTCGTTTATCGTTCTACCAACTTAGATCATGAAAGCGAGGTCTGGGTTCCGCCGACCATCGCCAAAGTACACATACCCATGGTCACGCTCGCCAACACGATGGAAAGCCATCGCTCCTGGAAAGAAATAGTTGCGCAGCGTGACATATGCCCCCGAGTTGTCACGGGACACTGTCCACGAGCCATCAAGGTCGTGTAGCAGCGGATCCCAGAGGTCACCAGCACGCACAAGACCAGTGCTACCTGGAGCGAGGGCTCGAGCGCGTTCGGGAAGCTCAGGTCGCCGCAGATGGAAATAGTTGTACAGCTGGCTGGCGCGCTCGTTGTCGAGGCCATGGAAACTCGGATTCACCACAATCTGGCGCATAGGAGACACGACGAAAGCCTCCAGTGGAGCCACGGCGATCACATGGTCAATTGCTTCGACCAGTACCGCGAGGCGTTCTAGCTCGGTCAGCGGGGTGTTCTCGCTGCTGCTATCCCCACCTTCCTGGTTGTTTGCAGCCGGGTCAGCTTCATCTCCGACCACACCTGGTGCGAGGATGGAGGTAGGGTCTCCCTTGAGCCTGGAGGTCAGCATCAAGGCGACTTCCGCCTTCTTTGGAGGTACTTCTGGGAACTGTTGAAGCTCGGATGATGAGTTGGTGCTGGATGTCGGCGGTGACACGCGTGTGAGGAATGCCAATATCTATCACCATGTGATCGCACAGACCATCACAAACATCTCACCAGAAGTAAAACTTTTTGTCGGGGAAGTCCTTGCCTGGCAGCAGCGCCACAGCGACGAGATAATCGGCTGTCTCGCCCGAGAGGCGACCCCAGAAGCGCACGGATGAGAGCTGCTCGGTCGCGCGGCGCTTGAGCAGTCCCAACTCGAGGTTTGAACGTTCCTGCGGGGTCAGCGTTTGACCAAGGCACCTCCCCACGACATCCAAGTGCTCGAGCTCCATCTTGATGTGATCAGCAAGTTGTTGTGCACGTGCTGTTGTCGCTTGGAAGATGCGCTGCGAGTGGTCGCGTCGCTTCAAGATCCAACATGGCTACATCTGTCAATACGCTGCACCTTGTGAAGTGCACCAGCTTTTCCAGTCGAAAGTTTCAACCATCATGACCCACCAGCAGGCTTCACAAGCTGAAGAATGGGCGAGTAAAACACAAAGCGACTTATGAAGTGCCAATTTATTGTGTAGAAGGTTTGGTCAACTTAACTATCAACCATGGTGATCCCTAATTGTTTGCTGCTAGATATTGGAGCTCGATGAGAGCATCTCGTAGGAATGAGTTTTCTGCCGCTTTCGTCTCAATGAGCTCATGTGCCTCGGGAATAGAGACAGACAAATCGCGCGCGAGCCACTGGAATACCTCCACATGCAGAAGGCAACTAGTTTCCGACAAGCATTTAATATCAACTGGGAAGCGACCATCCTTTGCCAGCAACATTGCAATGTCGAGCTTGTTGGAACGTATCGCAACCATCATGGGGTTCGAACTGAACTGGTAATCTGGAAGTTGCTGCAGTAACCAAGATATTTCAACCATCGTATACATCTCAATCGCGCTCCAAATTGCGTCCTCGGCTCCGGATACGGTCTGAATTGCCTCATACCAATTCAGTCGTTGTGTCAGATACTGGAACTTGGAATCAATAGAATCCTCCATCGACGAGCACGACTTGTCGTTAATCTCGCGTCGATACAACCACCCCATGACTTCATACTGATGGCTCGTCGTCGCGTAATGTATTGCGGAATCTATGCATCCTTCGCTTCGATTCTCGTACAGCCATTTGACAGTCTCCAAATGTCCATTTTGAGCGGCACCATTCATGGCTTCATACGTACAGCCTTCGCTTCGATTCTCGTGCAGCCACATGACAACATCGAGATGTCCATTTCGAGCAGCAGAGTTCATGGCAGTAGGAGTGCATCCTTCTGTCCGATTCTCGTGGAGAAACTTTACGATTGTGAGATGTCCATTGGCAGCTGCAAGGTCTATCGCACGAGTAGTACAGCCTTCATCTCTATTTTCATGAAGCCAAACAATGGTTTCGAGAAGTCCATTTCTTGCAGCAAAGTTCATCGCCCTTTCAGTGCATCCTTCGTTTCGGTTCTCGTGCAGCCATCTTACCACATCAAGATGGCCTTTCCCTGCAGCACCATTCATCGCAGTTGATGTGCACCCTTCGCTTCGATTCTCGTGGAGCCACTTGACCATATCGAGCCATCCATTTACGGCAGCCCTATCCATCGCATTGGTGGAACACAAGCCATTACCGGATACCTCTTGGATCTTCTTCACATGTTCGAGACGGCCGTGGACAGCAAGTTTATCGATCGCACGCGCTAGTTCTTCTTTATTGAAGATTGTGAAGTGATCCAGTACCCACTCGAGAGACCCAAGAGTGATAGTAGAACCTATCAGGATACTATTTACGACAGCGCCAGCCGATACGGTAGAGAATCCGAAGTTACTGTTGAGCCATTCTACTATGCTGACTTTTCCAAAACTCATTGCTTGGTCCAATGTCAGTTGTGTGAATTCAACATCCGAGTTGTCCCGGATCCACTCCATCATCTCAATGCTGCCACTAAGCAATGCCATCGTCAAATCAGTTTGTACGAGTGGGATATCGAGCCACTCGACGGCGTCGACGTGCTTGTAGTGGACAGCATTGGCCAATAAACTCCTCTTGGTATTATCATTGGCTGGTAAAATGTTGTCATGGACCCATTTGAGCGTCTCCAAGTCGTGGAATGTCCACAAATCATCGCGTATCTTCATCCACGGGTCCCAGACCACGCGGTCCTGGTGACTCGCATACAGCCACTGCAAAATCTCTAACCGACCTCTCTTCACTGCAGTGCGCATGGGCTTTCGAATCCGTCCTTCAGGCAAATACTCCTCCACAAGCCACTTCACAACTTCCAAGTTGCCCTTCTCAATAGCCTTCTCAAGACACATCGTAAAATTCCAGCGCTTCAGCAATGGATCCATCTCGGGATCTTCTCGAGCTGCAATTCTCTCCAACAGCCTCGCCACACCATCAGGACACTTCTCGCACGCTGTTGGCATCGTCCACAGTACACTCGCGTCTAGGAAGTCGGTCACAAGGGACTCGACGCCACCCAAGCCTCCAATCTGTCGACCCACCACCGCAACACTCGTCAGTATCTCCAGCTTCTCCTCCATCTCTTCGCTGTCAACAATCCACGAGAAAACTCAAAGTCTCCGCTCCACAATCTCCGTCGCGATGGCCGAGACCGAATGGGTACACTCTGCCACCGTCATGTGGGCCCACCCCACGCCTCCCCTTGACAAGTGAACCGACTCCTCCTCACCTCAACTGCCGCGAAGCGCTCGGCTGGCGATGGACGGAGCGCCCGTGTGCCTCGTTCGGGGCGGCGCCGGCGGCCTGCAGGTGGCGGACGAGGGCTTGGGGTGCGTCTGCCGCCGATTTCGCGGTCCAACGGGCTTTGGAGCCGCTCTGACGGCTGCGATTCGCGGCGTTTTGTGCGGCCGACTTTCCGCTCTGCAGGCTGCTGGAGCGGCTCAATGAGCCCGTGGCGATCGTGTGCCTCGCAGGGCAGTACAGGTGTGCGAGCTGCAGTTGGTGGCGAGAGTGCGTGGAGATTGAGGCGCTGACGGGCTCGCTGGCGGTGGCAGGACGGGCAAGAGCTTCTTCCTGAACCAGCTGACGAGGGCGGACAATGCGCGCGATGGGGGATTCCGCGTTGGGCCCACGACCGAGTCGTGCACGCGCGGCATCTGGCTGTGGGCGCCAGAACCTGTGGTGCGCAACGCTGCGGGCGAGCGCGTGCTCTTCATGGACACGGAGGGGCTGGCGGCCACAGATAACGACGAGCGCTACGACGCGCAGATCTTCTCGCTCGGACTGCTGCTCAGCTCGCTCTTTGTGTTCAACACGATGGGCGTGATTGACGAGGGCGCGATTGACAGGCTGTACCTCGTCTCGGAGCTCACCAAGCACGTGTGTGTTAGTGCTGACACGGGTCACGGCGTGGTGCCTGAACTTAGCAAGAAGAAAACGCTGAAGAAGGGCATGAACTTGTCGCTTGGTGATGACAACGGCGATGACCACGATGACGACGAAGATGATGATGGCGATGATACCTTGGAGGCTTCCAGAGCGTTGGCGCCTCACTTCCCACCGTTTGTGTGGCTGCTACGTGATTTCTTGCTGGACATGCAGATCGATGGAACAGCTTTGAGCGCAGATGAGTACCTCGAGAAGGCGCTTGAGCCTCGTGCCGTATCGGGTGGTGCCAACCAGCGTCGGCGGCAGCAGGACCGAAATCGCATTCGTGAATCAATTCGCATCCTCTTTGCCCGCAGAGCTTGCTTGACCCTTGTGCGTCCCGTTACTGACGAGACCAAGTTGCGTCATGCTTCAGAGCTACCCGACAGTGAGCTTCGTGGAGAGTTTGTCGATCAAATGGCTGCTATCCGTGCGCGCCTCCTGCACGGCAACGAATCTGTCTCAGTTCGTGCAAAGCGCTTGTTTGGAAAGGTTCTCGATGGCCCTCAGGTTGCTCATCTCGTTCGTTGCTACACGGAGACAATGACGAGCGGCGCAGGTTCCTGATATCAAAGCTGCGTGGGAGTATGTAGCAGATGCCACTTGCCAACAGGCTCTGAACACGGCAATTCTCGCATTCGACACGCTGATGCACGAGGTTATGACGCGCAAGACGCCTGATGGAGGAGAGGAACCGGTGATATTATCGCAGCAAGAGTATGAGCAACACTATAAGCGAGCCCAAGAGCAGGCGCTGACACTGTTTCGTGATCGATCCGTTGAGGGCTCAAGCCGAGCAGCAAGCTTCCAGGCACTCAAACAGCACGTTCAAAAATCACGCGCGGTTCAAATTGCTGAGTTGCAGCGTTTGTCGGCTGCGCAATGCGCAACCGTTCTGACCACATTGAAGTCAGAGATCATTAATCGCCCACTCCGTAAAGGCGGGGACTGGGAGGCGCGTGTGTTTGACTTATCTTCGTCGCCAATCTCGTTCGCTGCGGTCATGGACTCACTTGAAAAGCAATACGATGCGCAAGCTCAAGGTCCAGCCCAGAAATCTGCCATGTTCCAGTTTCTTCGCGAAGACGTTGTCCAATTTGTTGATAGCCTTGCGGATTCGCTGGAAGATGCGCATGCGCTTCGTAGATCAGAATGGGAGGGAGATCGTGCACAGCTTGAGCAACGGCTTGAGCGCCAGCAAAACGAAAGCACCCGAGCGCTAGAGCTTAAAAACGCAGAGCTGAGCCAGGCTGAAAGCGAAAAGGCCATCTGGAGGAGAAGCTAGAGATGCATCGAGAACGGATCCAGCAACTCAGTGACGAACTTGAAGCTCAAAAAGAGGCCTGCAAAGAGCTTGAACAAGGCAAGCGCGAGGAGGCAGCACGCGCTGACGCAGCAGAGAACGCGACTCGAGATATGACTAGTCAACGAGACAAGCTCCAACTTCAGCTTGAACATGCGCATCAAGATGCGGAGCGCCGAACATTGGACCACGAGCGAGTCGTGCAAAAGCTTGAAGAAGAGCTCGCAGCACTTCGCGCAACTCACGAGAGCGACCGTGAGAACTGGATCCAGCGCACAGCGGAATTGACATCGGACAAGACAACGCTTCAGCGTGACCTCAAGCAAGAGAAACATACCACCCAACAACTCCGCCTAGATCTTGAAATGCTGTCCGCAGAGCGAGAGCTGCTCAACCAGCAGCTTGACGAGGAACGAGCAGCGCGTCAGCAAGCAGAAGATGAGAACGCAATATTGTCAGATTTGGCCGCTCAGCGAGAGAAAGAGCGCCTTGATCATGCCGCTAACGCTCAAGATGAATTGAGACGAGCTCGAGGTCGCCTTCTGCGGCTCGAAAAGCAGCTCGGAACGATTGAGGACGAGCGGGAAGTTGAGCGGATACTACGCTCATGTGTCGACGAAGTGGGCCGTCAAGCTGATATGGAGAAGTTTGCGATGCAGCAGGAAGAGCGGACACTGCTGCAAGATCGGCTGGGAGAGCTGTATCTCAAGATCTCGACCCTGCCAGACTTTTACCAGCGCGAGATCTTCTGTTCTCCAGACCCGACTCCTGATTTTTTCGATGCGCTCACGAGTTGAGATCGTGATGCAATAGAAGTAATAGAGCATCGGTAACACAAATGACAATCAAACACACACAAAATGGCTAACAAAACATGTTGTTGCGTCTACTTCACGAAATAATGTGTCCTGTAAATGCAAAGCGAATAAAAGTTCGTTAGCCTCCACTTACACGGGGAATTGTAGTATCACGAAGAGCGTACCTCGACCTCGTAGCCGGATTGTTAGAGTATAATGTCCAGACATCTATCCATCAACGTGGGTAAAGTGTCCGAAGCCAGACGAAGCGGCTGTCTCCATGGTCATGACAGCACCAGCAATATTCATCGATTTGTTGCGGCGGATAGCAGCGCCAGTCGGGCTGCCAGGAGGATTCGATGAAGGAAGTTCTGCGCGATCGAAGCTGCTTGGACGAGTTCGGCGTTCACCATTGGATCCTCTCGACACACCAGACTGGTCCAAGCTTGACAAATTCATCGAGCTCGGTGATGTGTAGAACGACGGTACTCGACCGATTGCCTTCTTGCCATTCCGCCGCTCGTCCTCAAGCGCTTGTTCTCCACGCAGATAGCGAACAGCTCGCTCGAGAGCAAACTCAATACGACACATGGTTCGGATGCGAGAGATATGAGGCCAGCACGCGCGCTCGCCAGGCTTTGACAATGTCTGGGTATGAATCCCGTGTAGGATTTACCAGGCAAATGCGCAACAAAGTAGCCAACGAGATCTTGTCGGTCGGGCAAATTGTGATATCACCCTCGTATTTCTGGGTTAAGAGAGGAATGAATCCGATATCCAGCAGCTTTAGTGCGCTTGTGTTGAGCCCAAACTCGGCAATGTTTTTGATGTAAGCCTTCATTTGCTTTTTGAAGAAGCTCATGAGACTGCCTGTCTGCCCACTTCCAAATGCAGAATGTCCTGATACAAACTTGTAATGAATATTTACTTGGCTCACGATGAAGTGATTCACGTTGAACAGCTCTGACAGCCGTTCCATTGGTAGATCGCATTCCAAACTGCCATCACTCCACTTGAGCCCTTCACGGTGGTACGGCACAAGGTTTCCTTCTGTATCTTTTGCGAGTAGCTCAACTGGGCGAAACACATTCGGGATTGCGCAGGATGCAAGAGACGCCGACCATATGACAACATTCGGTGCCGTCAAGTAGTTGAGAAGATGGGGGTAATCCTCAGTCTTCATTGGTGTGACTGTGATGTTGATAATCCGGCCAGTTCTGTCGTATGCCTCCCGAAACGTGTAGTCTCCCATCAAGTTGCGCAGCGCATCTCTCAAAATATTGGAGTCGAGAACGTATCGCTTATCCAAGAATCTATTGAAGATAACAAGGGCATCGCGCAGCAGAGAAAAACTGGAAGATGGCATGACCCGCTTCAGTGGGGGAACAAACCCAGGAGTATAGTCTTGAAGGTCTTTCTGCGTGATGTTCATTCCCAAAAAGTTCATGTTCTCTAGTTCACCAGCCAGAAAGTCTGCAATTTCTTCATCAGTGCGCACTCCAACAGCACCCGCGCAAATGGATCCTGCTGACGACCCCGCAATCACGTTCGGCAGCAAGTTGTGCTCGCACAGTGCTTTCAGTACGCCGGTATGATAGAATCCGAGTGCACCGCCACCCGAAAGCAAAAGCGCAGAGCGTCCAAAAGCGTGCCGTGTTTCGCTGAAAAACGAAAGCTTATTGTCAGTCGAGAGCTCTTCCTTCGTTTGGTCGTCGGTGCCAGATGCGCGAAGCACAGCATTCATGCACTGCACGATCGTGTCCAAGTACTCGTCGATGACATGTTTAGTGCCGACTGAACGAAATCGCCAATAATGTAATGTGTAAGTCAATATCCACAGAATGAGTGTTCACAAACAGCGATGTCCTTACCGTGGCTAATTGAGTAGAGCTTCGGATGCCCAAGTCCCCAGTGCTTGCGCAATAGACCCGCTCGGAGCGAGAACATGACTTCCATGATGTCGTCCTGCAACAGCAAGTGCTGTATTCCGTGCACAAGTGAAGTGTGAGCAGGTATCCTACGATGCGTGAAAGAAATCATTACTTCGCACCTTGTACATCTGAGTTTTGTTCATGACGCGTTCATATAGAAACAGTCCTGAAGCTGGGTCATCCCTCCACTTGTCCTTGCCTTCAATCTTGTCGAGTTCTCCTGCAATCGACTGTCGCTCCTGGAACGTGTTGGCGTTCTCCAGCTGCCTCCTCAGCCGCAGCGTCTCCTCCCTGCCGTCGTGAGCCGCAGCAGCACATTTGCGATGGCCCCGCGGGACGTCGCGCTGAGCTCGTAGAACACGTGCAGCAGAAAAGTCGCGCACAGATACCGCGCAAACACGTCGGGCACGAGCACGACGCGCAGCGTGCGCAGCCAGAGGTCCACGAGCGTCATGGTGACCCCGTGGTAGAACGCGGGGCGCTGCACTGCTCCCGGCGCCGGTCGGTGGCGCAGCTGCGTCGCCAGCTGCCGCAGCAGCGCCTCATGGCCGCCCAGCCCCGTCACGTAAATCAAAAAGCGCAGCCACAGGTGCAGCCCCGAGCGCACGGCGAGGGCGACGCCGCCGCCACCTGCAGGCGAAGCCAACGCCTTGGACGCGCTCGCGCCCATCTCCAACGCTCGTCGGCCGCTTCAGGCGCTGTGGACGTCGCGAGATGGAGCGAGCCTTGGCGCTTGACGTCGAGGGTTTCCGCCGCCTTTCTCCAAGTGATCATGCGCTTGGGCTGGAAAGGACGCGGGGTGAGTAGATCTTGGAGTTTGTATGGGCGAACTTCAACGTTGCCTTTTGATGACGTCGGCGCGTCAGGTTTCAGGTTCGGCAACAAACCGATCTTTTGAATTGAACTTGACGGAAACGGATGCTGCGGAAACGATTGACGAGAAAGTTCAATTGGTGATTGGAGTGCTGCCGGGAGGTGCGTTGGTGGATTGGATGCGGTTGGCTTGGTGAAATCTCTTGCTGAGCTGGAGGTGTTGGTGAAATCGACGTTTGCATCGCTACAAAGTGTAGAGAAATCCGAAGAAATGAGTTCCGACGGAAACGGGTTGTGAAGTAGTGGAGACCTGCTGCCACTTTCAGTTTTCTCGTGGCATGCTGACAAAGATGTGGAGAAGGAGATGGCGTGACTGGCGCGTGCTACAGTTGGGAGTTGGGAGGTTGGAGGGATAAATAAATAATTGCCTTGTTGGCGCTGGTGCCTTCAGGACGAGGCCATCGTCATGCACCACGAGCGATTGCCACCTCAATCCTGTCGATCAGGTTAGTTCATATAGTTTTATCTTGCACTATGCCGTCGGAATTAGTAGAAAATGTACTAGAAAAGGCAATTGTCACAACTAGCTCTTCACCTCCTCTCCACTCTGAGTTTTCTCGTGGATTGTTGCCAACGAAGAGATGGAGGAGAAGCTGGCGATTCTGACGAGCGTCGCAGCGGTGTGTCGAGAGATTGGAGGTTTGGGTGGCGTTGAGTCCATTGTGACCGACTTCCTGGACGCGAGTGTACTGTGGACGCTGCCATCTGCGTGCGAGAAGTGTCCTGATGGTGTGGTGAGGCTGTTGGAGAGAATTGCAGCTCGAGAAGACCCCGATATGGATCCGTTGCTGAAGCGCTGGCATTTTACGCTGTGTCTTGAGAAGGCTATTGAGAAGGGGAACTTGGAAGTTGTGAAGTGGATCGTGGAGGAGTATTTGCCCGAGGGGAGGGTCCGAAAGCCTGTCCTAACAGCAGTGAAGTATTCTCGACTCGAGATTTTGCAGTGGCTTTATACAAATCACCAGGAGCGTGTGGTCTGGGATTCGTCTATGAGGATGCAAGATACACTGGAGACACGCGTCAATTTGGAGACGCTCAAATGGGTCCACGAGAACATTGTTCCAATCGACTACCAAACGAAGAAAAAACTGATGAAGAATACTGTGAGTTGGAAGCTGGTTGACCGGGTCGACTGGCTCCACTCCCTTGACTTGCCGATTGTGCAGCCTGATTTAAATGTAGCAATACGGTTTGGCATGATCACGACGGTAGAATGGATCCGGGACCACACGAATGCTCAATTCACTGAAGAGTTGTTGGGTGCAGCAGTGCGCTCCGGAAGGATTAGCATGGTCCAATGGTTTTACAATAATTACAGCTTCTTAACAGTGTTCGCTGATGAGGTCTCCACTGGCATCGCGGAAATCATCAGTAGAGTTGAGAGTGGGGGCACTCAAATCGTCGACGAGTTCATCACTTGGGTGCTGGAACATCTGATGTTAACCAACAAAGAGGGTTTAGCGCGTGCAATCGACGTTCTCGCACGTTGCGACTCTCTTGAAGCTATAAAAGCAATCCACAAAATCTCAGGGAATGGGTTGTGTACTACCCTTGCCATGGATAGAACTGCCATAAACGGACGTCTCGATCTGGTCAAGTGGCTTCACACGAACCGTAGCGAAGGATGTACTCCTGCCGCGATGGATGGCGCTGCAGCAAATGGACACCTCGAAGTCGTCAAATTTTTGCACGAGCATCGGAATGAGGGATGCACATCAGCAGCAATGGACGGCGCCGCTGAAAATGGTCATCACGCAATTGTCAAATGGCTGCACAAAAATCGACACGAAGGTTGTACAACTTATGCAATGGACCTCGCTGCTGGATATGGACATCTCGCGATCGTCGAGTTTCTCCATGAGAATCGGACAGAAGGATGTACCACGAATGCCATGAATTGGGCTGCACAAAACGGACATCTCAAAGTGGTAAAATGGTTGCACGAGAATCGAAGTGAAGGGTGTACTTTTGAAGCAATGAACAAAGCTGCTGCAAAAGGTCATTTGCAGATGGTGAAATGGTTGTACGAGAATCGAAGTGAAGGATGCGCAGATACTGCGCTTCATAACGCATTGCAGAATCGTCGGTATGATATCATACGATGGCTGTACCGACGCATAATCAAAGAGGACCCTCAACTACAAGTTTCAAACGACACTGAGCTCAAGTACCAAATTGAGTTAAAGTTCCACGGTGGAATCATGACCATGTTTCAAGCAGAGAGAGAGCTGCAATGGGCCATCGACAAGAGCTCTAAAGAGTATGTGTGCTGGTTGCTAAATCAGCTTCCAGAATACCGGTTCAGTTCCGACTTTATGCTTTATGCAGTTATGTTGTCCAAGCTGGATATCGCAATGATGCTCGCAAAGGATGGCCGCTTCCCATGCGACATACGTTGCATTAATCACGCTTGTGATTTTGAAAGGGTGGAAATATTCCAGTGGCTTATGCGTGATTTCTCCTACTCTATCCCTAATGCGCGCGAGTACGTCGAGCAAGTAACGAGATGCAATGCATTCATGCGCGACGCTCTCAACGAGCTCGAGCAACTGACTGTGAGCATTTAGTTCGTTTACAGCGAAATCGAATACCTTTTTTACAGGGGAGTTCGACCTCGTGCATATGAACATACATTCTTCGTCACGACTACAACTCGAGAGCATGTTCTTTACCGTTTTATCTTGAATCATGATTCATCATAAGTGTATTCCGCCACTTCAAGCTCTTCTTCGTGGAGTTTCTCACGACAGCACGATTGAAGCAATCACGAGTCGGACGAGTGTCGTGACGGTGTGTCGAGAGATTGAATGTTTGGGTGGGGTCCAGGTCCCCTTCCTCGACTTGAGTGTGCCCAATTGCGTGCAAGAAATATCTAAATGGCGTGGTGAGGTTGTTGGAGAGAATCGCATCTCGAGGAGACCCTGAAGTACCACGCGCAGCGTGCGCAACCATAGAGTTGTTGGTGAAATCGACGTTTGCATCGTCACTAAGTGTAGCCATATCAGCAGAAATGAAGTATTAGGATTCCGACGAACGGGTTGTGTAGTAGTGGGGACCTGCTGCCACTTTCAGTTTTCTCGTAGCATGCTGATAACGAGGTAGAGTAGGAGATAGCGTGACTGGTGCGTTCGACAGTTGGGAGCTGGGACGGATGAATAATTGCCTTGTTGGCGCTGGAGCCATCAGGACGAGGCCATCGACAAGCACCACGAGCGACTGCCACCTCAATTGATTCGATCAGGTTTTGATCAGAACGGTGTTACAGAGGGTTACCCTTTAGCAGCAGCGGTGCAAACGGAAATCTACGTGCTACATCATATAGTTTTTCCTTGCATTTTCTAGTACCCTCGCAGTTTGACTTTGCACTTTCCGCACTATGCCGCCGAAATTAGTAGGAAATGTACTAGGAAAGGCAATTGTCACAACCAGCTCTTCACCTCCTCTCCACTCTGAGTTTTCTCGTGAGTTGTTGCCAACGAAGAGATGGAGGAGAAGCTGGCGATTCTGACGAGCGTCGCGACGGTGTGTCGAGAGATTGGAGGCTTGGGTGGCGTTGAGTCCATTGTGACCGACTTCCTGGACGCGAGTGTACTGTGGACGCTGCCATCTGCGTGCGAGAAGTGTCCTGATGGTGTGGTGAGGCTGTTGGAGAGAATTGCAGCTCGAGAAGACCCCGAGATGGATCCGTTGCTGAAGCGCTGGCATTTTACGCTGTGTCTTGAGAAGGCTATTGAGAAGGGGAACTTGGAAGTTGTGAAGTGGATCGTGGAGGAGTATTTGCCCGAGGGGAGGGTCCGAAAGCCTGTCCTAACAGCAGTGAAGTATTCTCGACTCGAGATTTTGCAGTGGCTACTTGAGAATCACAATGAGCGTATTGTCCGAGACTCTTCGAAGGCGCTACAGGGTGATTATTGGATATGCGTCAATTTGGAGACTGTCACATGGGTGCATGAGAACATTGCACCGATCGATCCCACTACAAAGAAGGAACTGATGAAAACAGCTATCCGTCGTGGGCTTCTAAACAGTGTAGAATGGTTGAACGCACTCGATGGCCCATCCGAGCAATATGATTTGCATGCGGTGGTGTATAGTGGCAACATTGAGATGATGGAGTGGATCCGGGACAACACGGATGTTGAATTCACACAACTGACATTGGACCAAGCAATGAGCTTTGGAAAATTCAACATAGTAGAATGGCTCTCCAGCAACTTCGGATTCTCTACCGTATCGGCTGGTGCTGTCGTGAGCGGTATTGAACGTATCAGTTCACTTTCAGTCCAGGGCTCCAGCATCATTTACGATCACATCAACTGGGTGTTGGATCACTTCACAATCTTCAATAAAGAAGAACTAGCGCGTGCGATCGATAAACTTGCTGTCCACGGCCTTCTTGAACATGTGAAGAAAATCCACGAAGTATCGGGTAATGGTTTGTGTTCTACCAATGCAATGGATAGATCTGCCGAAAATGGATGGCTCGATATGGTCAAGTGGCTCCACGAGAATCGAAGCGAAGGGTGTACATCAACTGCGATGAATGGTGCTGCAGGGAAAGGTCATCTTGATGTGGTAAAGTGGTTGCACGAAAATCGAAATGAAGGATGTACTGAAAGGGCGATGAACTTTGCTGCAAGAAACGGACATCTTGAAACCGTTGCTTGGCTTCATGAAAATCGAGATGAAGGCTGTACTACACGAGCAATGGACCTCGCAGCTGCCAATGGACATCTCACAGTCGTGAAGTTTCTCCACGAGAATCGGATAGAAGGATGTACTCCAACTGCCATGACCTCTGCTGCTCGAAATGGACATCTCGATGTTGTCATATGGCTGCACGAGAATCGAAGTGAAGGCTGTTCGTATGAAGCCATGAACGGTGCCGCTCAAAATGGACATTTGGAGACTGTCAAGTGGCTGTACGAGAATCGAAGCGAAGGATGCATAGATTCCGCGATACATTACGCGAGAAAGAGTCGTCAGTATGAAGTCATGCGGTGGTTGTATCGACACAAGATAAATGACAAGTGGTGCTCGCCGTTGGAGGATTGTATCGACTCCAAGTTTCAGTATCTGACACAACGACTGAATTGGTATGAGGCAATTCATACCGTATACGGAGCCGAGGACGCAATGTGGAGCGCGATTGAGATGTATACGATGGTTGAAATATCTAGGCTACTGCAGCAACTTCCAGATTACCAGTTCAGTTCGAACCCCGTGATGGTTGCGATACGTTCCAACAAGCTCGACATTGCAATGTTGCTGGCAAAAGACGGTCGTTTTCCTTGCGACTTTAGCTGTGTTGAGGAAGCCTGGGAATGTTGTGCTCGACAGCTTGTGGAGATATCCCAATGGGTTGTGCGAGACTACTCCGACTCTATACCTGGCGCGCGCGAATTTATTCAACAAAAGGTGGTTAGCAACTCGTTCATGCGAGACGCGCTCATCGAGCTTAAACACCTGACTGAAGGGAACGAATGATCAAAATGATTTCAAAACTTTTTCATTTGAGCGAAGCATCTTGTGCTTCACTACTTCCCTCGATACGTGACAGACAGCGTAAAACGCAAATTCAAACGTTGAACGATACTTAATCTACTTTGTTGGATCGACCTATATCAAAGGTGTCTGTGTCTTCTTTCCAGCTCTTCGTTTCGAAACACGGAAACGAACGAGTCACGAAAGTGCTCGCATGCGCATGGACTCGCGAAAAAAAAAAAAAAAAAAAAAAACTGGACCAACTTCACTCAATGATAGGTTTATGTCTGTCGATAAATGGAGCCCACCTACGTCAGCGGGCTGAGTACGAGTCAATCCTCAGCTTACGCGTTAACACCCGTCGCGTGCGCGGGGATGTACTTCTCCTGCTCGAGCACCTCGTCCGCGATCGCGCGCAGACGCTCGTCATTCTTGGTGTTCGACTTGATCTCGGTAAGGAGACGCCCAATCTTGGCCGAAGTCACGTCGCAGTACAGCTCCGTGAGTTTCTGCTCGTGCGCAGCCGAGTCAAGCCCGGCGTTCAGCGACGACGTCGCGCGAGAGATAGTCGCCGTCATGGCAAACAGTCCAATCGCTGAATCAGCAATGCGCTCCAGCTGCATCTGCTGGTCCACAATCTTCTTGCCGTGCTTACGCAGCAGGAATTCGACAGCATCACCAAACTCGGCTGTACGCTGCTGGAGGAGCGTCGCCGACGA
The DNA here is from genome assembly GCA_024867545.1 of Phytopythium helicoides. NCBI lineage: Eukaryota > Oomycota > Peronosporomycetes > Pythiales > Pythiaceae > Phytopythium > Phytopythium helicoides. The sequence goes on along the minus strand of JANFNE010000025.1, from coordinate 267,988 downwards.
CTTGAGATTTGCGTGCACACCATCAAGCGGCGCGGGAGAGAACTTGCGCTGAAGGCGGTCCGACACCTCCTTCGCGGCAGCAGCAGGATCCTTGAGCGGGTTCTGGAGAAGCTTTCCGACAGCAGACAAGCGGTCACCAGCAGTCTAGAATCCACATAGTTGGGTTAGTGACATCGTAACTTGCCCAATTGCAATCCAATGGCGTGAAAACCTACCCGAATGCCGCTGAGTGCGATCAGCATGCGCAGAATTTCGTTCGTGCCCTCGAAGATCGAAAGAATACGGCAGTCACGCATGTAGCGCTCGAATGGCCAGTCCTTCATGAAACCCGTGCCGCCCATAACCTGGATACATTCGTTGATACCAGCAAATGCGACTTCCGAACCGTAGACCTTGGACATGGCTGCCTCGATCTCGCATGACGGGTCACCACGGTCGATCATGCCAGTCGTCATGAATGCCATCGACTCAATGGCGTACGCGTCCAGCGCCATGTTGCCGAACTTCTTCTTGATCAGGCCAAAGTTGGCGAGCGGCGCACCAAACTGCTTGCGCGAGTTGGCGTGCTCGGCTGCCATACCCAGCACTCGGCGCAGTGACGCTCCAGCGCATGCTCCAAGACCAAAGCGGCCGTTGTTGAGGATATTCATGGCCACCTTGAAACCCTGGCCGACGCCCGCCTTGCCACCCGTCTTGCCATCCGGTCCACCACCAAGGACATTCTCAATGGGGACCTTGCAGTTGTCGAAGAAGACCTGGCACGTGTTGGAGCCGCGGATGCCGAGCTTGTCCTCGGGCGGGCCACTCGTGACGCCGCCGAAGCTGCGCTCTACGATGAAAGCAGTGACCTTGTCCTTGCCGTCGACCTCGGTCTGGGCGAAGACGGTCATGATCTCTGCCCAGCCGCCGTTGCTGATCCAGATCTTGCCGCCGTTGAGGATGAAGTGCTTGCCGTCCTCGGAGAGCGTGGCGCGCGTCTTGATGGACCCGGCGTCGGAGCCGCTGGAGGGCTCTGTGAGCGCAAAGGCTGCAATGTGCTCGCCGGACGCGAGCTTTGGCAGGTACTTTTTCTTCTGCTCGTCGTTGCCGTTGAGCAGGATGCCCTTGAGTCCGATGGACTGGTGCGCCATGACCGTGACGGCGAGGCTGCCGTCCGTGATCTCCTCGCAGACGCGCGCGTAGCCCGTGTTGGAGAGCCCGAGTCCCTCGAGCTCCTCGGGGATCTGCAGGCCGAAGAGTCCGAGCTCCTTCATGTCCTGCAAGACCTGCGGCGGGATCTGCTTGGTCTCGTCGATCTTGCGCGCGTCGACCGTGCCGAAGAACTTGCTCACGGGCTCCACGAGCATCTGCAGCGTCTCCTTCTCGGCCTCCGGCAGCTGCGGGTACGGGAACGCGCGCGTCGCGTTGTTGACGCCCAGGAAGAGGCCGCGCGTGTACGACACGCCCTCGGACGCCTCCGCCGCCGTCTGCAGCCCGCGCGACTGGCGAAAGGCCAGCGAAAGCGCGCGCGGCTGGGCGCGGGACGCTCGCAGCAGCGACAGCATCACCATTGTCGTGCAGTTGGGCAACGTAACGCAGCGAAAGGCGGGGGAGGCTTGAGCGGCGCGCGGCGGATTCGGATCTGCCGCTGGATCGGCTCGTGGGTTTTTTTTCACGACGCTTCACGTCGAACCCGACGTGCGGCCGACGTCAGAGGGTCGGTGATTCGGGGGTGTGACTATGTGCGACGTCACCAGAGCGCGTCATGGATGCAGGTCGTCTTCAAGTACGTGGCGGACGTCCTCGACGTCCTGGTCGATGCGACTGGGTGGAGATGGTGGAGGTGGTGGAGTTGCGAGGAGCATAGTATAGTCTCATTGAGCAATTTGACTGACGGAAGCTACAGCAGCAGCTGACCTACTAGAGATCGACGTGACATGGCACCGCAAGGAGACCTTGGGCGACGCACGCTGCGGGCGTGGAAGCAGGCGGACGCCGACGGAGATCACCCGATCAAGGAGCACGCGCAGGCTATCCAAGCGGCGTGCATGACCGAGATCGATCGCTGGTGCGGCGGAGAGGAAGTGCGCGCGCTTCACCTGTTGCAGTCGGGGGCTGCAGGGTATGAGCTGGATGCGGCTTTGCTCGCGGTCAACAAATGCCTGTCGAGCCACGCCAATGCGCTATCGCAGCCTTGTCTTGCGAGTCTCGTCGGTGCATTCGCGCAACCTGGACAAGACAAGTTAGCATTCGGTGCGTGGACGCGACAATCATCACCACCACGGAGGCCCGAATGGTGAGCCTGACCATCAGCCACCCCAAGGACTCGGAAGACTCATGGCAGCCCCTTACTGACCGCCGACACAACGACGGCCCGCGCTTGGGTGCAGACCACCGCGACGACGCCAAATACTACTTCATGGACAACCACGGATTTGGACGAGGAGGAGATAGCACGGATCAGCCTCGACAAATTCGTTCGGGGGATGACCGGCGCGGGGACCACCACCACCACGAACACCATCACGACCGCGAGGGTTTCTCTCTGTTCGCGTGGTTGATCATTCTACCGTTCTTCGCATTGGGTGTCTACGTCGCTGCCAAGCGTGCGCTCACATTTTATCGTCAGCGACGTCTCGCAATGACGCATCACAATGTCGACGCGCGGGACTACGAACCACTCAATCAGGATCACTCGCGGCGGCACCACAACGAGGATGACGACTAGGATGCCGTCTTGGCAGGGAGCAATGAAGCGAGAGCTTGCAGACACCTGTGATTAAGTAATAGATGTACATTTCCATATTGCTTATGGGCCTCAAACTTGGTGTTGCCTACCAATGCCCAGCCAACGACTAAGGCGTCTGAGTCGTCGTCTCACTACACCAACGATAGACCTTCTCCTCTGTTGAGCAGGCTGGGGATTGGGTGGCCGTGCTGGAAGTGCATCACTCAGCGTTGCTCTTCGCCCTCGTGGGGGTTGTTGCCGGTTGTTTGCAACGAGAAGTAGCGCTGGCTGTGACTGTACACGCGAAATGCCCAGCTGCTGTTCTCTGGAGGCATCTTCGTCTCGTGAGAATGATGCCTGATTAGCGCTGCTGGTTTTGTACGGGTCCCACCGACTCGTTTTAGAGAGTGGAAGCACCGACACTCCAGGTGTTTGAGATGTAGCACGCACTTGAAAGAGCTCAAGTATCGAGCGAAAGCGCTCATCCATCTCATCTCTATCTAACGTGCGAGCCTGGCTTGAGTTGAATCCCCACATCCGGGTTTGAACCACCTCTGCTGTGTTTGTTGTCGATTCGGTGGACTGCTTGTCTTCGAAAGGCGATGCTCTTCTACTCGTTGACTCGGATGTCACCGTCGGCAAGTGCTCGTCGCCCGCGACATCACCGCCTGAAGGAATTACGGGTCTAGGAGCGTTCCTTGCATCAGTAGTTTTCTGAGCTTCCATCGCTCGTGCTCATCAGTCAGCAACCCCAGCCAAGAGCGACCACAGATGGTCTTGACGCGGTATTACTTGACGAAATTCGAGAGTGATCGAGTGTGTTGCGAAAACCGCCACGAATTCGGCCACATCGGTCGACAAGAATACCCGCCAACTGCCTTCCATCGCGACACACAAATACCCGTCAACCGCCTTCTATCGCGACACACAAAGGCCATCCTCGCCCCTGCAACCACGTTTGCAGTCGCTTCAACGACCAACATTCTCCCACTTCTCTATCCCCCACCCCCTACCTTACTATCCACCCACTCCACAATTAATATCCAACACCCCCATTTTTACTACTCACCCCTTGATCTCCATATTGGCAGGCAAGCCGCCACCTGACCAGCCGACCGCCGCCTCCGTGCGTCTTCCTGCGACTCGAGCGGCCATGAGCGGGCTGGGGCAGCGTGTACGCAACACGTACGCGTCTGGGGCTCCCGCCAACTATGTGCCAGGCCTCGGGCGTGGCGCTGTGGGCTTCACGACGCGCTCGGACATCGGCCCGGCGCGCGCGCCGATGGCTCCGGACGGCGTGGCGCTCCCTGGGCCCGTGGCTGGCGGCCGCGGGGCTGGGCGCGGGCTCGGGGACGGCGGGGATGGGCGGCTTTGGGCGCGAGAAGGACGAGAACGAGGACTTTGGCGACTACAGCGAGACCAACTACGACGAGTTCTCGGGCTACTCGTCGAGGGGAGGGCTGTTCCAAGACACGCCGTACGACGACGACGACCGAGAGGCCGACGAGGTGTATGAGGCCGTGGACGAGAGGATGGACGCGAGGAGGAAGCGCAGGAGGGAGGTGCGCCAGCTTGAGGAGCTCAAGCGCGCGCGACAGGAGCGACCCAAGATCAGCGACCAGTTCGCAGACCTCAAGGAGTCGCTCAAGACCATGTCGGACGCCGACTGGGAGCAGATCCCGGACATTGGAGACTACTCGCTGCGCTACAAGACCAACACGGCGCTGCAGAAGCGCAACGAGCTTTTTGCGCCAGTGCCAGACAGTGTGCTGCTCGCAGGCGCCAACAATACCCGAGGTGCACTCACCGCAGACGGAACCATCACGCCAGCAGGCACAGACACGCCAGGAGGCATGTCGTCGACGGTCACGGGACTCGCAGAAGCACGAGGTGCGGTGCTGTCGCTTCGACTCGACAAGATGTCGGACTCGGTCTCGGGACAAACGGTCGTCGACCCCAAGGGCTACCTGACGGACCTCAACAGTTTGAAGCTCACGAGTGACGCAGAGATCGGCGACATCAAAAAGGCGAGATTACTGCTGAAATCAGTGACGATGACCAACCCCAAGCACGGTCCGGGCTGGATCGCAGCTGCACGGCTGGAGGAGGTCGCGGGGAAAATGGTGCAGGCACGAAAGATCATTGCACAGGGCTGCGAGTCGTGCCCGACTCAAGAGGACGTGTGGCTTGAAGCTGCTCGTCTGCAGAATCCCGAAAACGCCAAGACGATTCTCGCTCGTGCTGTCCGCCACGTCCCCAAATCTGTCAAAGTTTGGCTGCAAGCTGCGCAACTAGAAAGCGACGATGAGCTTAAGAAGCTTGTCATGCGCCGCGCGCTCGAGTTCATTCCGAACTCGGTCAAGCTCTGGAAGGCCCTGATTGAACTTGAGGACATTGACGGTGCTCGAGTTCTGCTCGGCCGCGCTGTCGAGTGTGTTCCCCAATCTGTCGACTTGTGGCTTGCACTTGCGCGCTTGGAGACGTATGAGAATGCCAAGAAAACGCTCAACAAGGCTCGTGCCGCTATCCCAACAGACCCGTCTATCTGGATCACCGCCGCAAAACTGGAGGAGGCACAAGGCAAGGGTCTAGACATGGTGACCCGTATTATCCAGATGGCTATCAAGTCTCTACAAAAACACCAAGTCGTCATGAAACGCGAGGCGTGGCTGCAGGAAGCTGAAGCCTGCGAACAAGCAGATGCGCCATTGACATGCACAGCTATTGTCCATGCTAGTTTGGATATTGGTGTCGACCCTGAAGATCGCAAGCGCACATGGATGGACGATGCTGAAAACAGCATGTCTCGCGGCGCGCTGCTGACAGCCAAGGCAATTTACGCGTACGCGCTGAAGGTTTTCCCCGGCAAAAAGTCGGTGTGGCTACGCGCTATCGCACTCGAGAAGCAGCTCCAGCAGAAGCAGAAGGAGGCGACCGGTGAAACGAGCGAAGAAGCGGTGGCTGCTGCTGAAGCAGTGGAGCAGCTCCTGCAGAAGGCTGTCACGAGCTGTCCGAACGCCGAGATCCTGTGGCTCATGGCTGCAAAGGAAGTGTGGCTCAACGGCTCGGTCGAGAATTCTCGATTGATCTTGCGACAAGCGTTTAGCGCTAACCCGAACAGCGAGCCGATTTGGCTCGCAGCTGTCAAGCTCGAGTGGGAAAATGGCGAGATCGACCTCGCGAGAGCACTGCTTGCCAAGGCTCGAGCTCAGGCTCCGTCGGCACACGTATGGATGAAATCTGTGCTGCTTGAACGTGAACAAAATAACTCACCTGATGCAACGAAAGAGACCAGAGAAGCAGAAGAAGCGCTTGTTCTTGAGGGCGTCGAGCGATTCCCGGAGGCTGCCAAGCTCCACATGATGGCGGGCCAATTCTACGAGACGCTTGACCCACCTACCAGCTACGCACGCGCCAAACAGATGTACCGTCAAGGCGTGCAGAAGTGTCCAACTTCGATCCCTCTCTGGCTGCTATCGAGTCGCTTGGAAGAGAAGATGACTGGTGTGACCAAGGCGCGGTCGGTGCTGGAGCTTGCGCGTCTTAAGAACCCGAAGAACGAGTTGTTGTGGCTCGAGGCAACTCGCCTAGAGGCGCGCCACGCAAACCCCAAGGGCCAAGAAATGCTCCTCGCCAAGGCGTTACAGGAGTGTCCGGAGTCGGGCATTCTGCTAGCCGAGTCGATCGACATTGCGCCTCGCGCGCAGCAAAAGCGTGCGTCGTTCACGGCACTCAAGAAGAAGGACAACGACCCGGCCGTGTGTCTCTCGGTCGCCATGCTCTTTTGGAATGAGCGCAAGTATTCGAAAGCGCGCAAATGGCTCGAGCGCACGGTGCAGCTGGACGCAGACTTTGGTGATGGCTGGGCTCACTATTACTTGTTTGAGCTGCATCATGGCGCCAAGGGCGGCGAGGACGCCGACAAGGTTCTGGCGCGCTGCGTGGCGGCCGAGCCTCACCACGGCGACAAGTGGACGAGCGTCTCCAAGCAGACTGCACACCGGCGCAAACCCGTTGCCGAGCTTTGTAAGCTCGTGGCCTCGACGCTGCCGTTCGCAGCCAAAGCTTAGATAACTAATACCCACATTTACACACACGAGTCGCAACTGCTTTCCACCACGTTATGCCAACATTCGTATATACCCGCACGTATGCTCGGCCATTCCACATGAGGTGAAGGCTGCAAGACACACAATCGCCACGAGCTCATTGACAAGTGAGCGCAACTGCGCCAGCTCAGAGGAGGAGCATTTGCCGACGGGAAGGATTTGCAAGCTCCTGACCACAAGAGTGGAAGAGTTTAGCTTTGTCTGCGGTTGTTTGTGGATAATAAAGAGCGTGTGGTACTGGCCCACAGACTAGGAGCAAGCAGAATTCTGTAGGCGCCGACGGGTGGATTCCATCGATCGGTCTCAACACAAAGGACCTCGTTGGGTATGAGTAGCTAGCGAAGCATCTTGCTCCTTCCAACGGAATTAGCGAAAAGCTCGCATGTGAGCATGGACGCTGCAGCAGAAACTCGATTACTACTGTCCAAGGCACCATGTGCAGTCCTGCAAGGGTCACTAATCAACTTTTTCAGATCCCAAGACAGAAGCTCTCTCGTCAACACTTTGTGTCGTCGTTGTACATCTGAAGTGGTTTGCCGACCAATACGCAGTCGGTAAGCTAGTGCCGGCGCAACTGTAAAACCAGCCAGTCGCACAGTCTCCAAGACCTCACCAGCACTTGAACGGAATTCGTTCGGCCATGGTCGCCCACGTCGACGACAGAAGGTACCACATTATCATATTGAAATCGAACCCCAATACTCGTGACCACTCCGGTGGTCGGATCCAATCTGCAGGGATAACAGATTGACGAGACCTAGGTCGAGAAGATCCTCGGATACATTGAGGAGGGCAAAAAGGAGGGAACTCCCCTCGTGACGGGCGGCAAGCGCGGGGCAACAAGGGCTGTTGTACGTTGAGCCGACAATCTTCGCGGGCGTGACGGATGATGTGGCGATCGCTCGTGAGGATATCTTTGGTCCCGTGATGACCATCCTCAAGTTCAAGACCATTGACGAGATTATTGAGCGTGCCAACGACTCGAATATGTGCTGATGTATTTGGAAACAATTCGCGGTCTTCAGCCTGAACTCCGCCAAGCATCCTCGCGGGTTTGTCCACTACACTGACACCCCCTCCTGCTGGGCATCGCGAGGGTAGGGTGGCAAGGTGTCAGGAGGGCCAAAGCTGCAGCTGCTGGACTTGTAACTCTTGATTTGGGTAGCGATCTCGGCCATCGCGCACCATGAGCACCAGTAAACCGCACAACAATCTGCACAGGCACAACCAGGTAGCTCGAAGTGCTCACGCGCCTTTCCTCGAAGATGCATCAAGAACAGTACGAAAACGACGTCAGGAAAGATAAACATGATGCTGTAGACGTTGTAGGCTGCGCCGTAGTCCTTGTCGGTGAAAAGTGCGCTCATGTATCCACTGAACGAGGACTCGTGGATGTAAATTTCGTGTGCCATGAGCCCACTCAGAACGTACAGCGCCGCAATCATGATGGAGAATGTTACAAGAACGAAGCTGTACGATAACACGCCGAGTCTAGCAGAGATCTGTGCGAGCGAGGCGCATGGGCAGAAAGTTACCATCAGACAATTTGCAGCCGACAAGTGGAGCCTCCCACTCGGCCAAGTGCTGATAGCTCCCAAAAGTCTCTGACCGCACATAGATATCGGATGGTGCAATGCTGGTTTGGACTTGTGAGTCTTCGCTATCGACGGACTTCACCATCGCGATCTGGCCGCCAGTAGACGCGATGATGTTGGAATGGGAAACAAAGACTAGTCGTTGGGGGAGAACCGGGAAGTGGACCTTGAGGGCTCGTTATCAAAGGGAGAGGTGGGCGCACCTTATGGCGAGGTCATTGTAGCCGTTGGAACCTCGACGAAATGCATAATTAGGATGCGGTGACTGGATTCTTCAAGGCTAGGCAATTCGTACCTAGCATTCGTGAAATGTCCACGAGATGGCACCAAAGTTGTCGATTCTGAGAAGCGTTGTGGTGGTGTGTCGAGAGATTGGAGGCTTGGGTGGCGTCGACTCCATTGTGACAGACTTCCTCGACGCGAGTGTACTGTGGACGATGTCAACTGCGTGCGAGAAGTGTCCTGATGGTGTGGTGAGGCTGTTGGAGAGAATTGCAGCTCGAGAAGATCCCGAGATGGATCCGTTGCTGAAGCGCTGGCATTTTTAATGATGATGAAACAGAATCTATTATCTTAGCGACTCAAAGCGCTGGCATTTTGCGCTGTGTCTTGAGAAAGCTATTGAGAAGGGCAACTTAGAAGCTGTGAAGTGGCTTGTGGAGGAGTATTTGCCTGAAGGACGGATTCGAAAGCCTATGCGCACTGCAGTGAAGAAAGGTCGGTTAGAGATTTTGCAGTGGCTGTATGCGAACCAACAGGACCGCGTGGTTTGGGACCCATGGATGAAGATACGCGATGATTTGTGGACATTCCGCGACTTGGAGACGCTCAAATGGGTCCATGAGAACATTTTACCAGTCAATGATAGTACCAAGAGGAGTTTAATGGTCAATGCTGTCCACTACAAGCACGTCGACGCCGTCGAGTGGCTTGATATCCCACTCGTACAAACTGATTTGACGATGGCATTGCTTAGTGGCAGCATTGAGATGATGGAGTGGATCCGGGACAACTCGGATGTTGAATTCACACAGCAGACATTGGACCAAGCAATGAGCTTTGGAAAATTCAACATAGTAGAATGGCTCAACAGCAACTTCGGATTCTCTACCGTATCAGCTATTGCTGTCGTGAGCGGTATTGAACGTATCAGTTCACTTTCAGTCCAGGGCTCCAGCATCATTTACGATCACATCAACTGGGTGCTGGATCACTTCACAATCTTCGATAAAGAAGAACTTGCGCGTGCGATCGATAAACTTGCTGTCCACGGCCTTCTTGAACATGTGAAGAAGATCCACAAAGTATCGGGTAATGGTTTGTGTTCTACCAATGCAATGGATAGATCTGCCGAAAATGGATGGCTCGATATGGTCAAGTGGCTCCACGAGAATCGAAGCGAAGGGTGTACATCAACTGCGATGAATGGTGCTGCAGGGAAAGGTCATCTTGATGTGGTAAAGTGGTTGCACGAAAATCGAAATGAAGGATGTACTGAAAGGGCGATGAACTTTGCTGCAAGAAACGGACATCTTGAAACCGTTGCTTGGCTTCATGAAAATCGAGATGAAGGCTGTACTACACGAGCAATGGACCTCGCAGCTGCCAATGGACATCTCACAGTCGTGAAGTTTCTCCACGAGAATCGGATAGAAGGATGTACTCCAACTGCCATAACCTCTGCTGCTCGAAATGGACATCTCGATGTTGTCATATGGCTGCACGAGAATCGAAGTGAAGACTGTTCGTATGAAGCCATGAACGGTGCCGCTCAAAATGGACATTTGGAGACTGTCAAGTGGCTGTACGAGAATCGAAGCGAAGGATGCATAGATTCCGCGATACATTACGCGAGAAAGCGTCGTCAGTATGAAGTCATGCCGTGGTTGTATCGACACAAGACAAACGACAAGTGGTGCTCGCCGTTGGAGGATTGTATCGACTCCAAGTTTCAGTATCTGACACAACGACTGAATTGGTATGAGGCAATTCAGACCGTATCCGGAGCCGAGGACGCAATGTGGAGCGCGATTGAGATGTATACGATGGCTGAAATATCTTGGTTACTGCAGCAACTTCCAGATTACCAGTTCAGTTCGAACCCGTGATGGTTGCGATACGTTCCAACAAGCTCGACATTGCAATGCTGCTTGCAAAGGATGGTCGCTTCCCAGTTGATATTGAATGTTTGATGGAAACTAGTTGCCTTCTGCACGTGGAGGTATTCCAGTGGCTCGCGCGCGACTTTTCTGTCTCTATTCCCGAGGCACATGAGCTCATTGAGACGAAAGCGGCAGAAAACTCATTTCTACAAGATGCTCTCATCGAGCTCCAAGAGCTGGCAGCTGACAATTAGGAATTTTCTTAGTCGATTGTGAAGTTGACCAAGCCTTCGACACAATAAATCGACTTTTCAAAAGTCATCTTGTGCTTGACTCGCCCATTCTGCCTACAGCTTGTGGAGCTTGCTGGTAGCTCGTGATGGTAGAACTTTTCAACTGGAAAGTCAATATCTTCAATGGGTTATACCTGAAGTGAAGTGAATATGTTGAGCACCTCCAATGTGAAGAGGCGACAATAGGGAGAATCACAATCTGCCAGGCTGACAACAGAGTCGCAGTTGGTGGTGAATCACTACGCTCGTTTGAAGGATATCCTACCACCTGATGTCGTGTTGGTAGCTATGAACTCGTGCACTTCACAAGGTGCAGCGTATTGACAGGTGTAGCCATGTTGGACCTTGAAGCGACGCGACCACTCGCAGCGCATCCTCCAAGCGACAACAGCACGAGCACAACAACTTGCTGATCACATCAAGATGGAGCTCGAGCACTTGGATGTCGTGGGGAGGTGCCTCGGCCAAACGCTAACCCCGCAGGAACGTTCAAACCTCGAGCTGGGACTGCTCAAGCGCCGCGCGACCGAGCAGCTCTCGTCCGTGCGCTTCTGGGGTCGCCTCTCGGGTGAGATAGCCGATTATCTCGTCGCTGTGGCGCTGCTGCCAGGCAAGGACTTCCCCGACAAGAAGTTTTACTTCTGGTGAGATGCTTGTGATGATCTGTCCGATCACGTGGTGATAGATATTGGCATCCCTCACATGCGTGTCACCGCCGACATCCAGCACCAACTCATCCCCTCAGCTTCAGCAGTTCCCAGAAGTGCCTCCAAAGAAGGCGGAAGTTGCCTTGGCGCTGACATCGAGGCTCAAGGGAGACCCTACCTCCATCCTCGCACCAGGAGTGGACGGAGGTGAGGCTGACCCAGCTGCAACCAACCAGGAAGATGGGGATATCAGCAACGAGAACACCCCGCTGACCGAGCTCGAGCGCCTCGCGGTACTGGTCGAGGCAATTGACCATGTGATCGCCGTGGCTCCACTTGAGGCTTTCGTCGTGTCTCCCATGCGCCAGGTTGTGGCGAATCCAAGTTTCCACGGCCTCGACAACGAGCGCGCCAGCCAGCTGTACAACTACTTCCATCTGCGGCGACCTGAGCTTCCCGAGCGCACTCGAGCCCTCGCTCCAGGTAGCACTGGTCTTGTACGTGCTGGTGACTTTTGGGATCCGCTGCTACACGACCTTGATGGCTCGTGGACAGTGTCCCGTGACAACTCGGGGGCATATGTCACGCTGCGCAACTATTTCTTTCCAGGAGCGATGGCTTTCCATCGTGTTGGCGAGCGTGACCATGGGTATGTGTACTTTGGCGATGGTCGGCGGAACCCAGACCTCGCTTTCATGATCTAAGTTGGCAAAACGACAAACGAGATCATCAACGTAGGACAAATGACTGCATTCGAGCACTTTGACTAGTTGTCTGTCTTTTGTGTTGCTCTTGGTTTTGTTTGAGATTGTCGATCACATCGACGGACCAACTTTTATCTTGTGGGAATATCCTCTTCGGTACATTACCATTGCTTTCTATAACGAACTTTCGTACATCTCGAGCTTCGAAAGCGTAGGTGTCGAGAAACTAAGCGTATTTCGTGCGATCAATTCGATTGAGATGGCAGGTTTTCTCGTTATGCTGGTTGAAACCCCAGGAGCAAAGACTTGTCGGAAAAGAAGTGCAGCCCTAGTGAATACCTTGGGCGAGTGAGTTTCGATACAGATCTCACTTGTCGACACCGTGTTCATCACGCTCGCTTGTAGACGAACGCTGCTACTCTCCTGGCCGCCCGTTCGATTCGGTGCGACTTCCAATATGCATCCTCTTCCTCGATCGCCTCCTCGGCCCGCAGCTGCGAGATGAACTCGGCCAACTCTTCGCGTCTTTGTTCTGCCTCAAGCCGCCCCAGACGTCCTCGGTACGCTCGCTGTAGCGTGATGGCTGCTGCCTGGTCGAGCGCTCGTTGGGCGTCAATTTCTCGCCTTCTGACCATCCACCGGCGTCCGGCGATCCTGCCCATATGACCGCGGTAGATTTTCTGGATCGCGACTGCTGCTCGAGCCTCCCGTGTGGCTCGCTGGTGCTCGGAGATCAAGCGACGGCGGTAGGCAGCCGCCTTCTCCATCTGCAGCTTCTGCGCTCGGTCGGCTGCACGTTGAGCTTTAGTGTCAAAGACTGCAGCCTTCTGCTGACGGCGAGCCACGTTATGTTTCTCAAGCAACATTCTCCGCTTCTCGAGGGAGATTTCGACGGCGGATGGCTTGGTAGTCTTGGACTGCGACCAAGTTGCGCGTTGGCGCTTGAGCAGTGCCAAACCGCGGAAGTACATGAGAGTCATGCAAAAAATGCCAAAGCGCAGTGCGCGTTCAGTCTCGGTCAGGGACTTGTCAAGAGCTGAGCCGTGTTGAACCGCCTTACGCTCCTGATCTCGCTCAAATGCCGCCACCTCGATCGGTACCCACTTGTCACGCGGCACACCCTGTATCTCGCGCTGCTTGATAGTATCAGCATCAACCTGCTCCTTCTCCAGACGATTCTTCTGCTCCCGCTCTAGTCGTCGAAGATCGTGCATGGACAATGGGCCATCGCGCTTGAGACTCGGTACGAAGCCGAGGGCCATACGCTGCGACTCGCGCTCGCCGAAAACCCAACCTTCCAGCATGGCCTCAAGGGCGTCCTCTACAAGCTCGTCTGCGCACAGCTGTGCTACAAGAGTATTGTGCTCTCGCTGGAGTGCACGTTGGATTTTGTCAGTGAGCTGCACTTGTGGGAATCCATGCAATGCGCGGGTCTCAAAGTACGGCTCACGGCACTGGAACGTGGCGTGGAATTCAGTGTCAACCTTTTGCAGCCTCAAGTGAGTCGCCCACCGCTTTCGCTCAGAAGTGAGCTCATCGAAGAGATCGACGCGGCGCATGACGACAGCGCTGCGTCCGGATTGAACGGCTGCTAGGCAAACGCTCGAGCTCATTGTCACGTCCGAAGAGTGCTTGACCCGCTCCAGTTCATCGTGAAGTGTCTCCATTCGCGCCTGAATGGTTGCTGTTGAGTCAATAAGGTATCCTCGCCATGAACACGGGTTCGTACGGCACGCCATGCATCCTCCAAATCCAAGTTCTTGCTCTTCTAGAAGGCGCCGTCGCTCGTCAAGGCTCCGTGGTTGAAGAGCCTAGAGTGGGGATATGAAACTTTGTGAGTAGCTGATATGCGAAGACTCACGAGTCAATACCTTACATCGCGAATCCGTCGGCGCTGCTTCTGGATGGACTGCTGCTTGAATGTCCGACCGCGTGTATTTGGGTTTTTGTCAGCGCCATCTTTCAGTCGCCTAGCTTCTCTAGCTTCTCGCGCAATCACAGCTTCTTCGTCGCTATCTGACTCGGACACCGAGTCCGTGTCTTCACCTTTTCTTCTGGGGCCAACCACTTGCTTGCCATTCTTCTTCTTGTTGAAGAAAAGAGTGCGAAGTTCGTACTCTTCGCGCTCAGTGATTTGCGAGATGAGAAGTCGATCGAGGTCTTTCTCAAGTTCGAGCCGAAGAACTTTGGTAGGAAATCGCTGCAATGTTGAGTGTAGGACGCTCGAGTCCATGTACTCGTTGCGAGTGTTTGCAATCGCGCGCTGTAGCTCATCATACACAAGTCGACAGCGTGCATCCACGTCAGTTTCGGCTACATCTACAATTCTCTGCTGACCGCTAGCAACACGTGCGGCTTCCAGAAGGTTGGTACTCAGTTGGGGATCGTATTTCAGTAGCAATGTACGAGCACGGAGTATACCCCCTGGTAATGTAAAGACTTCATCATCTGGAGTGTTCAGTCCTGCAACTACGTCCTCGCGTGTCATTGACGTTAATGGAGGCGGTGCTACGTCACTCGTAGGAGTACCACCACTTTCTATTGCTTTGATATCCCCTGCAAGTTGCTCAAGTTTGAGACCTGTCATGCTGTTAGCCGGGTAGTAAGCAGGGTTGAGCAACCGGTCATACTGTCTCCACTCGCGCTCCTCGGCTGTGAGCTCACTCCACTTTTGTGCACGCAGCAGTGCCACCATAGATGTTGGAGGTGCCGACTTAAGGGCGGACGCTTTTGGAGTCGCACTGTAATCGTCTCGAAACCGCGTCACAATTTTTCGAACCTGGATCTCCTTGCGCTCAAGCAAATTCCAAGGACTGTTCATAATCCGCTCCACCTCAAGCTTGGATAGCGTTGCTAACTGCTCTTCGTCTTTAGTTAGAGTAGGGTGTGGGCCATGCAATCGCATACGCCAATAGTTCATTCCAGGCTGTTGTTGCAAGACGGATCCAGTTGCTGCAGCAGACAAGCGTTCTTCCCAGTCATACATTCGTGGGTGAAGTATGCGGTCAAGCAGTACCCACTCACGCTCCTTTTTCTCGAGCGGTTCCATTGCCTTTTTGTATTTGCGGCGCAGCCTTTCTGCAGGTGTCATCATCGACGGCAACTTTGCCTTCATGGCTGATAATTCTGCCCATCTTAGTTTAGCAGAGCGAGCACCTATGGGCTCGTACTCGACATTTAACGCCTTTGCCACTTTTGCACCAGCGACATCACCATCTTCGTCGTCTTCTGCCAACGCCGCGGCAATACGAGGAAGAAACAATCGATAATCAGCGAGATCCTTCTCCATTTGCTCGCACTCTTCCAATAGATCAACATGAATGCGAGTAAGCTCTCGGAGACACTGCTCAATATCGCGTACCTCTTCCTCGCGCTTGGCATACCGAAAGCTTGATTCGGTAAATCGAGTTTCGGAGTCGTGAATTGTCCGATGAAGAGCCAACCGCTGTTCATGATTGAGCTGAGGGGAAAGGTTGTCCATTTCAAGCTCCTTCGAAGCGCGCAAAAGTTCGAGCTCAGCAGCTCGCCCGGCATCTTTGGCCGCATTAGCCATTTTGCGTGCTAGCCGCTTCTTGCGTTCACTCAGCTGAATTGTAGTAAATACGTTCTGGATCTCGTCACGCTTGAGGGGTAGCATCTCTTGCTTCTTCAGCGCATCTGACTTTTTCCGTAGCAATGCTTCGCCTGCAAATAGCGCAGTCTTTGCTGTAATATCTATTGAGTACTGCGTTCGCACTGGTGCACCCAGTACAATCTGGTATATTGCATCGCGATTCAGTGGCACGATATCCGGCTCGTGGCGGATCACAAGTCGTCCTAGGCTATGGGGTGTGCACAAAGCGATATCGCGCGAGAAATAGCACTTTCCAATAGGCAATGGAGCACGCACGCGAGATACCATGGCATCGTCAGGTGGAATGACATAAAGCATGGCGGCTAGGCGGCCAACTTGATATCCTGCAGGTTTGAAGTGGCCCTGAAAAACTATGGAAACTGTCAATGAAAGCACGCCGATACTGTGAGCTGGCATTCGAAACGTGTGTGTAGAGCTCTTGTGTGGGTCAAGTGTACAGTTGCCAGCAGCGAAGATTGGAGTGACCGACGATGAACCAGAAGGATCATCAAGAAATACAGAAAGTGGCCTTGGTATACTCGATCTCGTTTTGGCTCGGCGTCCAATCATCTGCCTCTCAAGTGTATCAGCAAGATGTTCTAGGGTTATAGACACAGGACGAGTTACAGTGCCTGCCACTGCAGCAAACTCTTTGTCAGATTGCGCAAAATAATCCTCTCCATCCCCAAAAGTAAACTTGCGGAGCAAAGCGTGAGCTTCCAATTCCTCCTGTGACTTGATAAACGCAATTGCAAGGCAATTCCTTGCTGGCAGAGTTAGCAACCGCTCGATCTGATCCTTGGTAAGTGAAGTTTTGTATTCTCCTTCAACGTTCCTTGCGATTAGCTCCACTTCTTCAGGATCCACTGTTTTATAGTAGCGTGCGAAGTGGAGCACAAAATCCAAAGCTATCCATTGCTTTTCCTCCATGCTCCGATGTACGTGGCGTTTGCGCCGAACGCGATCAGCAATATCCATGTTTGCATGATCGGAATCTTCAGCATCGTCAATTGGATTCTCCAACCCCGACGCCTCTCGGTCTAATTTGCGAAGTGAGGGTGAGCTATCGGTGGCTTCTTGAAGACTCTTCAATGCGCACTGGACTTCGTATGTTCTGCTAGCAGCTTCATTGAGTAAAGTTCTAACGGTTTTAATATCTCGCTTGATTTGTGGCTCTACACTTTTCAGTTCTGAAATGCGCGACTTTAGCTGACCCACTTCCTCTGATAGCTCTCGAACCAAGAGCGATCGAAGTACACGCTGTGCTGTGCCCTCAACCCGTAGTCGCGTGTCAAAGTACTCTGTTGTTGCTTGTTGAGCTCGCACCTGCTCTTGCGTGATTGCCTGAAGACGCATCTCTAGCCGCTCTTGTAGTTTCCGGTTTGAGGCCAATTTTTCCATCAATTGCTCGTCATCCTCTCGAAGCAGTAAAACTCTTTCGTTACCCTTTTCACCACTTGAGACGAGCTTGGCAATCATCTCCACCCGAAACCCCTCATTTCGCTTGATGAGAACGCTGAGGCGCTGTAAAAGCTGATCCTTCCACTCAAGTTCTTGAGAGCGTAGTGTCACGTCGTGTTGCACGCGCTCACATTCGTCACGTTGTTCATCCACATCCCGTGCGAGTGCTGTCATTTCATTAGGTGTGATTGGGACAATTCGTACTGTTCCCAAGCCTGCCTTAGCAATCATACCGGTGGCTTTCGCTTTTATCAACACACGCTCCGAATTTCGCAATGCTGTCAACTTGTACTCTTGCTCTTCCCGAATCTTTGAAAGCTGAGTGCGTCGCTGCGTTGACTCTTCTTTCTGAAGCATTTTCAGCTCGTAAAAATGAACGAGATCTTTGGCTACAAGGCGCGCACCGTCAGCTAAAATGAGGAAGTTGGCGTCGTCTAGATTCACATCGAGACAGTACGCTTCAACTGGGCTTGAGACCAACTCGTTTTGCTCAAATGCGCGCTGGAACTGCTTCAACTTCTCGCGCTTTTTTTGTTGTGCAAGGAGTCTGTCTTGCTGCAATTGTACTTGAAAGTTACTGCGATTAATTTCGACGCGTTCAGCCTCGATGTCCTCAACCTGTTTGCTCATTGACTCGTTTCGATGCTGACGATCCTCTTCATCAATTAGGTAGTTCTCATACTTCAGCGAAAGTGCGTCCTCTAATGCCATATTATCCTGCTCTTCCTTCATTCGCACATGAGCAAGCTTCTCTTCTTCCATCTGCGCGAAAAAGTTACGCTGTGCTGCTATCTCTTTCCGCTTGATATTCAATTCGACTTCTTTCTCGCGGATCTGCCTCTCAATTTCGGCACGCTGCTTCTCGGCACGAAGAAGCTCAACTTGTCGTAGTTTAGCTTGCTGTCGCTGCCGCTGCTCCTGCTGTCGTCGCTCTGCGTCTGCTTCCTCTTCTAATACTTGCTGATAAAGCTGGAGAATAGTCTCGGATGTGCCAGAGCCCTCGAGCCCACGATCATACAGCTCCTGTTGAATCCACTTAAGCCCATGCTGCGCTAACATTTCTTGGACTCGTGAATAAGCACACGAACTTTTGCGAGCTACGTCATTTGTATCAGTTGCTGTGGAGTTTTCAAGGGTGTTTTCCACCGCTTTGTTTTCATTTTTTGAGGCTCCCAAATAGTTTTCGTCGTGAGACACTAAAGCCGATAACGCTGCAGTATGTGATGACAAAGCCACACCTGATGATTGGGAAGGAGTAATCTTCAACATTGAACCCGTGTCGACGACAATTAACTGGCGAAAGAACTCGTACATGAAAGTCGGTCGCTCCTGTAAGACCTCATGACCACTCTTAAGCCAAGAAACAGAATATGGTATGGACTTATCAACACAGTCATTGTCTGCTGCATAATTGCAGTTTAGAGCTGCGCCTACATTAACAGACATTCCATTCAACGACACGCCAAGACTTTGAAGAAGTGCTTCAACTTGGGCTGGATGAAACAGTCCGTTTTGGGACCCGTGGACGAGCAAGATAGCAAATGGACAAGGTACAGCAGACAGATTCGCAGCGGCTTGGCGCACGTCGATATTTTTTGCCATACCTCGTAACAGCAATCGTAGTACCTCACTGTTGTTGCAGCCAGATGGCCCACCAGTAAAGAAAGATTTCCTAGTCTGGAAAAATGTCTCCATAGCCGCTCGTCGACTAGAAGCAACTTGCGTAAGATAGTGTTCACTAAAGAGCAAAGAAAGACAGGCTTCATGAAGCGGTATGACGTCAGTCGAAGGTCTTTGAAGCAGAGAGCGTAAGGTACTAATGTTCTCCCGCACTGCACTATTGATATCCACAACACTGTTCACTAAAATGAGACCTCGAAGTGCGTCGGCAAACATTTTGAGAGATGGATATCTCGATATGCCAAGTGGGACGGTCATTCCGAGAAACTGAAGCGCGACGCTTCCTCCAGTGCCGAAGCCAACGAGATACTGCGGCACGGCACCAACTCCAAGTTTTGGTTGCGCCAGCCACTCACGAGACTTGGTCATCAAACTATCAAGTAGCTGCCCGTAGATACCAGCGATGTAGTCATTGTTCCAAATAGTTGATCGTTGAGAGCAAACAGGTAGTCCACAAAGTAAGATCTTTCCTCGGGGGAAATGAATTAGAAGAGGCTCAAAGAAGGATGCTAGTGTGTCAAGTTGCTGAAACATATCCATGAATACTGTGAGGCGGAATGGAACAAGACTGGGATCCGAATGACCAGAATGTTGGCCAGTATTTTCTCGGAGCACTTGGAGAAGTGCTGTGTGAAGACGAGCCGACTCTTCGCTCTCGACGGATGGTGGGTTGTCAATGTCGTGTGTGAGCAACCGGTATGAGATGGCGTGGTCTTGATCAATAATGAACACATTATCCTTCAATGCAGGCTTGAGCTCTATACGACTTTGCTTTTGCGGGGACTCATGTTGTCGGGATAAATGAGGCACTTGGCCATGGTTCTCATGATCTGCGTCAGCCATTCCTGACTGGGTATTGTTGTTGTCCTCAGAATCGAACGAGCTTGGGTTTGACATCGACATAGGCGACAAAGAAACAGGCTGCTTAGCTCCGACACGACCGCGTTGACGTTGCAGCTTTTCAATCTCACTGAGTGCGCGCTTGCTGCGAGCATGTGCCCACTCTGGTAGCGTTACCGTCGGCTCATTCGCGTTTTTCTTCTTTGTTCGGCTACGGACAGAAGCTTCAACATCAATTTCGAGCAATTGACCAGCTGCTTCTCTCGGATGCTGTGAAGTCGCAGGTTTCTCCTTTGCAGGGTTACTTCTTATCTTCGTTGGCGAATTCGCATCATCATCCGCAACTGGTGTGAAAAAGGCTAGAAAATCGTCTCGCGAGCAATAAACGCGCGACTTGCCGCAAGAAAGCAGCTCCAAGCAGTCCTGGGCGTCCCGGTCCCAATCGGCCCCAGAAGCAAAAAGCTTAAGCTCTTGTAGTCCCGTGACGAGATCGTTGGTGTCGATTCCGCCGCGCTCAGCTCTGTCAAAGTGCTGAAAGGATGCGTCAAGCCGCACTCCACGAATTTTAGCAGCATCTAGCACCTCCCTCAACGCTTTGAGCGTTTTTGCTGCTCTAGCTTGTCTTGTCGAGGCTCCAGACACCTTGTTGGTCTTCTCATTGCGATCATTGGAACGCAGCGGACTCTTCATGGTGCGCTTTTGGGTCGTTGAAGTGCCGCTTCGAGTCCCGCATGACATAGAATCTGCGACGTGTGAACGGGTCTTGAAAGGACGTGGGATTGTGCGTCAACGTGTAGCCAACCAGAGGCTGGTTTTTGTCGAATCGGTCACGTTTCCACCAATCGGAAGCCAGTATTTGCGGAATTTGAGCAGAACGTTTCCAGCCAAGTTGAAGCCGCCGAGACAACCTTCGAGCTGCTCATTCTCCAATTTGCGATCGACTGCGCACATCAAAGCAGCTCCGAACGGCCAACGGGATTGATAGACTCTATAATGGGCAACTTTGCATCGACTTCCGCGCTTCTCTCGGCTCTGGAGCACCAGCAGGAGAGCTCTCTCTGGTCGCTATCGACCACATGGCTCGCGGCAGCCTTCGGCTCCATCAAGATGACGGTGCTGGGACTTGAAGCCTCTCCTTCAACTGCAGCTGATACTGAAGACTTCGACTTGCTAGCCATGGCTCGCCCGGATCTGTGGGAACTGTGCGCTCGCATCAAGGACGACGACTGCGAGTCGTGCACCACCGATGTGACCGAGATGCTTAGCGAGGTGGAGAGCGGCAGCGAAGATGAAAGCGACGATGCAGACGATGACTTCTTTGACGCGTGCGGCGATGAGTATGAGCCGGACTTCACCGAAGATGAAGAGCCTATCGCCCCGATTGCTAATTGCATCTGCGACCCGCTTGTGAGCCGTCTGCATCGCTTGGCGGCTTCGCCATCGACCAACCGCACACTGTTGTTTTTGGACGACTACCTTTGCCCGTGTGGCGAATGCCTGTATGCCAAGACGATCGCCTGCGATGTTGAGCAGTGCGGACTTTGGAAGAGCGAGCAAGACAAGAGCAGCCTGACCCGGCTGCTGCAGGCTTTCGCGACGTACAACGAAGTCATTGGATACAGCCGGGCGGCACTGCCTGCTGCTCATGAGTGTTTGCGTCTCTGGAACGGCGCCGAGGACCACGCGTTTACCTCATTTGTGCTGTTGATGGAGGATGTTACCAAGTAAAGAATCTGAAGACGAAGAATGCCGCATCTAGTGTTGGTGGCAAGCTCATTGCTCGCGTGGTTGGCAAGTCGGCGAGTGGTGTTTTTCTGCTAGGCCTCCCTCATTACGGAGAGCCGTGCTGATATACCCACTTCCGATGAGGTCATTTGGACGCATAGAGAGACGAGGCGTCATTGCAGGAGCCCTCATTACGGCTCCTGTCTTGGCTCCCTCCTCTTTTTATGTTTCAGGTGACGGCTTACCACCCGATGGGATGACCTCGTGATTTCGGGTCCTCATTACGGCCCGGGAGAACGCGTTCATTTCTCTGAAGTTCAGCGACTTGAGTTTGGAGCCCTCATTACGGCCCCAATGCTCTTGCAGCTGCTCTTTGGTGCAAGATCTCGCCTCAGTATCTACACGCTGACCTCCAATCCCCTTCAGAAGCCTGGCTCCTCCATCACTGTCCACAGTATTTATCTCACCGTTTTGTCGCCGCGAAGGCTCGCTCGAGTATTTATCATACATAAATTAATACAAATGGTCATCGTCATCTTGCTGTGTCATTTTACATGCGCTTCCATCGCTAGACCCATTGCCGATGCGGACGGTCCCCATCGCCTTGCTTCTCCTCCTCATCGACACCAAGTCGAGGTTGACGTGACTCAATCTGTCGCCGAAGTGTGTCCACGCGCATGACCTGGCGAAAGCAGATGCTCTCAGCCAAGTACCGCGGCATCGTTCCCTACCATCCACGCATCGTGTCAATCCAATGCCACTGCAACTACATCCACAACACTAGGCGGCTTACATTGAAGTCGGCTCGAAGAACACACGTCAGTTTTGTCGTCTCCCTGTCAACGATCGTAGCAGTTGCACTTGGAGTCGTGGCTGCCGTCGTGGACGCGGAGAGGCCGTGAATCTGCTTCTGTTCCATTCTAGCGACGCTAGACAATTCAGGCTCCACCAGCAGGCCACCTGAGGCAAACGCCATTCGCACAACACCCCGAATCTCTGGCACGTCAGGACGCGGTACCGACTCAAGTAGCACTGCAAACGTGTCAGCACGACCCGTATTCTCAACGAAACCATGTAGGTCGCATGAGTCGCGCGGCTTGACTAGCCACGAGGGCCACATTGACAGGCGCCCACAGCTGCGATACAGAACCGTTTTTGTTTCGTCTAGAGGCTCAACTTGCCGAATGGTCGTCATTGCTGCGTCACCTTCGCTGATTGCATCACAAACACTTGGGGCTGCGCTCTCGAGAGTCTTGAGGTATGCGAACACCTCGCGAGGTGATTTCCGCACACGCACGACGGCCTTCATCTCGACTAGCTTTCTGTTGCGATCAGCAAATGCACGCGTGCGGCGGAAAATCTGAACTCCAGACTCGTCGTCAGCGCCAGTCTTCTTGTACAGCGCCCACTCTCGTGAATGGGCGGGATCATTGATGCGCAGCAGCCTCGCAAGCCCGCGGGAGACAACCCGCGCGTAGTACAGCTTCATGACCTCGATACCTCGGTGAGTCGTCTGGCCGACCAGTGCATCGAACTCATCGGGCGTAACGCCCCCTTCTTCGAGCTCCTCGTCTTCACTGCTGTCTTCGACTGCGCCACCATTTACGTAGCTATCTTCATTGTCGTCTCCATCCTCTACAATTTTGTCAGCGGGGAATACGAGGCTGTCGCGTCCGTTGGAAGTCTTGAGCTTTCGCTTCTGACGCTTCTTCCTCCTCTTTGCTGGTGGTGCTGCCCCATCCGCAAGAGTCGAGCCTGCATCAAGTTCATTGCCTGATTTCTCCCACTGGAATTTGTCATTGTCAGTCACCTCTTCAACGAGTGCGTCCATGTGCGCGTGAATCCAGCGTCGGAGTACGTTCAGGGCACTGTCACCCGTCTCGCCTTGGCTTCCACTGGCCGAAGCTACCCCTCGACCTGAGCCACTCGTGAACGAGCTTATACTGCTGCAGGGGCTGTTAGTCGATCCCCACAGCTGTGAAAGGCGCGGCATCGCGTTGCTGCGCATGACGGTGCTTTCTCGTCGCTCGTCGTTCTCAAACTGCTGACAAATGGTGTCGTAAAGCCGAGTGAGTCGCGGGCGGTTGCGAGTCAGGAAAGATCCAAACGGCGTCATATACAGCTCGCCGCGCGGTCCATCTACCCCGTTTGCTAGTGACTGTAGAAGTTTGGCAACAAGCACCAGAGCGCGGTGTTCTCTTTTACCCAGCGGTGCTCCATCCGGCGTGAGTCCCATAGTATGCGGCGCCACAAGTGCTGGGCAGATGAACCTCAGGAACAGCAATCCCCCCAAATGCAGCAAAAACTCATCACGAGCCGTCGCACTGGTAGAAGACGTCGATGAGGACGCACGGATAAGCGATGCGTTGCTGCCCCGTGAGGATCGCCGCAGCCCGGCAGTCGAGCTCTCCGTGGGGTCCTCGTCGATGGAGCTGAGTCGCGGCAGCGACCTACTGGAGCCGTAGCTCACCGAGATGCGGCTTTCCTCTTCAGGCGTCGTCGCCACGTCCGCAGTCGTTGCCGCTCGGTCCATCCGGGAGAAGGAGCTGAGTCTCGGCATCATTGACGAAGGGTCCATTCCAACTCCAAGACTGCTCATGCGGTTGAGCCTCGCGTCCTTCTCCAGCAGCCGCCGCATCTCGACTTCAAGCACGCGGTAGACCTTGGCGACCTGATACGGGAATAGTGGCGCGGCTTGAAGCAGCTTGTCGAGCACGCGGTCTGCGAGCGCCTCCAGTCGCCTCTGGTTGGCCGCCAGGTCGTCCTCCTGGGTGAGGAAGCGCGGGTTCACCTCGTACAGCAGCACCTCGGGTGCGTCCTTGTGCTCGTTCACCAGGTCCGCGACCACGTCGCCCAGCGCCGTGTGCAGGAAGTCCATGCCGAGGTCGCTCGTGTACTCCCTCAGCAGCTGCACAACCATTAGCCGCCAGCTCGCTATCCCCCCATACACACACACACACACAAGTCGCAGCACTCACAGCAGTCACAGCCGAGCTGGCGCGGAAGAGCTCGTTCCAGTTGAGCGTCGCGGCCATCTCGCGGTACATGAGCCTGCCGAGCAGCCTGCGCAGCTGGTCCTCATGGTCTCCGAAGGCCGCGAGCAGCGCGCGCGCCACCCTGGGATCAGCCGCGCCCTCGGGGCTCTACACACACAGCCACACATATATACGCGTCAGTATCCACGCGCCGCCGCCGCCAGCAGCCCGCGAACGCACCGAAGCCACGGCCGTCGCCAGGCGAAACTCGGCGTCGTGCACGAGCGCGAACACGAGCGCCGCCGACGCGTCGGGCGCCGCCAGCGCCTCCAGCGCGCGCAGAGCCGTCACGTCCGCCGATTTGGCGCGCGCGCGGCGCCGCCCGCGGCCCCTGGACGCGCCGAGCCCCAGCGCGCGCAGCAGCTGCATGCTCGAGGCGGCCAGAGTCGAAATGCCGTCGGCACTTTTTTTTTCATTTATGAAAAAAAAAAAGTGTTTGATTAACTTAGATCAGTGGATTATAGGGTTTTGGAGGGGATTGTAATGAGATAAGGGTTTTGAGATATGAGTTTTTTGGCGGACGAAAAAGTGGGTGCCCGGACCGTTGGATGCTTTTTTGCATAGAGTTTTGGCTGCTGCTGGTGCTGCTCTCTGCCCGACGCAGCCAGATGCGAGTGGGTTTACTCGGAGGTTGATGGGAGGAAGGTGCTGCTGCTGGTGGTGGTGGTGGTGGCTACGCGGTGGCGAGTACTGCTTGCGTGGACCGACGAGACGCAAGTGGCGGTCATAATGCGACGTTTCGCGGTCAGCCGGTGGCTGGCGTGCGCGTACTGTGCATGGGCGCGGTATCCAAACCTATACGACGTACAACACTTTGACGCGGTCGTCGCGTTGCACGGCGTGCATTGTCGCGTCGCGAGCTCGGCACATCTTGCGCTGTGATCTATGGAAGTGTTGACGATGGTCACGATGCTGCTCCGGATAGCTTTGCGGCGGTGATTGATTGCATTGGTGATGGCTCTGTGGCAGAAAATGGCTACACTTCGGTCACGCGCTTCAACTTTCGCTTCGGGTCAGTAGCCCTGCGTGGGGATGTGATTGCTAAATGGAAGCCGAGAGACTGCTTCGCGCATTACGTTTCTGGAAGCGTGGAGGGCTCCTCCCTTCCTTCGACAGGTCGATTGATGATGAGCACGCAGCACCGACAACAACGCATGCCTGCTCAACAACAACGATAATGCTCCATGAACTTTATTACGGCTGACGAGACCTCCACATGCCGCCACCGACCTTCGCCCGGGTCCGCGGCAGACCTCACTCGTAACGCTCACGACTTGACCGCGAGGTTCATCAAGTGCTCCATGAACACCTTGAGACTGACGTCGTCGGTGAAGATGACCTCACCCTGGCCATCCATGCTGTTGTGCGTCACCGACGGGTTGAGCTTTGCCATGAGGAAGCGCGACTGAGACTTGTGCTGGTCGCACACAATGTAACGCGGCACGGGGAAGCGCGAGTCCATGATGAGCTGGGCGTCGGCTTGCGGCGCCTCAAGCAGGTTCTTGAAGTTGATGTGCTGGGGGTCCTCGTGGAACTTCTGGTCACGCCACGCCGCGATCGTGTCGCCGTGGAACACCACCACGTAGAAGAACGAGTCCAGCAGAAGGATCGTGTCCGAACGCACACTTGCCGCGTCCAGAAGCGCCGGCACCGGCGGGCCGTTGAACGAGTACGACAGCAGCGACGGCTGAATCATGACCAGCGAGTTGGTCGCGCTCTCGCGCAGCAGACAGTGCCGGTAGTACGCACTCTCATCGGGCGAGTAGCCAAACACCGTCAGGAACTGCGAGCGACGCAGGTGGAACATGAACTGCGGGAAGATCGCAAACTCAGGCGACAGCCGGAAGCTCGACGGGTCGTCCTTGCGGTAGTCGGCAAACCGAGCGGCCAAACGAATGAGTGAGCGGTCAATCCACCGCATAATGTCCAGCTGCTCCTCGCCTTGCTCCGAACGGTGCACGGCGATACGTGCGAGCAGCACGGCAGATGCCTCCTGGTCGAAACCACGGCCGAGGGAAGCAGTGTCGTTCGGGTCGACCGTCCACGGACCGCAAACTGTTGTAACACGCGTGCGGTACTTGCCACTTGCGTGCTGGTAGCGCGTGATAAGCTGGATGTATCGAGCCTTGCCGGGCGGCAGTGCAGCCTGGTTGGCAATGTCGAAGTAGAGCGCAATCGTCGTGTTCGGGTCGATACCGCCCATGGACCACGTGTTAGTGCCACCGACACCGATCTCCACCTCCGACACGTTCTTCGGAGCGGCGCCCTGGCGCTTGAGAGCAGCACACGGACCAATTGCACCAGCAACCTTGAACTCGCGGCTAGTGAGCACCTCGAGCGAAGCAGCAAAAGCCATCGTGAGGTGGTCGCGATCACAATCAGCCGCCTCCTCCGAGAACTTGCTGAACATGCGGCGGAACGACTCACGGAAGACCGACTGGCCGAACGAGTCAGCAAGCACGATAACACCACCAGTCTTCTGCACGCACGCACTCATCTCCATGACACCACTCTGGTCAAGTGAGCACGCAAAGATGTCGACGACATGGTTGGAGCTCACACAGCGAGCCGCAAGCGACTGGTAATGCACAAGCGCCTTCTTTGTCAGCGGAGCGTTGTCCTTTTGCAAATCCGTGTGCGAGCGAATGTCCTCCTTGCGGTCGCGGTTGACGATGGCACCGGGGCCAACCGTGGGCGGTCCACCGACAAACATCATGATACGAGCACCCTGACCACGGTACGTCGCCTCCAGCAGACCGACACAGACAGAGAGGGCGACACCCGTGCAGCGCTGGGGGCGCTGGTCGGCCGCCACGGGCCACGGGTCGCGCTGGAGGTCCTCAAGGATCGACTCGAGGTTGAAGCCGCACTCGAAGACCGGGAGTAAGAAGCGAGCGGCGTTGTTGACTGGCGGCTGCTGCTGTTGCTGCTGCATCACGGGCTTGCGCTGCTGCTGCATGCCCGAGAGTCCGAGCATGTCGTAGACCTGCTGCGCCGTGAAGTCCTTGTTGCCACGGAAGACGTGCGACTTGGGGATCTCGGGGAAGCCAAGCTCATGCACGTGCACCATGGTGCCGAAGGTGACGAGTCCGACGAGCGCATCGGGCGGCAGCTGGTTGAGCGTCTGCTGAATGGCATCCTTGAGCTCCTCGAGCTCGTCCTCCGGCACGCACGTGTCGATGCAGAAGACGAATACGGGCGGTCCTGCCTGGCGGTTCTGCAGCTCGTACTCGAGCGTGGTGAACTGCGGGATGAGCTCTGCGGGGAGGTTCTCCTGCGTGATGTTCTCTGCGTAGTGCGGCGGGAAGTGGTTGCGCGTCACGCAGAACGGGCAGACCCATAGCTTGGAGACAAAGTCGACCTGGCAGTACGGGTTGAGCACGGCCGCGCACGACTTGCACTGGATGGGGTCGTACTCGACGGCGGGCGGCATGCCGTCGATGGGCTTGAGCGGCTGGTAGAGGCAGCCCGTGGGGATCACGCAGCGCGTCTGCTCGAGCTTGGTGCACGGCCACGAGTTCCACGAGAAGCGCACGCCGTCCTTGGCCTCCATGCCGTGGAAGTCCCACTCCTGCGGCTGCATGCCTGCGAGCTGCTGCGCCGAGGGCTGCCCATACTGCTGCTGCTGTCCATACTGGTCGTAGCCTCCTTGCTGCTGCTGCCCATACTGGTCGTAGCCGCCTTGCTGCTGCGCGTACTGCTGCCCGTACTGCTGCTG
Organism: Phytopythium helicoides; assembly: GCA_024867545.1. Taxonomy (NCBI): domain Eukaryota; phylum Oomycota; class Peronosporomycetes; order Pythiales; family Pythiaceae; genus Phytopythium; species Phytopythium helicoides. Next base: position 239,759 of record JANFNE010000025.1, on the reverse strand, counting down.
CTGCTGCGCGTACTGGTCGTAGCCCTGAGCCTGCTGCCCATACTGTTGCTGCTGCTGCCCATACTGCTGCTGCTGCTGCTGGTCGTAGCCTCCATAGCCGCCCTGCATGGTCGCCGTCGCCCGCGGTCACCGCCTGTCTCGATCTGGATCGGGAGGGGGGGAAAAGTAACATTTGTCTATTTATGATTGGAGGAAAATGGATATGTATTTGTAGCCTATCGCGTGCGGAGAAGGATAAAGTGGTGCGACCCAGAAAGATGAGTGCAGTTTGGGCGGCAATGAGGCAACCTCGCGTCGTGATCGCGGCGGGGCTGTTGTGGCGACGTTGGTGGTGCCGACCTGTGGACGTGGCACGCTGAGGGAAGATGTTGGTGCAAGGTGACGGAGCATTTCTAATGGTCGAGCTCGTGGTCAACAACTGCAGTCTGGAGAAAGTCGCTGCCATCGAGAAGCTGCTGGCGTCGAGTGTCGGGTTGTGGAGGCACTTGGCTCGTGAAGCGAATGCACACATTGTGGACTCACCTCGGGGTGGTGGCGTCATGAGCAGGAATCGTTGGTCGTTCGGGCAGTCCTCGCCGTCGAGCTGAAGCAATTTGTTGAGTTACCGTGAGTAGCTTGTTGTCCCTGCTCGCGTTACTCATCGCTTCAATCTCTCTCTCTCTACGTGGCCAAAGCTGCTACTCAGCGCTTGAGAGCGAGCTCACACTGGCGACGCAGTGAGACCGCCTTGATTTTCGCTGGCATCTTTCGCCTAGACCAGACTGAAAATTCCTGTTCCTGAAGTCTGAACCGTTTGGATATCATGTGATGGGTTCATGATGATTTCGGACGTGGCTTTCCGCGGTTGCGTGGGGAAGTGACGCCGAGGCCGGAGCAAGTCACGGCGAGCCACTGGCTGCAGTTTGTCCGTGGCGAAACGAGTGGGTCCAAAATCTGAACCCACCGAGCACCACGCGTACAGCGAAAAAGCAGCCATTGGCATTTCAAGCGTGCCACCTACTTTCTTTCTACGGTACGGTACGGTACCGGCGAGCAATTTTTTGCTTCAGATGGCGGAGTTACAGACGCTAGCATGGTCTTCGCGTCGCCATCTCATACATCACCAGACGGACGACGACGGCGACGACGAGTCGCACGGCTTGGAGCACTTGGGGCGTGGCTTGGATCGCGTTGGCACCTCGATGGCGCTGTGCATCATTTTCGCCCGGATTTTCACAAAAGTGGGAGAGGGAGGACTGAAAAGTCATTTCAGTTTTTCTACTTGATTGTCATATACCATACTGGGGTCAAGCTCAGATGGTCATGATACCGAACCCGCTTCGAGATGGGCTCACCGACCTCAAAATTTTTGAACAAAATGTGAGGCTCTCGAAGCCGTCTGTGATGTTTACGGACCTATAGAAACGCATTTCCTGTGCCGCATGTGAAATAGCCTTCATAAACATATACGGGGTAGGGGCAGCGGATCCGCCACCCCTATCCCTTTCTTGTCCACTTACAGTTTCCAATACATTCGCCCCCTTGCCGCGAGGTTTTTTCTCTGGGGTCGTTTCGGGTGCCATGCGTCGCGTCGTGGATTGGACTTGTTTGTTGTATACCATAGCGGTTTCCCCCCCTTCTAGCCCATAGTGGACCGCAGCCGAAGCGCGCTCGCTCTCTTTCGCTTCCGCCTTCACTTTCCCTCTTGGCGGCGGACCATTAGGACAGGCGGCCTCGCGCGCTCGCTCGCTGCTGGAGGGCCATGTACGGCGACAAGGGCGGCGGATTCGAGTACATGGGGGACGCCGAGATCTCGCGCGACGGGGACCAGTTCCGCGTCGTGGAGGGCCGGCCGGCGGCGGCGCAGGCGGGCTACAACGACCCGCGCGCGCCGCCGCTGCCGCCGGTCAACATGTCGGAGGCCGTGGGCGTGGGCCAGATGCGCGACAACATCATCTCGGTGCACGGCTACATGCACAAGCAGGGCAAGCGCACGATCAAGGGCCCCATCCACAAGAGCTGGAAGCGCCGCTACTTCGCGCTCGAGAAGGCCAAGATCTACTACTTCCACTCGCACCTCGAGTGCCGACAGTACTTCACGACGCGTAACGCCGACCTGGTCGTCGGCGCCATCGAGCTCAAGGACGCGCTGCAGCTGCGACCGTGTGCACGTCTCGATCTGCCCCACAAGGGTTTTGAGGTGCACACCAAGCGCCGTGTGTGGGTGCTTTGTCCCGAGACGGACGAGGAGTACCGCATGTGGTTCCAGGGCGTCGAGCACGCCGTCGTCTCCAACGGTGCTGGCAACATTATCGAGCGCAAGCTCCCCAACGTGCGAAAGTACCACATGAAGGGCAACCAGACCTACCACATCTTCTACTTCCTGTTCCTGATTGCTGGTATTGTTGAGCTGCTCGCCATCGTCTTTTGGTTCGTCATCGGCCTCGAGCCCTGCGACTCGGCACGTGCTGCCATTGACTGCGACACGATTCTCAGCCAGTCGCTCGAGGACCTGAGCTGCCGCTCCACACCGTTCAGCGGCTGGTTTACGCCTCCTGACTGGTACCTCAAGATCGCCGATGTCGACAAGGTCGTGTGTTGGCGTGACCCGCCGATCGCTCAGTGGGTTTCGTACTTTGCCTTCCTGTTCGCCGAATTGCTGAGTTTCTCGCTCGGTGTGCTCTACTACCTTGGTATGTGGAAGCCCGTTCGTCGCGGTGCGCAGTACTTTGACGAGTTCGAGCCCAAGGTTCCGGACGAGCTTTGGCCCAAGGTGGACATCCTGTTGTGCCATTACTCCGAGCCGGCCGAGGAGGCCATCGACACGCTCATGGCGTGCATGAACCTCCAGTACCCTCCTCATCTTCTGCAAATTTACGTGCTGGACGATGGCTACTGCAAGGCCAAGTACACCAAGGGCAACCCGGTCCCAACGATCGAGCTGAACAAGGGTATTCTTGAGACGGCCGGTGATCTTCGTCAGGAGGTTGCGCAGTTCATGTACGACCGTGTGTGTGACCCGAACGAGGACATGGAGGTGTACGCGTGGCGCAAGCTGCACTCTTCGGCAAACCTTCCGACGCCTTCACGCCCGAAGGTTGTGAACCGTGCGGACTGTGCTGTCGGCTCGTTCCGTGATGACTACCGCTACCCCGGTCTGCCGCACGTCACGTTCGTCGGTCGTGTGAAGCCCGAGGTCCACTACTCCAAGGCCGGTAACATTAACAACATCTTGTACAACGAGGGTGCGAACGGCCGCTACCTGATCATTCTCGACACGGACATGCAGCCTCACCCGAAGTTCATCCTTGCGACGCTTCCGTTCTTCTTTGACGACGAGGACCGTCAGGACAAGACCAAGTACTTGTGCTGCGGTATTGGCTGCAATGCCGTTGCCAAGCTCTGCTGTGCCTCGTGCAAGATCGCGGGTGTTCCGGAGGAGCGCATCAGTTACTGCTCCAAGGAATGCTTTGAGAACGCTATGCACGTGCAGAGCGACGTCCACCGTCGCCAGGTCAACGGTACGGTGAGCGACACTCGCCCGAGCAAGAAGGAGCTGCGCTGCATGAACTGTGACTCGAAGCTTGGCAAGAGCGGAGTGTGCCGCAAGTGCAACCCTCGCAAGGGCGGTCAGACCGACGATGACGACGAAGAAGTGTCGACGCTGCACACGTACTCGGACGATGTTCGCGACAACGCTGTTGCTTTCGTGCAAACTCCTCAGTTCTTCCGTGACTCCGTGCAGCTGCAGATGGGTGACCCGCTCGGCCATCGTAACGCTACCTTCTACGATGCTATTCAGACCGGTCAGGATGGCTACGACTGTGCGTCGTTCGCCGGTACCAACGCTATGTTCCGTCGTGAAGCTCTTGACTCGATTGGCGGCATCCAGTACGGCAGTCTTACTGAGGATTGCTACACTGGTCAGGTGCTGTGCTCGATGGGCTGGAAGGCGCAGTACTTCCGCAAGGACTTTGAGGGCGAGAAGAACGAGCGTATCCGTCTTGCGGAGGGTCTCATTCCTGACTCGGTGTCTGCCTCTCTGGCTCAGCGTAAGCGTTGGGCTAAGGGTAACTTCCAGATCGCGCTCATGAAGAAGGACAACAGCAAGTTCCTGGACCCGGAGTGGAAGATGCCGGAAGTGCAGGTGCCGTCGTACCGCAAGCCGAACCACTTTATGCGCCGCGTGTTCTACATCAACTCGACGCTGTACCCGCTCGGCTCGATCTCGGCCATCATGTTCTACTACATCACGATCTACTTCCTGTTCTCTGGCTACGCCCCGATCTACATGGCTGGACCTCGCCTCGTGTATGCGCTGGTGCCGAAGCTTCTGATCCAGGGTGTGCTCTCTGCTCTGAGTAACCGTACCGTCGACAACCTGGATGTCGTGCGTTCGCAGGAGGTGTGGTTCGCGTACGCGTTCACCAACTGCACGGCCGTGTTGGAAGCACTGTGGTGGAAGATCACCGGTAACGAGCCCAAGTGGTTCAACACGGGTGGTGCGTCGCGCAGCTCTTTCTCGGAGCTGCCGAACGTGCTGGTGTTCTTCGCCTCGTTCGTGGGCGTTGTCTGGGCTGTTGTGCGCTTCCTCGCCGGCTACAACAGCGCCATGACGTCGCACGGCGCGTCGCTGCTCTTTGCGAGTCTCATGATGGGTCTGTTCCTCGTCGTGAAGCTTGCTCCGAGCGTGCGTATGAGCATCCAGGAGTACTTTGGCTGGAGCTACTCGAGCCTGTCGGACCAGGGCAACTTTTTCGGTTCGATCCTCATCGCGTTCGGCCTCGTGTTTATCACGCTCTGGGTCTGGATCGAAGAGCCCACGTCCAACCCGTTCTAAGGCTCTGTGGCGTAGTGGTGGGGCGCTCAACTTGAGTGTGAGCGCCTCGACAGCAATGCATTGGTTTTCTCTCTTCTTTTTCATTAACCGCAGTAAACATCCAATCTTGTACTTCTGCCTCGGTGTAGTCTTTTCAACAACCGTCACTTGCATGTGTATCTCTTATGGAGACCATGCAGCATTATTGGATCGCTGAAGCTATCCAAGCACGAATTCCGAAGGCGGTTTCGCCTCCAAGCGGCGCCACCCCATGTTGGACTCGACCACCAGTCGCCACCAACCGAAACGAAAAACTTCAGGATCCATGAAATCCATTGGCTGTTCCATCAATCCGGGCAGCGTCATGTGTGAGGTGTGAGAGGACTCTTTCGTCTACGGTAGTAATTCCCTCTCTCCATGCACGCACGCTCCATGAAAGAAAGCCCCACATCTTCCAAATGGTTCGCACCCACTCGCCTCCGATGATATCCTATTGCGCGGTCAAGTGGAGCGGCCAACTGTACCCACTGCCCTCCCCAGCTGCTCGGTGCGTGATATCAGACGAGATGGCGATCGCAATGGTGTAGCACACCTCAAGTATCCAGTCGCGACATGGAGCACAGCAGCACCCAAGTGGCCGAAAATTTCAGCGCGGCCGGAGCGCAGCGGACGACCGAGCGGTAAAAAACCTCTTGGCGTTTGTAAGTGGATCCGCCCGCCCTAGCCCTCCCATGTCCCGTTTCTCCCCATGCCCTCGTGAGTCGGACCCACAAGACGCTCGCGATCCGCGATTGGTGCATATCATTTATTTTCCACCAATGGGCGCGCGGCTGTTGCGCGCTCGCGGGTTTTCTATCGGGCGGACCGTTCACAACGCAAAGCAAGGCGCGGCGGAAACCCCCGCGGGCAGTTCGCCTCCGCCTCCTCGACCTGCAGGCGGCCACTCCTTGAGAAGGCGCGCGCCGCTCACTACGCGCGCGTAGTACGTCTGTCCCCCGCTCTCCGAGGTGCGTGTGGGCGGCTTTCCCGGCGCGAACGGCCGAAAACTGACCACGTTACGGCCTCGTGAACGCCGAGACAGGCGGCAGACAGTTCTCTACCATGTTCGGCGGCGAGGGCTCGCAGCCGCGGCCGCTCGGCAAGGACGGCGATGACTACGCGCTGTACGCGACGCCGTCGGCCTTGGCGGACGCGCGCGCTCCTGGGGAGGCCGAGATCGCGCGGCGCCCCGAGGGCCGGCCGGTCGGCCCGCAGGAGGGCTACTTCGACCCGCAGGGCCCCCACGAGCCCGCCATGGACGTGTCCTCGGCCGTCGGCGACGACTTTGACGGCCAGAAGGACAACATCATCTCGGTGCACGGCTACATGCACAAGCAGGGCAAGCGCGCCATCAAGGGACCCATGCACAAGAGCTGGAAGCGACGCTACTTTGCGCTCGAGAAGTCCAAGATTTACTACTTCCAGAGCCACCTCGAGTGCCGCCAGTACTTTACGACGCGCAACACGGACCTGGTCGTCGGCGCTATCGACCTGAAGGACGCGCTGCAGCTGCGTCCTTGTGCGCGCCTCGACCTGCCCCACCGCGGCTTTGAGATCATCACCAAGCGCCGTGTGTGGGTGCTCTGTCCCGAGAGCGATGACGAGTACCGCCTCTGGTTCGAGGGCGTCGAGGAGTCGATCGTCGCCTGCGGCTCGGGCAACATTATCGAGCGGTCGCTGCCCAACGTGCGAAAGTACTACATGAAGGGCATCTTCACCTACCGCCTGCTCTACTTCCTGTTCCTGCTCACGGGTCTGATTGAGATTTTCGGACTGGTCTTCTGGTTCGTCGTTGGCATCGCGCCGTGTGATGCCGGCAACCGCACGCTGCCGTGTCAGGACATTTACGACAACACGCCGGACGAGCTCACGTGCTCGACCGAGCCGATGAACGGCTGGTTCACGCCTCCCGACTGGTACATGGAGCTCGCAGGTGTCGACGACATTGTGTGCTTCCACACGCCGCCCATCCCGCAGTGGGTCTCTTTCTTCGCCCTCATTGTCGCTGAGATTCTGGGCCTTTTCCTTGGCTCGTTCTACTACCTCGGTATGTGGAAGCCCGTGCGTCGTGGTGCCCACTACTTTGACGAGTTCGAGCCCAAGGTTCCGGATGAGTTATGGCCGAAGATTGATGTGCTCCTCTGCCACTATGCTGAGCCGGCCGAGGAGACGATTGACACGCTTATGGCGTGCATGAACCTCCAGTACCCGCCTCATCTCCTGCAGATCTATGTGCTGGATGATGGCTACTGCACGACCAAGTGGACGAAGGGTAACCCGGTGCCGGCCATTGAGCTTAACCGCGATGTGCTCGAGAAGTCTGGTGACCTTCGCCAGGAGGTTGCGCAGTTCATGTACGACCGCGTGTGTGACCCGAACGAGGACATGGAGGTGTACGCGTGGCGCAAGCTGCACTCTTCGGCCAACCTGCCTTCTCCTTCGCGTCCGCGTGTGGTCAACCGTGCGGACTGTGCTGTCGGTTCGTTCCGTGACGACTACCGCTACCCGGGAATGCCGCATGTGACCTTCGTCGGCCGCGTGAAGCCTCCTGTCCACTACGGCAAGGCCGGCAACGTGAACAACTGCCTGTACAACGAGGGTGCTAACGGCCGCTACGTCCTTCTCCTCAACACGGACATGCAGCCTCACCCGAAGTTCATCCTTGCGACGCTTCCGTTCTTCTTTGACGATGAGGACCGTCAGCAGCGCAACAAGTTTTCTTGCTGCTGCACGGGCTGCAGCAACGTGGCCAAAATGTGCTGCGCGTCGTGCAAGATCGCGGGTGTCCCGGAGGAGCGCATTAGCTACTGCTCGAAGGAGTGCTTTGAGAACGCCATGCACGTTAACAGCGACATTCATCGTCGCCAGGTGAACGGTACGGTGAGTGACACTCGTGCCACCAAGAAGGAACTGCGCTGCATGAACTGTGACTCGAAGCTTGGCAAGAGCGGCGTGTGCCGCAAGTGCGGCAAGCATCGCTCGGACACGGACGCCAACGTTGCCGTGCTGCACAACTACTCTGACGACGTTCGTGACAACGCTGTTGGCTTTGTGCAGACGCCTCAGTACTTCCACGACTGCATCCAGCTTCAGATGGGCGACCCGCTCGGCCATCGTAACTCGACGTTCTACGATGCTATTCAGACCGGTCAGGACGGCTACGACTGTGCGTCGTTCGCCGGTACCAACGCGCTCATCCGCCGCGAGGCGCTTGACTCGATTGCTGGCATCCAGTACGGCACGCTGACGGAGGATATTTACACGGGCCAGAAGCTGTTGAGCATGGGCTGGAAGTCTATGTACTTCCGCAAGGACTTTGAGGGTGAGGCTTTCGAGCGCATCCGCCTGGCTGAGGGTCTGATCCCGGACACGGTTGCTGGCGCGATGGCGCAGCGCAAGCGCTGGGCCAAGGGTGCGTTCCAGACGGCTCTCATGAAGAAGAACCTGACGAGCAAGGTGATCGACCCGCAGTGGAAGAAGCCGCAGGTGGCCATCCCCAAGTACCGCAAGCCGAACAACATGATGCGCCGCGTGTTCTACTTCAACTCGACCATGTACCCGCTAGGCTCGATCTCGGTCGTGCTGCTGTACTACATCACGCTGTACTTCCTGTACACGGGATACGCTCCCATCTACGTCAACGGCCTCCGCGTTCTGATCGCGCTTGTTCCCAAGCTTATCATCCAGGGTCTGCTTGCTGCCATGTCTACCCGCGGTGTCGAGAACAACGACGTTGTTCGTTCGCAGGAGGCGTCGTACGTGTACGCGTTCACGAACCTGACGGCTATGCTCGGCGCCTTGGTGTGGAAGTTCACGGGCAAGAAGTCGAAGTGGCACGACAAGCGCGATGCTCGCCGCGGTTCGCTCGCCGAGCTGCCGAACGTGCTTGTGTTCTTCGCAACGCTGTTTGGCATCATCTGGGCGATTGTGCGCTACATTGTGTCGTACTACAACCGCGTGTACACGCACGGTGACTCAATGCTGACGGCTGCCGTCCTGATGGGTCTGTACATTGTGGTCACGCTCTTCCCGAGCGTGCGTATGAGCATCCAGGAGTACTTTGGCTGGAGCTACGCGAGTCTCATGGACCAGGGTAACTTTATGGGCTCGATCTCGATCGCCATCGGTCTTTGCATCATCGCGCTCTGGGTGCAGGTGGAGAAGCCGTACTCGACGAGCACCGTCTAGGCATGCGTGTTAGCTTGGATGGATGGACGCGAGCGTAGCGTGCGCCTGCATTTGCATATATCTCTTAGCTTTGCTTTCTGGTAACAAAACAATCTTGACACACAAACCCCTGTCATTCACACATTTTCATCGATCTGCGAAGATGGACCGAGAGGAGCGTCTCGATCTTTTTGAGCGCTGTGCGGCCATGGTTGGCGCTCGTGTGCGCGTGGTGCTGGCTGACAGCTCGTTCTCTTTCGGCGTGCTGCTCGCCATCGACCCAGAGACCGAGCACGTGGCGCTGGCCCACGGGGGCGATGACGGCAAGGTGCACGTCAAGATGCTTCTACGCCACGGAATTCGAGGCATTGAGCTCGATGAGGAAGCGGACGACGACAATGAAGCAGCCGTCAAGGCGCTGCTGCACTCGATCGCCAGCTGCAAGCCATCACGATCGACTGATAGTGACGAGGTCGTAGCAAGTCGAGCGGAGCGGCTCGGTCAGTTCCTGGACAAGGTGCGTGTCAACAACGGCGGCGAAAATGATGGCCACGACTAAACGATTTTGAATGGCTGGCAGAATTTTGTGCCTTTCGAGCGCGATGAGAAGACTTTGCGCGTATTTGGCGGGGCAGGCGAAGTCCTGGCGCCGTTCGATTCGCCGTCGTGCTGCCACAGCGACAACCCACGTCTGCACGCTCGGCTCCAACAGCTGATGGAGCGCTTTCTGGAGGAGGAAAATCGAGCATTTTGATATTGAAACGGAGCGAGAGCTCGGGTAGGGAGTTGTAGTGCAGAGCTACTTCGCTAATGCAATGCAACATTTGCGTGGGGCGCCAAGGAATGGAGCTGAGGCGGGAAATTAGCGCATGTGGCGCCCATTCCACCGCCCAGCAGGGGAGAAATTACGCAGAGCAAATCTCTTGATCGCGATTCGCCACACGTCGCAGATAGGACGAGCCTATTTACGTAGGGTGTGCCATATTTAGGGATGGTCTGCCCTTTTTTTGGTAGTATACATAGCAGTCCAACTGACTCTATACTCTTTGGCTTTGAAAAACAACGTAAGGGAGAGAGATAAAGAGCTCATAACGAGCGCTGACATCGGTGAAAGTTTCAAACTCGTTAGCACTACCCACAAAACTCGTGTGGCAGTCGCTCACGTCGGTCAGCATCACTTCTTAATCTCCTAGCTCACCAAGATACGAAGCACCGTCAAGCTCATCCTAGATCGCCTCAACCTCCAGTTCAAGGACGAGATCACCAACCTCGAGTCCAGTCATGAAGTCTTCGGTGATGTCACTTGTCACGTGGAAGAGATAGCTGCTGACACTGCTCCTATCCTCGCGGACTATATAGCAGCTGGTGGTGATGAGTCGCTCAAGGCAATTACGAACTTCTCAATTCCAGAGCTCGACTCAGCCAAGCATAAGCTCTACGGGTTCAAAATCGAGTGGTCGGTTGCGCCACCTGGCCATGAGGTTGACGTGTTGGACCACACGCCTGGAATTTCTACCAGTCAAGTGTCTTTCGTCTCACATCACGAACAAACTCATGGTCAAGGTGGCCGATCTCGAACGATCGATCAGGGCACGGATAAATGCACCGTGCTGCAAAAAGGGGTTGTCGCAAGCTATGATCTTGGGGATTACGTTCTGTGGTCGCGAGCTGACCAAAGGCTTGTGCATGACGGGCAGCTCGCACAGTGGGTCGGTTCTATTCACGTGGTTGAGGCACGTCCGCACACCTTCATCATCCGTCACTTGCATACTTACGTGGATCATGAGGTTCATCCCACACGTTTAAAGTTCTTCGCTGATTCTTCCCTTGATGAGACTGTTGGAATGCCTTTCGTGTATCCCAAAAGGTACCTATGTGGCCCTGGTGTTGAAGCGGCACATGTGAAACCCCTGTGATGAAGAGCCCCGACCCCAGAGCGTGAATCCGCCTACAATGGCCCCTAAGAGCCGTCGTAGAAAGTTTTTCTTCCTGCGCTAATAAACTTCTCTTTTTATCTCTTTCCTCTCTCGTCTCTTCTGCTTCCAGGCTTTTATAGAGAAAGTATAAATCAAGGAGTTTGTGTCTGAGCAAGGACTCGTGCTCGACGTATAGAAGCTGAAGGAGCATCATTTCAACGAACGTCTTCAACGATGGGAACTGTTCGTATCATGGACAGGTTTGGAAGCTATTGAAGATTTATGTGGCCCTCTCTCCGATCTGGCGGCTTCTACCTTACAGCTGGTCTTCCTCATATACCCTTGGAGTATCAAGTGCTCTGACTAACAACAAAAGGTCTAGGGTTGATTGACTTTGCATCAGCGCTTGCGCTCTCAGCTCTGTTGTGCAGGCTTTCGCAAGAGTAGCAACAGCATCAGCAGGTAGGACAACACCATAAGCTTCAGCGCTATGACGGTCGAGGTCTACTTTTGTTCTCATCATAGGTCAATGACGTACGCATTTCGCACAGCAACATTTAGATTGTGTGACCCACCCACCTCATGACTCCCAGATAGTCATAAAATATAGACATGTCTACCAGGAAGTCTTATTTATTTCAATGACTTCCAGGTCTACATAACAAGAAGATATTGACTCCTAGATAGTCAAAATCGCAATTTCGGTTGTGCTCCGGTTTTTTCGAAAAAATTTCGCCGAGCCAGCCGGCGGACCACCCGCACCGAGACACTCGCTGCTCGAGCGCCTAAAGCCACTCGAATGGGGCGCTCTGCTGGTCCGTCGCATGGCGCGGCACCTGCTGGTGCCTGTCTAGCTCCGCTCCCTGCCGCTCGGTCGATTGCTCGGCTGCTGCTGCCGCAAATATAGCGCAGTTCGGCGCTCGCCCCCAAGTTCAAGCTGTAGCCACCTGAACTCACTTGGTTTCAGTATACCTCTGCGCAATGCCACGACAGCGCTGTCCACCTATACTGAAACCAAGTGAAATCCGACTGTTTTTTTTTTCTACTCTCTCGTGACGTTCCACCTCGTGCGATCGTGCGGCTACAGAGACCATACTGTAGCCCAGTCGAGAGCTCTCCGCGTCAAACGGCAGCAGCTCATTTGCGCAACGCCCGACTCGCCGATGAACTCGCCGCTCGCCCAGCTCTCGACGCTGCGCCGCCAGGCCGACGAGGCAATGGACGCGGCCATTGTAGGCCTGGAGCTCGCCCAGGCCAACGCCACCGAGCCAACTCCAGTTCCAGTTCCAGTTCCAGCTCCGCAGGTCGCGTCGCTGGCCGTGGACGGCGCCTGCGCGGTGGACGTCGAGCGATTCTGCGCCTCGGAGGCGCGCGTGCTCGCGCTGTTGCGAGAAGTGCAGGACAGTGTGCCACCCGCAAAGATGCTGTCGGCCATGCGAAGCGTGCATGTGTGCATGGCGCTGCATGCCGAGGAGCTGACCCCGGCGTGCCTTGAGTCGCTCGCGATGGACATTGTGGGCTCGCCCGAGAGCGCGACGGCCACGCCGCAGCTGGCCGCCAAGGCCCCCGAAGACGACTCGTCCGTCGAGATCAACATCTACTACTCCAAGCACCACAGGGGGCCGCTGCGCCACGGCGCCATGAGCCTGAGCTCGACCGACGCCGCGCACCCGTTCCTCTGGCTCCTCGTGCTCCCCTTCTTCCTCGTCGGGCTGTACGTGAGCGTCAAGAAGGGCGTCTTGTACGCGCGCCGCCGCCGCGAGGAGCGGAGGATCGAGGGCAAGCAGCAGTACGTGCCCGTGCACTAGCTCCCCATCGTGTCTTCGCTTCTCGCTCTCTCGCTCTCGCTCTCTCTCCCAAGTCTCCATTTATATCGGCCTCCAGCGTTCTGTTCTCCAGTGAGCCCAGTAGTGTACACATGATAGCATTTTAAGTAAGGGCGGCTCCGCCTCTAGATCCTAGATTCCCAACCAGCAGCAGCAGCAGCAGCAGCCAACCAACCAACTCGCAAGCAATACAACAACTACCTTCCCATGTATCCCCACTTCTCCACCTCTCCAAATCTCGAAAGCACTCTCCATATACCCACTTTCTCGCCAACAAAAGACAAGCAGAGCGACGCCACCTCGCTGCAGTCGAGTCGAGCGGTGCATTTTTGCTCGTCGAGGGCCACATGACGCGCCTCCAGCGACTCTTCTGCCCGGTGCGCACCTTGAAGTTGGCCGAAAATGCGTCGGAAAAAGCCTGTCGCAGCATAACGCATCTTTTCCTCCAATCATATCCCTCCACTTCTCCCATTTTCCACCAATCAAATCATTCCCTCCCCTTCCTTCCTGGCCCAGCAACACTTCAAGATGGAGCTTCCGGGGGCCCAAGTGGCCGCGCTGCGAGCGCTGCTGTGGCCGCGCGCGGGCCTCGCGGCGCCCAGCGCCGACGCGAGGCGCTGGCTGAGCCAGGGCTTCGACTTCCTGCCGAGCGGCGCGTCTCAGTTCGCGCTGGGGCTCGCGCAGGCGCACGGCGGGCCCTGCGGCGTGCTGGCGGCTGTCCAAGCCGAGCTGCTGCGGCTGCTGCTGTTCGAGGGCGACCGGGACCTGAAGCTGTCGCTCGGGCGGCTGCTGGCGCTGCGCGTGGCGAGCGAGGAGCAGCAAATGGAGCGGCTTGGCGAGGCGCTGGGCAGTTTGCTGGTGCAGATGGCGCGCTGCGACGGGAGTCGGGGCGTCAAGGTGGTGCTCGTGGCGACGTCGGCGGGGGAGCAAGGCGTGGAGAACCTCCGGTGCATCGAGTACGAGGCCCCGGCGGAGGTTGCGGAGGTCGCGAGCCTGTGGACGCAGCACAAGGAGGTGCTGAAGGGAGAGACCGGCGTCGTGAGCTTCGTGCTGAGCGCGCTGCGCACCAAGACGGTGGCGCGCGTGAGGGAAGAGATGGATGACCCTGACGCTGCGCTCACGGGGCAGTTTGGACACTGCGGACAGGAGCTGATCAACCTGCTGCTCACGGGGAGAGCCACGTCCAATGTGTTTGACGGCGCCGTGCCCATGGGTGACACGGGGCTCATGCTGCGCGGCGTGCAGCAGCGCGCGCGAGTGGGCTACCTCACGCAGCTCGAAGCGCTGCGCTACTGCCAGGTCGGGACGTTCTTCAAGTCTCCCGAGGCGCCAGTATGGGTCATTGGCAGCGCCTCGCACTTTTCGGTCGGCTTCGCGGTGGACCCCGCCGTCTGTCGCGAGTCGCCGTCCGAGCGCCTCTTTCAGCATATCCAGCGCGTCTTCAAGGCGCTCGACCCGGCCGAATCGGGTTTCCTGGGCGTCCAGTCGCTTCAGCAGTCGCTCAAGCAGCTTGGGGTTGCATCTGATATTCTGTCAAACGACTACTGGATGGCACGACTGCTAGCCAAGCTCGAGATGGCCGAAGGAGCAGGAATCATTCTCTGGGACGACTACTGGAAAACAGTATCGGTGCTCCTACACACCGGTGACGTGGAGCTCGCGTTGAGTGGAAAATACGCATCAAACTCTGCGTCGTCGACCCACCGTCAGCGCTCCGACTCTGATGTTGCACGCGAGCTGCAGGCACAGTTTGATGCCGAGCAAAATGGAGCTGCCTCAGCCATGCCAGCGCCATCGCATGCAAATGAAACGTCGCAAAGTCAGGCAATCGATACGAATGATCTGCTGGAGTTCGATTTTTACTATTATAACGGACTGCAATTGCGCGGTAGGGCTGCTGATACCAATGAGACAACTTGGCAGCAGCCACAACTTGCCAAGTGCCGCATCAAGCTGGAAAGCTCGAGCGAGTTCATCGGCTCATCAGTGCCACTCGTTAATGCGGGGAAAAGTGGCGGTCATGGAGCTCCACCTTTGGAAGAGATACTCAGAACGAAATGGCCAGGGGCAACTTTTTCGTGGGAAAGCGGGGTGGTTCCAACTGTGGACTGAACAGAGAGTGGTTTCGAGCCGAATCGGGTGAATCGTTTTGCTTTTGAAAATAAAATGCCGTCAGCTCATTCAAATTGATGCGATCCTTAGATATTCTTGGACTCAACAAGACTTCAGAAAGACCGCTACACTATTCCAGTCAGCCTTCTTGGCAAAGACACTTTTGCTTTCGACCTGATAGTGTTAACACGGTTGTTACACGTCATGCCACACGACCAGAGTTTTGGCGAGCAAACCAACCATTCTAGCGAACCACAAGACGTATCTGCGCTGAGGAATGAGCATGTGGTAGGGAAAAGAGAAGACTCTAGGGTGTTTGATGACCCGGGCGGGCTAGAAGCTATCATTCTTGCAACCGACAACGCACCTGAAGTTGAAAAACCACTTTCAGCGGCTCTGGGTCATACTCCCCTTGCTCACAGACTCAAAATGGTGGATATGGCAATCAGTCCAGTATCCCCAGCTCCATTGTTGCCCCAGCCCCGCCGATCGTCGATAATAGAAGTGGTGGTGAGTGACGTGAGCCGCTTCTACCAAATCTTTGGCGTTCTAGGCATCCCAATGTTCATTGCATTCGTACTGTCAGCTGCTTGGACTTTTATGCTCGCCGTCATTCAAGTATACACAACAAAAATTGCGAACAGCCTTATGAGGACGTCTAGCTTCGATAACGGAAACTTTTGGCTTTTGCCCAAGCCCCCGTCGGAGCTAACAGGTGCAGCAGTTGCGCTGCTCATACTCTTTGGTCTAGGATATCTGGCTTTAGCAGCCTTGATGCTGTACTTTTCATGCCGTCCAATGCCGAAAACATCATCGACCAAAGACTCCTTACAAAATCTGAACAGCAGCACCAAAGTGAAGTCATCTGTGCATCGTGCTGTAAACTCTCAAAATCATAAGATCGTATTGGCTGTTCGTCAGCTTGCTCGACGCTTTGCAGTGATGACTCCAGAAAAGCGTGAATATATGGTAAGCCAATTAGATGTCTCTGATATTGTGCGAAAACAATACTAAAGACATAGTACTCGCTGATACTGTAGAATGCGCTGCTTGATATGCCCAAACTATTTTTTCAGACGGCATCGCTCATCACGTATTTACGCCTGGGCTTTCCATTGCCCATTATCTACTTCTACCTGACTCTGCAGCTTGCCAACTGGTTTTTATCATTCTACCGGTACCAGCGCTACCTAATCGATCATTTTCTGATCATCCCACGGCTATTCTATATGTGCGTGAAGTTCATTCTCTCAATCTTATTCGATCTCTCACATAAACTAACTCCGTAAACAGGTTCGACCTGTTCTTCGCTGTTTTCGCACCGCTTGTTGTTCTGGTCTACTTTTTCAACACATTTGAATTTGATCGAGCTGCATTTGCGACACGTCAAGAGGGCTTCAAGATTTCTGTCTTCGACCGGACAGCTCGACTTTTCGGCGACCCGGCACACATCTCAAGCTTCCGAAGTGCCTTTCACTACCTGCAGTTCACAACCGTGGGATCATTGCTTATGAAATCAGCACTGAATCTCCTTTCATTGTTCAAGTGGTTCAAGATTATCTTCGCGCTTGCACATAACTTTGACTTAGAACAAAAGTTTCGGCATGGACATAAACACCATGCTGACACAAAGAGTGAGCGACAATCGGTCAACGAGCAGTCACGGCCAGCTAGCACAGCAGAGCGATCGACAGGATCAGTTGGTGCTCTTCGAGACTCTATCACACAGAAAGTGCGAGACGAATTTGGCAAGCGAACGCCTTCTAAGATGCTGCTATCGTCAAGTTTTTTCTTTGCAGGAGTGAGTGTGCTCGTTTTTTCAATTGTGTCTATCACATCAAGCGACAGTTTGTGCAACAAGTACGCTCAATGCGGTGTCGTGAGCTACCAGTGGAATGTCAACTCAAAGCATTGCACGTGTCTGATGTTTGTTGATCGCGAGACTGCACCAAAAACTTTTGCACAATGGGAAAATCCAGAGGATGCAATTTCTGTCCTTGAAGAACTTGCGATGGCAGGTGAGCTACGCATCGTGCAAATAATTAATCGTGCTGTGCCAGAACTACCTGAAACGCTACAGCACTGTAGTCAGCTTGAGCAACTCATCCTCATATACACCAAAACAACGCGTCTGCCAGAGTGGATCCAAAACTTTTCTCGGTTGGAATATCTGTACGTAATCAGTTTTTTTATGTGGTGTCTTATTGTGTCGATTTGCATGTCTAACATCTGTAATCATTACCGCTAGCCACATTGAGGCAGACTATACCAATCGAACGCTTCAGTCTATACCAAACAATGTTTTTTCAAACATGCCTCACTTGTTTTTTCTCCGACTAGGTGGGATGGCAGGGATCTCAGAACTACCGTCATTCAGCAATCTTCACCATCTGCAGACACTGACGTTGACTAGTCTCTTCTCGATTACTTCCATTCCAGAGTTTGACGGCTTGGATGACCTCCGTTCATTAAGCATTGTCGATGCACAGCACGTCGAGACTCTTCCATCTTTCCAACCGTTGAAAATGCTGAAGCACATGGAGTTAATCAAACGAAATGCTGTATGCTGTAACGGCTTTATCACTGGCGAGTGCGATTTGACTGCTTTCCAGTGTAAACCTCGAGAAGATGAGCCTAATGTGACTTGCACAAGCGCACGCTTACCAGATTCTGACAAGGTAAAGCTCGGGGCAATTGATGCAAGCTTGTGCACAAAGAATTTAACAGTAGACAGTAAGGAGCTCATGCCCACAAAGCATTCCACTGACGAGCTCTGCGGGGGAACGATGTATCGTCAGTGTGCGTTGAACGGTATTGCTGGTATCTGCTTCAACGCTCGTATGCAGGTCATTAGCTGCGTCGCCAACAGCGAATACATCACAGTGCGGAAGCTTCAGATCCAGCGAGGTGTGGGCGACCCATGCGACCCAGAAATTGAATCCTGGCTTGGGTGTAAGGCAACGCAGTAGACTAGAAATCGCACGACCACAAACTTGGACAACAGAGCCCATATGGTTGGTTTCGTCATTTAACATTTACTCTTGTCTTCATCAACTATCTTTCCAATCTATTTTGGCTAGTGATGGCGTCAGCGACCAGCTTTGGTTTTTGAATTCGACGAAGAAGCAATATAACGGACGCGATGGCGAACAGTCGTTCCTTCATTCACTCGCAGTTTGCCAGTGTTCTTGATAGTTGCTCAGCTTTCTCTGTGGTCGAGCAATTCCAGGTCTTCGAAGTACAGCATGGCGTCGGAAGACCAGCCAAAACGCCGGTCAGACCCAGATGTCCGGGAGCTCGCCCGAGTGGAAAGAACACATTCAGCCACCGAGCTTGCAAGCATGGCTCCCGTCTCTTTGACCTCAGTTGATGCTCTCATTCACGAAACGAACGACGCATTGGCTCGTAGAAGCCTACCCGTGTGTGCTTCAGCTCCAGCCATGGTATCGAGAGAGCCAACAACTCCGAGAGCACCTCCTCCTAAGCGACATTCAATGCTTGCAATCCCTGCATCCGCATCGGGATTCTTGCACGCTGTGAGCCACGGATCATTTATTCGAGTGGCCGTTGCGAGGAGTCGAGTTGTGTCATTCTTCGACGTCTTTGGCTACCTCGGGATTGCGTCGATCGTCGTGTTTGTCTTCTCGGCGCTCTGGACGCTTGTGCTGGCAATCATCCAGCTGTATCCAAACGAAATGGCTAACAGTATCATGAATACTGCCGAGTTCGACTACGGCGATTTCTGGCTGCTACCACAGCCTGACACACCGATTGTTGTATCTTCGGTAGTTTTGCTGGTGCTATTTGCTTTCGGATATTTCGCGCTCGCCGTATACATGCTTGTGGGCCTTCGGAATATTGATCAGCCGTTGAAAAGGCCTCCTTCAGAACAATCTCACGAGACTCAAACATCAGATTCGCCAGACCTTAAACAGAGCAAAGAAATGACCAAATTCAGTGAGGCGATGATTTGGCTGAGGGAGCAATGCACCAATCCAACACCTCTAAAACGACACTACTTTGTAAGTACAGGAAGACCATTGACGCAATCTCCATGTTGTGTATACTGACTCTTTCAATGAGCCCGCAGAATGCAGCGCTCGATGTCCCGAAACTTATATTTCAGACCACAACGCTGTTCACTTACCTTAACCGTGGATTTCCGAAGGCCCTTATCTTCTTCTACTCGCACCTCTTGCTTGTTAACTGGCTCGTGTCATGCTATCGATACCGCCGGCTTCAAGTCGATCCTCATTTTGTCATTGCTCGGCTGTTCTACGGGTACGTTCCAAGCTTTTCTTTTAGCCGCAATCACGAATGCCATTCTAACGCTATTATACAGCTTTGATCTGTTCTTTGCAGTGTTTGCTCCCCTCACTGTGCTGGTCTATTTCATTTATAATTTCAATTTCGACCGTGCGGCTTTTGGGCCTCGCCTTGAGATGCTGCCCAAAGGCACGTACGATAATACCGCTCGATTGTATGGAAGTCCCGAGCAGATCTCAAGTTTCTGCAGCGCATTTCATTACCTGCAAATCACGAGTGGCAGCTCTCTTTTCTACAAGTCTGCACTCAACGTGTTATCGCTATACAAATGGAGAAAGATTACGGCTGCTCTCATCCACAATGCACGGGAACGCACGAGGGATCCTTCTCTACAGGAGAATTCAGAGCCGAAAGCAAAGAAAACAATCGTAGCGCCTCATGTTCCCAAAACTTTGGATATGAAACATCAAGGAAGTGCAAAAGCCGTTGCTGTTGCGGTAAAACATGCGCGAGCAGTCAAGTGTGACTGGGCCAAGCTGCTTGTGGCTGCATCGTTCCTCATTGCTGGTGGAATAATTTTTACTTATGCAGGTGTCGCGGTTGACTCGACGAAAAAGCTTTGTGACAAGTACAAGCACTGCGTGGTGGCAAGCTACCAGTGGAATGTTGGTGCCAAGCACTGTACATGCTTAGTGTTCGTAGACAGACAGCGGGTGGTCAAGACATACGATGAATGGCTGCATCCAGTAGATACCTCTGCCAGTCTCGGAGAACTTGCAATTGCCGGGGAGTTGCGCATTGTTCAAATCATTAATCGCGCAGTACCAAAGCTCCCGGAATCTCTACGCCGGTGCAAGCATTTAGAACAGATCATCTTTATCTATACCAAGACGACTGAACTTCCTGACTGGATCACCGAGTTCTCTCAGCTCGAGTATTTGTACGTAACCTTCTCTCCCAAATGACTTACATCTGGTCTTTAACTTATGTGGTTTCCCCCTACGTGTTCTTCAGTCACTATGAAGGTGATATGACCTCTGTACAACTCACTTCGCTTCCAGACGGCATGTTCGACAATTGGCCACATCTTGCGTTTCTTCATCTTGGCGGCATTTTCCATGTCCCCGTAATCCCATCGCTGGAGAAGCTCCACAATCTGCGGTACTTGGTCATGGCTGGTCTTATCTCAATCCCCGAGATACCTGACTTCTCAAAGCTTCACAAGCTCCAGCGGATCCAGGTTGTTGATGCTGCGCATGCACCTATACTTCCGTCAGTTGCTCGGCTAAACCATCTTCAATTGTTCGTACTTCGATACCGCAATGCCGTATGCTGTAACGGATTTATGACAGGAAAATGCGACCTGACCGACTATTATTGCTCTCCTCACGCAAATGAGCCATTAGTCACATGCACCGACGAGCGAATCTCTGTTGCAGATAAAAAGAAGCTCGACTCTATCAACTCAACCTACTGCCCAGCCAACATGACACTGGATACCACTCGACTCGCACCAACGGAATACATGACTAGAACGTTGTGCGGAGGCATTTTGTACCGGCAATGCAGTCTGAATGGCAAACCAGGAATATGCTTCAACTCTCGTATGCAAGTCATCAACTGTGTAATTGTACCAGGGTACATTGCGATGAGACAGCTCCAGATTGCCCGCGGTGTCGGTGATCCCTGCGATCCAGCTGTCGAGGCTTGGTTAGGCTGTAAGTAATCTATCATTATACAGACACAAAGGTGCCTATACCTTCAATCTATGACGCACTTGATAAAGCCCTGAGTGGTTTCGATCTTCCTGCACTTAAAGTCCGTCGTCCTGGGGGACTTAGAAAGACGCTCTTGCAATGACCACCCAAAAGTAGAAAGTAATCGTTGATGGTTATAGTTTCTTGTCCAGCGATTTTGATTGAGTCACTTGTCTCTATTTTGGTTGTGGTCTCTGTCCGTTTTCGGCGTGTGCTTCGCACTGTTGCAATTCGGTAGAAGTTGTGAGGTTGGTCGCGAGACAGCAATGGGAGTCGGAACCCTTAGCCTAGATGCACGGCCCCAAGGCGTTGACGAGCTTGTTACGCGAGAAGGGACCCATGTGATTGATGAACCAGTGAACGTGTTAAATCTGATCAAGCAAACAGAAGACATACGTCTCGAGAATGACTCCTGTACCATTCCGAGGGATGAAGGCCCCGATAAAGCATCATTGCCAGCAATATCTGCACATAGAGCTTCGATTGGCAAGCGTCCATCTGCGATAGCAGATCGCTTCAATACTTTCTCGCGCAACTCGCTTGATGAGGCCGAGACATTCTTTGAAGTTTTTGGCTACTTCGGACTACCCATGGTGGTGATATTCGTGGTATCAGCTCTGTGGACGTTCACACTCGCTTTCATTCAAGTTTACCCTAATGAGATGGCAAACGCCATCATGAACACAACTCAGATTGACGACGGTCAGTTTTGGTTGCTTCCGCAGCCTGATCCCGGCGTCATAGCAGTTGCAGTAGTGCTTCTAGTGCTCTTTGGACTTGGGTACTTGTGGCTTGCTATCTATATGGTGATATTCTTTCGACTAACTGGTCAACGCAAGCTTAAACAAGAAACGGGGCACAAACCAACAGATTCTGCATCAGTCCCTATCATCAAGAGATCATGCAACAGAGTGTCCTCGGGTTTGAAGGCTACACTGCACTACCTACACGACTTACCGCCTCTTCAGCGCCATTATTATGTACGTATCCCCTACAGATCCAAAAACCCTGAATCAATTTGACTCAACAACTTTAATTGTTGATACCACTAGAACGCAGTCTTGGACGTTCCCAAACTGATTTTTCAAGCCGCTACCCTTTTCACGTATCTTCGCCGCGGCTTTCCAACACCCCTCATCTACTTTTACTCCTCTTTACTTCTCATCAATTTCTTTGTTTCGAGCTATCGATATCAGCGATACCTTGTTGATCCGCGGCTGATTGTCGCTCGTCTTTTCTACATGTACGACCTGTTCTTCGCAGTGTTCGCGACGCTCGTGGTGCTGGTGTACTTCATTTACGATTTCCGGTTTGATCGTGCAACTTTTGAAATCAAGCAAGCAACTATGTCACCCATGAATTTTGACCGAATTGCACGCTTATATGGTGACCCGGCTCAGATCTCGAGTTTTTGCAGCGCCTTTCACTATTTGCAGCTCTCGTCTGCAAGCCACATATTTTTCAAAGCCTCACTGAATATACTTTCACTCTACAAGTGGCGTAAAATTATTGTGACTCTGATCGAAAACTTCCACGACAAACGTCGATCGGTAGTCAAGCCTCTCAGCCGCGGGATTAGCAATGACCACTGTCTTGATACCCAAAAGAAGGAAGCTTATCTAGCTACAGCATCACCACCAGTAAATTCGGCCCCACCCACAAATATCGCTAGTCACCGTGCCTGGCCAATGCGCATTGTTGGCGCCCTCTTCTTTCTCGCTGGATCAGCCCTCTTCACATATTCAATCGTTGCTGTTGACTCGACCGCAAAGCTTTGCCACCAGTATGCCCACTGTACCATATACAGTTATCAGTGGAATATCGGACACGAGCATTGCACCTGCCTAATGTTCGTTGATCGCCAGCCTGTGATCAAGTCGTTTGCCGAATGGAATTATCCAGAGGATACTACTGCTAATCTAGCAGAGCTTGCAGTCGCAGGGGAGCTTCGGATTATTCAGATAATTAATCGTGCTCTACCAGAAATTCCTGAATCCGTGCGCAACTGCCAGGGTCTCGAACGCATCATTCTCATTTACTCCAAGACTCAGCACTTGCCTGAATGGATTGGGGAGCTCCACAGCATGGAATATCTGTAAGTATAGATGTAGCCGTCGGAACTCATTTGTTACTAACGAATTGGCGTGTTTGACTTTGACTTAGGCACATCGAAGCTGATTTGACCCCACGGAGACTTCAAGCGCTCCCTGAAGGTATGTTCGACCACTGGGATCACTTTACGTTCCTTCATCTCGGAGGGATCGTAGATGTTCCCAAAGTTCCGTCGCTTTTGAATCTCCATCACCTTCAATACCTCGTACTTGCCGGTCTTGAGTCAATGACAGCTCTGCCAAGCTTCGACTCCCTGGGCCATCTTCAAAGTTTTCTACTCGCTGACGGCACTCATATCCCCAAACTACCAGCACTGACACCTCTCAAATCAATCAAGAGCTTTACGCTGCGATTTCGCAACTCCATGTGCTGCAACGGATATTTGACGGGGAAGTGCGATTTGACTGCGTTCGCTTGCTACCCTCGTGCAAACGAACCGCTTGTCACATGCACGAACGATCGAATTCCCACCAAAGATCTCGCAGTACTACATTCTGTCAACGCATTTTACTGCCCAACGGATGGCTCAGACAATGTCGATCTTATGATGATCGCTCCAACTTCATACACAACGGATGGATTGTGCGGAGGAGTATTGTACAAGCAGTGTGAGCTCAACAACCAGACAGGGATATGCTTCAACTCGCGAATGCAGGTCGTCAATTGTGTAATCATTCCCGAGTATCAAGCGATGCGTCGAATGCAGATCGAGAGGGGAGTAGGTGATCCGTGTGATCCTGAGGTTGAAGCTTGGCTTGGCTGCTCGTAATTTATATATATTTGTTTCTATTCGACATTATTACTGCCGAAGATAGACTTGAGGGTACTCAATAAACTCAATCACATAGGCGTTATGGATCTATGAATAGCGAATCCGTTGTGCACTCATCATGAGGTTTTGATACTCCACATGTCTTTAGCGGAGTGAGCCCCGCTTCATTCAGCTCACAGTGGACAATACGAGGCAGCTTGAGCTGAAGAGAGGGTTCTCGGTGCGCCTTCTACGAAATGGACGTAGGTGGAAACGAAGCCCCTTCCTTGCCGCCTATACTAGAAAGGGCATGTGAAGAAGATGAAGAACCTGTGAACGCTGCGCATATAAGCACTCTTGTCGATGGAACAGACGGCATTCAGGATGGTGATAACCTCGCCAACAAAGATCAATCTAGCTCCGTCATTCACAACGAAACCACTCAAACCAACAAGCGAATGTCGAAACTACAAGTTTTCACTGGTTCTGTCACCACAGAAGTCGACTCCTTTTTTGCAGTTTTCGGGCGCCTAGGAGTGGCGATGGTTGTTGTCTTCACATTGTCAGCTCTCTGGACTTTCATGCTCGCGTTCATTCAAGTTTACACGAATGACATGGCAAATGCTATAATGAGCACTACTCATTTTGACAACGGGCAGTTCTGGATGCTAGCTCAAGTTGAAACACCAGTTGTGGCTTCATCTGTTGTGCTCCTTTTTGTGTTTGGAATCGGCTACCTGTGGCTTGTCGTCTACATGCTATTTGGTCGCCAGTGGTTTACGACAAACACTACGACAACTACAAACCATACTGGGTCCAGACCTGGACATGCTCAAGGTTTACAGCTAGTGAAGCAATCTTTTCGTGCCATGAAATCTCGATTCACACACCCGACACCATTGGAGCGCCACTACTTTGTAGGTTACGACTTTTTCTTTGTTTTCGATGCTGTTGCACTTACTGAAATTGATGCCACTCAATACTGACAGAATGCAGCGTTGGATCTACCAAAGCTCATATTTCAGACAACGACTCTTATAACATACTTGCGCCGTGGTTTTCCAACTTCTCTCATTTTTTTCTACTCGGTTTTACTCCTTGCGAATTGGCTCGTTGCTTGCTACCGCTATCAGCGATTCCATGTAGATCCGCGACTCGTGCTGTCACGGCAATTCTACATGTAAGTCCATTCGACTGTTTTGCCTTCCTTTATTGCGTATTGACATCCTAACAACGACTTGATGCTAGGTTTGACCTTTTCTTTGCCGTATTTTCACCGCTAGTTGTGCTCGTGTACTTTGTGTACAACTTTGAATTCGACAGGAACACATTCCGAGTACGAGAAGAGACGTTACCCAAGGGCTCATTTGACCGCATTGCGCGATTATTCGGAAATCCCGCTCAGATTACTGGCTTTTGCAGTGCCTTCCACTACCTCCAGCTCACCAACGGGTCATCCATCTTTTACAAGTCTGCCCTGAATGCGCTTTCGTTGTACAAGTGGACAAAAATCATCTACACCCTTTTCCACACTCAGAATAATAACCAAGATGCACCTACGAAAGATTCGAAGTTTCAGAAAGTTAAGCCCAGGAGCGAAGAGCTGAGAGAGGAAGAGACAGCTGTGCCGTCTGAAATCAAGAAGTATCATCTTCACCAGCGTGATCTACCTAAATTGTTTGTCGCTGGGATATTCTTGTTTGCTGGTATTGCGGTGTTTGTATACTCTGTTGTTGCGGTGGATTCGACTCATAAACTGTGTCATAAGTACTCGCGGTGTGGAATTTCCAGCTACAAGTGGAACGTTGGAAACAAGCACTGTACGTGCCTCATGTTTGTCGACCGACAACTAGCGCCGACTACATTCGAGGAATGGAACAACCCGGTTGACACAACAGCCAATCTCGAAGAGCTGGCGTACGCTGGAGAGTTACGAATCATTCAGATCATCAATCGAGCTGTTCCAGTGCTCCCTGATTCAGTCCGCAAATGCCAAAACCTCGAGCAGTTGATCCTCATCTACTCGAAAACGGAAGTGCTTCCCGACTGGGTCTCCGAATTTTCATCGCTCGAGTACTTGTAAGTGATGTGAACAGTATAGCCATATCATTTACTAACGCTGACGCCTCAATCTCCAGGCACTATGAAGGGGACTTTACGAGCCGCCGTCTGAAGGCCCTCCCCGATGGTATGTTTGACAACTACCGCCACATGACATTCTTGCATTTAGGGTCGATCTCCAAGGTTCCAAAGATACCGTCTTTAACAAATTTACCCCAGCTGCAGTATCTTGCCATTGCGGGTGGCTTCTCACTGAGCGAACTCCCAAGCTTTGATGGACTCGTCCGACTGAAGACTCTGATACTGGTCGATATGACTCACGTACCGACGCTTCCGTCATTCTCTCATCTCAAGCACCTCAAGGCAATCTCTTTGCGATACCGATCTGCTGTGTGCTGCAATGGATTCCTCTTTGGTGAGTGCGACTTAACGCAGTTCTCATGCAGCCCAAAGCCAGGTGAGTCTGTCGTGCAGTGCACAGACGCGCGTATTTCAGCCGCAGACAATGCCACTCTTCGTACGTTCGGCGGCTCCTACTGCAACAAGACTGCAACTATTGACCTCACCAAGCTGGCTCCGACACTGCTCACGACTGACGAGGCGTGCGGCAGCATCATGTACAAGCAGTGCCAGGTGAACGGCAAGCCCGGCATGTGCTTCAACTCGCGCATGCAGGTCATCAACTGCGTGACCGTGCCCGACTACATCAACATGCGTCGCCTCGAGATCGCGCGCGGTGTCGGCCCCGCGTGCGACCCTGCGATCGAACAGTGGCTCGGCTGCTCGACCTCGTAACACTTCCACTTCAACTTGACCACATGGCTACATGTAGCCATGTCACTTTTTACGATTTGTAAGTCATTCAATGCAATACATGCCATTAAACCGAAAGTGACGAGTCATTCAATCAAACATTTCCCGCCAAGCAAAAGGCGCTCATGAACATGCGCCGCGGAGGTGGTCGCGCGGTGGCGCGCGCTGCGGACGATGAGGGCGAGGAACGGATCGTGTATCGCGACCTGGCGGTGCCCGACGGCTCTCGCAGCCTTCTCTTCTCTCCGGACGCGCCGGTGCGGCCGAAAACGCCGCAGAAACCAGGCGGCGACGTGCGCGAGAAGCCGAGGGATTTGTTCGGGCGTCAGGCGCTGTTTCGGCTTGGTGCGAGGGCTCTGGAGGGCTTGGGGGGTCGCAGATGGAGGTGCTGACGGTCGTTGGTGTGGAGCAGATGCTAGTGATGAGGAAGGAGGTGGAGAGGAAGAGGAGGAAGCGGACGACAACCCGTTTGCGGCGCTGCTGGAGCCCTCGAGGAAGGACGAGACGGAGGGTGTGCACGAGGTTGCTCGTGAAGTCCAAGGACCGAGCTCTAGCCAGGAGAAGAGGAGTGAGGAGCTCTCTGAAGGCCTGGAGAGACTGGTTGCGGTGACAGTTCCGGCGGCAGGGAGTTCTTCGCAGCAGCTCGAGGTCAAGAAGACGGTCTCTGCTGCTGCCAAGATGAAGCAGAAGGAGAGCAAGCGACTGAGCTTTGAGGCCGCGGACTCTCGGCCGGCGCGGTGGGGCGTGAGGTCCAGCCAGCCGTCGGCACGAGATACCAAGAACAGACGCAAGTCGCTCAACACGCTGAAGCGCCGCAGTCTGGATGTGAAAGATGCCGGGAGCTCCAGGTTCGTAAATGACTACCGCTGTTTCACAACCAACTTACGCAAGAAACTCATTGTTGTTGTGTTGCAGAAGGTGGTCTGCCTCAGCTGCGCTTCAGAACGCTCAGTCGAGTCAGCGCAGTGACGTGTTTGCTGCGGAGCGAAGAGTAGCCAAGAAGCCGCGTCTTTCAGATGTGCTGCATCGCGCGACGACCCTCTCGCAGCAGAAACTATCAGAAAGTTTCGTGGGTGAAACTCAAGTATGGCAGCCTTTTTATCGCTCTCTGCTGTGGAGTGCCTAACAATTGTTGCTTGCTGGTAGACAGGATACAGCCAGCCTATAGATGACGACTCGATCCTCGATACGGATCGCCAAATGAAAGCAGAGAGCTTTACACCGCACATCTTTTCTCCATCCAAGCCAACGAATATCTCCAACAGCCGTAGATCCAAGTCAGAGGATGGCATAGTATCAAAAATACGTGGAGAGATAGGTGAAGCACTACGCAGGGCAATTCGGCGGAGCAATCGCGAAACAACTCTGTTGCGCTCAGATGGACAGAGCTTGCTGCAAAATCAATCGGTTATTGGAGCTGCGAGCGCAGTGGAGCGGATCCAAGACCGAGGATATGTCACACTTCGCATCACGGGGCATGCTCGCTCGGCTCAAGACAGGTTATTTGAGTGCATGATCTGCTCGTTCACTCCAGACGTCAAAGACCGTTGCCCGACCCCGACAATCGCAAACGAGCAGGTTCAAGTCGTTCTATCCGCACACACATCCGAATTCGTGAAGCCCGCGCCTGGAATGATGTTAAAGATATATGAGCCGTTTTCCTTCGTACCGAAGGTGAATCCAGTAGGATTGGCCGACCAACGAACGACGTGGTTCCTCGTGAGCACCCATTTGGCAGAAGTAGTGAACAGCGAAAATACTAGTGGAACAGAAGGTTGATTTTTGAGTACACAAATCTTCTAAACAATCTTGGCAATCGCATTGTTTTGAGATTCCAAAGAGGAAATCCTACGTCTCTAGTGCATTTAGAATTGGCTTGTGGACGGACGCATCCCAAATGTGCGCTGCAGACGCGTATCCCGCAAAACAGAGATCTCATTGCTGATGCGCGCTATTCTTTCCAGCTGTGCTCGCTGCCGGTTTCGAAACATTTGTCGACGAGCAGCAGAGTGTTGTGGTGGCATATTCAAAGACGACACCAAAAGAGGCTGTGCAGCATACACTTGCGGTTTATAGCACCGCAGAATGCGTAGCTGCTGATCAGTCGACAAGTCTCCCCCGCTGCCTCCAAGGGTTCCGAGAGTAAGGCGATGCAGCTGTCGTCGCCTCGTTTGCGCCAACTCCGTTATACGTTTCTTTGCTGCTTCGTCCACACAGATGCGCCGCAGGAAGCGAACTATAATGCGGGCTGCTCGGTCCAATTGATCCTTTAACTCGAGATCGCCGATTTCGCACCTTTCGGTGTTTTGTGATGCCAACAGCACAACCTAGGGTGAAAATCATTGTGAGCTACCTATGACTCCGAAAAACAAAGCAAACAAAGAAAGTTCGCCTCTTACCGAGACTTCTTTTGCTGCTCCAAAAGGGTTTGAGTCGGTGCACATTGCCGAAAGAGGCACTTTCTTGGTTCCGAGACTGTGCTGCACAATAGGCTTTACTAGCACTTTTCGTTTTTGCTGGAGTTGTTCTTCCACCACATCGACAACTTGCCACTTCGTGGAAAGCGATGGTGGCGGGTTGATAGCGAGCCAAACTTCCTGTATCGAATTCGCTCTCGTCGAATTTTCCTCGTTCGTGAACAGAATAACAGGGCTCGTACTCTGCGAATCATTACTAACTTCGCTTGATGCGAATGGTAGTTTAGTATCTCTTGCAGACTTGGGTTCCAAAGGCTCATAGCAGACTACATGCTCGCCTTGACGAATTTCAAGCGAACTCCCTTGCTGAAAGTAGTCCGCCTCGATCGATTGCAGCGTACTCTTCCCAACAACCCCCAAACGTCTATCTCCCACAGCTTCGACTTTGACAAGACGCCACGTTCTAGAGCTATCGGGATCACTGTGATTACGTTTTTTGTCGGTCACAGTATTCACGCTGCGCATCGTTCGCGAGTCAGCGTGAATCACACGGTGGTCGTCTAACACTGATGCAACACCTTGGGTAAGGAATACATCATGACCTGCTCGAATACTCTTTGAAGTTGGTCCTACCCCGAGTGGATTCCTCTCGAACAGCATTAGTTGCGATCGTCGATCAGACGCCAAAGGCGGGGTTCCCTTCTTGAATGAGCCATCCGAATCGATAAGAAGCACGCCACCATCGTCTGCAATTAATCGCACAGTACGCCCGTAGCGAAGAAACGAAGCAGCACCTCTAGGGCTGCCTCGATTCACTGGACTCGATATCCTCGTAGCACTGAAGGCACGAATGTTGGGAACGTGCTCAAACTCTTCTTTTCGCTGCTCGATGACTCTCTCTGGATCACCAGTGTCATGAGCGGTTTGATTGAAGTGCCGAGCGCGCTGCAGAAGTGATAGACGATGTTAGAAAACGGTTGTGCCCCTGAAGGGGAGTTAGAAAACATACTCCGGACGACGGGGTATGCTTCAGTTGGATTGCATGATCTAAAGGTTGGCCATGTCGAACGTTGCGTAGCGCTTTGGCAGACAAATGTCTGGTTTTACCAAATGAGAACGAAGATTCACGTCAACTAGGCATGCATCTGCTATCGTACACGTAGTCGAACATTGTTGTCGCCTTCTGCCCGCAATGCCCGACAAGGTACTTCTTGCGGGAGGGTGAAGCACCAACTTCGCAATCCATTGCAGAGTGAGTTGACTCGAAGTGCCACAGCACCCAGATCAATATTCAATAGCAAGTCTATTTTCAACGCTCAATGAGCGAGGTAATGATAGCTAGATAGCAGTCGCCCCGCCTCCGTGGATCGACCACTCGGTCAAGATGGTGGAGCACTTTATGCTACGGTTGCGGATCATACCATCAAGCGACCGCGGTGGCACATTCGAGTACACAGCTCGATACTCGGGTTGAAGTGCGTCACTAGCTGCCTGTTTACTGACCCGACCGATGCGGAATGCGTCGCCAGCATCGTCAGCAAGTTGAAGTCCTACAAGATGCTCCAGCGCGCGCTGAGCCTCCGCTCGTGTAGGCATCTGTGCGAGCATCTCGTGCGAGCGATAGAACTGCTCCCAGCGCTTATAGACCATTTCAAGGGTCACAACACGCTGCCCCTGTTTCTCCAAGTGACTCATGCCCACGAGTAACGCGAGCGCGTTCTCGCTGATTGTCTGCAACACTGCGAGCTGGTGGTCTGGCTCAAGCGCTTGCTTGGCGCGGGAAAAGTGTGATAATGACAGCAGCGGCTCATCAGCACTGAGAAACCCAACCGCAGTAGACGTCATGCGGAGGAAAAACTCTAGCGGTTTGCCGATGTCGAAGTCAAATTCGAGTCGTGCTTGCAGAGCGCTCTTTGGCGACGACGACAGTAACAGCTCCTCGACACGAGCGTTGAACGCTTTGACGTACTCTGGGTCCAGCCCAAGGTCCTCGTCGCCATCTTCAGAGGCACTCATCGGTAGCATTAAGTGGTCTGCCAGTAGTCTTTGGATGTGCGCGAACGTCGGTCGATCGATAACAATCTGGAGATTGGAAAACCTGACATGCTGTTAGCCATGAATGGCATGACCGGACGAAACAACAAGGCTCTGCACCGTGATCGGACGCGCTTCTCGAGGTTGTCGACGACGTTGAAGTCAGTCGTGATGCCAAGCACGCCCATGTGCACGTCCTTGGACTGCAGCCAGTCGAGCAGGTTGTACAGCAGCATCTGCTTGGCGTTGTTGCTGGCGACCGCAAACTGCTCAAAGTGGTCGAGCAGCACGACGACGGGCTCTTTCGCGCTCACGACGAGCGCGCGCAGGTCCTCGTACATGTTCCAGTAGGACATGGTCTGCCAGCTCACACTCCGCCGTCAGCGCTTCCGCCTCCCAAAAAAAAAAAAAAAAAAAAAAAAAAAAAAAAAAAAAAAAAAAAAAATCCACGCGGGCGCTTACTGGCAGCTTGACGGCCGTAGACCTCGCGAGCTGCGCCGCCATCTCCTTAAAGGCCTCCAGCTCGTTCTGCAGCACGACGCCGTTCAGGTAGACCGTCGTGAACGGCCCGCAGTCCTCCCGCAGCCGCCGCAGCGCGCTCGAGACGGCCGCGCGCGCCCCACCGCCCGCCGACGTCACCAGCAGCCCCGACTGGCTGTCGCCGCAGCGCACCGTGCGCTCCAGCAGCTGCGCGAGCTGCGCCGCCGCCGCCGCCAGCGGCGACTCGCGCGCCTGTCCCTCGTCCTCGCGCGGCAGGAACGCGGCCGCGGAGCCCAGCCTGGCGCGCAGCAGACGCCGCGCGGCCTCGACGCTCGCGCCGTCGACCTGCATGACCGCGGAAGGTTGAAAAGTCGGTATTTACCTATTAATTCAGTGCATAAAAACCAGTACATGCAACATTACCAAATAAATTCCGGCATACTGCGGACCGGAGCGTCTCAGCGTCGGTAAAGTATATGGTTGCACGCGCCCAACGTTGAAAGCGCGATTACCTCGACTTGACATCGACGTCCACTTGTGCAGACACCACGTGCCGCCATGCATCCACAGGAAAGGTAGCAGCGTCGTTGAGAAGCCCCTAGGAAGAGATCAGCTACGTACGATTCTCTTGAAGAGATCCTCGCGTCTCGAAGGTCACGTGTGGATACACATCTCGTACGCTTTGATGCGCAGCTTCGACCTATTCTTTGCAGTGTTCGCACCGATTTTTGCTCTGCTTTACTCGTACTACAACTTTCACTTGGATCGAGCCAATTTCGAGACACGCAAGGAGACACTGACGCTCGGGAGCTTCGATACGATCGCCAAGCTTTTCGCGGACCCTGTTCAAATCGAGGTGTTTCGACAGGGGTTCTCCAATCTCCAACTGACGAAGCCATACTACCTTGTGATCAAGACCTTTCTCAATCTACTAGGCATCTACAAGTGGAAGAAGGTGATTGTGCATTTGATTGTGGAGAACTACCATCGCCAGCAAGCAGCACCACAAGCTGAAACACAGCGCCAGAGAGTGCTATCGCACTCCCGGCGTCACCTTTTGCTTGGAGCGACGGTGTTCCTATGTTGCTCGCTCGGAATCGCTGTATACACCCTTGTAGCCATCATCACCAGCATCGACCGGTGCTCACATTACCCAAAATGCGCTGTATACTCGTACGTCTGGCACACAAGAAGCGACCAAACCTGCTCTTGCATCGTATTTATTGATCGAGACACGATGCCGCGCACTTATGATGAGTGGATCAATGCGACCGACGTGACGGAGCAAGTGCGGACGCTGGCGGCAGCAGGTACATTGGAGACGTTGCAGCTCATCAATCGCGCGATGCCGGAGGTGCCAGAAGAGTTACGACGGTGCAAGAATCTCAAGACATTGTGAGTACGGTGGAATTGGCAAATATTGTTGCTGATAACTAACTCAACTGCGTTCTTATCGACCAGAATTCTGTTGTACTCGCAGACGCAGAGACTACCAGATTGGACTAATGAATGGACTGAGCTTCAATACTTGTACGTGTTTTGTTTTTTTATTGACCTGTGTGGTGCCGGTAGTTACTTTTTGCATGATGGTGCAGCCATATTGAAGGTGATTTCATTCACTATCCTCTTCAGTATCTACCGTATAATCTTTTCATACATATGCGTCAGCTACGCTTCGTTCGAGTCGGTGGTGCTGCTGCACTACCAGTGTTCCCATCCTTGGTAGGACAACACCAGCTCTCGACTCTCGTTGGCTCTATTGTCCGCGGTTTGCGAGATTTCCCAAATCTGGATGATCTCACAGGTCTTCGTGCACTTATCATTGCCGACGCTGTTCAATTACCAACGCTTCCGTCGCTTTCCAAGCTGTCAAGTCTTCGGATGTTTGCAGCTTTTCGCCGAAATCAGATTTGCTGTAACGGATTCGCCACAGGATACTGTGATCTCACCAATTTCCAGTGTCTAAAACGAGAGAATGAACCAGAGGTTCATTGCGTGGAAGCAAGAATGCCCGCAGAAGATCTTGCAGTAGTTCAAAGAGTCCACGGATTTCTGTGCGGCAAGAACATCACGCAGGACTTGGAAGCCTCGGAGCCTACTCGATACAACACAGATAACGTCTGTGAAGGTGTCCAGTATCGCGAATGCTGGGTGAACAATATTCGCGGTATCTGCTACAACGGACGAATGCAAGTCGTCCACTGCGATGTGTTCGGCGAATATGAGAGGATGCGACGACTGCAAATCGCTCGGGGTGTGGGAGACCCTTGCGATCCGAAGGTGGAAGCATGGCTTGGATGTTCCAGGTACGTCTAAGCTCGCAGTCGCCAAGTGAACAACTTAAATTGGCCGAAATCGTTGTGGTACATGCCGAAACAACCACTTGGTCGTGCATAAGGGAACCAACGACGACGGCGGCAGAGTAGTCGTACATATAAAAATAAAGCGGACGTTCAGTTCCGAGCTTTTCTGGTGACTGATCTTCTTGACTTCGTGGTTTACGCACTATAGTATGGCGTCGGCTTCCATTGCTCCTGCACCATCCGAACCTTCCGTGCCAGAATCTACGCCAAACTTTGTAGCGACTCTACCTCCCTCTGCCAGCTGTTCCGCCATGTTAGGTGATTCGCTTCAATCAACAGAGCCTAACTTAAAGCCAACCAGAAGGTCATCGGTGGACTCAGCTCCGTTTCAAAAGCATTCGAATCTACACTTCCATCTCGATACATCGTCACAAGCAGGCCTGAGTCGCCGTCACTCCAGCTTTCATCCAGCAAACGCGGCATTGCCAGCGTTCCAAAGTCTCTCTGTCGGTTTCTTTGATGTTTTTGGGTATCTTGGTCTGATGATGATAGCTGCCTTTGCTTCATCGTCCATCGCTATGATCTTCCTAGCTTTTGTACAAATCTTTCCAGACGAGATTGGAAATTGGATACTCAACACACAATCACTCGACAACGGTGACTTTCTCATGTTCTCCCAGGCATCACTTTGGCTTGTCGCGCTCTCCTCGATTACTCTGCTGGCGTTCTCAAGTGGCTACGTAGCGCTCATCGTCGTCATGTTGTGGTTTCGATCGCCTAAACTCCTGCAGATGATTTCTCGCCCGTCAAGAACTGCGTCAATTGGACATCGCATTCTCGCAAGATTTCTTGCTCAAAGCCGATTCGAGCGCTGGATCCCACAATTGGCATCAGTGATGCCGTCCGAGATTTCTGTGGCAAGGAAAAGCGACAGAAATCAAGTACTCCGACGAGTAACGACGGTTCGCCGACAGATTGCTAGCCGATTAATATTTGAGTTTACCAGTATCGAGGGTCAGTTTCACGAGTATCATGTGAGTCTCCGTCATGGCTGTGCTGGCCAAGAATATTAGCTCACCAGAGTAGAATGTACTCTACTAAATCGTTTTGGTTCATTGCACAGGTTGCAGCGTTTGACGTTCCCAAACTCACCTTCCAAACCGTTAGCTTGGTGCTGTACATGCATGATGGATTTCCGCTAGAGCTAATAGTCTTCTACGCACTGCCATTGGCTGTAAACTGGGCAGTGTCGTTCTACCGATTTCAGCGAGAGACACCCGATCCGATGTTGGTGACTTCACGGATCGTTTATCTGTAAGTGAAGTCTTCAAGGATCTGCTGTTTGGTGCTCATACCAATTCTAACTGGACTATCCACCGCAGTTTTGACTTGTTCTTCGCCGTGTTCGCTCCTATTGTTGTGCTCGTCTATGCGTACAAAAATTTCAACATGGATCGTGCTACCTTTGCCTCTCGAGAGGACGCGCTCACCCCTGGCATGTTTGATCGGATAGCGAAGCTATTTGCAGATCCAGTTGAGGTTGAAGTCTTCCGTCAAGGCTTTTCCAGCATGCAGATCACCAAGCTGTACTATTTGGCTATCAAGGCTTTCCTTAATCTACTGGGCATCTACAAGTGGAAAAAGGTGATTGTACACTTAATTGCAGAAAGTCACCATAGGTTTCTGAATACCCCGCGAAGTGCGAGTCGGGAAATCTCGCGGCGACGACATTCACGACGACACTTACTTCTTGGGGCCGTCCTGTTCCTATGTTGCTCGCTCGGAATCGCTGTATACACCCTTGTAGCCATCATCACCAGCATCGACCGGTGCGCACATTACCCAAAATGCGCTGTATACTCCTACGTCTGGCACACAAGAAGCGACCAAACCTGCTCTTGCATCGTATTTATTGATCGAGACACGATGCCGCGCACTTATGATGAGTGGATCAATGCGACCGACGTGACGGAGCAAGTGCGGACGCTGGCGGCAGCAGGTACATTGGAGACGTTGCAGCTCATCAATCGCGCGATGCCGGAGGTGCCAGAAGAGTTACGACGGTGCAAGAATCTCAAGACATTGTATGTGTTGACAATTTTACAACGATGATGACAACAACTAACGTGTTTTATGCTGATTTGTAGGATTCTGTTGTACTCACAGACACAGTCCCTTCCCGAGTGGGCAAGCGTATGGACTCAAATGCGATACATGTGAGTGCTTCTGAGTGTGCACGTCGTCGACGAATGAACTTTGAAGATGTTAGCTCACCAATTGATCGCCTGGGTAGGCATCTCGAAGGCGACTTCATCCACTATCCTGTTCAATTCCTACCTTACAATCTGTTAACGGTCATGCGTGATCTGAGATTTCTACGAATTGCTGGGGCGGCGAAACTGAAGCAGTTTCCGTCCCTCGAGAGCCAACGCTACTTATCGACACTAGTCATCACCAATGTCCGATCACTGCGAGAGCTGCCGAGGTTCGACCACCTAACTGGCTTGAGAACGATGATCCTGGCAGAGCTGACTCATATCCCTGTGCTTCCTTCTCTCGCAAAGCTCCAGAGTTTAACCTCCTTCACATTATTTCGACGCAATGAAGTCTGCTGCAACGGTTACGCGACGGGATACTGCGATCTCACCAACTTCCAATGCCGCAAGCGAGAAAACGAGCCAGAAGTTCACTGTGAGGCTGCTCGGATGTCCGCACAGGACCACGCGGTTGTGAAGAGAGTCAATGGATTTCTCTGCGGAAATAACATCACGCAGGACATCGACGTGTCCGAGCCAACGCGATACAGCACGGATGATATCTGCGGGGGTGTCATGTATCGCGAATGCTACCTCGACGGGATTCGCGGCATCTGCTACAATGGTCGAATGCAAGTCGTACACTGCGACGTGTTTGGCGAATATGAGAAGATGCGGCGACTGCAAATCGTTCGAGGCGTGGGCGATCCATGCGATCCGAAGGTCGAGGCGTGGCTCGGATGCTCATGACCCCACATGAGCAAACATGGCTACATGTGTCGCGCCAAGCCCGAGTCGCGCGTGGCATACTAAGCGCAAGTGAT
The DNA here is from genome assembly GCA_024867545.1 of Phytopythium helicoides. Lineage (NCBI taxonomy): Eukaryota > Oomycota > Peronosporomycetes > Pythiales > Pythiaceae > Phytopythium > Phytopythium helicoides. The sequence continues at coordinate 202,828 of JANFNE010000025.1, read as the reverse complement.
TATTCCCCCACCAACACTCCGCCGCGAGCAGCTCCACTCAACCTCCATCCACCACTTGCAAAAACGTCAAACGCGCAGCGCTCCGCCGCCAGAAATGCTGCGGCTCGTGGCCAAACGCGCGCTGCGGGCGCCTGCGACGCGCTTGTTCCACCGCTCGGCCGCCGGTGGGTCCTCCGTGAGGCCCTCGCTCGCTTTTTCGCGGTTTTCTGACGCTTTTTGGCTCGCTAGTGGCGCATGGGGACATGTCGGCATTCGCCAACAACCCGACGTGAGTCTCGAGCTCCCTCTTGCGGATCCTGACCAGGGCGTGAGCTAATGGTGAGACCGTGGACAGCGTGCACATCCATTTCAAGAAGCCCGACGGGTCCGTGGTGACCGTGGACGCCAAGACGGGCATGTCGCTGCTGCAGGTGGCGCACGCCAACGACATCGACCTGGAGGGAGCGTGCGAGTCGTCCATGGCCTGCTCGACGTGCCACGTGATCCTCGAGGAGCCCGTGTTTGACAGCCTCGAGGAGGCCTGCGAGGACGAGGAGGACATGCTCGACATGGCCTTCGGACTCACCGACACGTCGCGGTTAGGCTGCCAGGTCATCGTCGACGAGGGCTTTGAGGGCACGACGGTCACGCTTCCCAAGGCCACGCGCAACTTCTACGTCGACGGCCACGTGCCAAAGCCGCACTGAGCCTGCAAGTTCAGGATGGACAACCACAATGCACGCACGGTTGATGCACGACAAATACACATTGCCCACTCGATTGATGTTAAATAGGGTGTGAGACTGCTTCATGCGAGCGACGAACGCTCGGGAGCGAATATCGCGTCGGTAGGACTCACAGGCGCCTTGAGCTCTTCGCTGAGCTTGGTGACGTCCACACCAGCAGTCGCAATGGCAGACAGTGGCGCGACCGATTGTAGACCAGCCTCGCTGTCTTGAGAGATAGGTGGCGCAGTTGGCAGCGCAGTTGGCGACGTGTTGCACACGTACTCGACCGCAGCGTGCACGCAGTAGACATAGTACGACTCTTCCCCATTTGCGTTCGCGCCGTTGATCGCGAAATTCTCGAGCTGGTGCAGTTGTGCGTGGATCAGTGGCAGGTGACAGTGCAGCAGGACGTACGCGAGTAGTGGGAAGAACGTCTCGACAGAGAACTGCGTCGTGCCGAGAACAAGCGCTGCCTCGTGATGCAGAATGACGACGCCGTGCATGAGCTCGTCAAGCAAGTCGCACGGGACCACGTTCGTCATGCCATTGAATGCCTCGATGGCACGAATGAGGTACACGCGCTGCTTGCGGCTCTTGCTGAGACGGCGACTGGGTAGGTGGGAGCGAATCTTGGAAGCAAGCTCGGTGGGAACGCCGAGATTCTCCATGGCTACCCCGCTGAGTTCTGCACACTTCTTACGCCACAACTTGTCCTTGCGCTGACAGTCGCGAAGCGTGCGCTGACCGAATCCCAGAATTGAGATGCGAGCGAACACCGTACGCTGGATGAATGTGTGCAGACTTTTGCTGACATCGTTCGCAACGTCAAACTCGCGCCGTATCCTGTGCGTGAGTCGGTCGACAAAGTCGATTAGTTGCTCCGGCGACGGATCATGCAGCCAGTCGGCTCGGCGTCCCTGCTGGTGCCCGGCTGCAGATTCGTCGTCCAAACCACGCTGAGAGAATCGCTTGCCCGTGAATTCTTCATCGAGTCCTTCTTCGCTGGTGTAGACGACATCATGTGACATCTGGTTCATCCACTGGCAAACTCGCGACTCGGTCGCCGAGAATATAATGTTCTCAAAGTGCGCCTGCGCGATCTCCCACCAGTCGGGACGGCACATGAGCTCGTTATAGTCGGAATAAAAGTCTTCACCCGCGAGAACGTTCAGGATCTTCTCCACCTGAAACTCTTGCAGTGCGCGCGAAGAGCTCATGATCGACGATGCTGTCGATCCCGAAATTTCGGACAGAGCTCCTTCCAGCGACGAAGTTGAAGGTGGAGCGGCAACGGATGATGAAGCCGACTCTTCTCGAGAATTGAGCTGTACAAGGCGGTACCAGCTCACGGCTTCGAGCAGCTTGCGCAGCATGGCGTTCTTGACTCGTGGTCGGTCGAAGCAATTGTTACCGTTGTTAATCTTGGCGTGCACAAGAGCCTCCTTCCGCTTGATCATCCGTGTGCCCAGCAGCTCCATTTGTTTCCGCAGCACTGTATATTTGATGTCGTTGCCCAGCATGTCGTCAGCCGACTCGAACGAGTCGAGCTGCTTCTCGGTGAGCTCCAGGTCTGGGTTGTGCGACGTAACAATCTGCAGGATACCGCTCACGTGGCGACGGTGGCGTTGCAGTTGGTTGAGCGCCCGATTGTGCACAAACACGGATAGGCGCTCATAGAGGAAGGCCAGTCCGTCCGAGGATGCAGCGGTCGTCGAGCGCGCACCGCAGAGCAGCACCCACATGGGGTTCGGCTGCTTGTCCGCCTTGATCTCTGCCTTCTTCATCATGCGCTGCGCCGTCTTGGCGAGCTCGTGCTCCATGGCTAGTCTCGTGTCGATCTCCGCGAGGGTCTCATACAGCTTGACCCTGAGTCTGCTGCTGCTGTAGCTGGCCGACGAGGACGGCGTGAGCACGCCGGGACTTTCTCCCTCGGACATCACGAGCGAGCCGACAGGACTGAGCTCGCTGCCGCTTCCCCCTGCTTGCGGGTTCTCCATGGGTCTGCGTCTCCTCTTGGGGGCTCCACCGCGTCCGGCCGCCTCCTCGCTCGCGTAGGGCACCGGCACAAACTCGCTCCTCCTCCTCAGCCCCTCCCAGCTCGCGAACCCCGCGGCCCCGACGTCCCTCGGCGCCCTGAAAGCCGCGAGCCCACCCATCGCCGCGAGCTCGTCCTCGCTCGAGTACGTCGAGCCCGAGAGCGCCACCGAGCGCCTCCTCGCGGCCTCCAGCTCGCTCTCGGCCGCGCCAGGCCCCGCATAGCCGCAGCTGGCCGCCCCGAGCGTCGTCGTGGCCACGCGGTGCGCCGGAGAGCTCATCACGTCCAGGAAGGAGCCGGCGCGCGTCCGCGGCGCCCGCGCGCGGCCGTAAAAGTCCTCGATCACCGGGTGCAGCGCCCAGTCGGGCGCCGTCCACACGGCTGGCGGCTCGACGCGCGCGCCGCCCAGGCCCATGGGGGAGGTATACGTCGTAGCTATACACTCACACACACACACACAGGCAGGTTCAATGCTGCAGCAGCGGAGCGCGCGCTTGAAGCCAGGTGAAGTGGCGAACTGGTCGACGCTTGGGCGATGGATCGCTTGCACGTTCTCGTAGAACGTGCAAGAGTGTTGGCGTTCTGGGCGGGCGTTGGCGCGACCTTCGCGCGACATGGAGCTGAAAATACACGAGGGAACGACAGGTGATTGGACGAAATGGAGAATTGACGATATTTCATTGGATGAAAAACAGTAGCGTTCAGATGGGCGACCACCGTAAGGCGGAAAAAAGCGGCAGAGATGTCGAGGTGCGTGAATGTCGTCGCCGCGAGATTTCCCGACTCGCACTTCGCGGGGTATTCAGAAACCTATGGTGACTTTCTGCAATTAAGTGTACAATCACCTTTTTCCACTTGTAGATGCCCAGTAGATTAAGGAAAGCCTTGATAGCCAAATAGTACAGCTTGGTGATCTGCATGCTGGAAAAGCCTTGACGGAAGACTTCAACCTCAACTGGATCTGCAAATAGCTTCGCTATCCGATCAAACATGCCAGGGGTGAGCGCGTCCTCTCGAGAGGCAAAGGTAGCACGATCCATGTTGAAATTTTTGTACGCATAGACGAGCACAACAATAGGAGCGAACACGGCGAAGAACAAGTCAAAACTGCGGTGGATAGTCCAGTTAGAATTGGTATGAGCACCAAACAGCAGATCCTTGAAGACTTCACTTACAGATAAACGATCCGTGAAGTCACCAACATCGGATCGGGTGTCTCTCGCTGAAATCGGTAGAACGACACTGCCCAGTTTACAGCCAATGGCAGTGCGTAGAAGACTATTAGCTCTAGAGGAAATCCATCATGCATGTACAGCACCAAGCTAACGGTTTGGAAGGTGAGTTTGGGAACGTCAAACGCTGCAACCTGTGCAATGAACCAAAACGATTTAGTAGAGTACATTCTACTCTGGTGAGCTAATATTCTTGGCCAGCACAGCCATGACGGAGACTCACATGATACTCGTGAAACTGACCCTCGATACTGGTAAACTCAAATATTAATCGGCTAGCAATCTGTCGGCGAACCGTCGTTACTCGTCGGAGTACTTGATTTCTGTCGCTTTTCCTTGCCACAGAAATCTCGGACGGCATCACTGATGCCAATTGTGGGATCCAGCGCTCGAATCGGCTTTGAGCAAGAAATCTTGCGAGAATGCGATGTCCAATTGACGCAGTTCTTGACGGGCGAGAAATCATCTGCAGGAGTTTAGGCGATCGAAACCACAACATGACGACGATGAGCGCTACGTAGCCACTTGAGAACGCCAGCAGAGTAATCGAGGAGAGCGCGACAAGCCAAAGTGATGCCTGGGAGAACATGAGAAAGTCACCGTTGTCGAGTGATTGTGTGTTGAGTATCCAATTTCCAATCTCGTCTGGAAAGATTTGTACAAAAGCTAGGAAGATCATAGCGATGGACGATGAAGCAAAGGCAGCTATCATCATCAGACCAAGATACCCAAAAACATCAAAGAAACCGACAGAGAGACTTTGGAACGCTGGCAATGCCGCGTTTGCTGGATGAAAGCTGGAGTGACGGCGACTCAGGCCTGCTTGTGACGATGTATCGAGATGGAAGTGTAGATTCGAATGCTTTTGAAACGGAGCTGAGTCCACCGATGACCTTCTGGTTGGCTTTAAGTTAGGCTCTGTTGATTGAAGCGAATCACCTAACATGGCGGAACAGCTGGCAGAGGGAGGTAGAGTCGCTACAAAGTTTGGCGTAGACTCTGGCACGGAAGGTTCGGATGGTGCAGGAGCAATGGAAGCCGACGCCATACTGTAGTGCGTAAACCACGAAGTCAAGAAGATCAGCCACCAGAAAAGCTCGGAACTGAACGTCCGCTTTATTTTTATATGTACGACTACTCTGCCGCCGTCGTCGTTGGTTCCCTTATGCACGACCAAGTGGTTGTTTCGGCATGTACCACAACGATTTCGGCCAATTTAAGTTGTTCACTTGGCGACTGAGAGCTTAGACGTACCTGGAACATCCAAGCCATGCTTCCACCTTCGGATCGCAAGGGTCTCCCACACCCCGAGCGATTTGCAGTCGTCGCATCCTCTCATATTCGCCGAACACATCGCAGTGGACGACTTGCATTCGTCCGTTGTAGCAGATACCGCGAATATTGTTCACCCAGCATTCGCGATACTGGACACCTTCACAGACGTTATCTGTGTTGTATCGAGTAGGCTCCGAGGCTTCCAAGTCCTGCGTGATGTTCTTGCCGCACAGAAATCCGTGGACTCTTTGAACTACTGCAAGATCTTCTGCGGGCATTCTTGCTTCCACGCAATGAACCTCTGGTTCATTCTCTCGTTTTAGACACTGGAAATTGGTGAGATCACAGTATCCTGTGGCGAATCCGTTACAGCAAATCTGATTTCGGCGAAAAGCTGCAAACATCCGAAGACTTGACAGCTTGGAAAGCGACGGAAGCGTTGGTAATTGAACAGCGTCGGCAATGATAAGTGCACGAAGACCTGTGAGATCATCCAGATTTGGGAAATCTCGCAAACCGCGGACAATAGAGCCAACGAGAGTCGAGAGCTGGTGTTGTCCTACCAAGGATGGGAACACTGGTAGTGCAGCAGCACCACCGACTCGAACGAAGCGTAGCTGACGCATATGTATGAAAAGATTATACGGTAGATACTGAAGAGGATAGTGAATGAAATCACCTTCAATATGGCTGCACCATCATGCAAAAAGTAACTACCGGCACCACACAGGTCAATAAAAAAACAAAACACGTACAAGTATTGAAGCTCAGTCCATTCATTAGTCCAATCTGGTAGTCTCTGCGTCTGCGAGTACAACAGAATTCTGGTCGATAAGAACGCAGTTGAGTTAGTTATCAGCAACAATATTTGCCAATTCCACCGTACTCACAATGTCTTGAGATTCTTGCACCGTCGTAACTCTTCTGGCACCTCCGGCATCGCGCGATTGATGAGCTGCAACGTCTCCAATGTACCTGCTGCCGCCAGCGTCCGCACTTGCTCCGTCACGTCGGTCGCATTGATCCACTCATCATAAGTGCGCGGCATCGTGTCTCGATCAATAAATACGATGCAAGAGCAGGTTTGGTCGCTTCTTGTGTGCCAGACGTAGGAGTATACGGCGCATTTTGGGTAATGTGCGCACCGGTCGATGCTGGTGATGATGGCTACAAGGGTGTATACAGCGATTCCGAGCGAGCAACATAGGAACACCGTCGCTCCAAGCAAAAGGTGACGCCGGGAGTGCGATAGCACTCTCTGGCGCTGTGTTTCAGCTTGTGGTGCTGCTTGCTGGCGATGGTAGTTCTCCACAATCAAATGCACAATCACCTTTTTCCACTTGTAGATGCCTAGTAGATTGAGAAAGGTCTTGATCACAAGGTAGTATGGCTTCGTCAGTTGGAGATTGGAGAACCCCTGTCGAAACACCTCGATTTGAACAGGGTCCGCGAAAAGCTTGGCGATCGTATCGAAGCTCCCGAGCGTCAGTGTCTCCTTGCGTGTCTCGAAATTGGCTCGATCCAAGTGAAAGTTGTAGTACGAGTAAAGCAGAGCAAAAATCGGTGCGAACACTGCAAAGAATAGGTCGAAGCTGCGCATCAAAGCGTATGAGATTAGTATAGTATTCAACTCGTGGCCTGTGCAGTAGGCATAGCGTACAGATAAAATATGCGGGTGACGACGAGTGTTGGATCCGAGGATCGCCGCTGAAATCGGTAGAAGGAGATTACCCAGTTGAAAGCGAGTGGCAGTGCAAAGAAAATCACAATCGCTAATGGGAACCCCTTTTTCAAGTACGTGATCAGAGTAGCGGTTTGGAAAATGAGCTTTGGGATGTCGAAGATGGCTACCTGTTGTGGTTTCAAACGAGCATCAGACAAAGTTTCGAGACCGCGATATCACCAACACTTACATAATATTCGTGGTAGTGGCCCTCCATACTCGTAAATTCGAAAACGAGGTTGCTCACACCGCTCTTTTGGTTTGACAGCTTGTTTTTCAGCACTTGCATTGATGGAGACCGTACACGACTTCCCTCCGCTTTCGCGTGCCGAACAGTGGCATCTCGATTGGTCAGGACGTAGGCTCTCATCTTCTCAATCATACGCACGAGTGCAAGGTGGGCCGGTGAAGCGGTGCGCGTCGGTCTTGAGATGGACTCGATAAAGCTGCGCTTCCGGAGCGAGAACATGAAGACCAAAAGTGCTATATAGCCGAAACAAAACACGCCCAGAGAAATCGTTGATGCCACAACCATCGGCATTGACGGTCTAGAAAGCATGAGGAAGTCTCCGTGATCCAGGTTTTGCGTCTGTAGAATCATGTTGCCAATTTCGTCGGGGAAAACTTGCACGACCGCGGTGAACGCCATCGCGATTGCGGACAGTATGAAGGCAGTTACCATGGGAATCCCGAGGTATCCAAATACATCACGAAAGCTCGAGCTGAATTCGTCGAGGGGCGCTAGAGTGGCTGAAATGACGCCAATGTCCGAGTGCGGACGGTGTGGAAGGGTCTTCGCAGATGGGGTGGCTCCTAAGCTCGAGCGTCGGTGGGTGGGAAGAGATATGAGGGTCAGCGACTGCATGTGGCTTGACGGAAGGGACTTCCTAGTAGCGGGAGGGGCGACCTGTGGATTGTTAGCTGTCGGCTCATTATTCGGGGCGTTGCCGACGACCATGATGCTGCAAAGGATGGTTGTATCGTGGCCGACGCCGAAAGATGAAAATGAGTTAACTGCTTAAGACGACGAGATGAGTTCTGGGCAAGCTCTTTTTAGAACGATACTGTTTTAGTCCAGGTCAGAAGTCGAATCTGTTAGTGTAATCGGACTACTCACACTTAAGATGGGTTTATGCTTCCACGATTTCCCATCCGTCTGTGTCATAACCGAAACTGAATTTGAAACACAAAACGAGCAGGATATCATCGAGCCTTGGTGGCAATAAATAAAGTTTTGTTTTGCTAATATTGTGGTGACTCAACAGCATCTTGGGAGCAACAAAACTTGCATTTGCATTTGTCATCCTATACCAGTTGTTTGCGGTTGATCCTATTGCGCCTTCGCGGTACTCAAAGTAGCGAGGCACTTGTAGTCCATATGGGGAGCTTCTGATCTCTCGGTTGCTAAAAGGTCTCGTTCCATGGGTGACTGACTTGATGTTGCTCAATTGTGGGGTGAAGAATACTATAGGCATCTATTGTTTCGCTCCTGTGCTGTTTGAAATGCATTCAAATTAAACTCCAATCTAATGGCATTATTCTTCACACCCGAGCCACGCCTCGACCTTCGGATCGCAAGGGTCTCCCACGCCTCGAACGATTTGCAGTCGCCGCATCTTCTCATACTCACCGAACACGTCGCAGTGTACGACTTGCATTCGACCATTGTAGCAGATCCCGCGAATCCCGTCGAGGAAACATTCGCGATACATGACACCCCCGCAGATATCATCCGTGCTATATCGCGTTGGCTCGGACACGTCGATGGCTTGAGTAATATTTGAGGTACAAAGTAAGCCGTTGGCGCGCTTCACAACCGCGTGGTCCTGTGCGCTCATTCGAGCATTCACACACTCAACATCAGGCTCATTTTCTTGATTGAGACACTGAAAGTTGGCGAGATCACAGAGTCCTGTCGCGTAACCGTTACAGCAGACCTCATTGCGTCGGAAAAGCGCAAATGTTGTAAGACTCTGGAGCTTTGCGAGAGAAGGGAGCACAGGGATATGAGTCAGCTCGGCGAGGATCATTGTTCGCAGGCTGGTTAGATGATCGAAGCTCGGCAGCTCTCGCAGCGATCGGGCGAGAGTAATAACTAGAGTCGATAAATCATATTGGCTCTCAAGTGATGGAAACGTTTTAAGCTTAGCAGCACCAGCGATTCGGAGGAACCTCAGTCCGAGCATGCCCACAAATAGGTTATTCGGTAAGTATTGAAGAGGGTAGTGAATGAAATCACCTTCGAGATGCCTAACGAAGCGAAAGTTAGTCAGCGCGCATATGCCACATCAGGAATCAACAGTCGCACTCACATGTATTGAAGCTCAGTCCATTCATTAGTCCAATCTGGTAGTCTCTGCGTCTGCGAGTACAACAGAATTCTGGTCGATAAGAGCGCAGTTGAGTTAGTTATCAGCAACAATATTTGCCAATTCCACCGTACTCACAATGTCTTGAGATTCTTGCACCGTCGTAACTCTTCTGGCACCTCCGGCATCGCGCGATTGATGAGCTGCAACGTCTCCAATGTACCTGCTGCCGCCAGCGTCCGCACTTGCTCCGTCACGTCGGTCGCATTGATCCACTCATCATAAGTGCGCGGCATCGTGTCTCGATCAATAAATACGATGCAAGAGCAGGTTTGGTCGCTTCTTGTGTGCCAGACGTAGGAGTATACGGCGCATTTTGGGTAATGTGCGCACCGGTCGATGCTGGTGATGATGGCTACAAGGGTGTATACAGCGATTCCGAGCGAGCAACATAGGAACACCGTCGCTCCAAGCAAAAGGTGACGCCGGGAGTGCGATAGCACTCTCTGGCGCTGTGTTTCAGCTTGTGGTGCTGCTTGCTGGCGATGGTAGTTCTCCACAATCAAATGCACAATCACCTTTTTCCACTTGTAGATGCCTAGTAGATTGAGAAAGGTCTTGATCACAAGGTAGTATGGCTTCGTCAGTTGGAGATTGGAGAACCCCTGTCGAAACACCTCGATTTGAACAGGGTCCGCGAAAAGCTTGGCGATCGTATCGAAGCTCCCGAGCGTCAGTGTCTCCTTGCGTGTCTCGAAATTGGCTCGATCCAAGTGAAAGTTGTAGTACGAGTAAAGCAGAGCAAAAATCGGTGCGAACACTGCAAAGAATAGGTCGAAGCTGCGCATCAAAGCGTATGAGATTAGTATAGTATTCAACTCGTGGCCTGTGCAGTAGGCATAGCGTACAGATAAAATATGCGGGTGACGACGAGTGTTGGATCCGAGGATCGCCGCTGAAATCGGTAGAAGGAGATTACCCAGTTGAAAGCGAGTGGCAGTGCAAAGAAAATCACAATCGCTAATGGGAACCCCTTTTTCAAGTACGTGATCAGAGTAGCGGTTTGGAAAATGAGCTTTGGGATGTCGAAGATGGCTACCTGTTGTGGTTTCAAACGAGCATCAGACAAAGTTTCGAGACCGCGATATCACCAACACTTACATAATATTCGTGGTAGTGGCCCTCCATACTCGTAAATTCGAAAACGAGGTTGCTCACACCGCTCTTTTGGTTTGACAGCTTGTTTTTCAGCACTTGCATTGATGGAGACCGTACACGACTTCCCTCCGCTTTCGCGTGCCGAACAGTGGCATCTCGATTGGTCAGGACGTAGGCTCTCATCTTCTCAATCATACGCACGAGTGCAAGGTGGGCCGGTGAAGCGGTGCGCGTCGGTCTTGAGATGGACTCGATAAAGCTGCGCTTCCGGAGCGAGAACATGAAGACCAAAAGTGCTATATAGCCGAAACAAAACACGCCCAGAGAAATCGTTGATGCCACAACCATCGGCATTGACGGTCTAGAAAGCATGAGGAAGTCTCCGTGATCCAGGTTTTGCGTCTGTAGAATCATGTTGCCAATTTCGTCGGGGAAAACTTGCACGACCGCGGTGAACGCCATCGCGATTGCGGACAGTATGAAGGCAGTTACCATGGGAATCCCGAGGTATCCAAATACATCACGAAAGCTCGAGCTGAATTCGTCGAGGGGCGCTAGAGTGGCTGAAATGACGCCAATGTCCGAGTGCGGACGGTGTGGAAGGGTCTTCGCAGATGGGGTGGCTCCTAAGCTCGAGCGTCGGTGGGTGGGAAGAGATATGAGGGTCAGCGACTGCATGTGGCTTGACGGAAGGGACTTCCTAGTAGCGGGAGGGGCGACCTGTGGATTGTTAGCTGTCGGCTCATTATTCGGGGCGTTGCCGACGGCCATGATGCTGCAAAGGATGGTTGTATCGTGGCCGACGCCGAAAGATGAAAATGAGTTAACCTATTGAGCCAACCAAATGAGAAGTCGAAACGAGGAGGTTTATATATGGAGCTGCATATTTCAACCTCCGTTGTCTCGTTCAGTTGTCTCAAAGGTATTATCATCCAGATCCGTGAATATGATTTTCAACTGATTGTGCGTGTAGAAATGACGATTCTATCCTTGGATTGAGAAAGCAGTGTGTGCATTGAAGGCATCACTCAATGCTCTTGCGCTCACAGCTTTGTTGTCCAGTACAAGTATTTCTGGCTCCAGGTCATGCAAGAGGAACAATCAGGAGTTCCGATTCGGGACTGAACACGAGATGATTGCTTGACCTTCCGATCGCTGCACAGCTGCATGAAGCAGTGCCACGCTACATTTGCTCGTGTTTGAAGTGCAGGATGAACCCCGCCAACTCTCAGACTGAGCCAAGCAACGTTGTCGAACAGCAGACGTGGAGGAAACTTCAACTTGGAGTGTGTAGCCGGGCGGAAGATGCGGCGTCCAGCCAACTCCGTGTGAACACTGCAGCCCATCACACTGCAAGGTTGCATGGACCAGCCCGGTACTGTAGTGGGTGGTCCATGCAGCCTTACAGCCAGGCGGCAACAAGTTGCATCACTGTCCACCAGCTCTCCTCTCGGCAACTGCGGCTCCGATGGGATCGTGGGGGCACCGGGTGCACATGTCTGTGCTTCCAATGAGAGTCTGGCGTCGATGCTGCCGTGAAAATACCGACAAGCTGCGTGCTTCTTGCTACCAGCAGAGATGCCCTCATCAGTATCAGTCCTGGCCACCATCCCGATCTGCAAGACTCCATCACTTCAAGCTAGTGCTTCCATTCCCAGTTGGTCATTTCTGCTTTTCCTCTCCAAGTAGCAAACGTATCTCCAGCCCCAGCCTCCTAACTCAAGCATCTCCGAGCCAAGAATGCCCTCACTCTTGGCATTCGTCGCCGCTGTGGCGCTAGCCCTGACTACGCTCACTGGTGTGGACGCGCTGGTCAAGGGCCACGACCTGTCGTCTGCGGTTTACATGGAGACCAACGAGGGGGCATCGTGGTACAACGAGGCCGGGACCAAGGCCTCGCTCGAGAGCATTCTAGGCGCTGGCGGCATGCAAAGCGTGCGTCTCCGGTGAGTTTTGTTCCTTCCGCACCACAGTATTCGCAAGGGTATCCACTAAGGTCGTTATCATTGCAGTTTGTGGACCAAGGACGAGTACGGACTTGACTACACGCTGGCACTGGCCAAGCGCTTCTACGCGGCAGGCTACACTATCTACCTCGACATGCACTTCTCGGACACATGGGCTGATGGACATACCCAAGGAATTCCTTCGGCTTGGGACAGCTCGAGTGCTGACACTCTCGCAGCCGCTCTTCGTTCGTACGTGAGCACCACGCTCGCAGCATTCACCAAGGCTGGCGTCAAGATCAAGATTCTTTCGCTCGGCAATGAAATCACCTACGGCATGCTCTGGCCTCTCGGCAAGATCAGTGTGAACGGATTTCCGGGCTTTGCCAAGCTCTGGGCTGCCGCACGTGCAGGCGTTGAGGACGCCGTCAAGGCCGGGACCACACGCCCACAGGTCATGATTCACTTGCCGGACGGCTGGAAGAAATCGATCGTCACGTGGTTCTTCAAGGGTCTCTTCGCCACGGGCCTTGTCTCGACCTCTGACGTGGACGTGTTTGGGTTCTCATATTACCCATTCTACGATACGGGGGCGACGATCGACGCACTCAAGTCATCGCTTAGCTCGCTCGCCACGACCTACGGCAAGCCGATCTACATCTCCGAGACGGACTACCCGAACAGCTGCTCGAGTGTGACTCTGAGCAGCAACATCACGGTGAGCGTGGCGGGCCAGATCCAGTGGACCAAGGCTGTCATCGACGTGCTCAACGGCCTCCCGAACGGCCTCGGTGCGGGCATTTACTACTGGGAACCTGCGTACATCAAGGTGGCTGGTCTTGGCAGCGCGTGCGAGTCAGCACTACTCTTCAGTGTGGACTGGACCAACTGGCCCAAGACCACGGCCAAGGCGCTCAACTCTGTCAACATGTTCAAGTGAGGAAGAAGAGATCGACTTCTCCTACTGTAGTGTCGTAGTCGACGGCAGTGCGTCGTTGTAGTTGGTGGGGACTTGAATGCACCACAGTCGCCGTTTTTGAGCTTTCCTTCAATGATGTGCAAGGTGATCGTAACCTTGAAGTTGTCATGGATGGTCTCAACGTGGCATGACCCGAACAGCAGAAACGCAGGAAGCTCGCTGTTCAACTTGGTGCGCACAGTCAGGGCGGAGTGGTCAACTCTCGAGAGAAACAGCAAGAGTTCACGGCCTTGAGCAATCAAGAGCTATCGATAGAGAGATTGTGGCTGCAGTTTTCAACGTGAATGAATCCAGTTGTGAGCAACTACAACCGTCCGTCATCGAATGGCACCGTAGACTCGAACGGACAGTGTTTGATCAGTGTCATCGATGATGGGAACCTGTTGCACCGCTGTCCGCTTGGTTGAGTAAACTCGGCTGGGTTGTGGGTGCGGGGGGCATGCAGAAGGTGAGTCAGACCGGGCAAGGGCTGCGCAGCGCTCGAAAAGAGTGGTCTCGAGGGCTGTCGACATCGAGCAGTGTTAGCTCCTTGACTCTGGCCCCGCTCCATCTTCAATGCGCGCGGGAAGCTGCCTTGGTACCTAGAAGGCTCATGGAACCCGTAGTGGGCTAATCATCACGTCGGCATCTCCCTCGCCAGTCGGTTCATTCTTCAATCCTCTTCCTGACTCCAAGCACCGCGCATCCAGTCAGTCCGTCCATCATGCTGACGTCGCTGGTGGCTGCAGCCGGAGCTGCCATGCTCGCGCTTTCAAGTGTCGACGCCCAAGTCATCAAGGGCCACGACCTGTCTTCGGCCGTCTACATGGAGGTCAACGAGGGTGCGCACTGGTACACCGAGGCTGGTGAGCGTGCTGAGGTTGAAGACATCCTTGGCGCCGGAGGCATGGAGAGCGTCCGTCTCCGCATCTGGACTAAGGACGAGTACGGCCTCAACTACACGCTTGGCCTGGCACAGCGCTTTGCCGCCAAGGGCTACAGCATCTACCTCGACATGCACTTCTCCGACACGTGGGCTGATGGACACACGCAATACACGCCTTCAGCTTGGAACTCGTCATCCATCGAGAGCCTCTCGGCTGACCTGCGCTCGTACGTCAACTCGACGCTGCAGGCGTTCACGGCCGGTGGCGTGGATGTGCAGTTGCTGTCTCTGGGCAATGAGATCACATTCGGCATGCTCTGGCCGCTCGGCAAGATCACGGAGGGTGGCGACGACTTTGAAAACTTTGCCACGCTCTGGTCTGCTGCCCGTGCCGGTGTCGAGGACGCTGTGTGTGCCGGCTCATCTCGCCCGGAGGTCATGATCCACCTCGACAATGGCTGGAAGGAGGAGACCGTCATGTGGTTCTTCGAGGGGCTGTTCGGCACTGGGATCGTCTCGACCGACGACGTCGACGTGCTTGGCTTCTCGTACTACCCGTTCTACGGCGTGGAGGCTACGCTGGACGCGCTCAACTCGTCGTTCACGACGCTCGCTAACACGTACGGCAAGCCGCTATACGTGGCCGAGATCGACTTTCCCAACAGCTGCCCGGGGGTCGAGCTCAGCACCAACATCTCGGTGAGCGTAGCCGGTCAGATTGAGTGGACGCACGCCGTGATCGACGTGTTGGAGGGCCTTCCTAACGGACTCGGAGCTGGTGTCTACTACTGGGAGCCAGCCTACATCAAGGTGGCATCTCTCGGTAGCGCGTGTGAATCGGCTCTGCTCTTCAGTGTTGACTGGACGTACTGGCCCAACACGACCGCCGTGGCGCTCGACTCGGTCAATCTATACTTGTAGATCTGCATTGGAGCACACGGTTTTCACGTGTGGACCGATTGATAACTGAGCTCTTTGAGTTGAAATGCACACACATACCACTTCCCTCCGTCGTGCGTGGAAACCATAAGGCGGTGACGTCGCTGCAATGCGCGACTTGCAATCATGCGTAGTCATGAGAACTCATGAAAGGCTCTGCTGAGAGCCAAAACATCCGTCTCGCCTTTGCAGGTAGCTGAGTATCAAAACGATCATGTCCTAGCATTTCTCCTTCCAGCCGTACAGCTGGGGCTAATCTTTGCGTCGTGACTCAACGCATGTGCTCATCAGGCAGCCACGAGAGTCTGTCGAGACTGGCTGTCTCTGCTGTAGAATCTGCACAGCCGCCGAGGCGACCTCTACCCCTCATTTTCGCATTTGCAGCGCCTGCAGCCAGCAGAATGCGTTGCCAGCAGCTCTTCACCGCTGCGGTTGTGGCCGTGGCTGTGGCCGCCCGTCAGGCTGCTGCCTTCGTCAAGGGTCATGATCTGTCGTCCGTTGGCCTCATGGAGACCGACCAGGGAGCGACGTGGTACTCGACGGACGGCAAGGCGTCTGCGGTCGAGGACATCCTAGGCGCCGGTGGCATGGAGAGCGTTCGTCTTCGGTAAGGAGTTGCAAGAGATATTGTAAGACACACAGACTCCCCAGTCTCACCTTGATGCTTCTCCTGATTAGCATCTGGACGGGCGACGACTACGGTCTCAACTACACGCTGGGACTTGCACAGCGCTTCAAGAAGGCGGGCTACAGCATCTATCTCGACATGCATTTCTCGGACACATGGGCAGACGCCGATACACAGGGGATCCCGTCGTCCTGGTCGACCTCATCAGTTGACAGCCTCGCTTCCGACCTGCGATCCTACGTCAGCTCGACGCTACAGAGTTTCACAGCCGGAGGTGTTGATATTGCTGTGCTGGCACTCGGCAATGAAGTTACGGGAGGCATGCTTTACCCGCTTGGCAAGATCAGCAACAACGATTTCAGCGGCTTCGCGACACTCTGGGCCGCTGCTCGCGCTGGTGTGGACGACGCTGTGAGCGCCGGGACGACGAAACCAGACGTCATGATTCACCTGGACAACGGCTGGAAGGAGGAAACGGTCATGTGGTTCTTCAAGAGTTTGTTTGCCACCGGCACGGTCACGACGGATGACGTGGACGTGTTCGGCTTCTCGTTCTACCCGTTCTACACAACCGACGCGACCATAAACGCCCTCACAACGTCGCTCACGAGCATGGCCAACACGTACAACAAGCCAATCTACATCGCCGAGACCGACTACCCGAACAGTTGCTCAGGAGTGGAGTTGAGTGCCAGCTACCCAGCTAGTGCCGAGGGCCAGATCGAGTGGACGCAGGCTGTCATTGGCGTGCTTCAGGACCTGCCGAACAGCCTTGGTGCTGGCATCTACTACTGGGAGCCGGCCTATATCTCGACGGAGAGTCTCGGCAGCTCATGTGAGTCGGCTCTGCTCTTTAGCGTTGACTGGAGCAACTGGCCCGACACGGCGGCTACCGCGCTCTCGTCGGTCAACTTGTTCAGCAGTAGCTAGAAGAAAACAAATTCAAAAGTGTCGCGAATAACAATGGCATGGACTCAATTGTGAACTTAGGTGTCGTGGCAATCAAGAAAATATCCCTACGGACAGACCCGCATCCGTGCTTTGCTGCCTCCTTCCTGGCTTTACACCCACACATCGGCCCGTCCGAACGCTCTCATCATGTCGAAGCGGTGGTCATCACGCCACCAAATGCAAATCCAATGAACCTATCTTGGTCTATCATCACTAGTCAAACATTAATGAAATAGGCAATTTTACCTATAATCCGTAAACGATGAAACACATACATTAGGTAAACGATCTAGAAGACCTATTTGAATGGCCTGTCTCGGTCGAGTTCTGCCAGCTGTAGCTCGTTCCTCCAAAGCAATCGTGCCAGCACCAAGTGCAGCGGCGGTGCCTCCCTGCAAGCTCCAATGCTCTCGTCACGGCCCAAGACACAGAACAAATCCCAGCTCCTCGCTCTGTCCACTAACGGCCCAATGCTCTGCACGCGTAGGAAAATTGATCTGCATGCCTTTCGCTCCATTCGACAATTCCTCCTCGATCCCCGAGACTAAACGCTGAAGACGACTGCCAGCCATGGAGCTGCGTGATTTCCGCGGAGAACGCAGCAAGGAGCGCTGGGCGTGCCCGTTTCCTCCGTTTTCGCTGTCGGAAACTGAGAAGATGCAGCTCAAAGAGTTGGCCCAGACGATTGTCGACACTAACATCGTCGAGCTCGAGCAGTACTGGTTCGAGAACAATCGCAAACTCGTGCCCGAGCGAGACTGGAAGTTCCTACGTCGCGACAGCCAAGTTGAGACGTTTCTGCGTCGTCGAGACAAGTACGGACTCAACGGGTTTGGCACCAAAAAGAGATTCCGCAATGAGGCCGACGCGTCTGGGCCAGTGAGCAGAAGCAACAGCGACGAGATCACGTCGATGGATGTTGTCGACATTCGCACAATTGGCGCGACCAACGGGACCATGGAAGACGCCCTGTACGGCTTGCTGAACCCCACGACTATTATCATGCGCATCAAGTCGGCGTACATTGACGACGGCATCCAGGACTGCAACGTCTTCAATGTTATCCAAAACTCGACGCCAGACGACCCGTTCTCAACGCTGTCGATTCGCTGGCGCGTGACAGAGAACGCGCCAGTAGTTAATTGGGTCGTCAAGAGCTACGACCACGTCTACCTTGATGCCACAGGTTACACAACGCTCTCGAATGGCGAGCGAGTCGCCTTCCAGCTGCTCCACTCGATCGACTTCCCCACGGCGACTCCGCTTGTGCAGCAGTTCTCACGAGGCCAGTCAGCTGCGATCGTGTACTTCCGCCAACTTGACAATGAAACCGTCGGCATCTGGGCCCGTGGAGTCTTCACGGTTCCAATGGAGCGTACGCGCGCTCTTTTCGCTCCCGTCATCGCCTCAGTTGTGTCCAAGTCGTGCATCAACATTTTCCACGCTGCACAGATGAAGAAGCTGCGCTGGGCAGTTTACCGACGCCAGCATGAGCAGCGAAGTGGTAAAGGGAGCATGCCCAGGACATCTTCTGCCTCTCCTGGGGGCGAAAAGATGTGCATCGTATGCAACAAGCAGCGTAGGCTTCGCACAGGTGACAGCTGCGATCTCTGCGGTGAGCACGTATGCGGCCCGTGCGGAATCGCACACAAGGTCGCGTACGTGGACGACGACAACAAGCTGCGATGGCACAAGGTGCGCGTGTGCTCGTTCTGTATGGCCAAGGTGGTCAAGATGGACGCGAGGGAAGCGATCGCCATTGAGCTTGCTGCCGGGCACTTCAACCGCATCAACTAAGGATTGATGCAAGCGTTGGGCATGCACCGAGGACAGAAAGCGTTCGGTTGTCACGGAAGGTAACACCGTACAAGATGTGTGTGACCTGTGCTGCCGACATCTTCGTGCAAGCCGTGCTGCCAGACAAGGCAGGCAAATCCTGCATGTACGCTCTCGTGACTAACTACCCCACTCCAAAAACGCAGGCATCAACGATGGATGCCACTCGACAACGATCAAAGCGCACGGTCCGGGATACAGTGTGTTTGACAGTCGTGGCGGCTCTTTTCAGCTCCATGTCAACACGACAACAAGTCAAGGACGTCTAAGCGAATTACAGTGTTGACGTCGGGCCTAGCAATTAGTATCCTACGCACAACCAAATGGATCAAGCAATGGGCGATCAAAGTGGACAGTCTCGGCTGACGATAGCGGCAAACGGACAATCCGCCGCTGCCTTGTGCCTCAAGTGGCCACCCACTTCTGGCTCACAAGCTAGCAGCGACAGTGTACAGAAATTTCACCGGCTTGTGAACCTCGCCGTGGTGTACTCTACAGCTGTGCAGTTCGGATTTGTGTACCAGTAGATTTGCTCGCCAGAAAAGCGCCGACATTTGTCGCGCGAATTTAATTTCACCATAAAACTAGAGAGAGGATACTTCCATTGAATCTGTCTGTGCTCCACAGCACTTCATCCCAACTGCTAGATAACTAGTTGATCCGGTCATACTCACCGGCACCGTACTCAATCCCAATCGCCTCCGCAGCATCCATCTTCACCACTTTCGCCATGCAGAACGAGCATACACGCACTTTCAACCAGCGCAATACGTTGATGCTGTCCACGATCGCCACCTTGTGCTTGATCGAACAAGCACCACACACGTGCTCACCACACAGGTCGCAAGCGTCACCCGTGCGCAGCTTGCGCTTCTTGTTGCACATGACACACACCTTGTCGTTGTAGGTGCCTCCGCCGACCGTGTCCGTGGAATCACGGTAGCTGGCGTTGGATACCTCCCTCTCCAACACTGGTCTGTGATAGGTGTGGTTGCCTTTGTTCAGCTCTTGATGTCGCCGGTGCAATGACCATCGCAACTTCTTCATTTGAGCGGCATGGAAATTATTCATGACCGACTTGGACATTGCAGCGCCAATCACTGGCTCAAACAGAGTTCTCGCACGTTCCATGGGGACAGTGAATACTCCACGAGCCCAAATGCTCACAAGGTTTTCACTGACCTGGCGGTAGAAGACAATACCGGCAGCTTGACCGCGAGAGTACTGCGGCAACCTGGGAGTTGCCTTTGGGAACTCAATGGAGTGAAGGAGTTGATATGTTACTTGCTCGCCATTTGATAGCGTTGTCACACCCGTCGCATCGACATACACATGGTCATAGCTCTTGACAATCCAATTCACAACTGGCGGATTCTCCGTCACGCGCCAACGAACAGAAAGCGTTGAAAACGGGTCATCAGGCGTCGAGTTCTGGATGACGTTGAAGACGTTGCAGTCTTGTATACCATCGTCACAATATGCCGACTTGATACGCATGATGATAGTCGTAGGGTTCATAACGCCGTACACAGCGTCCTCCTTCGTGCCGCTCGTTATCCCGATTGATCGTACGTCAACAACATCGAGCGACGTGATTTCTTCGCTCTGCGTACTGCTGACTGAATTGGAAGACTCCTGGCGAAAGCGCTTTCTGGTGCCGAAGCCGTTGAGACCATACTTCTCTGCTCGGCGCACGTACGTCTCGACTTGGCTGTCGCGGCGCAGGAACTTCCAGTCGCGCTCCGGTACAAGCTTCGAGTCGTGCTGGAACGTGAACTCCTCGTACTCATCGATGTTGCCGTCTACGATATTTTGTGCGAGCGCGCGAAGCTGCTTCTTTTCTTCATCTGACAAGGAGAAAGGTGCGAATGGACTAGTCCAGCGAATTCTGGTTTTCTCGGCGCGAAAGTCACGGAGCTCCATTGTCTCGACCTGCGCTGGATTCTGCTTCGCGAACCGATGCGTCTTGGGGATGGAGATTCGGCGAATGGCTGCCTCGTTGCAATGCAACGGCGTGCGGCGCGGAGCGCTTGGCATGGTTGCACCGGCTGCCCACGGACCCATGACGAGACAATGCAAGGGTCACGGCGAGCGTCCAAGAGGATCGACAATAGAGATTTGCACAGTCGACGGCGACAGGCTCTTGAGTCTTGGTCTGGATGGGGAGTCGGACGGGGCGAGTTCGGTGCGCAGACAGGGTTCAAGGGGAGTCGTGGCTGGGGATCATCGCATGTTCAGTACTGGATTGAAAGCCTCAGAACCGCCCCCAAGTCGGAGCGTTGTGAATCACACAACTTGTGATAGTCGAGTGAAAAGGGCACAGTATCACCTGGAATGACGTACGGGTTGGAAAAGTCTACTGCGGGTGTTCACGGTTTGTTGATGACGATAAGAGCCTCGGATGGGGCGCGTCACGCCCTCACTGCCTGCCGCGCAACTCCTACCTATAACAAATCTCCGATGGTGCTGAGTACTTCAAGGATTGAACAGACTTGCGATGAGCCCCAACACTCAACTCCACCTCCAACAAAGGCCACAAACCTTCCCCACCATCGTCGTCTTCCTCTCCATCTTCCTCATCATCACCCAGCGTCGTATCTTGACGCGCCGAATCCCGTGTACTTGCCAAGATAGCCTCTTTCGCAACGATCACACCAAGCCGATCATACAACTCCTTGTCCATGACGCACGCTAGAATTCCTGGAGGATCCAAAACTCGGGAGACGGATTCGCCGTGAAGAAAATGCTCCTGTCGTTGCTGTCGGACTTCATAAGCAACCTCGAACCAATCATCAATCCCTCGGCGGTGAACAAACTCAGCCACAGCCCGGTAGGCTGCGAGCGCCATTTCTTTTTTGGGATGCACCATGTCAACTCTCAGCTCCTTCCCGCCTCCCAGCCGAGTCCACTCCTGCACGATGAGCCAGCTGGGCAGCTTGACGACCTCGTCTGCAATGTTCCCGAGCTCGACAAATTCGTTTGCGGCCGACTCCCAGGCGACAATAAACCTCCGCCAGTCCGTCAGGCCCCAGCCATCAATGACTCCTCGATTCATCATCAACTCCGCTTCTGGGATCTGCCCGGCTGTGCTCGATGCCTCGACATTGCTTGCTGACACCGTTGTGCTCGAATTCATATCCGTGTCTTGTGCTTCGCATTCTACCACTACTGAAGCTCGCACCGAAACAGTCTCTTGATTGTTGACTACACCCACAACAGGATCAGTCACGGCTGCACTGGTCGTTGTCTCCTCTGTTCCTCCGATGTTTCCATCACGTGCACCTAGAGCCGCAGCCGCATGCACCAGAGTCGGCGGTGGACTGTGCAGGACTCTTTCTGATTGTCTATCACTCCCGCGCACTGTAGCCACCACCACCTCAGTAGACACTGGAGACGCCGCCGGTGGTCTATTGTGCTCAACGGCCTTGTGGGAATCTGCGAGCTTTGGGTCGTCACTACCACAAACGCGCGCCACTTCTCTGAAGAGCTCTTGATCAATGCGACGCACAGCTTCTGCGTCTGCTCCGGACAGCACCGAGTTCAGAATCTCCTCGCGTTGCTTGCTCGGCAGTCCGAACCACCCCACAGTCCCCATGTGGCGACTCTGTGCAACCAACACTTATATGACGTCATGGATACGCATTCTGAAGACATCTCTTCTCCGATTGACTGAACACCCGAAGCTGTTGCACACACAGCGGCTTTCAAGGCGCTATAAGACGGGTGGCTCATCATGCCTCCAAACTCGCTGGTCTTGTGCCTCAATTCTCTTTCGTGATACGATGCACCACATCCTCCCAAGCGGACAAAATCCCTCCCAACAAACTAGTTGATCCGGTCATACTCACCGGCACCGTACTCGATCTCAATCGCCTCCGCAGCATCCATCTTCACCACTTTCGCCATGCAGAACGAGCATACACGCACTTTCAACCAGCGCAATACGTTGATGCTGTCCACGATCGCCACCTTGTGCTTGATCGAACATGCACCACACACGTGCTCACCACACAGGTCGCAGGCGTCACCCGTGCGCAGCTTGCGCTTCTTGTTGCACATGACACACACCTTGTCGTTGTAGGTGCCTCCGCCGACCGCGTCCGTGGAATCACGGTGGTTAGTGGCGGAGGTTCTGCGCTCCACCACTGGCCTCGCCTTTCGCAGCTCTTCTTGTCGCCGGTGTAGCACCCATCGCAACTTCTTCATTTGAGCAGCATGGAAAACATTCATTACCGACTTAGACAACGCCGCACCGATCACTGGCTCAAACAGAGTTCTCGCACGTTCCATGGGGACGGTAAACACTCCACGAGCCCACATGCTCACGAGATTCTCGCCGACCTGGCGGTAGAAGACGATACCGGCAGCTTGACCGCGAGAGAATTGCGGCAACCTGGGAGTTGACTTGGGGAAATCAATCGAGTGCCACAACCAATATGTCACTTGCTCGCCATTCGAGAGCGTCGTCACGCCAGTCAAATCGAAGTACACGTGGTCGTAGCTCTTGATAATCCAATTCACAACTGGCGGATTCTCCGTCACACGCCAGCGGATCGACAATGTCGAAAACGGATCCTGCGGTGTAGCGTTCTGGATAACGTTGAAGACGTTGCAGTCTTGGATACCGTCGTCGCAATACGCCGATTTGATGCGCATCGTGATGGTCGTGGGATTCATCACACCATAGATGGCGTCCTCCGTGGTGCCGTTCGTGACACCAATGCAACGCACATCAACAACATCGAGCGACGTGATTTCTTCGCTCTGCGTGCTGTCGACAGAGGTAGACGTCTCCGATGCTGTTTCCTGTCGGAAGCGCTTCTTGGTACCGAAGCCGTTGAGGCCATACTTCTCGGGGCGACGCACATACATTTCGACCTGACTGTCGCGGCGCAGGAACTTCCAGTCGCGCTCCGGTACAAGCTTCGAGTCGTGCTGGAACGTGAATTCTTCGTATTCACCGATGCTGACGTCCACGATGGTCTGTGCGAGCTCACGGAGCTGCTTCTTTTCTCCATCTGACAAGGAGAAAGGCGCGAATGGACTAGTCCATCGAGGCTTGCTCATCTCGGTGCGAAAGTCACGGAGCTCCATTGTCTCGACTGGAGCTAGTGGCCGCTGCGTGTCGGGCGTGGTGAATCGGAGAATGGCTGCACGGTGGCGACGAGACGGAGACTACGAGCGTACGTTGAAGGGTGCCTGACCTGTTTGAACCGTCTGTCCACTGGCAGTGGCACTGCCTCCCGCGCGACCGGGTTACGTTTACAGCGTGATTGTGGCGGCTGTTAGAGATCGCGAGCCGATCGACGACCGAGATTTGCTATGTTGGCATTCATAATTGGAAATGGATCATCAATCTTGGAAGGGCTTGAACGATTCAACGCATGACCAGTGAGATCCGATGAGTCATCATCTGTAACAGCACATGAGACTGTAAAGGATTGGCAACTCTGGCTCCTTGTGCACGACTCCTATCAAAATTTCGCCACGAACCTCATTCACTTTCTTGCCCACATGACCAATTCGCATTATTCAGCGGCCATCGTTCAGTGTAGCACAAGGCCGGGTTGATTACTCTAACACCAGGTGATTCAACGCGATCTTGAGCTGCCGTTCTCACAAAACTCACTCCACCCGCCATACTGCTCTCTGCGACGACCACTCGATTTCATGGAGTAGTAAATATCTGCTTCGACCCGCCCATCAGGAACAGACTCAGAACGGACGACGTCCATATCATCACGTCCGACACGTTGCAAGGATAACAGCAGCCGTCGATGCTCTCCTCGCTTGGACTCATGGCCGTCGATGACTGTAGAGACAAGCTTGAACCACTGACGACTCTGATGCAAAATCAAATCCTCCAGCAGCTCTGTGCGACGAAGGTTGACAGGGGAAGGCTCGAGGCGCCGACGCAAAGCTTCGAACAGAAATGCGTGATTCTCCTCCCGCTCGTGTATCCTCTCTGCTCGTAGATCGGCTACCGATCGCTCGAAATCTCTCTGGCTAGACTCCATCAGAGCAGCGACGATACCTCTCTCACGCTGCCCAAAGCCCTCACCGTCGAAACTACGCAATACTAATCGCCGTCCAGACCGTTCTAAATAACAGTCATGCTCATCAGCGTTGACTTTTGGTCGCGGTCGCTTCTTTGATTTATCGTGTGCTTGCTCACACTCAAAATCTTGAATACTGGGAGAAGAGAAGCGTTCTGACACATCCACCACAGGATTAGAAGTTGGTGTCTCCGTATTAGACACTACATCCGCAAGCTTCTCTCGCGCCGTCAGCGGCACTTGATTCTCTGTGCGCATTCCCGTGAACCCTTCATTTCCCCCACGATTAACAACATCACATGGCGCCACGACAGAGGCTTTGGAAGATTGAACAGACTTGCGATGAGCCCCAACACTCAACTCCACCTCCAACAAAGGCCACAAACCTTCCCCACCATCGTCGTCTTCCTCTCCATCTTCCTCATCATCACCCAGCGTCGTATCTTGACGCGCCGAATCCCGTGTACTTGCCAAGATAGCCTCTTTCGCAACGATCACACCAAGCCGATCATACAACTCCTTGTCCATGACGCACGCTAGAATTCCTGGAGGATCCAAAACTCGGGAGACGGATTCGCCGTGAAGAAAATGCTCCTGTCGTTGCTGTCGGACTTCATAAGCAACCTCGAACCAATCATCAATCCCTCGGCGGTGAACAAACTCAGCCACAGCCCGGTAGGCTGCGAGCGCCATTTCTTTTTTGGGATGCACCATGTCAACTCTCAGCTCCTTCCCGCCTCCCAGCCGAGTCCACTCCTGCACGATGAGCCAGCTGGGCAGCTTGACGACCTCGTCTGCAATGTTCCCGAGCTCGACAAATTCGTTTGCGGCCGACTCCCAGGCGACAATAAACCTCCGCCAGTCCGTCAGGCCCCAGCCATCAATGACTCCTCGATTCATCATCAACTCCGCTTCTGGGATCTGCCCGGCTGTGCTCGATGCCTCGACATTGCTTGCTGACACCGTTGTGCTCGAATTCATATCCGTGTCTTGTGCTTCGCATTCTACCACTACTGAAGCTCGCACCGAAACAGTCTCTTGATTGTTGACTACACCCACAACAGGATCAGTCACGGCTGCACTGGTCGTTGTCTCCTCTGTTCCTCCGATGTTTCCATCACGTGCACCTAGAGCCGCAGCCGCATGCACCAGAGTCGGCGGTGGACTGTGCAGGACTCTTTCTGATTGTCTATCACTCCCGCGCACTGTAGCCACCACCACCTCAGTAGACACTGGAGACGCCGCCGGTGGTCTATTGTGCTCAACGGCCTTGTGGGAATCTGCGAGCTTTGGGTCGTCACTACCACAAACGCGCGCCACTTCTCTGAAGAGCTCTTGATCAATGCGACGCACAGCTTCTGCGTCTGCTCCGGACAGCACCGAGTTCAGAATCTCCTCGCGTTGCTTGCTCGGCAGTCCGAACCACCCCACAGTCCCCATGTGGCGACTCTGCGCCACGAACGCAGAGATGAAGCGTAACGCGGGCACGAGGTCCTGTAGCCTCTTTGTGAGCTCCTGTAGCGGCTGCGGCCCGCCGAGTGACGAGAATCGCGCGTACACCGCGAGCTGCTCGTCCATCGACAGGCTGCGAGCACGCGGAGGCGCCACGACCTCTGCCCACGCGCGCAGCAGCACCTCGTCCTCCGCGCGCGACCACGCCATGTAGGCGTCTTTTTCTTGGATTGACTGTAAGATCACATGAACGAGTTCGTTTTGTCAAATGTTGATCAGTGCGAAAATTCAAGGCTTTCGGTGATATGCATCGTCTCGGCGTCTGCAAGCAGCATGAATGAATGGACTTGGCCACGGCAACAGCATATTCATCTCGTTGAGTGGGCAGACTTGGCGATTGTACTCGATTGTGGACAAACTTTCTGTGGCTCTCTTTTGGAGGTTGACTTGTCTTTAGCAGTGTGCATGTGCATTGGTTGGCCCATGCAACTCTTTCTTTGACGTCCACTGACATGTGAACCTACAACCTTCACTGCACTGCTTTCCATACACATTGTTAGATAACTAGTTGATCCGGTCATACTCACCGGCACCGTATTCGATCTCAATCGCCTCCGCAGCATCCATCTTCACCACTTTCGCCATGCAGAACGAGCATACACGCACTTTCAACCAGCGCAATACGTTGATGCTGTCCACGATCGCCACCTTGTGCTTGATCGAACAAGCACCACACACGTGCTCACCACACAGGTCGCAGGCGTCACCCGTGCGCAGCTTGCGCTTCTTGTTGCACATGACACACACCTTGTCGTTGTAGGTGCCTCCGCTGACCGCGTCCGTGGAATCACGGTGGTTAGTGGCGGAGGTTCTGCGCTCCACCACTGGCCTCGCCTTTCGCAGCTCTTCTTGTCGCCGGTGTAGCACCCATCGCAACTTCTTCATTTGAGCAGCATGGAAAACATTCATTACCGACTTGGACAACGCCGCACCGATCACTGGCTCAAACAGAGTTCTCGCACGTTCCATGGGGACGGTAAACACTCCACGAGCCCACATGCTCACGAGATTCTCGCCGACCTGGCGGTAGAAGACGATACCGGCAGCTTGACCGCGAGAGAATTGCGGCAACCTGGGAGTTGACTTGGGGAAATCAATCGAGTGCCACAACCAATATGTCACTTGCTCGCCATTCGAGAGCGTCGTCACGCCAGTCAAATCGAAGTACACGTGGTCGTAGCTCTTGATAATCCAATTCACAACTGGCGGATTCTCCGTCACACGCCAGCGGATCGACAATGTCGAAAACGGATCCTGCGGTGTAGCGTTCTGGATAACGTTGAAGACGTTGCAGTCTTGGATACCGTCGTCGCAATACGCCGATTTGATGCGCATCGTGATGGTCGTGGGATTCATCACACCATAGATGGCGTCCTCCGTGGTGCCGTTCGTGACACCAATGCAACGCACATCAACAACATCGAGCGACGTGATTTCTTCGCTCTGCGTGCTGTCGACAGAGGTAGACGTCTCCGATGCTGTTTCCTGTCGGAAGCGCTTCTTGGTACCGAAGCCGTTGAGGCCATACTTCTCGGGGCGACGCACATACATTTCGACCTGACTGTCGCGGCGCAGGAACTTCCAGTCGCGCTCCGGTACAAGCTTCGAGTCGTGCTGGAACGTGAATTCTTCGTATTCACCGATGCTGACGTCCACGATGGTCTGTGCGAGCTCACGGAGCTGCTTCTTTTCTCCATCTGACAAGGAGAAAGGCGCGAATGGACTAGTCCATCGAGGCTTGCTCATCTCGGTGCGAAAGTCACGGAGCTCCATTGTCTCGACTGGAGCTAGTGGCCGCTGCGTGTCGGGCGTGGTGAATCGGAGAATGGCTGCACGGTGGCGACGAGACGGAGACTACGAGCGTACGTTGAAGGGTGCCTGACCTGTTTGAACTGACTGCGAACGAGCTGTGCCACGAAGTGGGAATTGCCTGGTCGCGTCAAATCGAGATTGCTTGCGAGCGTTCGGGAGGGTCGGCAATGGAGATCTGTTTAGTCGACCTCAGGCTCGTGAGTTTCAATTGGAACTAACAGTGGGAAGGCTAGGCTAGTGTGTCGGTTGTCATCTTCACATTGAGGTGACGTATCCAGAACGCTTGAAAAACGTGGGTTGAGGAACTTTGTCATAGGTGGAACTGGATATTGTATCGATTCTGCTAAATGTAAGCAGTTTTCGGGCGGGAAGAATTCGTTACAGGTCAAAGCCGGCAATTCTCATGTTGCGGAGAGAGACAATTGGCGGGATTTGCACGAAGCGCATTGTGGGTACCAGCAAATCGCACTGATCGTGAATTCACTAAACAGCAATGCGGGTAGCTGACGGGGAGTGGACAGCAGGCAGCACTTTGAGGTTGACAAGAACTCTCATAGTGTAATCGAGTCAACCACAAGCTGGAAACATAACGAATGTGGAGGCTAATCAATTGTGTTTTGAGGGTCTTGTGACTGTACAAGATCCCATTCCTGAAAGATGATCGTTCGGGGATGGTTATGCAAAGTTCATACGTAATGCCCAAAGGGGTCTACAAATAGTGGTGTCGGAGTTGGATTCCGTTGTGATCGCCTGCTGCAACGCTCCTGCCGAAATCTCGAGATGTGTTTTGCTTGCTCATTGAGTAGTCCGTTGTGTATGAAACAACTTAAGAATGAGATGTGTAGACACCTCGAAAAGCAGGTTGGGAGCTGCCAGTGTTGGTGCAATCTCAACGGTTGCACTGCGATCGCAAAAACGTTCGCAAATGGTTTGGTGTGAGGGCTTTTAGCCACTATAAGGGATGAGAGCGGCTTTTTGAGCAGGTCGGTAGATATCCTCTTCGTCGACGAGGCACACAGTACGCACTAGCTTGGATAGATCAAGACCCAAACTGAAGTGTGCCGTCGCCACCCTACTAACCCATCCAATTCGTTACAAGAAAAATCACGGGATTAGTGCTCTGAGAACGCGACGTAAAGTAACGGGGACACAACGCCATCGGGACTGTTAACTGCAAGCCGGAGGGCGGATATTCACCCGACCACCTAGTTGATCCGGTTGTACTCACCGGCGGCACACTCGATCGCAATCGCCTCCGCCGCATCCATCTTGACCACTTTTGCCATGCAGAATGAGCACACGCGCACCTTGTGCCACCGCAGTTTGTTGTCACGCTCCACATACGCTACCTTGTGCTTGATGGAACACGAGCTGCAGACGTGCTTTTCACACAGGTCGCACCCATCACCCCTTTGTACAATGGGCTTTTTGTTGCACTTGACACAGGCCTTGTCGTTCGAGTTGGCACCGATTTGTGAATTGCGTAAACTGTCAGATGAGTCCGATTTCAGATAGACTTGACGTTCATTCATACACAACTTTTTCTGGCGGTGGTGTAGCGCCCATCGCAGCTTCTTCATTTGAGCAGCCTGAAAGTTATTGATGACCGACTTCGACAAGGCAGCGCCAATCACAGGCTCGAACAGCTTTCGAGCACGCTCCACAGGAACTGTAAACACTCCTCGGGCCCAAACGCTTACCAATCTTGCGCCAATTTGGCGATAAAAGACAACCCCAGCAGCATGACCGCGAGAGTGCTGCTCGAGCTTGGGTATCGCCTTCAAAAAATCGATCGAGTGCCACAACCAGTATGTCACTTGCTCGCCATTCGAGAGCGTCGTCACTCCAGTCGCATCAATGTAGACATGATCGTAGCTCTTGATGATCCAATTCACAACTGGCGGATTCTCCGTCACGCGCCAGTGAACCGAAAGCGTCGAGAAGGGGTCGCCAGGTGTCGGGTTCTGGATGACGTTCAAGACGCTGCAGTCCCGGATACCGTCGTCAACGTACGCCGATTTGATGCGCATCGTGATGGTCGTGGGACTCATGACACCGTAGACAGCGTCCTCCTTCGTACCGCTGGTTATCCCGATTGATCGCACATCAACAACATCGAGCGACGTGATTTCTTCGCTCTGTGTGGTGCTGATCGTGTTGGATATCTCCGAGGTCATTTTCAGGCGGAAGCGCGTCTTGCTGCCGAAGCCGTTGAGACCATACTTCTCGGGACGACGCACGTAGGTCTTGACTTGGCTGTCACGGCGCAGGAACTTCCAGTCGCGTTCTGGCACAAGCTTCGAGTTGTGCTGGAATATGAACTCCTCGTACTCGTTGACGGTTCCCTCCAAAAGGTTCTGCGCAAGCTCGAGAAGCCGCTTCTTGTCGTCATCTGACATTGAGAAAGGTGCGAATGGACTAGCCCAGCGAGGCTTGTTCATCTTGGTGGACTATTCACGGAGCGCTATTGCCTCGACTAGAGCTGACTGCGGCTTCCCGACTTGTTGCGTCTCGAAGCTGGAGTTTTGTCGACTGGCTCGTTGGAGGGACTCGGATTCTGGCGCATCAGGAGATTGTGCCGATCAAGCCTTGAGGTTTGCGTCTCGAGCATTGAGTCTTGAGTCAAGACCTCACCGACACAACGCAGTGCAAATCACCGTCACCGAGCTCGATGCGTCCCGCACCGATCTCGAGAGCGATATACTGTCATGCAAGTGCGTAATGCACATCTCAAAGCTGAGCACCCCAGCGCAATGACGCAAGTCGGACCGGCACGCCCACTAATGTAGAGTTGGAAGCGCGCGACGACCGTGATTCGACGTCGCGCATCAACGCAGCAGCTGCTCGGCTCGACTTCACCATATCACATTGTCTTGTATCGCAGGTACATCGCAGGTAGCGCTTTGTTTCCTTCCCCGTCAAACGCGTGCGATGCGCTTTGTTTCCTTCCCCGTCAAACGCGTGCGATGCGATGCCGGGTGAGCGAATTCCAACCGCGGCGGATAAAGCAAGCACCACCGCTGCGTGATTCCAACCGAGTAGCTATCAAAAATCGGACGCACTCGCCTTGCTGGCGTATGGACGTAGCTCTTGTATACCTAGTCAGCAAACATTGACTCGCACTGCATACAATACAAAAATACACACACTACTACTTAATCAAGCAGCATCTTCGTTTTTGTATTCCCCACC
The DNA here is from genome assembly GCA_024867545.1 of Phytopythium helicoides. Taxonomy (NCBI): domain Eukaryota; phylum Oomycota; class Peronosporomycetes; order Pythiales; family Pythiaceae; genus Phytopythium; species Phytopythium helicoides. The sequence continues at coordinate 171,673 of JANFNE010000025.1, read as the reverse complement.
TCCGTACCGTCCCCGCCCCATCTAAACGTCCAATACGCCAACACCACCACCCCCAACGACCATGGCGGCGCCGAGGAGCCCGCTGCTGGCCGAGAGCCGCGCGCTGGTCGACGCGCTGGGCTACGTGGACGCCGAGTACTCGGACGCGCAGGCGCAGGCGCTCGTGCAGCGCCAGATCCGCGCCGAGATGCGCGCGTTCCGGCCGCGCGAGTACCTGGCGTTCCTGCCGGCGTACGAGCCGACGTTCGGCGGCTCCAGGCGGCTGCAGGCGGAGCTCCGGCGCGTGGCGGCGGGCGTCACGCTGGACGCGGTCGACCTCTCGCGGTATAACGTGGCGGCGCCGGCGGGGAAGCGCGCCGAGAGCGTGGACGCGTGGGAGAGCGCGGTGCGGCAGCAGCAAGCGGCGGTCGAGCACGAGGGCAACCGGTGAGAGAGATTGGCTTTGGCTTTGGCTTGGTGGACGAGGTGGAGGGCTGACGGAGAGTGGTACCCAGCGTCGTGAACCTGGAGCTGCAGCAGGCGTACGGGACCAAGCTCGCCAAGGCGCGCGCGGTGCTGCTGGACGGCGTGAACGCGCAGTGCGCGCGCGCGCTGAGCGAGGCGAGGGACAAGGCGGAGCGGGTGAACCGCGAGCGCCAGGAGCAGCAGGCGCGCAACGCACCGCAGCTGACGAGCTACCGCCGCAGGCTTGACGAGCTGCTGGCCAAGAACGCCTCTATCAAGGTGCGCAGAGGAGGAGGTGGTGGGTGGGCTCGATGGACGTGGCGTGCTGATGGGTTGTTTGGTGGTGGTGGTGCTACGACAGCGGGCGTGTGCGCGGGAAGAGAGCCGCGCGAGCAAGAAGGCCAAGGCAGAACCGGTCGCGGCCTAGGAGGGAGGCCGAGGCATCAGTTTATTTTGCAAGCTCATCATGTAGACTCTCGGAATTCACGCCCAGCTCGAAACAATTGCTTTTCCTTGAAGGTGTCGCGCGGTCTTGATCTACTCGCTTGCGTCGAAGTTGGTGTGGACGAGGCTGCTTTATGGAGTCTCCTAACCTGTAGATCCTCCGATGATCTGCCCAGCAATGGAGAAAACCTTGATCATTCTCTTGCTACTTGGACAGCTACAGCTCGCTGGCTGGTTCTCAAAGCAGCACGCCGACTTCCAGAAGCACCTAGTCACCATGTCAGCAGCACACTCTTCTTCAAAGCAAGACATGCAAAAAAAAAAAAAAAACACACACACACAGAAACATTGAAAGCATGTGGATGAGAGTGATTCCTGGTCGCGTGGAGCTCCGACGCCAGGTTAAGTGCTCATCAGGGCTCAAATTCAATGGCCGCGCGGGAGCTCCGCTGCTCGACGCAGAGCGGAGCAGGGAGCAGTTGGGGAGCGCGGGGCGGCGGATACCTTCGGTTGCCTTGTGGACTCGATCACGGATCCCACGATCCCGGTGCCCTCCCTCCTCTCGAGAGAGAGCGCTAGCAATTGGAGGTTGTTCCCATCTGGAGCGAAACCAAGCAGTGCGCGCCCCCGTTGGTGCCGCCCCCGCGTCCTTGGCGCCCTTCGCGGCCCGCGAACCGATCGCTATCGCATGAGGGCGTCAACTTAATTGAGCGAGCAGTCTCCCGAGCCCACCGACAGGGCCCGGAGCGCCCCTCTTCCATGCCGCCAACACACATCCAAGTCGCCATCAAGTCGCCGCCATGAGCAGTCGCTGCTCGCTGCGCCAGTGCCTTCCGCTCAGTATCAATCAATTTCCACAGGTCACCACAGGTCGTCCTGAATAGAATCTACGAGACCGTATACTCGAGGGTATTGTATTTTGGAGTATTACCCCCCAAAGGCTCCGCGCCGTCCATCAACTCACTGGACGATGCTGGCGCAGGTGACGCGGACGAGCGCGCGGCTGCTGCGCGGGCCCAGCGCCCGCTCGGCGCGCTTCCTGTCGGCGGAGGCGCCGGTCGAGGGCAAGAAGAGCCTGCTGTTCGCTCAGGAGGGCGCGGCCGAGGGCAAGAGCTCGGCCGAGGGCAAGAAGGGCGCGGCGGAGGGCAAGAAGGGCAAGAAGAAGGCGTTCGCGTTCGCCAAGGCGCAGAAGGAGCCCGAGCCGGAGCTCGAGGTGTTCGAGTACCCGGCGTACTGGGCGGACGACTTCCCCGAGGGCTTTGACGACGCCATGAAGCACGAGGTCGAGAAGCTGCAGGTGTTCGCGGACCTTGCGCCGCTGCTCGACGACTCGTGGGAGCAGCAGATCCACCCGCAGTTCGACGGCGCCGCCATCAAGATGACGCTCAACTGCCCCCTCGAGGACTTTGACGAGCGACTCTTTATCGACGACAACACCACCTACGACACCAAGGTCGTCATGGAGGTCCCGCTCTCGTGCTTCAAGGGCTTTGACAAGGACGCGCTCGACGTCGTCAAGCAGCTCGCCGGACCGCGCTACAACGCCAACAAGAAGCACATCAAACTCACCGAGGACCGCTACCCCACGCGCGTGTTCAACCACAAGCGCCTGTGCGACATCCTGCACGACCTCACCGCCACGGCGCTCGAGGTCAGCGCCAAGGCCAAGAAGGCCAGCGCGTAGAGCAGACGTAGGATCCTTGTAAGAGGGCGACGACCTTGGCGCTCTCAAAGAAGACACAACCACACAAAAATGCACAAATCTCTACTCTTTGTTCACCGCGAGGCCATCGCCTCGCCACTCCAATCTTGACCACCGCTAGCACCTTAAACCACTAGATGCGGCACACGTACGAGCTCGACTGCGTCACGTACCGCACCCAACGCTTGTACTGGTAGTTCGGGTGCCGCGCGTGCTCCGGAATGCGCAGGTAGCGCACTTGCAGGTTCGACGTATTGTACATGGGGATCTCGAAGTTCATGCTGACAGGGCCGATCTCGCGGCGCACGTGCGGACTCGGTTGACCCAGCGTGATCTTCGCGCGCAGCGTGAGCTCTGAACCACCGTTGAAACGCTTGATCGCCCAGCGCACCTGGTTCTCATTCTCTCGGTACTCTGCCAACTGACCTGCCGTGTTCTTGCCGATATCGCATGACACCGCAATCGTAGACTGCGGAACCGGGAAGCGGATGATGACGTTGGTGCCGTGGTTGTTCTCGGGCATATCGGCACGAATCTTCAGCACCATCTCGATCTTCGTCGGCGATTGCTCCTCCACGTACGGGAAAATGCGGAACGGCGCACGGAAGTCGCCCGTGATGCGGTAGTTGATGACCGTGAACTCTCCATCAGGCGGCTGGAAGATCAGCACGCGGTCACGCTCGAACTCGTCCAGCTGCACGCAGTCGTGGAAGTTGCAGTCGTCCAGCACCACCTGGCCGTACGAGCGCGGACCGTTGTTTCCAATCACCAGATCCTCGTTCAGTGCCAAGCGCAGCTCCGGGTTGCCCGACAAGTAGCTCTTGAGCTGGATGCGGCCCTCGATAGACGCGTTGAGCATCTGTCCGCCCGACGAGAAGACCACGTTGAGGCGCTCGAGGATATCGCAGAAGAGCTCGTTCTCGTCCTGCTTCTTGCCGCTCTGTCCGGCCGTCGCAATAGGCTTCTTCACAGCGCTCGCCGACTTGATAGTCGAGTTGCGGCTCATGAACTTGGATCCCGGCTTGGGCTTGGAGAGCGCCGCGTCGCCGACAAGGATGGCCTCGTTGTGCACGTGCGCCTTGAGTCCCTCCGTGCTCGTGTCCTGCGCAAACCCATAGTCGAGCGTCTCGTCCAGCAGCTCGTAGCACAGGATAAAGTTCTTGCGCAGCGTTTCCTCCGAGAGCACGCCGCAGTAGTCCTTGAAGACGCGGCTGAGCCGGGTCAGCAGCTCGAGGACGTACGCGGGGCTGACGTTGTACTTGGTGGTGGCGACGAAGTAGAGCCCGTTCTTCTTGACGTAGAGGTAGTTGACGCCGTCGACGTTGAACGCGGGCGGCGCGTCGCCCTTCTCCCAGAACTTGACCTTGCGGAAGAAGACCTCGGCCGAGTTGCTGGCCACGTCGCCGCGGAAGTCGCTGATGATGATCGTGTCGCCGCGGTTCGACAGGATGTAGAACTGCGAGATGGCGGCCGACATGGCTTCAAAAAGCGGGGGGAAGCGAGCGCGCTGGGGGCGGAGGCGAGTCACAGAGGCGGAGGCGAGTGCGTGGACTGCTGTGGGGCTGGGGACGGCGCGCTGGGGGGCGAGGGAGCTGCGGTAGTTCTCGCCCTGCTGGTCGTCGGTCGACACGTCAAGTGCCGACACCACGCGGCGCTTTTCACCCGCGCGGGGCATTGATCTCGAAAGAGTGACTGTACATGGGGGGAGGATGGCCAAGTTGAAGCATTTGTTTGGTTCCGTTTGTTTTGGATTGATTGATCAGTTGGGTCTCTTGTTGATGAGGGCTCTATGTAGCGACTCTCTCCTAGGCAACACTGAAGAAGAAGAAGAAAATGAACGCATTGCACACGACCTGCCGGCTCGTTGGTGCGAGAGCGACGAGCGAAGCAGGCGAATTGACGCCTGTCCGGAGCTTACGCGGCCGTCACAGTCCCGGTGGTGGAACCCGACGACGACGACTTGGAAGTCGAGCCAGACGTACTAGGGGCGGCAGTGATTGTGTCTGTGGACGAGTCGGTCGAAGATGACGAGGTCGAGCCCACAGTGGTCGAAAAGCACGGGATGATGCCGTTGCCCTTCAGCTTCTTGAGCGCCGCCGAGTAGTCCGAGTGGTACTCACTCCACGTCTTGTCCGTGTACAGACCATACGACCACGGGTCGCTGGGCTTGTACTCGTCGTTGAAGTCGTACTCGCTATCGGGGTTGAGCGACCACGCGAAGCCGCCCGACATGTTCATCAATGACACGTAGTCAATCATGTACTCGATCGCGCGCGTACTTGTAAGTTGAGCAAGCTCCTCCTCTTCACCGTAAATGCCGCCAAACTCGCCGTAGAAAGTTGGGACGCCCGTTTCCGCGATGACGTCACCGAATGCGTAGTCGAGCACCGTCTTCATAGCCCCGTGCAGTTTCGTGTTACCCGCGGTCGAGTTCTCAAACTCGGTCACCGTCACCGTGCTGCCGTCCGAGGACTGCTTAGAGAAGAAGTACGACGACGGGTACACGCTAGGCGAGTAGTAGTGCGGGGCGAACACCAGCTTGTTCTTGGTGTTGAGCGAGATGGGGTTCACTGACGCGTTCTGCAGACTCGCGCCGTACCAGTCACTGTAGGTCACGTTGACGCCGTTGATCTCCTTGACAACGTTGGTCGCAGACAGACCCTCGACCACGATGAGCCAGTTGGGGCAGATATCGAGGATTGCGTTGCCGATCTTCTCGACTGCGCGCGGCCAGTTTTCGTCGGACGGGCAGTAGTCGTCACTGTCGTCCTCGGGCCAGCATCCACCGACGGGCTCGTTCTTGATGTCAATACCAACAATGTTGTACTCGACGTCATTGCAAAGCTCGGTCGCGAGCGTCTCGTACACGGTCATCATGTCGGTGAGCGGGATATCGTCCGTGTACCAGAGCGGCTCGGAGGTTGTTGCATTGTAGGCGGGGTCAATCTTGTGGATGTCGAGCAGCACGGCAATCTGTTCCTTGGCCAGTCCCTGCACGATGACCTTGATCATGTCAATGTACGTGTCAACGTTCAGGTCGGTCGCCTGCGGGTTGACGTAGTCGGTCGTGTCTGGCGCCGAATTTTTCAGGATCATCTTGGCATTGAGCGGTAGCCGCACGGCGTTGACGCCCTGGTCGACCATCATGGCCGCAATGTCCTCAAGGTAGCTCTGTCCCGTGGCGAGACCGTGCGGCACGCCCTCCGAGTTCTCCATGCCGCTCCAGTTGATGCCGGTGAAGATGACCTCGTGTACCGTGTTGTCGTCTCCGCCGCTGGCGTAGATCTTTCCGCTGTCCGTCTTGTAGTTAGGCAACGAGCAGACTGCGCGACAACAAGCACGATCGTTAGTACCGCGCTCTCCAGCACCGCCCCGCCGCGACTGCACGTACTCTTGACGGGCGTCGACTTTCGCGACGTGTTGACGGTCGTGATCGAGTTGGTGAGCTCCTGCTGGGTCTGCGCCGAGTTGTAGTCCTGCACGCCAAAGTACGTGATGGCCGAGAGCGCGGCGAGCGTGATGAGCAGCAGGAAGAGCGCGCCTGGCCAGACCGTCTTGCGTCCCGAGAACTGCTTCTTGGCCGGCCCGTCCTGGTCCAGCTGCCCGACGGCAATGTCCTGGTGCATACCCCCGCCGCCCAAGCCCCCCATAGTCGGCCGCGCGGCCATGGTCGGCCGCAGGATCGGCACTTCGCTGTGGTTGTCCAGGTAGCTGCCGTACATCTCGTCGGCCGACGTGTCCTTCCACACGTTCGAGTCGGGCGCGTCGTTCATGGGCGAGTCGATCGCGATCTCCTCCGAGTGCCCGTGGGTCTGCGAGTGTGGGTCGTACATGGATGGCTGCAGGGCTCCGCTAGTGGCGGCGCGCGGTCCGGAAGGCGCAGCGGTCGACGAGTTTCGCGCGAGCTATCGCGGCGGCAAGTGGCGTCGGCTACTGTAGGAGCGTTCGGATGCGGATGGCTGCCGATTTTGTATGGATGTTTGTATACTGCAGAGGATGGGGAAGGGCGACAGGCCGAGAAAAAAAATCTGCGCGCAGGTCGCGCGACGACTGGTTTTTGTAATTTGGAAAAGAAGGTGGGACACGCTTTGTGCTGGGAGACGTTGGGGCCATGCGTGTAATTTTGAGGACGACAGCTGGCTCGACTGCTCTGACTCCCTCCACAACCGGATCGAGTTTACCTACGTCAGCACTCTTTCGGAAGAGTGACCCTGACTTTTTTTTTCGTCTACAAATCCCACCAGCACTGCAAAAAATAAAATGGGAGGGATATGTTCAGGCGATCGAACGCCGCGATGGAGAGCAAATAAGAGATTGATGGAAAGTAACGATGGTTGCATTGGAGAGCTGTTGCTTTCTAATTCTAACTTTAAGGCGAAAAAAAAAAAACATTGCGAGACCAATCTAAGAATGTAATACGAGCAGTAGTCCAGTCCTCTCATCGAAATTCGGGACTGAACATTTGGCTTCGAGTATGATAGCGACTTTAGACCATTTATAGATTTTTGCTTGACCATAGTAATTGTTCCAGTCACTTGGCAATTGCATACATGTAGAGTAGTTATGCCATGTTGGAGAATTACGTTGATTCGACTGAAGAAATCTCAATGAATCAGCTAAAATGCAATGGATGTCCCATTCTATTCTGAAGGAAGCATAAAGCGGCGACAATCAGGTGCTTCAAAATGCACCAGAGGTGGTAAACAGTTGAAATTCAGATGTCAACCGCATAGACAGGAACGATGTTAGGGTTTCGTTTTATAAACTACATATCAATCTATTAGACCTCGAGTTGAATTGATCTGTCATGAACTGCAATCTTGGTGCACCAGCAACTATTTTTCCTTCTGAGGAATCCATCACCACCCGTTTTATTTTGAGAAAACACCCGTTAAATCATGCCCACTTCGCAATTTTCCGGCACCAGCACCAACAGTCCAGATGTCTCAAGCCAGCGCCCAGACGTTGCCCGACTTGTCGTTCACCAAAACAATCTGGATAGGGATCTCCAGCATTCAAGCCAGACTCACTGCGCGTATGTGAAGTCACATGAGGAAGAGATGCCAACAGATTCGGCTTCACCAGTTGTCGGCGCCTTCATATCGAGTTTGGGCCACGAAGCGTTCAAGGAGATGTCCAACTTCTGCTACGAGGCCTTTCTGACCTTATGGTCTCAAGTGGAACAAGCGTTTCTTCGCGCGTGGACATTTGGGCAAGGACAACACAACTACCATGGACGCACTGTTTTTTAAGACTCTAGTCGTCCTCAAGCACTACGACATGTTTATAATGCGTGGAGAGGGATTTCTCATGCAGATACCTATGTTTGAAATACTTCCTTGTTTTGTTGGCTAATTCTGATCCAGTATGTTGTGATGAGGTAAGAAACGCTATCATGGAGCAGTTGCTAGCACAAAACAAGCGTCTGTGTTGATACACGGTTAACAGCAGCAGCTGCATACGTTTTACAATTACCCATATCCGCTTTACGCATTCGATACCAAGAACAAGCGGGCTTATCGACCTTGCAGCGACCCACGATTTTTTTACTCTGTTTTTAAAAGTGAGATTAGAAAATTGATTTGGTAAATATCAATATCCTGGAGAAATACAACCATCGCAGGTGTGGAGCTAAGGCGGGCCAATTGCTCGACGGCTCATTTTACACGATTGTTCCATAGAGTATATACTATCGATAGAACCGATTCGGTACACGTATTCAATCTTCACCCGACACGGCGTCTTCATCGCCGGCTAGACCAACTGTTACTGAAAATGAGACAGGGTTCCCGCTACAATTCAGCGAGCATCCTGTCTCACTCGAGAATTGAGAGCGCAAATTTGCGAAACTGAACCTACCAGTGCTCACTGGTTGGTGACAATTCTACAACGTTTTCAGCCAATCATAGTCTACATCATTAAATTATCTTAATCCGGGATAGTGACTCTTTTTCGTCCGCCAGGCGAACTTACTACCCGCACGAGACGTCACTACGCCGCCTCATATTGGCCGTTCACGCTGCGTCTAGCAAAGCATAATCGCTTTCCCGCAGTCTTCTGCAGGTATTGTAGCGTGCATCTCGTTGCCCGCATCATCAAGCCACCGTCATCTAGACGCCTAAGGACCAGTTGATGATGACACAGCAGCATCACTCGTCCGCCGTCCGGGCTTCAACGCCACGATAGGCAAAGTTCGCATCGCCGCAAGGTTTGCATACTCACCGAGAGAATCTCCGCTCATTCGCAGAAATCCAGTTCCCTCTGCCTCTTTCCATTCGCCAAAATGCCCTCATCAGCTCCCCATTGGCCCCAATCGACCTCCAGTAAGTGCGCTCCCTCCGCTTCCGCCAATCGCAAGCCGCACCTACCGCCTCCAGATGCAACGCCACGCCGCATTGCTTTCTTCATGAGGATCTCACAATCTAATCGACCCGAACGGTCCCACCTCGCTCGCTCGTCGCTCGAGGCTCCAGCTCCAGCAGCTCCAGCTCCAGCACCAGCAGCTCCAGCATGAGCGCCGCCAGCAGCAACGGGAACGGCGCGCTGGAGCCGCCGCCGCCCGTGGCGCTGCCGCCGACTGCTGCGGCGCAGGCGAGCGTCGCGGGGCTTTTCCAGGACGCCGAGCACTTGTACCCCGCGCTGCTCGAGTGGACGCAGCCCTGCGAGTCGGTGACGGTCACGGGCTCGTTCAACAAGTGCGTTCCCTCTCGCTGCGCTTCGTGGGGGCGTCGATGCGGCCGCTAACGCGCGTGTTTTGCAGCTGGGGCTCGCAGATCCTGCTCAAGGAGCAGGCGGACGACACGGTGGCGGGCAAGCACTTTGCCATCACGCTCTTCCTGCCCGCGGGCACGCACTTTTTCAAGTTTTGCGTCGACGGCAACTGGCAGTACGACCCCGAGGTGACCTTCGCGCCGGACGAGTATGGCAACCTCAACAACTTCATCAAGATCCAGCCCATCGGCGGCGGCGGCGCGGCAAAGCTCAAGCCGCTGCAGCGCGCCACGCGCACCATCATCCGCGACGACAAGGACGGACTGCCCGTCATGAACCCCGCCGCCTCGGAGGAGCTCATGAAGATCCGCCTGCAGACCTCGCCCGTGCTCAACCCGCAGCGCTCACCCGTCGGAAAGCTGCAGCGCTCGCGCTTCCACGAGTCGCGCTCCGAGCCGCCAAGCATGACGCCGCTGCCCGCGCAGCGCACGCCGCGCGACACGACCGACTCTGAGTACGGACTCAACGTCGACAAGATCGGGCAGGGCAGCCAGAAGAACCTGCTGCAGCCGCGCTCGCGCTCGGGCACACTCACGCGCTCCAAGAGCGAGGAGTCACTGGCTTCGGGCATCGCGGCGCTTGCAGCTGAGGACCACGCGCCAAAGTATGCCAACTACGTGGACGACGCGATCACGAGCTCGGTGCTGCTCGCCGCGACCACGCAGCATTTTGGCGGCGACCTCGTCACGCATGAGCACAGCACGCGCGCCAAGCTTGGCGGCCACCGATCAGTTGTCGTGACGGTCCCGCGTGACGGACATAAGGGTCCATCGCGCCGATCGAGTGGCAAGCTCATGATCTTCCTGGTCGGTCTCCCTGGTCGCGGCAAGACGTTTATCGGCCATATTCTTGCACGCCACTTGACGTGGATGGGCCATCACTCCAAGGTGTTTAGCACTGGCGAGTACCGTCGCAAGGTGGTCGGCTCGAGCGTCAACCATGCGTTCTGGGACCCGCTGAACGCCGAGTCGTACAACGTGCGCACTGAGCTGTCCAAGAAGTGCCTCGATGATTCGCTGAACGCGTTGGAGCAAGACGAGTGCGACTGCGTTATCTTTGACGCGACGAATGTGACGCGCGCACGTCGCAGCATGCTGCTCGGGGAGATCTCGAAGCGGTTAAAGTGTGAGATCATGTTTATCGAGTCCGTCTGCGACCTTCCTGAAGTTGTGGCGTTCTCGATCAACGAGATGAAGCTCAACTCGGAGGACTACGCTGGCCAGACGCTCGAGGAGGCTGCAGCCGACTACAACAACCGCATCAACCACTACCGGTCGCTGTACGAGCCGCTGTCGGCTGAGGAAGACTCGTTCCCGTTCATCAAGGTTATCGATGTCGGTCGCCAGATCTTTTGCAACCAGGTATACGGCTACCTCCAGTCGCGCATCATGTTCCTCATGGCGAACCTGAACCTGCGACCTCGCCCTATTTGGCTTAGTCGCCACGGCGAGAGCATGTACAACACTCAGAAGCGTATTGGTGGCGACTCGCCACTCAGCCCGCTTGGCCTTCAGTACGCGATGCAGCTCGACCGTTTTATCAACGCGTACTATCCCGCACCGGACACGGAGCTGGCGGTGTGGACGTCGACGATGCTCCGCACGGGCATGACAGTCGATCGCATTGCAGGTCGCGGCCGCTCCGTTGTGAAGTGGAAGCAGCTGGATGAGATCGATGCCGGTATTTGCGACGGTATGACGTACGAGCAAGTGGCGGAGGAGATGCCGGACGAATACTTGGCGCGCAAGCACAACAAGCTGTACTACCGTTACCCGCGTGGTGAGTCGTACCAAGATGTGATCCATCGCCTGGAGCCAGTTATTACGGAGCTCATGCGAATCGACCAGCCTGTGCTCATCGTGGCGCACCAGGCGATTCTGCGTGTGCTGTACGCGTACCTGACGAACAAGGATCCGACCGAGTGCCCGACGCTCAACATCCCGCTGCACGTTGTCATCCAGCTCACGCCCAAGGCTTACCACTGTGAGGAAGTGTGGCACCGCCCCATGTGAGCGCCAAGCTCGGCGCCAGCATTTGGTTTGTTCCCGCGATAGATGTCAGCAGAGGTGAGCATGCTTTCCTTTCTTCCCAAATTCAACTTACGATGCATCAAAAGCAGCACAGCTTGATACAGTCACCACGTTCTCTATTGCCTGGCCTCTAGTCCATCTATGCCGACTGGAGCTTGATGTAGTACAGCTCGAGTCGGTTGTTGGTCGTGCCCATCGCGCGCTGGTGCAGCGTCCACTCGAGCTTCGTGCTCGCATCTACGAAGGCCAAGAACTTGTCAATGCCATCCTGGTTGCGTCTCTCGACGCCCATGAGCACTACGGTGGCCGGGTTGCGCTGGCACAGGATCTCCATCGTGAGCGCCAGGTCGCGCCAGGACTCGCCATACAGCGGCTCGTAGATGCAGTCGCACGACAATACGATGTCCACGCGCTCGTCCGCGTGCTTGTCCAGGTACACGCGCGTCTGCTGCACGCCCCAGCTCAGCGGCCTCGCCGTGATGCTGCCGCCGTCGTCGTGCGCGAGCGCCTGCTTGTTGGCCGCGAGGTTCACGTGCATGAGACGCAGCAGCTCGTCCTGCTCTGTCAGCACAACGTGCTTGGCCCCCGCAACTCTCGCCGCCATGCCCGGCACACCTCTGCTCATCCATCCATCAGCGATCGAGCACTCTCCTCCACCAAAGCTGCCAAGCAACGCTCGTACATCCCCGCGCCGAGCTCAATGACTCGCAGAGCCGGCAGCTGCGCCTGGAACTCGAGCAGCAGGTGGCGCGTGAGGTACACGGCGGCGTCCCAGAGCAGCGTGCCGGCCCACGCGGCGCCCGAGAAGAGCGGCGCGAGCTCGTCCGCTTGCTGCGCCAGCCAGTCGTCAGTCGCCTGCCGCTCCTCCTTCTCGGCCGCCAGCAGCGCACCAGGAGCAGCGTGAGCCGCAGCTCGCGGCCCAGCACCACGACGCGTATCGACTCCTCCAGCGCGTCCACGTTGTCCTCGGGGAACACCTGCACGGCGTCTCCGCCCGCGCGGAAGGCCTCCATCAGCTGCTCCATGCTCGTCATCTCCAAACAAACAAAAAACTGTCAAGAATCGCGTCGAAAACGTCCACAACAGTTTCATTTTACTACAAATAACTACTCTATGATTATATATATTAGATATATAGACGTCAATAATGTCGAAAAGGATCTATAGTTTACAGAACTAGCCTGTCAAAAAAAAAACAGCCCAACAGCCGCGCAACTTCTAGCTACACACCAAGGAACGGTGGCGACCATGGGCGGCACCCACATGCCGTGGAGTAGCGCCGAGCAGCTGCTGCTGCTGGCCGCGTGGCGAGAGGCCGATGCGGTGCCGGAGCGCGAGAAGCTGCTGGCGAACGGCGAGACGCGGCTGCACGCGAGCTTCCTGGCGCTGGGCGGCGACCCCGAGCGCAGCGCCAAGGCGATCCTGCGGCAGCGCGAGAGGATGGTGCAGGCCTTCCGCTTCGTGGAGGCCTTTAACCGCGAGCGCAAGCGCGGAGATCCCGCGTGGTTTGAGCTGCCGCGCGCGCGCAGGGAAAAGCGGCGTCGCGCGAAGGGCGGCTTGCTACTGCTGGAGCCGGAGGTGCACGAGGCGGTGGGTCGATTTCTGCGCAAGGACTCGAGGCGGGATACCGAGAAGGCTCCAGAGGATCCAGGCACGCCGGACAGTGGAGGGCAGGCTGCGTCGCTCAGCCCTGAGCACACTGAGACGGACGAGGAGGTTGGAGGAGACAAAGGAGGCGACGCTGGAGTGGTGTCCGGTTCAAGAACACCTGAGGAGGAAGAGGAGAAGGAGGAAGAGGAGGAGGAAGAGGAGAAGGATGAAGAGGAGATCGCTGCGGTTTCTGCTGCTGCGCCTTCCCCGACGGCAGCAGCGGTGATTGCAGCGGCTACGGCAGCTGCAACGGCAGCTCTACGCGGCGCAGCGAGGAGCAAGGTCTTCTTCCGGGACCGCCCTCCGCTCAAGTGGAAACTCCGCGACGAGCTGCAGATCATCCGCGCGTGGGACGACGTGCTCCACGATTTGATTGAGGCGAACGAGGCGTGTGCAGCGCTCGACCCGCTCATCCTCAAGCGGTACATTGACCTTGGCGGGCCGTCGGTGGACTCGCTGGCGACGATCGGAGCCAAGCGGGCCAAGATCCAGGCCGCCTTCGACTTTCTCAGCAGCTATCTCAAGGCGCGTCCTCACCACGCGCCAGAGTGGTTTGCCATGACTGCCTCGGAGCGGCTAGCCGAGCTAAAGGAAAAGGGACACGGCAAACAAGCCTTCGCGAGTACAATTAACAGCGTCGAGTACGGTCGCTTGACGTCGATCGCCCAGAACCAAACGCTGCTTGACCGCATCACCTCCACGCAGCAAACACTCAGTCACTCACGCACTGAAGATACCTCCAGGTCGGTGCGGCGCCCGTTGTATCAAGGCAGCATGAACCTATCCATCGAAACAGATACTGCTGTGAATCGCTCTTCCATGACGAACCGAGATCGAATTGAGCGCACAAACGATCTGCGGCGGCTGCTGCTGAAAAAGCGTCGACTGAACGAGGACTCGCCACCCGAGCGGCCTCGTCATCAAAGCACATCCCCAATCAACAATGATGCACGGTATGATCACTACGAGAGTCCAGACAATTTTGAGGAGGAAAACGTGGCGTCGCCACGTGAGCCAGTCTCGGCACCCGAACACTCGAAGTCGCCGCAGGCATTGATAGATCAGCTACTGCAGGCGCAGTCTCGTCGTCTAGAGCTTATGCTCGAAGAATTCCGAGAAGAACGCCGCGAGGAACGACAACTGGCGCATGACATGCTGCTAATGGTGCTCTCGTCCGCAAACTCCAAGCCACCCAGCAACGAGACCAGCGTCCTAGAGGCACTTATTCAGCAGCAGCAACGTCAGCTCGAGTATCTCTTCGACCTGCTGGAAGCTGAGCGTGACGAAGATCGGTACGACTCACACGCCACGTTCCACTACCCTCGCCGATGAAACAATAGAGTAGCCAGATGAGTCGACTGAGACTATGCTATGCACGATGACGCCCCCAGAAAACAGATCGATCGTGCGCTGTGATGTTTCGGCGTTGGCGTCTCCGCACCACGCACGTGTCGTATGCTTGTGCATCGTATCATTTGCGCCTCAACTAACTCACCTAAATAACGTGGACATGGCTGCCCAGTCGTCCCACTGCTAGCCTTTTTTGCTGTGGAGAATGGCGCAACAAGCTGGCGGTGGCCGCAGGATCGATGCATGCTTTGCTTGTGATGTGCACATCTCAATGGAACGACTTATGGCTCTACCACGTTCCAGGTGCGTAGATTTCCAGAAAACCTACCAGAAGCTGCGTCTTCCAATCAGTCTTTTGCAGAGCAAATCTTCATTACAGATGCTACAGTCGAAGCCTCCGATTTGTTTCTGATGCCCCGACAAGTCAGTCGAGTATATCCCATCTACAGGACACAGCCGCAGCCTGTACCAGTCGAGACGATGGAGCTTCGCGATTTTCGCACCGACACAATCAAGCCTCGCTGGACTAGTCCATTTGAGCCCTTCATACTGTCGGACGACGAGAGGAAGAGACTTCGTCTGATCGCACAGAACACGTTGGAGAGCAACATAGGCGAGTACGAGGAGTTCATATTCCAGCACAACTCGAAGCTTGTGCCAGAGCGCGCCTGGAAGTTCCTGCGTCGTGATAGCCAGGTAGAGACGTACGTGCGTCGTCCCGAAAAGTACGGCCTCAATGGCTTCGGTACCACAAAGCGCATCCGCCACGACACGGCCTCCGAGACGTCCGACTCGGTCGGCAACACGCAGATCGAAGAAGTAACGTCCCTAGATGTCGTCGACATGCGCTCCATCGGTCTCACCAGCGGCACCAAGGAAGATGCCGTCTACGGTGTCATGAACCCCACAACCATCACCATGCGCATCAAATCGGCATATGTCGACGATGGAATCCAGGATTGCAATGTCTTAAACGTCATCCAGAACCCAACGCCTGACGACCCGTTCTCAACGCTGTCAGTCCGGTGGCGAGTGACAGAAAACCCTCCAGTTGTCAACTGGGTCATCAAGAGCTACGACCACGTGTACGTCGATGCGACGGGTGTCACTACACTCTCAAATGGCGAGCAAGTCACCTACCAGCTTATCCATTCTATAGAATTCTCAAAAGCGATCCCCAAGCTACCGCAATACTCTCGCGGCCAGGTCGCCGGAATCGTCTTCTACCACCAAGTCGGTGAAAATCTTGTGAGTGTATGGGCTCGTGGGGTGTTTACGGTCCCCATGGAGCGCGCACGAGTATTGTTTGAGCCTGTAATCGGTGCTGCCATGTCCAAGTCGGTGATTAACAACTTTCAGGCTGCTCAAATGAAGAAGCTACGTTGGGCCCTACATCGCAGACAGCAAGAGCTACGCAAGAACCCTTCAGGCAACTTTACAGCTGAGAACTCGACGACGAGAGCTCAAAATTCTCTAATCGGCGGCAACTCCAATGAGAAGGCGTGTATCAAATGCAACAAGAAGCGCAAAGTACGCACAAGCACTGATTGCGACTTGTGCGGCGTGCACGTCTGTGGAACATGCTGCATCAAGCACAAAGTGGCGTATGTGGAGCTAGACAATAAGCTTCGGTGGCATAAAGTGCGCGTGTGCTCGTTCTGTATGGCTAGGGTAGTCAAGATGAACGCAGCCGAGGCCATTGCTATCGAGTGCGCCGCTGGCGAGTACGAGCGCATCAACTAATTGCAGAGTAAATGACTATGAGAACACTGTACTCTATGGATTTGATGTTCTTTTGAACTCTTTGCAGCATGCCGAGCTGATGGACATTTCCGGCAAGCTTTGCTCTTTAAAAGCACAGCTTGCTGCTTTTCTCCGCCACCAACGTTCCATCTTCACCGCTGAGGGTGGTCGTTCTCCTCAAACATTTCCGGAGCTCACCCTCTTCGCTTGTAAATACCTCGCTCTTATGGCTCACGATGCTCACGCTCCCGCCCGTGTCAGTTTACCAGTCGACATCAAGATAGGCGCTCCATTCTGCTCACAAATAGCCCGGCGACCACGATGTTCAGATTCACAGAAGACATCAACAACACCCAATATAATCACAGGTCCGGTCGACGCATCAAAATTGTCGCTAGTCACATTCACAACCTCGTCGCCGCATCTGCTGCTGGTCGCAGCTCCGTGCAAAAGACTTCATAGCAGCATCGTCCGCTGGCAAGTCCTCGCTAGTCGCCATTGACACTGAGTCAACGACAGAGCCAGCCGGTGACCCGCCATCAACCGTCGCTTTGCCCCTCGGGTTGCACCACACTCAGACACATGCATACTAGGCGTGATGTCCTTGCCTCCGGTTTGGCGTCGCACAATAGTGAGATTGGCGGGCTTGAAGTGCTACGATAGTGGGAGAATCCTGGCGTGAGAAATTATTCGACCTGATGAGAACTGAGCTGGAAGACGACAACTACCGACTCTCGCGCCATGTTCCGCTGCACCAGCTGATGAAAACACGATTCAACGCGAACACTTGACGAGGCTACCAAGTTGAAGACGAGTGCCGCACTACCTCTTCAACCGAGACTGCCAACGATGAACGCTCGGCGACCAAACCCTGTATGCATGCCCTCCTTAGGATCTATCGGGCAGAGCCAATTCGATGAGAGCCCCGGTACAGATCCAACTACTGTGGTGGTGTCAGTGTCAGGATGTCGATGCGCGCAAGCTGCTGCACTTGTTATGCTTCATATCATTTATGTCCCCGGCTGTGGCCCATGGTGGCCAAGTCACACAAATGCAATCCTGACTTGAGATGCACAATTGAGCGACTTGTTTAGGACAGATGTTGCGTCCAGATTAGATACAATATTTGCACCACTTACTTTCACGGGTAATTTATTATCAAAGTTATTTTTCATTCATTTATTGGGTATACTACCTAACAATCACGCATTATCGAATGTCATGCAAATCGTCTTGCAGGTTTTGAATTTGGGAGCAAAAATCGTGACTACGTCCAGGTATCCATGAAACAGATGACACATCGGACAGCATAACTCCCGCGTGTGTAATTCAGGTGCTTCCTGCATCCGTGGAGGCGATTTGCAGTTCGTTGGCGAAGACTTGAGTCTTGAGTTTAGACGTTTGTCCAGTTGGAGATGATTTGCAGCGGGTTGACGACGAAGAGTTGAGCCGTATCAATATCTCAAGACTTCGTCGACACTGCACCACAAATTACATCCGCCAATGCGCAATGTCTTCGAAGTTAGTGGCATGCCAAGCTACCAGTTGACGAAATCCCAGCTCCGGGACAAAGCAAGTCACAATAGCACAGCCAGCGATCAGCAACAATCAAAACAGCGGAGTTCCGTGGCTTTCGCACCAAAATGACAAAGCCTCGCTGGACTAGTCCATTCCAGCCGTTTTCACTATCGGACGACGAGAAGAAGAAGCTTCGACACTTCGCACAAAGTATTGTCGACAACAACGTCGGTGAGTACGAAGAATTCACGTTCCAGCACGACTCGAAACTTGTGCCGGAGCGAGACTGGAAGTTCTTGCGTCGTGACAGCCAAGTGGAGACGTACGTGCGTCGCCCTCAAGCATACGATCTTCACGGTTTTGGATCGACGAGGCGTTTCCGCCATGATACAGCTTCCGAAACATCCAATACAGCCAGCAGCACACTGATCGAGGAAGTTACATCTCTTGATGTTGTTGATGTGCGCTCAATCGGTCTCACCAGCGGCACCAAGGAAGATGCCGTCTACGGTGTCATGAACCCCACAACCATCACCATGCGCATCAAATCGGCATATGTTGACGACGGTATCCAGGACGGCAATGTCTTAAACGTCATCCAGAACCCGACACCACAGGACCCGTTCACAACACTTTCGGTTCGCTGGCGCGTAACTAAGAATCCGCCACTTGTCAATTGGATCGTCAGGAGCTACGATCATGTGTACGTCGATGCAACGGGTGTCACAACACTTTCAAATGGCGAGCAAGTGACCTACCAACTTCTCCACTCCATTGACTTTTCAAAGGCAATACCCAAGCTACCGCAATACTCTCGCGGCCAGGTCGCCGGAATCGTCTTCTACCGCCAGGTTGACGAAAAGCGCGTGAGCATTTGGGCTCGCGGAGTGTTTACGGTCCCCATGGAGCGCGCACGAGTATTGTTTGAGCCTGTAATCGGTGCTGCCATGTCCAAGTCGGTGATTAACAATTTCCAGGCTGCTCAAATGAAGAAGCTACGTTGGGCATTACACCTCCGCCATCAAGAACTGCACGTGGGCAGCTTTACAAGCAGCCAGACAAGAGTGAGCTCGAGATCAAGTGGCATATTCCGCAATTCTCTAGCGGAGGGATACTTCGAGGAGAAGGTGTGCGTTATATGCACTTCGAAGCCCATGCTTGTCACCGCTGAGGATTGCCATCTGTGCGGAGAGCTCGTGTGTGGTACATGCTGCATCAAGCACAAGGTGGCATATGTGGAGCGTGACAATAGCCTGAGGTGGCACATAGTGCGCGTGTGCTCGTTCTGCATGGCTAGGGTGGTCAACATGGAGGCAGCGCAGGCCATTGCGATTGAGTATGCTGCCGGTGAGTACGACCGCATAGACTAGGGCTCGATAGATGTCGAAGTTGCGTGGGTCAATAAACTTATTCCCAAATCCACTTCCTTGTCGATATTTTCTATCCAGCACAGCGTGCACGAAGGCTGAAATCGCGAGCTACATCACGCCACCTTCAGGCGGCACATAGATCTCTCGAAGCGCAAACCGCAGCGAGCTGACCCAACGTTCCGAGATTTCACGCAATTCGTGCCAGCCACCTTCAGGTAGCGGGAATGCCGGTCGATGGAGCCGCATGTTGGCCCAGTGGATGACGGTGACGATCTCCTCTTCTTCGTCGTCATTTTCATCGTTGTCAATCTCGTGTACGTGTCCCTCGTGCTTGCTCTCGTCGTCCTTCGATTCACGCGAGAATCTTCTTCCTCCTCTACTTCTTGGCCGCGTTCGCGCTGTCACCTCAAATATAGCATTTGCATCGCGACGTGCGCGTCGGTCGGGTTGATACGGATAGAGCTCATCGCGTTCGATGAAGTCGAATACGATCATCCCGTAGCCCTTCTTGCGTCGCTGCTGGTATTCATCATGTACGATCTCATCATTCGTAGACTCATTCTCATCGTCGAAACTCGAGAAGACGGCATAGTTCGACTCAATCACGAGGTTTGGCCTGGATGTGAGAGCCACAAGGCGGTTTTGTGATGCGCCACCGTCTCCATGCTGGTCATCCTCTCGGATTGTAACGCTTCCAAGCTCGGACAGCACGATCTCGATGTTGCGAAAATATTGGGCTACCGAGTCGAACACGCCGCGCACGGTCGCACTCCCCGCGAACTGGTAGGTGCCCACATGTGCGAGGCAGAAGTCGCCATTCGGTGCCTCGAAGCTTTGGTGGTCGCGCACCATGACTCTCGGATCGACCCACGCAAAGCGTGAGCGCAAGAACTCCTCAGCGCGACGCACTACCAACCCGCGCAGCCCCATGAGCAGCTCCCTTCTCTCGGTAGGATCTCTTGGCATGTGAATGATCTCGTGAATCGGACTTCCAGAGCGAACGTCCTGCAAGGCAACATGGCATCGATTAGAAGAGAGCGAGCAGCTCGTTCGTCTCAGCATCAATGACGACGCACAAAGAACGCATACTCGGACAGCAGCCGCAGCGTGGGCGTCGCCTCTCGCTGTTGCCGCTGCACCGCCGACCGCAGAATCCTTCCCAAGAACTTGGCTCGTTCGTCGTCTGCAGCTTCATCTCGCTCGTTCACGGTCTCCGCACGCTTTTGGAGCGCCAGGAAAGTCGCTTCAAGCGTTCGCAGCTCCGCATTGAGCTCCTCAATCTCCTCCTGCCAGCCACAGCGCCGTCAGTGCGCGCAGATTTGTGGAGATCTTGAAAACGAGCAGCGTACGCGGCGGCAGGCGTGCAGGGCCTTGCGGTATGGCCGCTTTCGCTTTGGCGCCGGCTCCGCCATTGCTGACTGAGTCGTATGATGACGAGACATTTGGCGCGTTTCTCGTCAGATGTGCGTAGCCTGCAGGCGATTTGTGCACAAAACATCCGAAACGCATGGCTCATTGAGATGCTGTAGCGAACGCACAATCAAATGCCGTCAACACCAGAAACATTTTCGGCAAAAGGTGCTCGCTGGCTGCACAATGGCTCGCAGCCCTGAATCCATTGCCTTTGCGTGGTCTACGAGCTGCAGCAGGCTAGTCCACCCGATGCCATTAGTACTTGCAATAGAAAAAAACTACAGGCTGCCGTGGATGCTCGAGAAGAGCTGACCTACACTTGTTGCCACCTCAGAGAGGACTTGTGACGGTCCAGTTGACAGCGGTGACGTACGCAGACCTCTGAAAAAGTCTCTCTGGCGCGCAAACAATGCATAGCAATCTGCAGTGAAAGCACTTCAAACTGAGGGCACGCTGGCTTGGATGGCAAAGAGGCAGGGAGCTCGATCGATCGAGGCAGCGCTGTCAACAGCTAGGCATTCTCCATTTTACAACATCCCAAGTACTTCGACTCCAGTCCAAGCTCTTTCAAGACAAAATGGCGAACGAGACGGCTGTGATGGTCGCCAAGGTCCTCGCGGGCTTCGCGACGTTATTCATGGTTTTGAGTCCCATGGTGTCGGTGCGCCAGATTATTCGACAGAAGCACGTGGGCCTCACTTCTTTCATCCCCTTCGTCACACTACTCTCCAACGCCCATGTGTGGATGATGTACGGCTACCTCACTTCGCGCTACTTCCCCATCTTCAGCATGTTCCTGGTCGGCGACTTGCTCGCTGTTTTCTACCTGTCTGTCTACTGGCATTTTACCACCGAGCGAGCCTATATGAAGCGCGTGCTGTCTTGTGTACTTCCTTTCCTGGCTCTTGTGACCATCTACGCCATTCTCGGCGGACTCGGCCTTACGGGGCAATCGCGGAAAGGAGTCAACGCTGTCTTTGGTGGGATCGCCATCTTCATGTCGCTGTGTCTTTACAGCGCTCCCATGGAGAAGATATTCCAAGTGCTCCGTCACAAGTCAGCAGCTTTCTTTAATTTCCCCATGGTTGTTGCGGCAATCATCAACAACTTCATTTGGATCACATACGGCCTTCTGACACACTTTTGGTACATCACGGGACCGCACATGGTCTTCGCGTCAATCGGCTTTTTCACGGTCTTCCTCTATTTCAAGTACAACCCAAAGACACATCCAGTCACGGGTATGGGCCAACCAATCTGCGTGAATCCAGGACATGAAACTAGCCGGTCGCGCATCCAGTCGGCAAACAACGATCACCACGTTAACATCGACATCGAGATGGACGCTGTTACTACCGGATGTAAGAAACCTGCACCCGAAAGCGCAGTTTCAAGTCCAACTTACCATGCTATGCGCTCACCACTGCAACCTCTCCAAATGAACCTGTAGAGGTACAATTTTTTAATTCCTAGATGTTCGTAATGGAATGGCACTGCAAATATCTTTGTCATTGACTTATCTTCTCAGCTTTGGTTGTTCGCCATGTTTAGGAAGTCCGAGAAGGTATAACACTCTTTTCATAGGCGTTTATCCCTGCTCACAATGATTCAATCAAGGAAGTGACCAACTCTTGTAGCTACATAAGGTCATTTGGCAGCGCGATTTTCCAGTTGAATACAATCTAATGTGGCCGCCTAACGACTTGAACACGCAGTGTGTGTTTGAGATCGAAGACCGTTCTTCATCTTCGTTCTGAAATTGTTGAAAGGCTGCTGGTAATGACAGCAAGATCGACTGCTTGGTCATGCATGGTGGAATTTCGTGGCGCTGCATACGGAATGAGTTAGCTTTGTGTTGTTGTGAGATATAGTCGAGCCGCCACGCCGAGGCGACAAATGAACACGACCATTTTGTAGACCCTTCTAAGCTAGACAGCACAATGCGGTATACTATGGTGATCACATTCGGCATGACGTCGACTACACACAGTTCGGTATAATTATTTTGCAGCGGCAATTGAATGCGGACGACGTACACCGCTACTATTCATTCTCCTGCCACTCGCTCCCGACTGCTTACACTCGGACGCTAACCCACCTGCCACATATTCGAATCCTAGACGCTGCCTTCTGTCGGCACACTAGATGCGGCACACGTACGAGCTCGACTGCGTCACGTACCGCACCCAACGCTTGTACTGGTAGTTCGGGTGCCGCGCGTGCTCCGGAATGCGCAGGTAGCGCACTTGCAGGCTCGACGTATTGTACATGGGGATCTCGAAGTTCATGCTGACAGGGCCGATCTCGCGGCGCACGTGCGGACTCGGTTGACCCAGCGTGATCTTCGCGCGCAGCGTGAGCTCCGTGCCTCCAGTGAAGCGCTTGATCGCCCAGCGCACCTGGTTCTCATTCTCGCGGTACTCTGCCAGCTGACCTGCCGTGTTCTTGCCGATATCGCATGACACCGCAATCGTAGACTGCGGAACCGGGAAGCGGATGATCACATTTGCACCGTAGTTGTTCTCAGGCATATCGGCACGAATCTTCAGCACCATCTCGATCTTCGTCGGCGATTGCTCCTCCACGTACGGGAAAATGCGGAACGGCGCACGGAAGTCGCCCGTGATGCGGTAGTTGATGACCGTGAACTCTCCATCAGGCGGCTGGAAGATCAGCACGCGGTCACGCTCGAACTCGTCCAGCTGCACGCAGTCGTGGAAGTTGCAGTCGTCCAGCACCACCTGGCCGTACGAGCGCGGACCGTTGTTTCCAATCACCAGATCCTCGTTCAGTGCCAAGCGCAGCTCCGGGTTGCCCGACAAGTAGCTCTTGAGCTGGATGCGGCCCTCGATAGACGCGTTGAGCATCTGTCCGCCCGACGAGAAGACCACGTTGAGGCGCTCGAGGATATCGCAGAAGAGCTCGTTCTCGTCCTGCTTCTTGCCGCTCTGTCCGGCCGTCGCAATAGGCTTCTTGACGGCACTCGCCGCCTTGATGTTCGAGTTGCGCGTCATGAACTTTGCGCCTGGCTTTGGCTTGGTCAACGCCGCGTCGCCGACAAGGATGGCCTCGTTGTGCACGTGCGCCTTGAGTCCCTCCGTGCTCGTGTCCTGCGCAAACCCATAGTCGAGCGTCTCGTCCAGCAGCTCGTAGCACAGGATGAAGTTCTTGCGCAGCGTTTCCTCCGAGAGCACGCCGCAGTAGTCCTTGAAGACGCGGCACAGGCGCGTGAGCAGCTCGAGGATGTACGCGGGGCTGACGTTGTACTTGGTGGTGGCGACGAAGTAGAGCCCGTTCTTCTTGACGTAGAGGTAGTTGACGCCGTCGACGTTGAACGCGGGCGGCGCGTCGCCCTTCTCCCAGAACTTGACCTTGCGGAAGAAGACCTCGGCCGAGTTGCTCTCAATGTCCCCGCGGAAGTCGTTGAAGATGATCGTGTCGCCGCGGTTCGACAGGATGTAGAACTGCGAGACGGCGGCCGACATGGCGGGCGAGGGCGGCGGTCAGGCGAGGGGCTGCAGCTTGGTGTCGGGAGGTGACGATCTTCCCCGTGGCGGTACGGCCACACTGGCGTTCAGTATGGCGGCGGCCGGAAGGGGGGCCAAAAGATCACATCTCCCTCTACCAGAGCCGGAAAGGCCACCAAAAAGGGAAACCTCCCTCTACAGGGGTTTGTATGTGCTTTACTATAGGTACCCTGGGGTAACGTACCCTTTCTCGTTGTAGTTTTTTGTTTTTTCTTCCATCAGGCCAAAGGTGTCCGTTGAGGAAAGGCCGAGACGTGCTGCTGGCCTGGCGGCCATGAGCGACGCGCGGCCGCTGGTGGCTCGCAGGACGCCGTGGTCCACCAAGGAGCTGGAGCTGCTGGTGCAGGCGTGGGAGGCGGAGGCGGAGCTGCGCGCCAAGCCTGGCGCGGCCGCGAGTGCCACGCGGCTCACGGACGCGACTTTCAAGCGCTTCACCAAGCTGCAGGGCGGCCGGCCGGTGCGCGAGTGGAGGGCGGTGGCGGCCAAGTGGATGGGGCTGCGCGCGTCGTTTCTGCGCGTGCAGGGCTTTGACGAGCACCAGCGCAAGGTCGGCGGCCGGCTGTTCTTCGACCTGCACTACCTGCAGAAGCAGGAGGTGTTGCGCACGTGGCGCAGGATGAACGCCAGCGTCGTCGAGCTCACGAGAAAGATGTACAGCGGGATGGAGCGCGTGTTTGAGGTCAACGGGGATGGAAATGTGGATGTGGAGGCGGCGGCGCGGGAAGATCCCGGCACCATCCAAGAGCAGGAGAAAGAGAGCCCGGCGCCGAAGCAAGCGGAGGTACAGCAACGGAACGAAGTCACGGATCAAGCGCAGCCGAAGGGACCCCCACCGCTCGAGGTTCGAAGAGCAGCTAAGGATACCCCTACTACCCAAGGAAACCGATCCCAAGCTAAAGAAATCCCAGGGTCCTCGCAACTCGAAGAGCCGCAGGGCAACACTGCAGCTCAAGAACAGCAAAGGCTGAGGGCGCGTGCGCTAGTGCGAATATTCCCTGCTGAAAGTCCGAGTAGTACGAGTCAAACAGAATTGACTGCGGATCAACAACTCGCGGATGCGGGGCTGTCAAGCGAATCGGAATCAGCCAAGCCAACTTGGCGCATGGAGAGACTTCGACGAGCTACTTCAGGTGCGTCGGATACATCGGAGACGTCAACGCAGAGCCTTCGAGGGAAGATAGGGAGGCCTCCATATTGGTCGGAGCAAGAGTTAGCCGACCTTGTGAAGGCATGGAAAAGCATTGTGGACGAAGCCGTGAAGAGAAATCCAAACGGCCCATTGCCAGCTATGAATCTGCGGCTCAATCGTGAGTTTTGCAAGCTTCAAGGTGGTCAGTCCTCTCGAAATGCTAGAAGTACGATGGGCAAGCGTATTGATATCAAGCTTACAGCGGCTGCCATCAATCAATTCAACGCCAGACAGGAGAAAAAGGGCAGGAAGCGCTTTGCGCAGCTCTCGCAGAAGGAGAGGGAAAAGGTCATGAAGTCGTGGGATTTTCGGAAGATAGATATGTCAGAAGAGATGCTTCAAACTGTCAACGAGATTACTGATATGGAAGCTGGCTTAAGGTCAATGAAGACGTCTCAGTCGCTGCTCGACGCCAATGCTGGGAAGGACAGTGATTCTTCAGAACCTTCATCGGAAGTTGAAGATGCTCGTCAGTCTTCATCAAGCAAGTCTAGTCTCTGGAATATCGAAGAGTGTCACAAGTTGGTCCTGGCGTGTGCAGAGGTCGCTAGTCCACTAGACGACCCCATGAAGCTACTCTATGGTGAGCGTCAGAAAAAGATTTGTGATATTTTTTGGGCAGCAAGTGCGAAAGCATCTGGTGACGACATCACTGATCGTCGAAGTCTAAAAGAAGTCAAGGAGCAATGGCCTATTATCATGGCTTCGTATGCCTACATCAAAGGGTACAAAGAGACTGTGGATGGCACAGATTGGTTTGCATTGACGCAAGCGAAAAAGCGGGCATACATGAGGTGTACGCAACAGCCGAAAAAGTTCGTTGACATGGACCCTAAAACCTACTCTGTCATGGTGAAGATCGTAAAAAACTCAGAAGTGCCAGCTGGGGGTGGCAGCGACTCGGGTGGCGCCTCGAATGGCGCTGTTTCGTCAAATTCTGGAGAACCGAGGGAACTAATAGAGAGTGTTAACCCTCAAGATGAAGCGTCTGAATCCTCACAAACATTTACGTCAGCATCGGAAGTGAACATGGTTGACGCAGTAAAACGGTCGTGGTCAAGCGAGGAGACCTTGCAGTTACTAAAGAGTTGGAAGGAGGTGACAATCTCGCTCAAGCCAACTGATCCTTTTCAAGTGACTGCAGTGTCCCAAGAGACATATGCTCACTTTACAACAAAAAGGGGAAGTGCAGCTCGAAAATTGTCTGCAGTCCGCGCGCGCATGTCCTTCCTCAAGCGTGTATATACTTTCCTCCAGAGGTTTGACAAAAATTGCAAAGCGAGTAACTCCAAGTTATGGATTGAGCGGTCTGAAGATGAGCGTGCTGGAGTTGTGAGCTCGCTACCGACTTCGGGCGCCGCTGCTTTGAACTTATCGACGGAAATGTACTTGATTTTGAAAGATATCTTTGATATCGTGGTCAGATCGGAGGCTTTGTCACCCAATAAATTGGCAGACCCTTCGAACTCGAGTAGTACGCTCACTAAGAGCTCTAGCAAGCGCAGTATAAACGATGGTGAGTCCGCAGAAGAGAAGTCGTCGGCTGTATCGCAAGATCAGCAGGTGGTTACTATCAGCTCAAATCCTTCGCAAGCAAGGAAGGGGCGTCCAAACAGCGGTTCTGGCTCAAATTTGTTTACAACTACTAGTACGCCTGGCATCTCGACCAAGGTGAAATCTCGGCCACAAAATGCTGAGTCTCCTGCGCCAAATGCAACCAGCTCCAGAAAACCCACCAGTAGTGCTGGTAAGCAAAAGAAGTCACCGAGTAAAGTTCAGCATTGGACCAAGCGCGAGTTGTTATTGCTTGCTCGCGCGTGCAGCGGGTTGCTCCAGGATCGCCCAGCAGGACAATACCTCAGCGATGAGCACCGACAGTCGGTGTTTGATCGCTATCAAGAGCTCGGCGGGTCGCGTCCGATGGTGGTTGCTGTAGCACGTGCGCGAAATATGATCGACTCTTACGATTTTATTCGATCATTTGACAAGAATGCTATTACTAACCACTGTCCACGCTGGTTTGATCTCGACGCGGAAGAACGGGAGAGTATCATGATGTCTGTATGTAATGGGCACACAAACTTGAATGGCCTCGCCGACATGGATGCCGATTTGCTCGGCTTCATTTCGCGAATGGACGCAAATTCCAGACCGAAAGATCAGCAAGAAGCTCCAGTACCAAAGCCCAAGAAGCCTGCGAAACCCAAGAAAAGTCGCAAGCGATCATCCTCTCCACCAAGGCTAGTCAAACCTCGATATGGAGACCCTGAGGATGCTGCGGCAATTGCTCATCAAATGATTACTGAGAAACGGCAAACTCAGGAAGACCAAGAGTTAGTACCAGAACCTAGTGAAAGTGCGGACGATTCCCCGATGGAGCCATCTCTCTCAGATACAGAGACGGAAGCCAGTGGTGATTTCGGCATGGATGTTGAGGCTGAAGGCGAAGAAGACTCTAAGGGGGTTGAACCTGGCGAAGATGATCAAGAGCAACAACATCAACAGCTACATCAAGACCAACACCAAGGCCAACACCGGGAAGAAGAGCGCAGCCAGATAGTCGAAGAAGCCGTGGGTGTTTCTGTTGGCAGTGAAATGAATATTCAGGAGCCGTACTCTCCTACCGAATACTACGATCGCCCAGCAAAGCGTCAGAGACAAGATTCTCCACCCACAAGTCCTGTTGCTACCACTGTACCGGGCGATCACAGCTACATTGTGCAGCCTAATGATTCAAGCGCGGAGGATCCTTCATCGTCATTCATCCAGGAGCTGATTCAGAAGCAGAATGAACAGTTCGAAGGACTGCTGGATCGCTTCCGTCGCGAGCGCGCGGATGACCGCAGACAGTTCTTCGAGTCCATGTATGCTGCCGTTCAAGCCCGGCCGCTAACTCCGAACAACAATACCTCAAGCCTCGAGCGGCTTGTTGAGCAGCAAAGCCGAAGCCTGAATGAGATGATGCAACGCTTGCAGTCGAGAGGAAGAATCGGGCGTGTACCTTATGGACCGCGTGATTGGCGGTATGTGCCACATTACGATGATGAACGTGGTCGCAGGTGGGCTCGTGGCTATGAACGGGATCGAGATCGAGATCGTCTTTCTCGATATGACTGGGTGCCAGAGAGGGATATAGATGACCTCGTGCGTGGCCGCGGGCGAGACAGGAGTATGGAGCGCGATTGGCTAAGAAATCGCATCCATGAATACGACCGTGGCCTAGAACGTGATCGCAGTCGTGATCGCAGTCGTGACCGCGATCGCAACCGCGACCTTGATCGAGACCGGGATCGTGACCGGGATCGTGATCGAGTCGGTACTCGAGGTCAAGGCCGCGACCAAGATCGTGACCGAGTTCGCGACGACGCTCGAAGCCGCGATCAAGACCGAGACCCAGTCCATGATCGTGATCGACAGCCACCTTGGCAAATACGTCAGCCTGCTATTCGTGACCAGAGTCCAGATTGTGGTGCTCAAGATGCTGCACCGTCCCGCAATGAAGGCGACGTATTGCCCGATCAAATGGTCTTTGCTCGCGAGCAATCGTCAAGGTAAGTAGTGGAAAGGTGCAGCGAGAGCCAAATGTTAGTGGTATTGTGAAACATACAGTCGTAATTCCCGAGTCTATCGACCTTTGTTGAATGCCTTCTCTCTAGTGTGGCTGAACAGAAGACCGCTGCATGCGTATTGCTGGACCTTGGACACTTGCTTTGCCTTCAGGTTCGCATCCAGAGCTGTCGGTCCGACTGTCAGGTTTGTTATCAGCGAATGCGTCGGTACTTCAACCCCCAGCGAACCTAAAGAGCGCGGCGATACCCGCAATAAACCGAAAGGCGTCTCATCCATTGCTTTGCAAGTGTGAAAAGCTTCGTCGATAGCTTTTTGGGCACGTTGCGCCATCAACGCTTCATCCCCACGCGCCAAGACAACCCCGTAGGCTCCCATCTCCCACCTGGCAAGGCCAAGCGAGAACACTGCGTTTTCTACGGGGCTGAAGGTGCAGCTGATGAGTTGAACCTCGCTACTTGATAAGCACGACGGTGATGAAAGGAACCGCTCAAGCTTATCGCGCGAGTCGCTAGTTGCTATCCAGATTGCATGGTCGATGGTAACATCAAGCTTTGCTCCCAAAAGCTCGCACACTGACCAGATCTGCCTTGATTGTGCCGCGTCAACCAGTTCCACTTGGTCATAAGCAGTGGCGTAGTTGGACGAGCGAGAGCTGCAGGAACGTACAATGCCAGAAACAGGTGCTACGCCACTAGATGCCCACCCTCGTAGCCTGACGCGCTTGCTGCGAAATCGGACGACAACATTGGTCGGGAACTCGACTTTGATCTTTGGTTCTTCAGCTTTGATTGGGGTCGGTGGAGCACGTCGCTGATTTCGAGGGTAGAAAACTTGGCGCTGCTTTCGATCACGAGACAAATGGGCATTTCCTTTTGCCCTTTGGGAGTCTTTTGTTGATCCCTTGCGTGTCGATACGCTATTATCGCTTTGTTCGCGCGTCCAGTACATCATGAGCGGATTGGAAATGTCTCCGTCAGGAAGCACACCGCCAACAACCGCCGGTGAAGGTACCACACCACGTACCCACGACCCAACCGCCTCCGCCAGGTCATCCGCGCTTCGAGGATTTATCGAGAGCACAAAGAAACCATCGTCGCCGCTCACTGAGTTTGCCAGTGGACTCTCGAGTTCGTATCCCTTGGCGAGCTGCCTTAGCTCCTTGCGCTCGAACTTGTCTACCTCCAGCCGCGTCTCCGGCAACAGCGCCACCGTCACCGCCAACTTGGACTCTTCTTGAATTTCTCCTCTATCGCCAACTTCCCGCTCGTCGAACTCTCTCATGACGCTCAGTGTTCCAATCACGAGGCAGCCAGGAGGCAGCAGCCTCGCAGCCTCGATCGCCTCGACAAAACGAGTCCACAGCGAGCCATTCGCAAAAACTCTCGGACGGTTCGAGCACGCTGAAATCACCACGAGACTTGGCGCGAACGGAACATCTGCCCAGCCTTTGAAGTTTCCACCCAGCCGCTCCACCGCGTGTTTTCCCATGCTGAAGCTGTCATTTCCGTCGCTTTCGGCCAAATTCTCGTCACTTTCAGCCGAGATTTCGGTCGTGCGCCACTCAAAACACGCGCGAGAAGCCTCCAGCACCGCCGAGCGCCACGCAACGCTCACCAGCGCCATGTTCCGCGTCTCGCGCCACGTTAGCAGCGTCGTCACGCGCGCCA
Organism: Phytopythium helicoides; assembly: GCA_024867545.1. Lineage (NCBI taxonomy): Eukaryota > Oomycota > Peronosporomycetes > Pythiales > Pythiaceae > Phytopythium > Phytopythium helicoides. Next base: position 141,285 of record JANFNE010000025.1, on the reverse strand, counting down.
GCAGCTCCGCTGGCAGCGCCATGACCATCGATCTGTTCCCAATCGACCGCTTCTCTATTTACGGCACAGTTCCTGCACGTGAATTACGGAGAGCATCCTGATGTGGACAGCTGACGTTGAAGCGAAATGACGTGGCGGAGATCAGTGCGCATCCAACTTTGAAACCCCTCGATTGCCAGCGCATCTCTTTTAGGATTAGCACTGCTAAGCATCACTCATCTGAGGCCAGTTGTCGCAAGAGTTGAAATACTCTGGCTTATTTGGTTGCTATGACATTGGCGTCGTCAGGCGATCCATGGTACAGACAGCAACTCGATAGAATATTCCAGCTACTGAGTGTTGCTGACCATGAATTTCAAACAAATCCGCGACAATACCAGTGCCGAAATGGATGGCGTTCTCCAAGCTTGCACCGTCGATGTTTTGTGTCCAAAGAACAATGCCAATTCCATGATTCGAGGGCTTCGAGGGAAACGACATTTTAGAGATCACTGGGCAAGATTTTCTCATTCCACAATAAGACTATTCAAGAGGTGACGTGGCCAACGAGTTTCTCTTTGGGGATTTGAAGCTGAAGGGCTCAATGATAGCTGCTGGTAGGTAAGCTTGAACGGTTTGATCGCGAAGAGTCAATCAGGAATACTTCCATCGAGGACAAGTATTTCACGGGGTGAGCTCGTAATCAACTCGAACGTGAACTGAGGTTGACGATCGACTCGTTCCAGAACAAGAAAGGTAACGACCAATGGGCCATTTCATGCTAACTCACTGGATGCCCGGCACATCCCCAACGTTCATGAACCACAAGCATCACACAAGCATCACTCATCCGATGGATGAGTGGTGCTTTGATATCATCTCCAGTGGGCGACTGAGTGGGTGCGAAACGATCGCGTCGAGTCCGAAGAGTCGAGCAAACTCCCAGTGATCCGGGAGGTAGGATCCGAAGAAGCCCACTTCCATTTTCCTTCGCAAGTGTCAGCTCTTCCAAGAGGTCTTCTCGGTCATAACCCAAACGATATGATCCGGCATGTCGTGAAGGGGAACTTTTGCATCCGTCAGGCTTACTCTGCCAATGTCATCGGCCGCCCACTGACTGCAATCTTCTCATTCGATGGAAATTTCAATCATCTTCGCTTTGCTTCGGCCTCTAGCAAGCCGATCGATGTGACGAGTGAGCCTGCCACGAAACCCCACTTCACGCAGACATTGCCCGGGCCACACAAGCACTCTCCAGACACCACCAAAGAACCTGTATGGGATAATCCCGTCTTCCACCCGGTCTACGACCTCGACAAAATCTCTATGCTTCCTCAGACGCATCGCGAGATTACCAAGATGCACGAGCGAGTCGCCTACTATACTGTCAAGGTTGCTCGTTTCGGCTTTGATTTGGTGACGGGTTACCGTGGCCCTGGCGGCAAAATGACCGAAAAGGACTGGCTCAACCGCTGTGTGTTCCTTGAGACTGTCGCGGGAGTCCCCGGCATGGTTGGAGGCATGCTGCGTCACCTCCGTTCCCTACGTCTTCTCCGTCGTGACTACGGATGGATCCACACCCTGCTCGAAGAGGCCGAGAACGAACGCATGCACCTCCTCATTTTCATGAACCTCAAGCAACCCGGATGGTTCTTCCGAACGCTCGTAATCGGAGCTCAAGGTGTCTTCTTCAACGCATTCTTCATCGCTTATCTCGTGTCTCCTCGTACGTGTCATAGCTTCGTCGGGTATCTCGAGGAAGAGGCTTTCAGGACGTACACTGGCATGCTGAAAGATATCGAAGACGGCCATTTGAAGGAGTGGAAGGAGCGAGAGGCTCCTTTGATCGGTCGCACGTACTACAAGTTGCCGGACGACGCCAAGATCTACGACATGATCAAGTGCATTCGAGCGGATGAGGCGAACCACCGCGACGTGAACCACACGTTCGCGAGCCTGGACCAAGAGAAGGGCGTGAGCCCGTATGTTAGTGACCATGGCAAGGACTAGCCACGCGCACCGAGATTCAATGAGTTGGCGTGTAACGACTGCAAACTCAAGTCACGTCGATGATAAGGGTGCACAACTGGTACAGGGGCGCGAACTGGTAACATGACCCTTACTCATTAATGTTGTTGCACAGCACTGCATCGCCTTCTCGTTGGTGTTTGTCCACGCGATTAAACTTGGTCACATCTGTCGAATGTTGAGATGCCCGAAGCATTTGCGTTCGCTTGTCGTCTGCATAATGTTCAACCCACACTCGCTTGAGAGTGGTGTGGGATCCTGCACGCGATGGCGAGAGCAAATTCTAGAGTGACTCCGAATTGTGTTGTTTCCCAATCCTTTCTAGCTCCTCGATAAAAACTCGCATTATATCTTGTCTGCGTAGATTGGAGCTAACCATAGCAGCACTTCACAAAAAGACAACTCACTTCCACCGCGTTCATGTTGTAGTGCGCGACGAAAATGAGATCCTGGACTACAAAAGCACCATTTTGACATGTACTCATCTTCAAGTATCCCAAAGCTCGACAATTGATTTCTTTCGATGGCGCTCATCCGTGAGAAGCAATACCTGGGTTGCGAAGAACAGAGAGCAGCCACGTTCCCAGGCATTTAACTTATAGTCCAGCCAGGGCACTTCGTGGACGAGAAAGTAAAGTTCTGCATCCCACCACTTCGAATCTCTTCGTGCACATTCCGCCTTGGAAGGTGCCGCCACATGGCGAGCACCACCAGTACCATGTCCTCGCTAAAACCACAAGCATGCATATACATTTCGGCGAACTTAACCTTCTGTAGATGGAAATTATGGTGCAGCCGTAGCTGGAGCACGCTGCATCTTTTGTGGACCCAACGATTTCGCCTTCACCACTCATGTCATCGTCGGATCAGAGGTGTAGCCATACCATGAATCAACGTCATGTGGGGGAGTGATGAGACTGTGACCTTGGTGTGGTGCAGGAAAGGCGCGGTAGGGAGGTGGAGATGGATCGATCGATCACAGTGGAACCCATGTCTGTCAGTCCACTGAACTCGCGAGTTGCCCGTTCATTCCTCGATTTCCCGCCGGCAGCAGCAAGATGGCCGCCGCTCCAACCACCCTCGCAGTTTGCACGCTCGTGCTGTACGTCAAGTTCCTGTTGACGACCATGATCCAAGGCCGCCTGGGTTTCTCTGCGGGTTCTCGAGCTCCAGAGGACAACTCGCTACCCCAGGCTCGCGGCAAGCCACCCCAAGGCTTCGACTACGAGGCGCCAGTTGACGAGACCGTGCAACAGGCCAGAGACGCCGAGCAGCGCTGGAAGCGCATCATCCAGAACGACCTCGAGTCGATGCCCATGGCCTTCATCGTCTTCCTGGTGGCTCTGACTGTCAACGCCGACGACGGAGCGCTCAGTGCCCTCGTCGTCGCCTACACGGCCTTCCGCCTGCTGCACACAGTCAGCTACGCATTGAAGTGGCCACTGGTGCGCATGGGGGCGTGGATGCTCGGAGCTCTCTGCATCCTCGGCTCGGCCATCACCGCTGTCGTGGCCGTCGCGTAGGCCCAGTCTGCTAGAGTAGAGAAGGGCTCGGATGTGCGCTGCACACCATTCCATTCGACGTACAACTAATACACTCGCCTGGCCTCATGATGGCCTCATGGAGACCAGACCAGCATACAGTACTCGAGGACAGTGGCACGACGAAATGCAGCAGCATGGCATGCCTGACCTCGACCGAGTGTACAATCGCGTGACGGCGAGGCGGCTGGGATCGAGATTGGCTCGAGGGACTCTCGTCACTGATAGTGCCTGACACAGCATGGGATGTGTACAGTTATCCGTTGTCTCGGTGCGATCTGCAGCTCTGCCTGACCTCGCCGCCATAAACGGGGGCCAAGTTGAAGTGCCTGACTGGACCTGCCTGACCGTCTCCAGGGCTGCCAGACCAAAACTGTCGACGTCTCGATGCTCTGAGCCTTGCAACATCGCGACGCTAGCAATTATAGACTGTTTGCTGCCGTCGTAAACATGAACAGAAGCGGTGGCCCATGTCGTCCCAAGCGGCCCGATCGATGCTGAAGATCACGCTGAAGCGAGCTCAGTTCCCAACTTTCTCATCTTCTCCTACCAGTGATCTCCATTGCAGCCATGCTGTCGCTACTTGATGGCACCGAGGTCAAGGTGTTCGCCGTCTGCGCGTCGGTGCTGTACGCCAAGTTCCTGGGGACGACCATGATCCAGGGCCGTCTGGCCTTCAAGGCCGGCACGCGCCTCGCCGAGGACAAGAAGCTCCCGATGGCCACGGAGACGCCCGCGGACGACAAGCTCGTCAAGGCTGCTGTTGAGCGGGAGGACCGCTGGAAGCGCATCATCCAGAACGACCTCGAGTCGATGCCCATGGCCTTTGTGGTCTTCTGGGCAGCCATCGTCGCCAAGAGCAACGCCACTGTCGTCTCGGGACTGCTCCTCGCCTATACAACAGCCCGACTGGCTCATACAACGACTTTTGCGCTCGGCATGCCTCGTGGTCGCATGATCTCGTGGATGGCTGGAGCTTTCTCCATCCTTGCGGGTGGTGTTACCGCCGTTGTCTCGGTGCTCACGCAGTAATAGGCTCTCTTGCACGTTCGCCACAATGAATACACGATTACCCTCTGCAATTCACCCCACGATGCATGTCCTTCTACCATCTCCTGCTTGGCAAATTCGCCATCGCAAAACGGTCAAGGTAGCCGTATAACTGTGTATTCGAACAAAGCTTATAGGCAAGCAAAAACATCAACGCCGCTCAGCACATGTTTGCTTGAGATCACTACGATACGGGAGCTATAGCACTGTCTTGGTCCTCCGCTGCTAGCGGATAAAGGGGTCCAGAGTAAAACCCTTCGCAAAGGACATGAGGAATGGTTAGACTCGAGTATGTTTCCGGAAGCATCAGCCTAGACAAGTTGGACGAAGTCAACGCGCCAATTGAAAACCCTTCTACGTCACCGGAATCAAGGAATAGCTCGAGCGAACTGCAATATCGAGTGCCTCCTGCAATGATATAGGTTTCTACATCTCTCAGCATTTCATCAATCCACGGCCAGAAGAAAGAAATGTTTGTGTTGGAAACCTGGATTCTCGACATTGCAGGTGAGAGTGCTGTGACATTGCGAGGCAAATCATCAATCAGCGTGCTGCCAACATGCAGGTATATCAAGTTAGGGATTTCGAAGACCTCAGCGGGTATCTCGCGAATGGGATTCCCGCAAACAGAGATATAATAGGGCTGCAGTCGAATCAACGAGGCCGGGACCAAAGTCAAATTGCTGTACTCGACGTAGACCGATGTGGCAATCGGCCAAATGTCGTCTATGTCATCTGGAAGCTCTTGCAGATTCATGACGACAAACTCCAAGTCAATCAATGTTGGAGGGAAATCTTGAGCGAGCAAACCATCAGGAATAACACCACCGGTCAGGTTCACGCGCACCAAGTAAACGGTGATAATTTGAGGATGAGAGGCACTGGTAAATGCTGAATCACTTCCCCATTCAGCGATAGTCGAATTGTACATTTTGGATCCACTGAGTCTCTTGAAATCCTCAATCATTGGCGGCATTTCGAAGTGAGAGCAGTGTCGTACTAGTAGCTGCACGACTGATCCTCGATCAAACGCACTCCACGCGTGAACCATTTCACTTTTGGAGCCTCGGATATCCAGGCGATCGCAGTTCAGCTCAGCTAAGTAACAAGACGGTCGGTGGATTCCCCATGGCCGAACTTGTAGCAAGCATTGTGGAAGTTGTGGCCTCGACTCTGCGTGGATATGAAGTCCCAGCACAGTTATGCCCAATAATACGAACATGTAGTAGGCACTTTTGAACGCCGATTCTGCCCGAGGTTTTGCTACCCGAACCCAGCCTTGTCGTTTAACCTCTCTCCCCTTCATGTCATGAACAAGAGAAATTGTCGGAGCTCGTGAAGTTGCTTCTTTTGTGGAATTGTTGCCCTGAGTTCTAACGGAAGCGACCTGGCTTGTAGACCCTGAGCGAGTTAAAAGCGATTTCATATGCGTGCTTGCCGATAAAACACCCCAGGAGAAGATAATACGGCTGACCAGATCAGCCCACGACACAACTAGAACAAGTTGAAACTCGTTCTGAACATGCGCGACCCATACATCGTTGTACCACAGTTCGGTTGGGAATCCTGTGTACCAGGTCGAATACTGCCCCACGTAGGTTAGAACGATAATAACAGGGATTCCTACTGTGACCACCAGATCAAGAAAGCAGTCGCACATGAGATTCACAAAACGATTGCTTGGTTCGTTGTGCTTGCAATACTCGTGAATCGCTAGTGGTGCACAGCAATTCAGTACGAGGAGAATAACAAAAAACCAGTTTTCGCTTCTTCGCGGCAAGACAGTACTCATTCGATGGGCGTGAATAGTTTGCAACACTGCTTCGATGATCTCCTGAACGATCAAGACGCTGTGAAAGTAAGGGCTTCTAACGCCAAACAGGCCATCTCGTCCAAATAGCTTCAGAAGTAGTTTCCAAACCTTTGCGGCTTTCGACGATTTAGGATTGCTGAGCAGGCCGCGAGTTGCTCGTTCCTGCCATTGCGTGAATACCCGGATTTCGATCGAGAATCGAAGTGACCAATGCCAAACCGACCCACAGATCATCAGCGTCAAGCAGAGCCCATGGAGAGCGGCCATGATGGAATAGGCAGCCACGATTTTGGAGTGGTATGGCGTTGGCATCCCAAGCGACATGAACTCCAGCACGGTGTTGAGGTACGTTCCATCCAACTCTTTGTTGAAGAGCGCATACAGTGCGTTGTACGAGGCCACTACCACATGCATTACCAGCAATGCGAACCACCAAAGCGCGAACGCCCATCGTGAGAGGACAATTGAGTCTTCTGTCATTGCGTTAATCTTGAACTAGTCTAGCCAAGTGTGCGTCGACCAGTTTTTAGCGTAGGATATCAGGTGGGCCGCCACGTCCTCATCTCCTCCTCTTTTAGACGACTTGGATTAAGACAACTAGAGACCAGGATAGACCAATGCTGCCCCACTTTCGAATCAAACGAATTGATTCATTCAAGTTTCTTTTTTCATGCAATATAGCGTTTGTCGGCAGCTCTCCCCTCCCTGCCTCGCGCTTGTTTTCATTCATCTCTCGTGTCCACTAGTAAGGCGTTCTCTTTAGTGCTTGCCCGTCTTCCAGTTGGGGCAGCGGTCGGCCTCGCTCACGCCTGCCATGCATTTGTCAGTTTCCTCAAAAGCAAAAATTCCTTTGGTGACCACCAATTTACTCACCCGAGAGCGCGCTCTCAATGTGCTGGCCGCAGCCCTTCCAGGTGGGCTTGTGGCACGTGGGGCACTCAACCTTCATGCACATAGTTGACTAGAGTAAAGGCTTGGCGCTTGGGGGCTTGGACGCTTGTGTCTTGGGCGGCGAATCGCGGAATGAGCCCCAAGATCTGGCGTCCCGCCGATGCAACCAGCAACTGGCGGCCGCATGCGTGCCTGCCTGACCTGGTCAGGCGAAACCCATGCCTGGACCGTTTCTGTCTGCGTGAATGTGATGTGGTGTACACCATGTAGCGGCTTCAAGGTGCGTCAGGTCTCATTTTCTTGCCGCGGGAGAATCTCATCATCATCAAGCCGTTGATGATGCTGCGCCGCGTGGTGATGTCCCAGAGAGCTCGTCGTTCGGTTGCAGCGATCCAAGCAGACTGGTGGAAGACTCGAAGCTTTGCGACGGATCGTCCCCTTACTGCTGGTCAGGCATCGCTGCCCCACTTTACTCAGACAAATGTGCGATTCCCGACGCAGAAAGTCGATGAGGAGAAAAGTGGCGAGTGGGAAAACCCGGTGCCACACCCAGTCTACGACCTGGATGAGATTCAGAATGTGGAGCAGACCCACTACCACCCTCATGAGCTCCACGATCGCGTGGCGCTGATGGCTGTCAAGGCGTTGAGAGTGGGGTTCGACTACGGATCTCGTTATCGAGGTCCTGGTGGCAAGATGAAGGAAAACGACTGGCTCAACTGAACCGTTGCGGGTGTTCCTGGCATGGTTGGTGGAATGGCTTGGCACTTGCGGTCACTGCGGTCGTTTCAGCGCGACTACGGATGGATCCACACCCTGCTCGAAGAGGCTGAGAACGAACGCATGCACCTCCTCATCTTCATGAACCTCAAGCAACCCGGATGGTTCTTCCGCTCACTCGTGATCGGAGCTCAAGGTGTCTTCTTCAACGCATTCTTCCTCACCTACCTCGTGTCTCCTCGTACGTGCCACCGCTTCGTCGGCTACCTCGAGGAAGAGGCCGTCAAGACGTACTCGGGACTGCTCAAGGACATTGAGGACGGTCACTTGAAGGAGTGGAAGGAGCGAGAGGCTCCTTTGATCGGTCGCACGTACTACAAGTTGCCGGACGAGGCCAAGATCTACGACATGATCAAGTGCATTCGTGCAGACGAGGCGAACCACCGCGACGTGAACCACACGTTCGCGAATTTGGATCAGAAGAAGGGTGTGAGTCCGTTCGTGAAGTCTGGCAAGTAAGTTTGAACTTGAATTCCGTTGATGCACCAGCAGAGTTTTCACAGAAAAGCTTCGGCTGGAACGAGATCAGAGATCGTTGGATATTTGCATAGTGTGAGATTGGCTAAGAACGGATCGGCGGTGGTTGGGAACTGCGAATTTATTGTTCCTTGATAGTTGTTCAAGCAGGCATTCCAGCGTGCTATTTCAAATGAGTCGAAAACGCTATCGCAGCGACGTAACGCCCAGGCTGTGTCTGACCACTGGCTAGTTCCAGCTTTCGTGCCTGATCGACTTGTGCCTGACCTTCAAAACGGTCTGTCGACATGCTGGAATGAAATGAAACAACTGTTGCTTATCTTTGACCAGGTAGCCTTGTTTGTTAGCATGGATCGCCAAACAAGCGCTCACTTTGCCTCTTCCTCATCGCCAAGCACTACAAATTTTCAAACTTTTTGAGAACATGGCTTCAACTGGTATTCGCATCTACGCTCTATGTGCGTGCGTCATGTACATCAAGTTCCTGGTAACGACCATGGTTCAAGGTCGCAAGGCTTTTAATGCCGGCACCCGTGGACCTGAAGACAACTCTTTACCCATGGCAAAAGGGCAGCCAACGCAAGGTTTTCGTCCGGCTGAGCCAACGACTGCGGTGGACCCAACAGTTCGACAAGCCATGGATGTCGAGGCACGATGGAAGCGCGTGATTCAAAACGATCTCGAGTCGATCCCGCTCGCATTTGTCATTTTCTGGGCTGCTATTGCAGTCGGTGTTAACGAAGCGTTCTCCTGCATCGTCATGATTTCATACACGGCAGCTCGTATCACCCACACTATCGTTTTTGTCGCGCAGAAGCCCAAGCTGCGCTTTGCCTCGTGGATCACTGGTGTCCTCTGCATTATTCTCTCAGTCATAGCGACTGCAATCAAAGCACTATCAAATTGAACCAAACACCAAGTCGGATAACAGAGAGAAATACATTGACCAAATCTGCATTCGTTGAGAAAAGAAGAAGAAAAAAAAGGCTATACAACCAGCGCCTTCAACCAGCCTGCTGATGCCACTCAATGGTGGTGGCCGAATACGAACGGACTCACACCCTTCTTCTGATCCAAATTCGCGAACGTGTGGTTCACATCGCGGTGGTTCGCCTCGTCTGCACGAATGCACTTGATCATGTCGTAGATCTTGGCCTCGTCCGGCAACTTGTAGTACGTGCGACCGATCAAAGGAGCCTCTCGCTCCTTCCACTCCTTCAAGTGGCCGTCCTCAATGTCCTTGAGCAGTCCCGAGTACGTCTTGACGGCCTCTTCCTCGAGGTAGCCGACGAAGCGGTGGCACGTACGAGGAGACACGAGATAGGTGAGGAAGAATGCGTTGAAGAAGACACCTTGAGCTCCGATTACGAGTGAGCGGAAGAACCATCCGGGTTGCTTGAGGTTCATGAAGATGAGGAGGTGCATGCGTTCGTTCTCGGCCTCTTCGAGCAGGGTGTGGATCCATCCGTAGTCACGACGGAGAAGACGTAGGGAACGGAGGTGACGCAGCATGCCTCCAACCATGCCGGGAACACCCGCGACTGACTCGAGGAAGAGGCATCGGTGAAGCCAGTCCTTTTCGGTCATTTCGCCACCAGGGCCACGGTAACCCGATGCCCAATCAAAGCCCATACGGGCCGCCTTGACGGCGTAGAAGGCGACTCGCTCGTGCATTTTGACAATTTCATGGTGTGTCTGGGGGATGGTAGCGATCTTGTTGAGGTCGTAGACCGCGTGGTTGATGGGATTCTCCCACACAGGCTCTCCATCCGTCGTTGTCGCGATGACCTTGGCGTCGGGGGCGTACTTGTGTGGCCCCGGCAGGGTCTGGGTGAAGTGAGGCTTGGATGCCGGTTCGTTGGTGACGTTGTCTTCGCTCTTGAGAGCTCCCGAGGCATGAGACGCATTCGCGGTCGTCGTCGACAGGAATCGACTTGCCAGCGGTCCCATCGCTCCGAATTGGGAGCGCTGGAACGTGTTGATGGCTTGGCGAGTGCTGAGCGAAGTCGCGAGCAGCGAGCGCTTGCCGACGTGGCCGAGATGCATGGCTGGTGCTGGGAGAAGAGGAGCCGATTCTAGTAGAAGGCGAATTGGGAAGTGAGCTGCTCGATACCAGCCGCTCAAGGTTGAGCACGTGGTTCGAGTTGCTGCCCTCAGGACGAGTAGGTAGGTGCTCACCCTACACGAGACGACAGCTCGCATTATTGAATAGGCAGGGTGTGCTGTCGTCGTAATCTCAAGCAGGCGCTTGGGCTGATTGTTCGACGACGCACCACTTGCGGTGCTGTTTCATTCGTTTAGCGCTGCAACGTGATGGGTACGTTCCCCATTCAACATGTGAGACAGACCGTGTTGCTTCAGTCAGTTGATTGCTTCGATGCGCGCGTCACGATCTGCACCGAGCAATCAGCAGCAGTCTCATCCATAGTCGCGGCTGCTGATTGGGTGGGTTTCTCAATGTTACCATACGAGTCACGTCGGACTGGAGTCTCCATCCGAAGCAATCAAACCTCGCGCCTCTATGAAGCCTGGGCACACCGGATTTTCGTCTCGCCGTGTTGGGTGTTCGATGGTCAGGCTGCGGGACTCGAAACCCCAGGCAGCGTGGTTTTCGAGCATCATCACTGGTCGATTCCGTTCGTGAAGACACCTTCGTGCTGTTGACGAACCGATCGCCACATCTCTATGCAAAACACGGCTCATCCATCATGAATGTCTCTCTCTGATACATTAGCGAGCTGAATTGCGACTGAAGCAAAAGACACAAATGCATATCTCGCTTGCTATCCTTTTCTCTCCTGAGAACCCCAGCATCTCATTTGAGCATGCGTTCATCAAACACACTCCTTTGGTTGCGATAGATAGGTATCTGCACTATTGTACAGAAGATTCATGCTCGTGAAGACAATCTGACGAGCCTTTCCATCTCGTCTACACATATCCCAAGGACTCATCGTTGCGCGACAAAACCTCATCCATCATGGTCGCGGTCAGGCTGTGGCGTAACATGCAGGCAAAGGCATCGTGTATTACCACGAACATCATCTTCTTGATGAACTGCACAAATCCTCCTGGCACCGCATCGCTATTGCAGCTCATTGATCTGGATCCTTTCTTCTCGGTCTCCTTGCGTTCCGTTGTGCGCTTACCTTGCGTTCGCCTTGTCTTGCTAGGGGCGAGCAAGGATGATGTACATCTCGAGGCCGATGGGGAACCCCTTGGACTCGAGCCACTCATCACCCATCCGCGCCACAACTTGGTTTCTCTTGGCTTGAGCACTCTCGTCGTTCACTGGGTGAGACTGGCTCAAAAACTCGGCGAAAGCAGCGCCGCTCCAGCACTCGACCGTCGCGAGGTACGGCCACAGTCGTAGCTTGGAGAAGCCGGCGCGCGAGAACCTGCCGCGCAGCTCATCCAGGTTCTTGCTGAGAGCGAAGTTTGGATGCTCCACGCCCCCTTCGAGACCCAGCTCGGCGTGCGCCGCAGAAAGGATCGAGAAAAGCCCGCTGTTTTCCGGTCGTCCCCAGACGACAAATCCCGCAACTCCGTCCGAAGTCAGCACGCGTCGTGCCTCCTTCAGCATGGCGTCGGCATCCGGCACGAGCTGCAGGCTCAAACTCGCAACGTAGCGATCCACAGACGCCGTTGCAATCTCCTTCAGGTCGAGTGCTGACCCAGTCCAAACACTAGTTAGTACCAGCGTGTAGAGCCTAGACATCTTTGCTGTCAGGTACCATTGGCCTCGACGATCTCCACGGTGGGCATCTCTCCCTCGCTCTTCGCTTCTCCGATATTCTTCTTGGCCATCTCGACCATCACGGGCGAAAAGTCCGACACCGTGACCTTGGCATCTCTCGAAAGACGACGAATGAGGTCGATAGAACCCAAACCTGGACCACACGACACCTCCAGCACGCTGCTCGCCGTCTCGAGCTGCAAATGCGCGTGCAGCTCGCTCGCCGCCTTTAGCGACACGCGCCGGTTCGCAGTCGCTGCGTAGCGCTCCGCCCGATCATTCCACTGCACTCGCAGCGTCTCCAGCTTGCTCGCCACCTCGTCCGCCATGGTCGCAGCTAGAATTCCAAGTGAGACCGAGGTCTCGGATGGGTGAGCTGATCAACTTGAAGTTGGGTGGATGCATCCGTTTTCGTGATTACGCCTTCGAGTCAGGCGTAGCTCTGCCTGACCACGTACCCGCCGGCTGTGTCAAAGGCTCACTTGCCAATCGCTCGCTCGCTGCTCATTGCTGCTCCACGCTCAGTAGACGAAGATGGCGGACAAGCTGGCGTCCATGCGCAGCAACTGGGACAAGTTTGCGGTGCGCTTCACCGAGACAGCCAACAAACGCATGTCGGTGCAGTGTGCGCGTCAGCTGCACGCGCATTTGCAGCTCGATCAGGGGGTGACGAGCGTGCTGGAGGTCGCGGCGGGCGCAGGATTGGGCTCGCTCGACATTGCACGGTACCTGACGGCTGGAGACGATGGGAAGCGTAAGAAGCTCACGGTCACCGACTTCTCGCCCGTCATGATCGGGTTGGCGCGAGAAACGCTCAAGCCACTGGTTGCTGACGGGAAGATCGACATCAAGATCATGGAGGCCAACGGTAGGTCATCTCTTAGGTCGCTAATGGTAATGGTGAGGTGCGATCGATTGCTAACCTTTCGCTGAGAGCAGCGCTGGACCTGGTGGACGTCCCGACCGCGTCCGTGGACCGGTACGTGTCGGGGTTGACGCTGCAGCTCGTGCCGGACGCCGACGCCATGCTGAGGGAGGCGCACCGAGTGCTGACTCCGGAGGGACTCGCGGGATTTACGATCTGGGCGAAGCCCGAGAACAGTGGCATGTTCACCATTAACGCGGCGGCCAACGCAGAACTAGGGCTCCAGCAGTCTGGTGAGCACAACAATTTCGTGCTCGGCAAGAATTTGGCAGCGTTGCGAGCTCGTTTCCGTGCCGCTGGGTTCCCGAGCGTACGCATCTGGCCGTTTCAGTGTGTTGTCGAGAGTTGGAGTGGCGCAGCGTTCGCAGAGTTCCATCGTCAGACGTTCCCACTGGGAGAGGACGAGGAGGTACTTAGCGACAAGCGTTTCGAGGTCGTACGGCGTCTGGCAGACGAATGGCTTGCGAGCAAGGGGATCCCCATCGGTCTCGAGACTTACATTGTACTTGCCAGCAAGAAGGAGATACAAAGTCGAGTATAAAGCTTCGCACAAGCACCGAGCGAACTAGAAAGTCAATTCACACATCTACAGTCAGATTGATCAATGAATTTCCCGACGCGCTCTTTTCCTCCTTGGATATTTCTGCTGCAGGATTGTGCTGCTAACAACATTTGATTCGTTCAAGTTCGACATCTTCCTGACCGGCACTGCCAATTGCACCAACAAACGGTTTTTTGCTGGCGCACGATGGTGCTGTTGTCGTCGCGCGCTGCAAGATTCGGCAGAACCGCAGCAGATGCCATCTTTGCAAGTTTACTTTCTCGCACCAAAACTATCTAGAGTGCACCCGCGTCTAAATCCTAGATGCCATTGCCTTTACACATTTACACAGTGAAATGTCGCCTCATCATGAGATCTCCGTCGATCGACCATAAGGTGAATGAACTTGTGCGCTCCCCATGTTGCTGCATGTTGGCAAGAACAACTGAACATGTCTGCTGTGCGTCTTTGTAGCCTGAACGAACCGCCAGAACTGAGCACCACAGCGATAGAGCCACGCACGCTGTCAAACACCGGCTTTGTCAAGTCACATTGAACGCGTACATTTATTAGATAGCTCGTTTACACTCTTGGGCTGCGGCCTGACTCAACTCGCTGAATGTGCAGCGGTTGCAGCGGCGAGCTCATCGCCCGGTATGTGGGACTGGAGGCGGCACGCTCAATCACGAGCTTCTTGCTGCCACCGACTGAGACGTCCTCCATATCAATGTCAATGTGGAGCTCGTCCGTATCCGCGGACTGGTCGATAGGCTGACCCAGACCCGTGACCGGATGAGTCTTCGGGTTGTACTTGATGTACAGCCCAACAGCAAGCCACCCGAGGGTCATGAAGAGGATGTTGGGGCCAGCGATGAACCAGTTGTCGGTCAGCAGTCCGTACACGAACCAAATGGTGTTGTTGCAGAGCGCGGCGACGACCATGGGGAAATTGAAGAAGGCGCCCGACTTGTGGCGAAGCACCTGGAAGATCTTCTCCATCGGTGCGCCGTAGAGACACAGCGACACAAAGTCGGAGATGCCTCCGAACGTGGTGGTGACGCCGTGTCGTGACTGTCCCGTGAGTCCGAGCCCGCCGACGATGGCGTAGATGCTCATGAGTGCCAAGAATGGGAGCACAACCGACAGAACACGCTTCATGTAGGCTCGCTCGGTCGTAAAGCGCCAATAGATAGAGAGGTAGATGACGGCGAGCACGTCGCCGAGCAGGAACATGCTGAAGACTGGGAAGTAGCGTGCCGTGAGGTAGCCGTACATCATCCAGACGTGCGAGTTGGCAAGCAGCGAGACAAATGGGATGACGGATACGATGCCGACGTGCTTTTGCTTGATGATCTGGCGCATCGACACAATCGGACTGGAGACCATGACGAAGGTAGCGCAGCCCGCGAGGATCTTGACGACCGTGACAGTCGTGTCGCTGACCATATCGTCTTGCTGGAGCTGGGATAAATAGTCTAGAGGACGAAGAAGGAGAAGGAAAAGCGGCCCGAAGTGCTCTCGACGACGCGAATTGGACAGTGTCCGAGCGAGTGGCTGTGCTTGGAGCTCAGCCCCATGGCCGTCTCAAGTTCGAGACTGGTCTGGAAGCGAAAAAAATTGGTCTCCTGGGCCGATCTGTCCACCCGACGTCGCTCCACGTGAGCTGTCGAGGGATTGCAGGCCCGAGTTTGCGTGCCCCGAGGCGACTTTAGCGGCCTGGCACGCGATTGCAGGCCAGAGTTTGCGTGCCCAGGCGTCCGTTTTGGTGGTGTCGCGTCAGAACCCGGGCGAGCTCCGCCGTCAGCGGCCGCGATTCGACTCCGAGCGTGGCGGCGACGCGTTCGATTGGCTGTCGGCGCCGCTCCTCGCGCTCCGCTTCGTCTCTGGCGGCGCGTGCGACAGCTCCGAGGCTCTCGCGCCAGCTTCGCCCGTGTCACGCGTGGCATCAGCGGAGCGTGGACGAGTACCGTGGGCGTCAACAGATGAGCAGCGAGGCGAAGAGGAAGCGCAAGCGGCCGCCCCGCAAGGCGCTGCACGCCATTCGACGCGTGCGTGGGCCTGTGGAGCTGGCGGAGATGGCTGCTGGGCTGGGCTTCTGACGGCGTTGCGGTCGTGCAGGAGGAGATTGAGCAGCTCACGGGGCAGCTGCGAGGGCTGGAGAGGGCGTTCCAGGAGCTCCAGCAGCGAGCGGAGGTCGTGGGAGGGAGCGGAGAGGCGGCCAGCGACCAGCAGGCCAAGTTTGCCAGGCGAGTGCTGCGGCTGGCCGTGCAGCGGAGACAGAGAGCAGATGCACCCACGCTGCGCCTGCTGACCGAGTACGCGCTCTTCGTGCGTCCGCTGTGCCTTTAGAAGCTTGCTGGTTGTCCGAGGTCCTGATGGATTTGTTGGCGTTGAGCAGGACATTCGAGCTGGAAGTCCGCTCCATCGGTTTATCCGACTCCCGAAGGAGCTAGGAGGCCGACGAGAGGAACTGCTGAGCTTGAGGGAGTCTGTGTTGCGCCACGGCGAGGAGTTCCTGCATTCGCGGTTTGCGTGGATTGACCCGAGAGTCATGATGAGGGATCATCTGAGCTTCGAGGCGCCGGACGGAGACTACTGCCTTGCGCACGTGAGTACTTTCCAGTTCGCTGGGAGAGCAACCGTGCGCGGCGTGTTCGATGCAGTGACGCAGTTCTTTCGCAACATCGAGATTGTGCTGTCCGAGAGACTCGGAAGTGTCACGATTCGCGAGGACGATCAGCATGGAGACGGCGGTGCGTCTCAGAACCGACTCGTCTCGTTCACGCCTGTGCGGAACCTTGTCATCGAGTCCAACTACGCTGTCTTCTCGCGTTTTGATGAAGAAGACGAGTCTGCAAACGATGAAGTTGTGAATGACGAGCGCCAGCGACGGCGGAAAAAAGGCTACGGTATTGCAGTTTTTGACTATGTCGATCAAGACGAATTATACCCATATCAACCCGAGCAACGAGCGCGTCGCGATGCCACGGCTGTTGTCGAAGTGACAGCTCGAACGCGACCAAGGCGAAGAGGGAACAGAAGAATGACTCGACAGAGCGAAAATCGGAAACTTGAAGATTTGGAAGAAGGCGAGGAGGACGAAGAAGAAATTGTCACCATGATTCATTCTGTCAATATGCGGCTTCATCGTCCTATATTTTTGCTACCCGAGGGTGGTTGGCACGAGTTACGACAAATCTCTGAACGTTGGGTCAGTTCCCTCCAGTTTGCGCTGCAGGAAATCTACGTGCCGTCAGAAGGAGGACTCGTGTAGCGAATTTCAAAAATCCCAAGGCAAGGTTCGAGTCGAATCGAAAGATATCTGCAAGACACTTTGCTTGGTCAATCTCACAAGAAGCTCGAGAGAAGTGGTTCGCACTGCCAACGCGATTAGATGAAGAATCCAATTTTGTCTGCTTCATGCGCTTAAGGTCGGTAATTTTAGCTCATTAACTTTTGTTGATTGAGGGACCCCTTTGAACTCAATTGCCATCTCCTAAAATGCCTGCAGTTGACGTCCAAACTCCCAGCATCGAAGTCCGAGATAGTGATGGCGACGTTCGAGCTGAGCGCGAGCGTCTGCGGAGGTACCAAGACACGGAACGGGAGCTAATGACGCTGTTGGACTCCGAAAACACGGACGAAGCCACACGAAAGCGCAAGCTAGTGTACTTGTTCGATCGTTTTCGGCTCGAGTACACGAGTTTGAGCGTGCAGCTGCGTGAGAGCGTGCGTGCGCAGCGCAAATTAATGGGCAAGGTGCGTTTTTTAGTGAAGTTTGAAATTTTTGACGAGCGCTGATATTCGACTGCTCCAGTGTATGGAAATGAAGGCTGAGCTAGTGACATGTGCGCTCAAAATTCGAGCGACGGAGCAGGCACACCTGGATGAGATCAAAAGCCTGACGTTCTACCGCGACGAGTGCGAGCACGCATGGCAGCAAAGCAACCTGAGTCGTGAGCGTGAGCGAGACGCGGTGCGGATGATCGACGAGTTACGGCTTGAGATCGAGAAGCTGCAACTCCAGGTCAAGGCTTTGGTGACACCTGTGGCCGCCACTGCTGCTCGGCGTCGACGCCAGGAAGACCCAACTACCGAGCTCTGCTCGCCTCCAAAGCACCACAAGAAACCTTTAACATCTCCCAGCAAAACCCAGCAAACAGCCCCACTCATGAGCTTTGACGAGTGGAAAGCAGCGACTAGAGTATGGACACCGAGCCTTGTCGGCTCCCCACGAGCTTCAGTACCAACGCAGGCCTCGCTAGTCGCAGTTGCGCGCAACGAGGAGCTCGCACGCTGTGTCAGTGTCCCGAGCCTGCATCCGACGCCCATGGAACGCGCAGCCACTTCTATACCCAAGTCTAGAGCTTCACCGACTCGTCGCGGAGAGCTCGAGGGCAGCAGTCGGCTGCCCGCAGCGTCGCCAAGCGGGAGGCCGAGGAACCTGCCAGTGGTGACGAGGTGAGGTTGACACATGGCTACATCTGTATTCCCCAAGGTAATTGATTCGCTAAAATTATTCAAAAAATGAAATATCATTGGACAAAATAAGTCATATACCAACATGATTGGTTGAAATTCGTTGGCCAGCGAGCAACGCCCAACCCAGACCAAGACGGCCACGCTTGGAGCGATGGCGACCGACATGGCGGCGGCTCGCGAGCGCACGGTGATCCACGAGGGCGACACGGTCATCTGCCAGACGAGCGACGGCCGCATGTTCTTCCAGGCGGCCACCAAGGACGAGTGCGTGGCGTTTTGCGCGCGTTTTGGCGGGTTTTTGCGGGGCTGACGGGTGGCTGTAGGACGATTCGCGTGGGCAAGAAGCTGGTGCCGCTGCGCCCCATAATCGGCTCGGTCTACGGGTGCGTGGGCTGTTTGATGGTCGCAGTGGCAGTTGTTGTGGTGGTGCTGATGGTGGTGGTGTGGTGCAGAACCATCTTTGAGCAGCAGGACAAGCGGCTAGTCGAGGTGACGGGCGGATTGTTCCCGGACCCTGTGGCCCCTGGTGCGTGGGAGCTTTTTTGATCTCGGAGTACATTTGCAGAAGAAGAAGCAGCTTGCTAATGTTGTTTGCTTGGGTGATGAAGAGACGGGAGACGCGTTTGTGCCGGAGACGGACAACCGCAACTACACGGACACGAACTCGGCGCAAAAGCTGTCGACGGATGAGATTGTGGGCCTGCGTGAGAGCGGTGCGACGGGCCGCGAGATCATCCAGAAGCTTGTGGAGAACAGCGAGACGTGGGAGACCAAGACGGACTTCTCCAAGCAAAAGTACCTCAAGAAAAAGCAGCAGAAGTATATGCCGCGCGTGCGTTTCCTCAAGTGCACGGCAGAGTCGCTCTGCCGAACCTACCGACTCAAGAATCCTGGCAAGATCTGGTGGGTGATGCTGCTTTGACTGGCGTGGGGAGACACTAGAGGTTCATGTTGGACTATTCTCATCATGCAGCAACCTCCGCGAGGACTCTCTTGGACAGATGCTCGTGTACGCCAACATTCACGCTGGCTCGCAAGTGTTGGTGGTCGACACCTGCATGGGCCTCGTCACGGGAGCTATTGCCGAGCGTCAGGCTGGCAACGGCCGCATCATCACGCCCTACGAAGGACAGCAGCCGTGTGCCGACATTCTCCGCCGGTTCAACTTCGGTAGGTCCGATTCCGTGTATTAAGCATGGAGTTGAGTCTGACTTGTGCTGTCTGCAACCGTGACAGACAAGAGTACGCTGGAGTCCATCCACCCGATTCCGTTTTCAAGCTTTTCTTTGTTGGAGAAGGTGGGCACGAAGATCTCGTCCGTCATTACTGCTTCGCTCTTTCCTGATTGTCATAATGCTGTGATAGCCTGAGAGTGAGGTTACCGAGCCGGAGACTGTTGCTCGCGATGGATTGACTCCTGAAGAGCGCAAGGCTGCTGCTGCCGAGCGTGCCAAGACCTTCACCGAGGCGGAGCAGAAGCGCTACGAGGCCAAGAAGGCCAAGCGCGCCGAGAAGAAGGTGCAGCGGCAACCTGCGGCTGTGGTGCGCGAGTGGGTGCGCGAGAAGTCGGACAGTCTCGTGATCGCGTCGCACTACGACCCCGAGGCCGTCCTTCTCGCGCTGCTGCCGTACCTGGGCTACTCGAAGCCCTTCGTCATCTACTCGGAGTACCTGGAGGTTCGTGGCCTTCATTGCCAATTTTTCAATTGTTTTTTTGAAAACCCGCAGCTGACAGATTTCCGCTCGAAATGATGCAGCCGCTGACTCGCACATTCAGCACGCTGCAGAAGATGGAATCGGTGATCGACCTGCAGCTGAACGAGACGTGGACGCGCGAGCACCAGGTGCTGCCAGGCCGCACGCATCCCGAGATGAACATGAGCGCCTGCAGCGGGTACCTGCTGTCTGGGCTGAAGATCTGCGACGGCGTTGCCAATCCCGACGCGCTGCCGTCGGCCGACGAGCCCATGCAGCCTCGCCGCAAGAAGACCAAGGTCGCCAAGTCGGACCCGTAGCCGCTCGACCAAAGTGTACCCATTTCAATAGAGCGTACTCCTTTGCATCTCACGTGGTCCACCTGATCTCCACAAGTACCGTCGTCCACATTCACTCAGTGTACAGCCTCCCTGAAAAAGCTTCCAAACTAGGTCGCCAATCCTATTTTCAGTCCTGATATAGGTCGTTCGCGGCAACGTTTCCCCCGCATTCGGGATTCAAACACTCAAAGGCGCGCGCCTGTCGCCAAAGCGGCGAGGTGGCGGCCATGGGCGACGCCGTGGCGCGCATCCGCTCGCACTTAGCGGAGCAGGCGCGCGGCGACTGGGAGCAGCTCGAGGACGCGGCGGCCGCGGGCGCCAGCTGGCTGCGCGGCGAGCTGCGGGGCGTCGCGCTGGCCGCGAGGCTGCGGCCAGCGGCGCTGGACGCGCTGCAGCCGTTCGCGCGCGCGGCGTTCGTCTGGTGGGCGCGCTGCGCTTTGTATGGCGCTTTGTATGTGGAGCTGACGGTGGTTTTTGTGTGTGTGTGGGTGGGTGGAATGGTAGGGAGGACGAGCACCGCGGGAAGAAGCGCAGGCTGTCGCGCGTGTCGGCGAACGAGACGAGGAAGGCGAGCGCGGACGCCGGGAGGAGGGAGGAGGCGGACGTGACGTCGGCGGATGAAGGAGTGTCGAGCTCGCACGAGCATGAGAGCGGGAGTGAGATGGAGGGGATTGGGGAGAGGCCCAAGCACGACAGGAGGAAGAGCCGCAAGCGCGCGCGGCCGCAGGACAGCTCGGACGTCATCCACATGCGCGTCGCGGACCTCAAGGTGGAGCTCAAGAAGAGAGGGCTCAAGACCACGGGCGTCAAGGCCGAGCTGCTGGACAGACTGCTGGATGCCATGGAGGGAGAGAACGCATGTGATGGATCCGATGGCGTGCCAGTGGCGGCTTCCGAGCTGCGGACAGTCCCCGAGAAGACTCCAGCGGTCCAAGAGATGATTGACCTGTCGGACAGCCCCGTCAAGAGAAAAGAGAACCCAGTCTTGCCTGCTCCTAGCGCAGTCTTGGAAGTGCAGGGTTCTTTGGTGACTGACGACAACGGCAAACACAGCGCAACAGGTAGCGGCAAGCGTGTCGAAGACCACCGGTTCTCGTTGGTAAATGAAACCGCACACATTAGTGCGGATATGACTTCAACAAGCCAAGACAAGGAAGTCCACACTGAGTTAGTGGAGCCTCGGAAGCTATCAGCACACCAGTCAGACGTTGGCGAACCCAGAGCAAGCCTCCCTGGACTTGGAGAACTTGAGAACAGCCCTGACAAGGAGGCTCCACACCGGGAAACCCATTCCATTGACGGGTCGCGACTGTCAGCGGCAGCAGATGTTGCTGGAGCTGCTAGCGAAGAAGTCGTACCAAGTTCTTACGCGTCACCACGGGCTGCACCTAAAGCAACAGTTGATGCCAACCAGTCGACTGAGGAGGATCGATCAAAGCAGTCGACACCCGAAGAAACAACGACAGCAACCATTCTATTATCACCAGCACCACTTGTGAAGGGGTCCGTTGCGTGGCTGCATTCGCGGGCCAAGAATGCCTTCAAAGCATTAACCGAGAACGCAATCGACACATCGACCAGTAACACTAGTCTTCTCGCCCGAGGATTTAGAGCTCTCCAAGGCGCTATGGTCCAAGAAGACGTACCAGTGTCAACACCGACGGAACAAGGAAGCTCAACAAAGTCGGCCTCAGTAGACAAGGACGAAGTCGATGTAGCTTCACCAGGTGGTGATTCTCCGTTATTGTTGCCATTGTCGGAGCGACTCCATTCGCGCAAAGTTGGCTTTGCAAACTCTAATGTCGTCGACTCTATCGTGGACGAGTCACGCCACAACGAAACTAACTCTGAGATGACAGCGAGACTGTCGACACATGAGAATGATGCGTCAAGTAATGGGCGGATCAGGTCTGTGTCCTTACCAAAAGCTGATCTAACGGCAGATGGGAGCCACAAGCTTGCCAAGACACCCGAAGCTACAGTACCGTCGTCAATGGCTGATAAAGCAAAGTCTGCAGAAGCAGACAAGTCAGACGAAGCAAAACGACTGCGCGAGTTCCAAGAGAGTGTTGAGCGCGAGGCACAGCGACTTCGTTTGGCCGCAAAACAGTCGGCAAAGAAGCGGTTGGAAGAGTCGAAGGCCAAGGCGTATTGGGAGCAGAGTGAAAAACTGAAATTGAGGTTACAGGCACAAGCAAGCTCGTCAATCGCACCGGAAGCACCGTTAGCTTCGAAAAGCGGATATGTGGAAGAGAGTTTGGTTTCTTTGGAACCATCTCGATCCGAACTTGGTGCCACTGAGCCAACTGTACCTGTGCACTATACGTCCAAGGCGAACGACGACGCAAAGCTGCAAATTCCTGCTCTGCCCGCCTCGGATGAATCGTTGCCGCGGCCACGAGCGGACTCGATGTCATCAACTGTTTCGTCTGTCACGAGTTCTACTGGACCCCCATCCGACCCGACTACGAGCAGTACAACAGGAGAAAAGCGAGCACTGTCGAATTTAGTCAGCGGTGTGCACTCGTTTGCTACACTCGTGGAGTCAAACAAAATTTCCAGCTCCGCTAGTTCTACGCGTGCACCTCCCGTGGTGAACGCACTCAAGTTGGCGGAGAAAACGAAACAGCTTGAGGAGAAGAAACGTCAGGAAAAGATTCGACGCAAGGAGGCAATGAAGAAGAAGTATGAGGAACAGCGCCGGCAGGAGGAAGAGAAGAAGAGGCTGGCTGCAGAGGCGAAGGAGAGGGCAGAACAAGAGGCAAAACAGAAGCGAGAGCAGGAGCGTCTCCAAGAGAAAAAGCAACGCGAGCAGGAACTGGCACAGAAGCGTATGAAAAAGTTGCAGGAGATGCGTGCTGGGCTCGCAAAGAAGCGAGCTGAGGAGCAACAACGAAAAGAGGCTGCAAAAGCGGCCACTTCAGCTGCTCCACCGAATGCAACTAAGCAGCTTGTTCCACCAGCACCTCCAACAAAGGTGCGACCTGCTCGGCCACCTCGTCGAAGCTCCACCAAGCCTGCTGCAAAGGCGAATCCACCTGCGCCTTCAGTGATTACTCAGTCTACTTCTGCGTCATCGAAAGCCTCTTCAGCCCCAGTGCCCATCCAAGCCCCTGCAGCAGCACCAGCTGCGGCTCCTGCTCCTGCTCCTTCTTCGAAGAAGCCAGTGGCAACTACAGCGGCTAGCTACGATATTTCAGACAAAAGCGAATCGGATAACGATAGTGTTGACGATGAGAGTGATCAAAAGCGTCGGCGTCGAGACGCCAAGGACATTCCGGAATGGGCTCGACGCGAAAATTTGGACAAGATTTTGCGCGTGCAATTCGGACCGAACGCTATCGATCCGTCGCCGTCCATCTTCCCAGACTTCGCCGACACATGTGATCTAGAGGCAATTTTCGATGCGTCCGATGCTCGTCGCAAGAAGCGATTTGGTCGGCGCACAAGCAGTGGCAATTGGTCTGGTGACCGGCCGACGACACGCGATCAAGCGCTTTACCGCCAGGACATGGGCTTCGGTCGGTGATCAACGCCATTCGCGTCACGATGCGTGCAGTAACATGGTAGGTAACCTCGACATCAATCATATTTTATTATTTACGCAGATGAATCTCGTGTCTACGCTGCCGTCGACGTAGAACCGGTCGATGGAGATCGCGATGATACTGGGCGTCGTCGACCCATGCGGCAGTTGCTGGTGGCTGCGTGTCGCCTTCCAACGTTCATCCCTGGGTGAGCCACTATATCGAAGCCGTCTTCTTCAAGCAGCACTGGTCGCTGACCTGCGTCACAGTCGACACACCCAAAGCTTCGTGAACGCCGCAGACGGTTCATGACCATACTTGAGAGAAAGTTAGCAGTGGGAGCTGCTGGTGTTGACCGTTTTCTTCGCACAGAGGAGGTGGCGGGAGCTTGATTCAAAGGAGGTGAAATTGCTCCTGCTCCTGCTGCTTCGAAGACGTTGGAGGTGACTGGTGCGAGGTCTAACGCATTTGATGCAAACATCTTGAAGTCGCCAGACTCAAAAATCCGCAGGATGGTCTGCTCTTCTATCAACAGATCCATAACGAGTCGAGCAAGGTTCTCTAATGTCTTGCGAACGCGCTGTCCCGAAGCCTCGCTTCGCGCTCGAGTGTCAAGCGCCACGAGGCAGCCGACAGCCTCTCCATCGCCTAGTTGGCTGTCATCCTGGCTCGAAGTCTCATCGTCGTCTTGCTCCTCGAGGACATCAATGTCTCGGTGGCGGAGAGGCGATACTGCTGCGAATCGGAAGGTGTCATTGCTCGAGGCGGTTGCACGCGTCTTTGGCTCCGAAAGATTGAAAGGCGTATTCCTATCGGTCGCTTTCTGACAGAGAGATAGGAACGCGTCATCGTGTAGAAGGCGTGATCGAAGTCCACGATGCGCGACGACCCACAAGTGGCGGTCACGCTCATCACTATTCCCCGAGACAAGAACAACTGCTGCTCCTGCACAGTCGAGGTAGTCTCCGACCAAAGAACAAACAGACTGAAGTTTGGCACTGCGGGACTGACTCACTGTCACTTGGAATGGCGCGATTGCGCGACCGCAGCTATCGGTAAGCTTTTTCGAGTGAAGAGCGTTTGAAAAAGACGCCGGAAGCGAAGAACTTGCAGCCCCGCTTGTTCCCGAAGTTTGTGGGGAGTTGAAGCTCGAAGATACGGATGACGGAGAAGGTGGCAACGTCTCGCCTGATGGTGATGACGGACAGGAGGACGAAAGGGATGAAGTTGACATCGGTGACGACATTATGGTCAGGTATGACGAAGCTCCTGTGTCCGGATCCTCAGAAAATGCCGATGGCTTGGTTGCCACGCGGCGAATGCATCGGCCACAAGTGTAAGCAAGATCTACACCAAGCATGGGGACATCGACGAGGCAAAAGCCGAGGCAGCGACGGCAACAAACATCTCCACACTACAAAACGTCGGATCAACCAGAGCTTAGAATGCGAGCAGCATATCATGCAAGGAAAGCCAGCAAC
Source organism: Phytopythium helicoides (assembly GCA_024867545.1). NCBI lineage: Eukaryota > Oomycota > Peronosporomycetes > Pythiales > Pythiaceae > Phytopythium > Phytopythium helicoides. The sequence goes on along the minus strand of JANFNE010000025.1, from coordinate 115,998 downwards.
AAACGTACGACACGGCAGTGGTGCTTCCAACGCAGCAACGAGAACTTCTTCAGACAAAGGCCGCATCGCATCGCCCGAGCATCAGTCTTCCACTCAGAAATTGCGATTCCAGGAACAACTCGAGGTCCACCACGAGCAGCTTGAGCAGAGCCATAAAGCTCAGCAAACGGGAACGGCGGCTCGTTGTCCATTTCGGAGTTGATCGGAAACGAGTGGGGACTCAACCTTCCTGACTGTCAGTCGAGGCGGCGAAACGACAAATGAACAGGTCCAGACAGGATATCATGCAGACAGTTCCTGGGATGGTGGAGACTTGTGGGATGCTGGTGGAGAGAAACACAGCATCCAGTGATGGCCCAAGTCTCATGCTCCCATAGAACGAATTGAAGGTTCAAACGGACACGAGAATGCAGTTTCTTAGCACCTTCCCGTGCTTGTTTAGACATGACCAATCGTCTCATGATGAAAGGCGATTGAAAGCTCCCCCTAATAATAGGGTGTGGTCTCACCCAGAAGCTCCTTCGTCGCATTCCACAGCCAAAACAAAGTGAAGGGCAACTCCGTTGAGGCAGAAACATGCCAAGCAACGGGGTATCGACGCTTGTGCTCGTCAACGACCGCGAATTCGACCTTCACGTTTCCGCTGCTTCCGCTCGCTTTTCATCATGGAGTACATTACCACCCGTGAGTCGTCAAAGTGCTTTTCGATGCGTTAACGATGGCAGCAAGCATCTTACATGCGTTCCTTCGTTGACCTCAGAGAGATTTGAAGCAAAACTTCTCAATAGAGTTGAGGCCGAATGATGGGAAAGAAGCGTCCACTTCCACGCATCTCCCGCTTATTATCACTCCTCCATCAACTAGTCGCTTCCAGCTATCGTTGAGAAGTGACATTCGTGACCCTGCTGCTGGCGCATTGATGCCTTTATTATCTACTCAATGTGCGTTCAGCTACGAAATCGAGTTCATACCGCCGTCTGCAGCTGAGAGTGACTATGCATGGGATAATTTCCAAGATCAAATCGTGGTTCATTCCAAGCTGAGCAAACTTGTGATAGCTCTGCAAGCCACTAAACATGCATTCACCAACGATATCAGCGTGGGTGACTGCGCATTCTACCCGCGATCACTCCCTGTTATCCGTGCTCCATCGCTAAAGCTGTTTGAGCACGTGGAGCGGACAAACCTTTTACATCTGGCTAGAGACAACGGAACCTCGGCGCCGAACCGAAACGAAATACGTGTGTCAGAGAGCTTCAATGGCGCCAAACGAAGTTCGCGGCCACTTGAGCCACTTAGTGCAGGGATTCCTCTTCCCCCGATTGGTGGGGCGATCTCAAGGCCGAGCTCTCGAGATGGCGACAAAAGCGGACGGCACGGTGACAGTTCAATTGCTCAACAGAAAACTGCTGAGACCAACGCTACACCTCCGCAATCAATTTCATGCGATATCAGCTCCATCCGAGAGGCACGAGCTGTAATCTCGCAGTTACGAGCTCAGCATATGACAAGTTCTCGAGCGCCTGCAGCAAACCACGCGGATGCCGTCAATGAAGAGAAGAGCCCGACAGGTTATCAGGTGACTGCGAAACGAGAGTTAGATGCGTTCAACAGTGTTGTTGCAATGGCCAAGCAGCAAGTCGCCAATGAAACCGCAGTGGCGAAGAACGAACTTTGCTATTATGAGCAGTTTTTGCCCAAGGCGTCAGAAGACAAACCTTCGACTCCACCTATCGTTCCGTTGGCATCCTCCAGTACGCACCCGAATCAGTCCAAATCACAGCTTTCCTCGAAAAAGAAAGGGAACGGAAGACTTCCTAGTCTTGCTAGTGGGGGCAGCATCGGTGAGTTACCAACTGTCAAGGCTGAAGGCAATCAGGAGTTGTCGCCCAGGAAGAATAAATCGCCAAAGCAAGTTTCTGGGCGGCTGCCTCAGCAGTTGACGCAGAAAAAGCGGACCCCGCCACAAGGACAGAAGTCAACACCTTCCCATGAGAAGCAACTTGACCGACCAAAGCCTCTGCCAACCCGTCGACAGCCTCAAGTAGCTGAAAAGTCTGCTGCTATTGGTGCGATCTCTCGCAAGTCTGCAGGAGGAGTGAGTACAAAGTCGATGTCCAAGACTGCCGTTCGGCAGCAAAACGACGCCGACGATGGTTTGAGCGACTTTGACGACGCGGATCCTGAGGTCGATGCTGCGCCGCAGCTTCCTGACGATCTGTGCGGCGTTGCTGCGCTAGAAGAAGACGAAATGGAGGGGTTCTGATCATGTTTGAACGGACACGCTAATGCTGCGGCGTGCGTTTATCAGCCTACTCGCTCCCTCCCCCTCTCAGCTGCCGCGGTAGGTCGAGTACCCGAAGGGGTTGATGAGCAGCGGCACGTGGAAGTGCTGCGAGGGGTCCTTGACAATGAAGGCGATCTCGACGCTCGGGTAGAAGAACTCGCGCACACCCGTGGCCTCAAAGTACGCCTGCGTGTCGAAGACCACGCGGTACGTTCCGGCGCGGAACTCGTTGCTCTGCGGCACCAGCGGCGTCTGCACCCTCCCGTCGCTGTTGGTGACGCCCACGCCAACCGAGAGCCACGCCGAGCCCTCGAGCCGCTGCAGCTCGACGCGCATGTTGGCGGCAGGTAGACCGCGCGACGTGTCGAGCACGTGCGACGTGACGGGCGAGCGGTAGCTCATGGCACTTGGGCTGGGGCTAGGGCTGCTTGGGCTTGAGCTGCTTGGGTTTGAGCTGCTTGCGCTCGAGCCGCGGAGGTGGCGGCCGACGGTCGACAGGCGGCGCGCAGGGGCCATGGAGGCGATGCGGGAGCGTTGAATGCGAATTGGGGATGTAAACCAATAGATTAGGAATGTAGTAGGTGATCTGGAATAGATGGGGAGTTTGGTGAGAGAAGTTGTAAGGGATGCACTAAAAGAATCGGACTGTATAGAGGGAGTGAGGGACGGCTTCAATGTCGTCGGTGCCGCAAAGTGGCGACAGTCGTATCCACTGGAGCTCAGCGCCTGCTCGTGGTGCTTGCTCGTCGGGGACAACGACAGATTGCGTGAAATCTACTTTCATTGTTTGATCTGCTCGCTAGGACAGAGTATAATTGTTAGGGAGCTTGCGAGTCGTATTTTGTTCCTGATAAACCAAAGATGACCTATGAAGCTAACTGGCGACTAGCGCAAGCCGCGGAGGATGGAGATATCGATTTGCTCAAGGCATTGGCCCGTGGTGGCGCAGATGTGAATGCCAAGCTTGACCATCAAAACCCAGTACTGGCTGTCGCGGCTAAGAACGGACATCTTGCAGTTGTTCGTTTCCTCGCTGATGATTGCAGCGTGGACGTGGATGCTACGAACTGCAACGACCAGACAGCCCTAATGTTGGCAGCTAAAGAAGGAAAAATTCAAGTTGTGGAGTACCTCGCAGGAGTCTGCGGTGCGGATGTGAATGCCATAGACGAATTTGGAAGAACTGCGCTAATGTGGGCAGGCTCCTGTGGGCACACAGAGGTGGCTCGATATCTTGCGATAGAATGCTGTGCAGACGTGAATGCCTTGGACAAAAACGGACAAACAGCGCTGATGTTAGCAGCTCAACAAGGATACATTTTCATTGTACATGATCTTCTGGAAGAATGCGAAGCGGATTTGAACACTGCGGATAAAAACGGCCAAACAGCCCTAATGTTGGCAGCTGAAGAAGGGGAACTTCAAGTGGTTGAGTTCCTCGCTGTAGTATGTGGTGCAGATGTGAATATCATAGACGAATTTGGAAGAACTGCGCTAATGTGGGCAGGCTCCTGTGGGCACACAGAGGTGACTCGATATCTTGCGATAGAATGCCGCGCAGAAGTGAATGCCTCAGACAAGGAGGGGTTCACAACGTTGATGCTGGCTGCAAAAAATGGTCACACTGATGCGGTTCAATGCCTCGCTGGAGAATGCGGCGCGGACGTAAATGCCAAGAACCTATACGGTATGTCTGCCATTCGAATAGCAGCTGACCGTGGAAAACAAGATGCAGTGCTAGCCCTTAAACCATTCCTTACGGCCTCGCAAGCCTTTGCACGAAAAGAATCCAATTTATCTACCCACCAACCGCAAAACACAAAGACTAACTGGGCTATATCTCCGTCTGAAATAGCAATCATCAAGGAGGTAGTCACTAAAAACATTGGTGGTGAGTACCTGGCCAAGTGGCTTGATGCAGATGTGAGTGTTAAACTATTCATCTTAGACACAGCCCATTCCTCTTTTGATGATGAAGTGCGACTGTCGCAGCAACTGCGACATCCAAACGTGATCAAGATGTATGGTGCATGCATTGCTGGTCCGGAATTAAAGTTTTTCGTATGTGAGTATACCAGCAACGGGTCGCTAATTGAATATGCCAAGTCAGCTTCGATGGAGCAACAGACGCTATGGAAATATCTTTATGAGGCTGCATTAGGCTTAGCGTATCTCCACGAGCGCGAAATCATTCACGGGGATCTTCGATGCAGCAACATTTTGATCGGCAGTGATGGATTGTCAAAGCTGTCCAATTTTTGGCTTAGTGGTGAGCAGAGTCGAGTGCCAAAGCGTATTGGATCGATGCGCTGGCAGGCTCCTGAGGTGATTGGGGGATTTGGAAAAGTATCTTTTGCTTCGGACATATATGCTCTTGGAATGTGTATTTTGGAAGCAGCAACAAAAGAGCAGCCATGGAATGACTACGATAGTGACGCTATTTCATGCCAGTCGTCGGCATCAAGTATCGATAGCAACATAGATGTCGATGACATGAATGTAAGAAGATGTAAGCTTCTCTGGGCACCGGAAACAGATAAAAGCAAATACTCCCCAGAATGCCCCCATAGTGAAGTCCGTTGGCTAGTGTGGAAGCTGTGCTGTCATGATCCTGCGAAGCGTATGAACTTACAGTCTGCCATATATGAGCTCGAGCGTTTGGCTTTGGCAGAGAGCTCAGTTGGCATCGATTCCAAAAACACAGATTTGTTTTCTCTTAATGACGCGACAATCGAGCTCTGGAGAAAGGTGCAAACGTGTGTGGCAGAAAGCAAACATCCTCAACACTTGCAAGCTTTCGATGAGCTAACATTACTATACGAACGACTACAAAGCTCCACCCACCAGAAATATCAATTGGTGCAATTCGCCACACTTCTCAAGGAGTTTCATACTACAATCTGTATGACCACGCAGGAATTTTTAGCATTGCGTCTGTCATCTACCCGAGCTCCCACAAATAGTGTCTATGCATTTTATCGGCGAATCAAATCGCTTTGGAGAACACTTGATCAATCTGTTGACGATGACACTGTAAGAGTCGCTCGTTGGGAAAAGCAACGTCGTGAGTTGTTTGTGTCTGGTGTGGCAGATATATATCTTCAGATCAGGGATGCAAAGTCGAGTGTTGAGAAAACCGTTTTTCTAAAAACTTTAAAAAAGGAATTGAAGAAGAAGTATAAACCTGCTGACCTAGAGAAAATGAGGAAGGCGGTCGAAGTTATCGAGAGTAAGATTGACAACTCGAGTAGTTCAGAGCTGATTCCGGATTGGTTCATCCCATGGTACGAGTTGATTATCTTCGAAAGCATGAGCCTTGGTGTTGGTGGATTCAGCAAAGTGTTTCGAGCAAAGTGGCTAGACTCGGATGTTGTGGTGAAACAATTAAATTTGACCGGCTCTGAAGACATACCACCTGCAAATTCCTGTTTCTGGAGCAGTACTACAACAATTGAATCGATTGAATCTCCACCTGTCAATAGCGAGTTGCTCAAAAAGCAAGAAATGAAGCGAGCAAACACTTTAAAGATGTTCCAAAACGAAGTGGATATTTGGTTTGGTGCTAGCCATCCTCACGTTATCCAACTTTTCGGTGCTTGCCATGTTGGGAGACCTTTCTTTGTGTGCGAGTACGCAACTAACGGGACATTAACTGATTTTCTGCGTAAGCGTCCTTGTGAAGTTTGGCAGAAGCTGTATGAGGCTGCATTGGGTATCCAATACCTTCATGCTCGTGGAATTGTCCATGGAGATTTGAAAGGGAACAACATTGTGATCGGGAAGGATATGAAAGCGAAGGTGACGGACTTTGGTTTGAGTTTGGTCGCGAGCGAAGGCGACAAACCTCAGATATCTGGTGCTTTGCATTGGGTGGCACCAGAGTGCCTTGGAGAAAATCCGCAGTCAACCACAGCGTCAGATATATACTCATTGGGTATGTGCATCGTTGAGAGTTTACGAGTTGTGGGGAACGAACAACGTCCGTTGCCATGGAAAGAACTGGAAAATATCGCTGTAAAGGTTCATGCTGAGCGGGGTAGCAAACCTCCAAGACCTGTGTGTTCAGACTCCCAATGGGAACTTATAAATCAAATGTGTTCATTTAAACCCGAAAGGCGAATCAAGATTTCGAGGGTGGTTGACGAGTTGGCAAGATTTGCAAGTAGTAGAGATGTTTCAGCAACAACAATAGGTGCAGAATTAGTTAGTTTGAAGCTTGTTCCTGATGTTGTATCAAGAGCAAGAAAAACGTTGATTGGATTGCATGATAGTAGTTGCGAGGCTAAGATATACGACGAGTTGTGGAATCAGCTGGAAAAGTCGTTCAACACGATCGATTGGACTAAGAGCAGCCGTTATTGTAGTGAAGAGTTCATTTGCCTCGTGAAAGAAGCCGAGATGGCAACTTTGAACCTACCGCCTAAGCTTACAAGACAAATGGATCTAGTGAAGGCTGTCATGGAAATCAACGCTCTACGTCGTCGTCTGGCCAAGTTTCAAGAAGCCTATTTCACACTCTACGTTGATCAATTTTGGTGTCAGCGAACCATTTCACTATTGATGATTATCATGTGCACGATTATTATCCACTTTTATTTTTTTTTTTAATGTGGTGACTGATTCTTAGCTCGAGGGTCGAACTCGTCAAGCTATTGTCCACCTTGCAGCGAGAACGTTAACCGCGTGTCAGACGGCGTTGTCACATGTGCCAGTGAAAGCTGATTTCATCAATGCATACGAGTCCAGGAAGCAGCTGCTGAATGCACTGCTAGTCAGTATCAAGCGAGCGTCATCGGGGCGCCATCGCTAGACTCGGCGATGTAGGACCAATAGGACTCATTAGGCTTGAAGTATTTCTTTCGGACCAGCATAGAGGTGACGATTAGAGTCCGTTAGGACTTGTGGTGTTGTGATGCTTGCATTCCAGAGTCCAACTTACCTTCTCTTCAGCTAGTCCCTGCTCGCGCGATAGAATCCGTGGGGTTATCGAGTCATCTGTGTTAAAAGCCTCACTGTTAATCAATAATTATATTGGTTTGGGAAGATCCACAAGTTGAAACCAGTTGTCAAACTTGAAGTGTTTGAGAGTATCTGTTCATTGATCACACTCAGTGAATTAATCCAGAAATTGCGGCGCCGTACTACCAAAACCCTTGCACGAACACGTTTTCAACGAGCATGACATGGTTTCTTGCTCCCTTTTTGACACCAATGAGTACTCGCGAGCTCCAAAAACGCGCATTTGACTAACATGTGACTTTATGACGGCTCTGAGGCTGCAGAGGCAGCAGGATACGAGCTGAAGTGACGGTGGATCAGAGAGAGAGAGAGAGAGAGAGAGAGAGAGTGGAGATCGAGACAAAAAACGCAGATGAAACTGGTGAATAAGCGAGCATATTGCCTATAGGTACGCTGACGCGCAGGACCGAAGCCACGAGCCTCCATGTGGACGAGCACGAGTAGCATACAGAGATACAACGAGCGGAGACAGAGACCAACGCTGCCGATTGTGGCGTATAGTGATCTTGAGATCGGGTCAATGCGCGCGAGTGCAGTCTCAGGGGGAACCATGTATCTCGAAACCCTGTACTCGAATATCGGCTCTCAGCTCGGGCCGTAATGAACTGCTCGATGAGCACGCTAGACGCCTACGTCGCCGTCTCTGACGGGCGGTCAGTCAGTTCTTCCACACGCAATGGAGCATGACTGCGGCTACATAAGAATGAAGTGGCTAGTGTGGTAGGAGGGACTGTGCAATTGATTAGGATCTTTGACGAAATTGAGGTTAAATCATGCTTGGCCATCGACATCAACGCACTCCAATCGTGAACAAGGTGGAGACACTTGATCGCTTCGTGGGCTTGCCGACAGAAAGATGGTGGAGATCAAGAGTCCTTCTATATCTCTGCAATCGCAAAATCTGCACTCGTCTGTACCTTGGTTTGGCGTTTTTGGTCGAGTCTGGCGGCGCTGAACGGCCGACGAGAACGAGAGAGAGAGCAGCGTATACCTTGCGGTAGACTGTGTTTATATCCGGATGTGTGGACCTATATCTATTTCGTGATTTTGGCACCAAGAAGATCAGTGCGTATACTACACAATGTTGAAGAGGTCCGTCAAGTTGCTAGTCGTCGCTGGAGTATGTGGTCTCCTCGCGCAGAGGAGTTCTCCGAAGCTTTGCTAACAATCGACTCCAATTTATAGCAGCCGAAGGCTGACCTTGAACTCGTCCTGCAATGTTCTGAAGGTTGGGAGTTCGCTGTTCATCGTGCAACGTACTCATCGTGTGGGTTTTCATCTTTCCGTGTCGAGACTGCACACTTGCCGGATCGCACTCAAGCACCCGTCACCTAGATATGTTTCCTCGTTACTGCATCAAGGTTGTCGGTGTGCCGGTCAGCAGATCTTCTCATACATCAAGCCAATGCACGCCGATGCGCCTTCTTCGGTGCTCGCGCGGCTCCCGTCTCACGTCCAGCCATGATGATGGACGCTTCTGCTCACCTCAGGTCTCGTTTGTTTGCAGTGGATGCGGATAGGCACTCGTTGAAGATGGAGCAGTTCCAGAGCACTATGCGACGGAACCATGACGACCCAGAGCAGAGCAGGAGTTGATGCATGTACTTGTTTGACATGGGTTGCACGATACCAAACACCTGCGCATTTACTTCGTTTCATGTCCACAGACTCCTACGCTCTCCTTCTGACGGCAGAATAGAACAACGACCACCCTCAAGGCGTTCGCACAGCTACACGCTCTCCGGACGAGATCGATCAACCACTCCTCTTCATTAAATAGTCAACACCTTCTATCCAAATACCTGACAACAACTCGAAGCCTACGGCTCGCGCGCGCCGTGGCGGATGCACAGTCCATGACGAACAGCTCCCTTGCTGCAGCCATCCTCCCTGCACCGACGACCGCCGCCGTGAGAGACACACACGTGACCCCCGACCGCACTCTTGCCGCAACCGGCCACCTCGCATCGTCGACCGCCACCATGGGCGATGCAGAGACCGCCCTTGAGCGCCGTCTTGGTGCAAAAGTCGAACTTGCAGCGCTTGCCCCCGCCGTGTGCCGAGCACAGTCCTCCCGAGAGCGCCGACTTGGTGCAGCCGGGCTTGCGGCACCGCTTGCCGCCGCCGTGAGCAATGCAGTAGCCTCCCTCCTTGGCGCTCTTCATGCACGTGGGGGCGAGGCAGCGACGACCGCCGCCATGAGCGATGCAGTAGCCTCCCGTCTTGGCGCACTTGGTGCACGCGGGGACCTTGCACAGCCGGCTGGGCTTGTGCAGCTCGCAGAAGGCACCGAAGACGAAGCTGTTGGCGACTCGGTGGCAGCCTCGCTTGGAGCACTCGCCACCGACCGCGAGCGCGAGCGGGAGCTGCTGAGCGAGAGGCTCATGTCGCTGCTGTTCCTGAATCTGTTGCTGCTGCTGCTGCTGCTGATTGTCAAGAGGACTCGAGGTGTCGAGGGAGCGCTCGGCGCTCGGGTTGACGATGAAGCTGAGGCTCATGCGCTCGACGGGCGAGGGCGAGGGCGAGAGGGAGAGGGAGAGCGAGTCGACGGCCGTGGGCGAGTGCCGCCAGGCCGCCGAGTCGACCGGCTCAGCCGGCATGAGCCCGAGCCCGAGTCCGAGTCCGAGTCCTGCGGAGTGCAGGCTCGGGAGCTTGCGGTGCTGGAAGGTGGCTCCGAATGACGGGAGCATCTGTGACTGTGTGTGACTGTGTTTGTGTGTGCGTGACTGTGTGTGTGCTTGATGCGTATCACTGTGAGACGACGTCGGACTGCGGGAGCCGATCGAGGAATGAGCCTGCCTGCGTCGAGGAGGCCAGTGAGTGTGCGCGTCCGTCGGTCGTCGACTGAGTTGAGACCGACACGGCCACTGATGTAAACATCGGCCACTAGCTCATCCGTCGGTCATCTCGGGGCGATCGATCGTCTGGCGCTGCGACCTCTACGGTACAGTACAAAGCTCTGCGAGACTCGGGGCCGGCCGGACGAATCACGCGGGATGCGCGCGAAAGAGGAAGAGATCAATCAGGACAACGGGAATTTTGCCAGCCGCCGTCAGCTTCTGATGGCCCGCCGGTGGCACCGCACCACGCGTGACACGTACGCGATCATGCGGTTGTGGAGGTGGCGCGCAAGTGCGACTGTAAGAACTCGGACCGCGGCTGTGACGTCCGCATCGACTCTGGCAGGCGCCGAGAACCCGCGGCGCTCGTCGCTTTGCCGCGGCCGAGAGAGGAGCTCGACCCGAAAATAATTTGGTGAGCCACCTGGCGCGAGTGACAAGCAAGAGAGAGCGCCTCGGTCCCACGCTCTGACGCTCGCTGCTGCAGCCTTGCAGGGGGAAGAGCAGTTCCCGATCTGTACGGTAGGCTCATGGCAGTCATTCGCAAGCGACGCAAGGTCGAGAGGACGATTACTCTCGGCGAGGAGCAGCGCCGCGTGACCGACTGCAACCACGCCAAAAAAGGCGAAAAAGGCAAAAGGCAAAAGGCGGCTTCTGCAGCATCTCCGTCGCTGCAGTCGAACCCTGTCGAGAGGAGGAGCACGTCATGTCAGTCGCCTCACGTCGCTCAGCAAAAAAAGCAGAAAAGCAGCTTGATCAAGTGACTGGGGGCGCAAGTGGGTGCGGATGACAGGGCCGTCACGCCAGCCTTCGACACGATTCAGTCACGACACCGGCACATCAGCTTCCCTCTGCTCGCTCGCTCGCTCGCTCGGATTCCAGAATAGATTGGCGGCTGGCTGGCTGCGCACATCTGCTGATGTGCTCTGGGTCGGAAGGGTGGAAGGCAAGCACTGCGCATAATAATGTTCACGCCACGCTGCGCCTGCGTCTGCGCTCACTGGATAGAACGCCACGCCACGCTATGATACGCCACGCTGCTGCATTGCTGCCGGCTGTCGAGCTCCGGCTGAGACCAACGCCAGTGCCAGTTGACGAGTTGACGGAGCGCCAGCCGGTCGTCGAGGGTATTCATAAGTTCATCAGTCATCCGTCCGAGTTGCAGGACGACGTTACACGCGGCACGACATGTACGCATGTACCGTAGAAATGACATTCGAGCTCTGTCGAATCCTCTGGAAATTCTCCAAGGGTGGGTGTCATGATTGCCTTAGCTGAAGAAAGGCGTGGTCCAGTCATTTCGAATCGAAAGTCTAGCGGACGCAAGAGTAGAGCACACCCTGACAAAACTACAGTGCGTTGCGCCATCCGCCCTTGCCGTTTGGTTGAAGCCGATCGCGATGCGATTGAGGCGACAGGTAGAGAAGATGTCGTGTTGGACAACAGCAGAGGTATTACTGAGTCCGCGTCAGAGATCCATAGTGCAACTGTCGTCACAGAGACCTATGCAACCCAGCTTGATTCCTGATGCTCCATTTGATCAGCCTCATAGCGGATTGTAGCATTACCTGAAAAAAAAAAAAAACTTTGAGAAGTACAACATTCGAGGCCGTGAATTTATCAGCAGTTGGCCACACCATCAAATCATCGTGAAGGCTAATCGACCAAGCCCTAACAAGTGGGAGAATTAGATAAGCTGAACAACGTAAGGCTACAACGCCAGGGTAAGAAATTCCTACTTCGAACCAAAATCCACTCGCTGATTGCTTTAGAATGTACAATAGTAAAGACATATTGACACTTTTCCTACCACGACTTCTTCCACCGATGCTTCTTGGTGAGCTTTTGAGTCGACGAGTGTTTGTTCACATCGCAGTTCATGGGTGTTGCCCTACTCGTACACTAACGCATTCAAATGGCCAAGCCATCGTCCTCCTAGCGCTTCACAGATTTCCATAGTTGGTAGAAAGTCAATTCTACGGTACATGCGTACATGTCGTGCCGCGTGTAACGTCGTCCTGCAACTCGGACGGATGACTGATGAACTTATGAATACCCTCGACGACCGGCTGGCGCTCCGTCAACTCGTCAACTGGCACTGGCGTTGGTCTCAGCCGGAGCTCGACAGCCGGCAGCAATGCAGCAGCGTGGCGTATCATAGCGTGGCGTGGCGTTCTATCCAGTGAGCGCAGACGCAGGCGCAGCGTGGCGTGAACATTATTATGCGCAGTGCTTGCCTTCCACCCTTCCGACCCAGAGCACATCAGCAGATGTGCGCAGCCAGCCAGCCGCCAATCTATTCTGGAATCCGAGCGAGCGAGCGAGCGAGCAGAGGGAAGCTGATGTGCCGGTGTCGTGACTGAATCGTGTCGAAGGCTGGCGTGACGGCCCTGTCATCCGCACCCACTTGCGCCCCCAGTCACTTGATCAAGCTGCTTTTCTGCTTTTTTTGCTGAGCGACGTGAGGCGACTGACATGACGTGCTCCTCCTCTCGACAGGGTTCGACTGCAGCGACGGAGATGCTGCAGAAGCCGCCTTTTGCCTTTTGCCTTTTTCGCCTTTTTTGGCGTGGTTGCAGTCGGTCACGCGGCGCTGCTCCTCGCCGAGAGTAATCGTCCTCTCGACCTTGCGTCGCTTGCGAATGACTGCCATGAGCCTACCGTACAGATCGGGAACTGCTCTTCCCCCTGCAAGGCTGCAGCAGCGAGCGTCAGAGCGTGGGACCGAGGCGCTCTCTCTTGCTTGTCACTCGCGCCAGGTGGCTCACCAAATTATTTTCGGGTCGAGCTCCTCTCTCGGCCGCGGCAAAGCGACGAGCGCCGCGGGTTCTCGGCGCCTGCCAGAGTCGATGCGGACGTCACAGCCGCGGTCCGAGTTCTTACAGTCGCACTTGCGCGCCACCTCCACAACCGCATGATCGCGTACGTGTCACGCGTGGTGCGGTGCCACCGGCGGGCCATCAGAAGCTGACGGCGGCTGGCAAAATTCCCGTTGTCCTGATTGATCTCTTCCTCTTTCGCGCGCATCCCGCGTGATTCGTCCGGCCGGCCCCGAGTCTCGCAGAGCTTTGTACTGTACCGTAGAGGTCGCAGCGCCAGACGATCGATCGCCCCGAGATGACCGACGGATGAGCTAGTGGCCGATGTTTACATCAGTGGCCGTGTCGGTCTCAACTCAGTCGACGACCGACGGACGCGCACACTCACTGGCCTCCTCGACGCAGGCAGGCTCATTCCTCGATCGGCTCCCGCAGTCCGACGTCGTCTCACAGTGATACGCATCAAGCACACACACAGTCACGCACACACAAACACAGTCACACACAGTCACAGATGCTCCCGTCATTCGGAGCCACCTTCCAGCACCGCAAGCTCCCGAGCCTGCACTCCGCAGGACTCGGACTCGGACTCGGGCTCGGGCTCATGCCGGCTGAGCCGGTCGACTCGGCGGCCTGGCGGCACTCGCCCACGGCCGTCGACTCGCTCTCCCTCTCCCTCTCGCCCTCGCCCTCGCCCGTCGAGCGCATGAGCCTCAGCTTCATCGTCAACCCGAGCGCCGAGCGCTCCCTCGACACCTCGAGTCCTCTTGACAATCAGCAGCAGCAGCAGCAGCAACAGATTCAGGAACAGCAGCGACATGAGCCTCTCGCTCAGCAGCTCCCGCTCGCGCTCGCGGTCGGTGGCGAGTGCTCCAAGCGAGGCTGCCACCGAGTCGCCAACAGCTTCGTCTTCGGTGCCTTCTGCGAGCTGCACAAGCCCAGCCGGCTGTGCAAGGTCCCCGCGTGCACCAAGTGCGCCAAGACGGGAGGCTACTGCATCGCTCATGGCGGCGGTCGTCGCTGCCTCGCCCCCACGTGCATGAAGAGCGCCAAGGAGGGAGGCTACTGCATTGCTCACGGCGGCGGCAAGCGGTGCCGCAAGCCCGGCTGCACCAAGTCGGCGCTCTCGGGAGGACTGTGCTCGGCACACGGCGGGGGCAAGCGCTGCAAGTTCGACTTTTGCACCAAGACGGCGCTCAAGGGCGGTCTCTGCATCGCCCATGGTGGCGGTCGACGATGCGAGGTGGCCGGTTGCGGCAAGAGTGCGGTCGGGGGTCACGTGTGTGTCTCTCACGGCGGCGGTCGTCGGTGCAGGGAGGATGGCTGCAGCAAGGGAGCTGTTCGTCATGGACTGTGCATCCGCCACGGCGCGCGCGAGCCGTAGGCTTCGAGTTGTTGTCAGGTATTTGGATAGAAGGTGTTGACTATTTAATGAAGAGGAGTGGTTGATCGATCTCGTCCGGAGAGCGTGTAGCTGTGCGAACGCCTTGAGGGTGGTCGTTGTTCTATTCTGCCGTCAGAAGGAGAGCGTAGGAGTCTGTGGACATGAAACGAAGTAAATGCGCAGGTGTTTGGTATCGTGCAACCCATGTCAAACAAGTACATGCATCAACTCCTGCTCTGCTCTGGGTCGTCATGGTTCCGTCGCATAGTGCTCTGGAACTGCTCCATCTTCAACGAGTGCCTATCCGCATCCACTGCAAACAAACGAGACCTGAGGTGAGCAGAAGCGTCCATCATCATGGCTGGACGTGAGACGGGAGCCGCGCGAGCACCGAAGAAGGCGCATCGGCGTGCATTGGCTTGATGTATGAGAAGATCTGCTGACCGGCACACCGACAACCTTGATGCAGTAACGAGGAAACATATCTAGGTGACGGGTGCTTGAGTGCGATCCGGCAAGTGTGCAGTCTCGACACGGAAAGATGAAAACCCACACGATGAGTACGTTGCACGATGAACAGCGAACTCCCAACCTTCAGAACATTGCAGGACGAGTTCAAGGTCAGCCTTCGGCTGCTATAAATTGGAGTCGATTGTTAGCAAAGCTTCGGAGAACTCCTCTGCGCGAGGAGACCACATACTCCAGCGACGACTAGCAACTTGACGGACCTCTTCAACATTGTGTAGTATACGCACTGATCTTCTTGGTGCCAAAATCACGAAATAGATATAGGTCCACACATCCGGATATAAACACAGTCTACCGCAAGGTATACGCTGCTCTCTCTCTCGTTCTCGTCGGCCGTTCAGCGCCGCCAGACTCGACCAAAAACGCCAAACCAAGGTACACGCGAGTGCAGATTTTTGCTATTGCAGAGATATAGAAGGACTCTTGATCTCCACCATCTTTCTGTCGGCAAGTCTACGAAGCGATCACGTGCTTCTCCCTTGTTCATAATCGTACTGCGTCGATGTCGATGACTGCAACTCATCAAGCGTTGCAGAGTATCAAATGATCAACTGCACACTCCCTCCTACGACATTAGCTACTTCCCTCTCGGTGGGCTCTGATCAATAACCTATTTATTAGCCATCCAAATTGTCTTGCTTCATTCACTTACCCTCGTCTCGACCTTCACATCCTCCCGCTTCCATCGGGATTCTCAACCGATCACTCTCGCATGCTTCAGAGCCCGAACAAAATCCATCTCGCGCTCCAAAACCGCTTGTGCAAATAAACAATCGACCGACCCATCCACTGACGGAATGCATAGCGACTCTGATTGTCTCGAAGTGATTTGTGGAGAGTCTACATGCAAAGCATGACTCCTTTAGGAGACGGTTCATTACCACGAAGGTAAAACGGTGTGTTCCATGAGGTTGATCATCGTCTTGGCTATCAACAAAATAATTGATCAGATGGGCGGTGAGCTCTTCACGGATCATCAGCCAATTTTTTTGCAGTTTATGTAAGTGTAATCTTCCTGTCTACAAGAGCTAGTCAATTGACAATCAACGCTGCTTCAAAGCAATGTCAACTTGCCTGGATTGAGCACGGCTTCAACCATCAAAGCTGAAAGCTAAAAGAATGGCATGCCAAGAAGGGGTATTTGCACACAAAAAGTCGAGGAAATGAATGAATCGATTAGAGACAGAATGCGATAGAGCAATCAGGTCACGATAAAAGTCTCGGCATGAACCAGCAGGTAAGCTACTTGTTACCGCATTGCATAATGTACTCCACATTCACAACGTTCACAGCTCCAAAGAGCTAGCAGACCAGTTCTCGGTTCCTATCGTACCCTCAGCACATAAACGTAATCTGTGTCCATGGACAGACTGAACGATCTGGTGTGGTGTTCGACGAGCCTGTGATATGATGAAGAATCAACTGCACTTGCTAAACGTATCGTTGCGACACTCGGCCACCAAGCACGCAGCGTTAGTGCAATCAGTATTACACTTTGGACATCCACTTAACTACACTAGAAACGTATGGAGATCATTCAATGGTTTGCTAGTCGTTCAAGAAGCGATGCGAGAACCGAGTGAATTGCCCTGTTCTGCGCACGGGTCTCCTCAAAATGCTCTCGCAGCATTTCCTGTTGTCTCTCCAGCAACAGTGCGATCCGCTCCATATGAGGAGCAGCGGATGCCGAAGCAATCGCGGTACCCAGCGTCGCACCCAACTCCACAAGCCCGTCGGACACGGCTTCCATTACTTCTCCTGGAGCGTCCGTTCCTGAGGTTCGCCGACGTTTTCTTGATCCCAGCTCTGTGGCGTCGTCGCCACCAGTATCTGCACTGCTAGAAGGATCGGTCTGCTGTTCAGATTGGTCAGCAAGCTGCAACGCGTCGGATGGGAGCAGCGGAGGCTCGTTCGCCTCGTCATGGCCGCCCCAGCACTCTTCCATCAGTGCGAACATGGGGTCGCTCTCTGGGGCTCGCTTGACCGTCCCGTCCACCGCCGTGGGCGTCTTGAGCTCAATCCACCTCCTTTTCAGCGTCTTCACCTGCAGCGAAGCACTCGTTGTCAGCTTTTTCCGCAGCACCAAAACAAAAAACAAACAAAACACCTCCCAACTTGCCTTGGACTGGCACTGGCTGCTCAAAAACTTGCGTCCGACCTCGTCGCTCAGCGCAGCCGCCAGCTTGGACCACACGTCGCCCGTGTCCTGCTTGCTGCGTGCGGCCTCGAACTGCTGCTTCATGTCGAAAAACCGCAGCTGCAGCATCCGCGAGGCCGCCTGCACGTCCCACACCGCGGCTTCCACTGCTTTCTGCGACTTGCGCTTCGGCCGGCGGCCTCTTGGCGTCGTGGAGACTGCTGCTGACTCATCTGCGCGCTCGTCGGCGTCGTGGAGCTCGTCCGAGGCCGCGGTCTCCAGGTCCATGAGGATCGTCGCGCAGAATCCGATCGGTGGTCCGAACGAGTCGTTCGGAAGGGGGGGGGGAATCTGTAGGAGGCTATGATTGGTGGAAATGAACCAATCAAGAGGCAGGAATGACCTTCTATGGCTTTGGATTGGATGAACACTAGCCAGTGAAAAAAGGAGGAGAATTTGATTTGATTTGGTCGACTTCAACTTGCCAATGCGCACTCGACAGCCTGTGTCGAGTCGACAGGAACATTGCGCATGATAAAGTTGATTGGCAGAGTTCATATTTACGAGTACGCTAGACGGAGCGACCTCACTTTACAAGGTTGGTGCTTGGACTAGACGTTGCGAAGGTTGATCGCCACCACAACCGATACGATACAAGAGCGAGATAACATGCACGCACATCAAACTACACTCGCCTACAAATATCACAACAAGCGACTAGTTGATGCGATCGTACTCGCCAGCCGCATGCTCGATTGCGATCGCCTCACTCGCGTCCATCTTGACCACCTTTGCCATACAGAACGAGCATACGCGCACTTTGACCCATCGCAAAATGTTGATGCAGTCCACAATCGCCACCTTATGCTTGATGCAGCAAGAGTTACAAACGTGCTCATCGCAAAGGTTGCAGTCATCGCCTTTACGAAGCTTCCGCTTCTTGTTGCAGGTGATGCAAATCTTGTCACTGCCACCCATAATAGCAAAAGAAGTAGAGCGTTCGGTCGTCGGTCGGTCGCTTGTATGGCCCTTCATGCGCTCCTGTTGACGACGGTGCAACGCCCAACGCAACTTCTTCATCTGCGCAGCGTGGAAATTGTTCATCACAGACTTGGACATCGCAGAACCCACCACAGGCTCGAAAAAAGTACGAGCACGCTCCATCGGAACCGTGAACACACCACGAGCCCAAATGCTCACCAGGTTCTCGTCCACCTGGCGATAGAAGACAATGCCAGCCACCTGACCGCGAGAAAACTGTGGCAGCGGAGGCGTCATCTTGGGAAAGTCGATCGAGTGCAGTAGCTGGTAGGTGACTTGCTCGCCGTTGGAAAGCGTCGTCACACCCGTCGAATCGATGTACACGTGGTCGTAGCTCTTGACGAGCCAATTGAGCACGGGAGGGTTCACCGTCACACGCCAGCGTACAGACAGCGTCGAGAAGGGCTCTTCGGGAGTCGAGTTCTGGATCACACTGAAGACGTTGCCTCGTCGAACGCCGTCGTCGACGTACGCCGACTTGATGCGCATGGTGATGGTGGTCGGGTTCATGACTCCGTAGACGGCGTCTTCCTTGGTGCCGTTCGTGAATCCGATGGAGCGCACATCGACGACATCGAGCGACGTGATCTCATCGCTCTGTGTGCTGTTGACTGAGTTCGATGTCTCGGAGTTGGAGTCGTAGCGCAATCGCTTCCTGGTGCCGAACCCGTTGAGTCCATACTTCTCTCGGCGACGCACATATGACTCAACTTGACTGTCGCGGCGCAGGAACTTCCACTGTGTCTCTGGCACGAGCTTGCACCCATTGTGGAACGAGAACTCTTCGTACTCTTCGATGTTGCTGTCGACGATGCTCTGCGCGAGCTGGTGCAGCTGCTTCTTCTCGTTTTGAGTGAGCGAGATCGGTCCGAAGGGGTTATCCCAATGTGGAATGTTCAACTCATTGCCGAACTCACGCAGCTCCATGGCTGGAACTCGACTGGACTTGGTGATCGACTTGTCTTGGAGGTGGAGATTTGCCGAATGCCACGCACAGAAAGAGCCTCGCCTTCAAGTATCATTTAGTCTCCCGAGAAAGGGTCAAGGAGTACAAATGACCACACGAAAGATGACCCTTTCACCAAGATAGGTGGTAAGGATTTGCGCTAACAAGGATGTTGTGACCGTATATTCACGAACGAGATGGGCGGAAAGCGGACGCGGCAATTGGCCGCCAGTCGCGATGTGGAGTGTTGTGATAGTCGCCGTCATCTACAAACAAACATGATCACTGGTCCTCTCGATTTCCCGTTTAGAAGAAGGAAGGCCCAAACCAACCGATGTGAATTCAGGACTGAATCCTAGCCCTGTGGGCCGAGGCGAAACTCAGCGTTGCAGGTATCGACACAGCTCTGAGCCCCACGAGTTCACTGAGAGCGGTGAGTTCCTACCCAAGCTCATTGGATCCCACGAGTGATTGTGATTTGTCCAATTACATAGTACAACTGTGCCTTTCCAATGTGCACTGCACAGGCTGGTCAAGCTGGTCGCGGTAGCCATCACTAGCCACGATAACAGGTCAGCGCTCGGCTAGTTAAACCAGAAGACATGGAAGGAGATTAGCACTCCATAATAAGCGAACATTTCGCCATTGATCTCTGTGCAAAGACAGCGAATGCTCCAATTTGAGATGTGATAGTCGTCAACGTCGATGCAACTCAGATTTGATGATGTGCTGAGCTGAGGAACCTCTTGGTCGTGTAGTTTATGGTCAACGGAGGCTCGGCATACTTCAATACTAAGTGCGGCTCCAGACTCGAGACGAGGACCGAGATCAAGTCGCTGCACTGGCTGAACAACGCCAAGTATCCCGTCAGGATTGTGTCCAACTAACTACCTTAGCGCTCACTCGGTGTCCGACAGCAAATATCATCCGCCGAGGCAACGGTAGACTTGTGGGCTTGGAGGTTCCGGCACTTGTCAACGCCACGGATGGGCATCCACCACCTCCAAAGTATGTATTTAGAGCAGATACTGATGTTTCTAGTTCAACGTAAACGTCAAAGCCGAGCTCCCAATCATCACTGAATTGATGAACTGATGGTCTTGCGTGCCGCAGTTGTAGAGGACAGGTAAGATGTAGCGCACCAATCACGACGGTGGATCATAATCTGTGTAGCACATTAACAGAGCTCACTTGCGGTTTGACCCTCGCGAAAAACGTTAGTTCTCACGATGATATCATTCCTGCGAGATATTTCGTACCCTACGTGAATCACAGCGTGATAAGCGTTGCAGAAAGACTGGTTGTGTAGCTGATTATGTTCTTCGCTGACTTTAGACCAGATCCATAATGCACTCCTCCACAATCCTAGTGTGGAAGAGACCTAGAGTCTGGACCCCAGACCTCTGCCGATCCATGAGCTCATGAGCTGCAGCGACGAGCCTCAGATTCGTTCACTGCACACCGCAAGGCACAGTCAATAGCAGATCCTTCTCGTTCATCATCATTTTGACGCTGTACTAACCGCATCATGAGCTGCCACTTGATTCCTACTGTAGTTACAGTGCTTTGCGACTGACAACTCAGACGTCCACTTGGCATTACCAACAGGCCACGTCACTCCTAGTCCTTGTCTCTGTTACCCAGTGCACAATACTTTGCACCTCTTCGTCGGACGAGTCAGTCGGCCACAACCAGTGCGCTGTGTGCTGGCTCTTGGCACAGTAAATCCACACTCAGCGATCTTGATGAGGCGCAATGAGGCTTAGCGGTTGGAAGGTGTGAAGTGCGCTCGAAAGAAGAGTGCGCATGCTCGAACACAGGCAGTTGTGCAAGTATGGGTGGCATGTCATGACTGAGAACGTGAGCTGGTGCAGCATTTAGAGCGGCTACTGGTCGAACTTGCGGCCTATCTCTTTGTTATGTGTGGGAGCTTCTACCTCCTCAGTGTGCAAAACTACTCTAACACCGTCGCTGTCGATAACTAGGGATATCGACGTGGCAATGCGGTCAATGGAGTGCTCAGCTCAGACTACCGTGCCATAGATTCTGGATTAGAAGGTGCAGGCAGTGTGGGTGTGTTGAAGCGTTGTTTGCCAGTACCGATATATATAACATGAACTAGAAGATTGCCGAGGCAGAGAAGAATTTTGAACCTCTGACTAAAGCGATTGGTCAAGCACTTGTTGTGCACTAGCTTATCTCCTCTTAGCCGATCCTACCATTGCGAATCCGGCAGTAGTGTGAAGTTGAAGGAAAGGCAAAAAGCCATCGAGAGTTTCTCTGGTAGACAGAGCAACGAAGTAATCGTTATCGGCACCAGTAGTATCCTCAACAACTCTCCTGGACGCACGTTGCGAGATACAGTATATCCTATGAAGACTTAGTTGACAGCTCGGGAATAGCAAGGCCATTCGTCTTCGTTTGGTAGTTGCTGCTCATCGACCGGTGTTTACAGCTAACACTTATACCATTCGTCAAAAAGTGCCGAATTCGACGCATCAACTTCGACATCAAATTGCAACGAAAACTAGTTGATGCGGTCGTACTCGCCAGCCGCATACTCGATCGCGATCGCCTCCCTCGCATCCATCTTGACCACCTTCGCCATACAGAATGAACACACGCGAACTTTGAGCCACTGAAGCTTGTTCGCGCTATCCACAGCCGCCACTTTGTGCTTGATGCAGCACGCACCGCACACGTGCTCACTGCACAGATCGCAGCTATCCCCCGTTCGAAGCTTCCGCTTCTTGTTACACATAATACAAATCTTGTCTCCAACACCCGCAATCGTAGAGCTGCGAGAGTTCATACTAGAAGTTGAGCGCTCGATCGTCGGTCGGTCACTCGTATGGCCCTTCATGCGCTCCTGTTGACGACGGTGCAACGCCCAACGCAACTTCTTCATCTGCGCAGCGTGGAAATTGTTCATCACAGACTTGGACATCGCAGAACCCACCACAGGCTCGAAAAAAGTACGAGCACGCTCCATCGGAACCGTGAACACACCACGAGCCCAAATGCTCACCAGGTTCTCGTCCACCTGGCGATAGAAGACGATGCCAGCCACCTGACCGCGAGAAAACTGTGGCAGCGGAGGCGTCATCTTGGGAAAGTCGATCGAGTGCAGTAGCTGGTAGGTGACTTGCTCGCCGTTGGAAAGCGTCGTCACACCCGTCGAATCGATGTACACGTGGTCGTAGCTCTTGACGAGCCAATTGAGCACGGGAGGGTTCACCGTCACACGCCAGCGCACAGACAGCGTCGAGAAGGGCTCTTCGGGAGTCGAGTTCTGGATCACACTGAAGACGTTGCCTCGTCGAACGCCGTCGTCGACGTACGCCGACTTGATGCGCATGGTGATGGTGGTCGGGTTCATGACTCCGTAGACGGCGTCTTCCTTGGTGCCGTTCGTGAATCCGATGGAGCGCACATCGACGACATCGAGCGACGTGATCTCATCGCTCTGTGTGCTGTTGACTGAGTTCGATGTCTCGGAGTTGGAGTCGTAGCGCAATCGCTTCCTGGTGCCGAACCCGTTGAGTCCATACTTCTCTCGGCGACGCACATACGACTCGACCTCACTGTCGCGGCGCAGGAACTTCCACTGTGTCTCTGGCACGAGCTTGCATCCGTTGTGGAACGAGAACTCTTCGTACTCTTCGATGTTGCTGTCGACGATGCTCTGCGCGAGCATGCGCAGCTGTTTCTTTTCGCTAGTGGAGAGCGAGACTGATCCGAAGGGGCTATCCCATGGTGGAATGTTCAACTCATTGCCGAACTCACGCATCTCCATGGTTGTGCTGTGCGCGTGTGTTTGCGACTTTTCTGGATCTGTCGGTCGGTGCGACTCGAAGCTGGAGATTTGCTGAATGCCACGCACAGCATGAGCGACAACCTCCATGAATTCAGTATTCTGAATCCCAAAGAAGAGCCCAAAGTTTCGTTACAATCGTCGCGTTTCAGGGCGAAAAGACGACGCCATGAGTCGGTTGGTTGGCTATGTTGATCAGTGTCTGCCTTGGCCCTGCCCGCTTACTGACCCCGTGATCCTCAAGAGGATAGGCGGTGAACAATAATGCTGGAATGGCACTTGGTGCAAACACGGCGCCCTGTGCAGAGTATCGAGCAGGACCTGGTAGCCTCGTCTTACATCAGGACGGGGCAACTCAGTCAACTGTCTCGGTGCAAAGACACTAGCGGAAGCTCAGGCTCGACATGGAGGATAGAAGTGCAGAGATGCTGTTGTGATTTATGCCGCTCGGCTGACACCCTATGCTGCTGTGGACCGTTGTTGTGATAGTCGCCATAGGTTCTGCTCATTTAATGGAGCTGGTAGAGCTCATCATTTTTGAAAAACAATGCTTTCAGGGTTGAGCATAGCGTGCTAGGATCCTTTTGAATGGAGCTCGGAGACTTCAACCCACATAACATGCGGTGGCGTGAGTAAAAGTTGCACTTTACTCTCCAAAATAACTGGCTGATGCCATCACAATGCCTTATATAAATGCCACTCACACACTAATTGAAACGGATCGTAGAAGTATGCGCGGCGATGCAACTACAGCCTCATTGCCACGAAAGTAACGCTGACGTGCTGTTCAATTGGTGCTTTATTGAGCCCTTCTCGATCGGAAGCACCTTCCAATCCGCCCCCGCTATCATCTGCGTGGACGCGTTTGTTCTTTAGCTTCCTTTTTTTCGAGGGCGGAATGCGTGACCAATTGAATGTATGTGATAAGGATCTCGCTGACACTTGGATATTCCACCCTATCGTGAGTGGAAATAACGTCCCCACATGATTCCTCGAAATTGGTTGTCTGATCTCCAAGCTCCTGATAGATGTGTCTATCTACATCGACTTGCGTGCCAACAGTATCCAACGAATACAGAGACGCAAAGATCAGGGTTCGTTCAGGTTGATTTTCACCGAAAAGTGTAAGTGGAGTGGTGGAGCCTGTTTGTTTGCCATGAACACTGTTTGGGTTGCACAATTTACCACGGAAGCAACAACCAGGTGATTGATTTTGGTGATATCAGAAGCACATCGAAGCGTGTTGACAAGTGGCTAGAATCTTTGCGCTCGAGTCTTGTCGCTAGTCGCTTCGCACTCTCCAGAACCGTATCAATCTCAGCAGTGAAGGTGTGCGACAAAGGATCAGCGTAGTATCGGTCGTATAGGTACTGCTTCCCAAAGTTAGAGCAGCAGCAGCCAAACCTCGTGGCCTGTGGCCACTCCAATCACAGTGACAGGCTTCACGTCCTCGTGGCACAAAGCTACCTCCACAGTAGAGTGAGGGAGAATCATTGGTACGATTGACCTTGCCGCAAAAGGCCGAACAAAGGTACCATTCCGATGCACACGTACATTCTACCTGCAGCGCAGTATCTCATCAGGCAGACCACATTGGGTGCTTCCGTACCGGTACCGGTACGTTCTGACATGCGATCAAGCTCTGTGGGCGTTCGACAGTCGGCACCTCCTCAGTCGCAAGTCAGTTGTGAGATGTGTTGGGGTTTACGACCCTCTGCAATGTTTGCGCACGATTGTGTAGAGAGCGTCTGACGTGCGGTTTAAAACCCTACCAATGTGAATTAGCACGTGTTTTCTCAACAACCCGCTGTCTTTCGGATACGTCAAGACTGAACTGCTCTTGCTCAGTCCGTTTTGAGTCAGCAGATCATCGCCGTCAGCGCAAATCTCCTTCGCTTTTCCACAAGAGAAGATTAACGGTAGTCCTCACTGCAGCTACAGTGGGGTGCTGTCTCTCACTCCATGGCGGCACAGCGGCGCCCTGTTCTCTTCATCAAAAACGGAGCAACGACTGAAGGCAGTAACTTTTGCTGTGCGTGGCATTCAGCAAATCTCCAGCTTCGAGTCGCACCGACCGACAGATCCAGAAAAGTCGCAAACACACGCGCACAGCACAACCATGGAGATGCGTGAGTTCGGCAATGAGTTGAACATTCCACCATGGGATAGCCCCTTCGGATCAGTCTCGCTCTCCACTAGCGAAAAGAAACAGCTGCGCATGCTCGCGCAGAGCATCGTCGACAGCAACATCGAAGAGTACGAAGAGTTCTCGTTCCACAACGGATGCAAGCTCGTGCCAGAGACACAGTGGAAGTTCCTGCGCCGCGACAGTGAGGTCGAGTCGTATGTGCGTCGCCGAGAGAAGTATGGACTCAACGGGTTCGGCACCAGGAAGCGATTGCGCTACGACTCCAACTCCGAGACATCGAACTCAGTCAACAGCACACAGAGCGATGAGATCACGTCGCTCGATGTCGTCGATGTGCGCTCCATCGGATTCACGAACGGCACCAAGGAAGACGCCGTCTACGGAGTCATGAACCCGACCACCATCACCATGCGCATCAAGTCGGCGTACGTCGACGACGGCGTTCGACGAGGCAACGTCTTCAGTGTGATCCAGAACTCGACTCCCGAAGAGCCCTTCTCGACGCTGTCTGTGCGCTGGCGTGTGACGGTGAACCCTCCCGTGCTCAATTGGCTCGTCAAGAGCTACGACCACGTGTACATCGATTCGACGGGTGTGACGACGCTTTCCAACGGCGAGCAAGTCACCTACCAGCTACTGCACTCGATCGACTTTCCCAAGATGACGCCTCCGCTGCCACAGTTTTCTCGCGGTCAGGTGGCTGGCATCGTCTTCTATCGCCAGGTGGACGAGAACCTGGTGAGCATTTGGGCTCGTGGTGTGTTCACGGTTCCGATGGAGCGTGCTCGTACTTTTTTCGAGCCTGTGGTGGGTTCTGCGATGTCCAAGTCTGTGATGAACAATTTCCACGCTGCGCAGATGAAGAAGTTGCGTTGGGCGTTGCACCGTCGTCAACAGGAGCGCATGAAGGGCCATACGAGTGACCGATCCATGATCGAGCGCTCAACATCTAGTATGAGTTCTCGCAGCTCTACGATTGCGGGTGTTGGAGACAAGATTTGTATCATGTGTAGCAAGAAGCGCAAGCTTCGAACGGGCGATAGCTGCGATCTGTGCAGTGAGCACGTGTGCGGTGCATGCTGCATCAAGCACAAGGTCGCGGTCGTAGACACCATCAACTTTTTGCGGTGGATCAAAGTTCACGTGTGCTCGCTCTGCATGGCAAAGGTGGTCAAGATGGACGCGAGTGAGGCGATCGCAATCGAGCATGCAGCCGGCGAGTACGACCGCATCAACTAGCTTTCGTAGTAGCTTGAAGCGTAGTCGCCTCCACGCTAGGATCGAGTCCGCCCAGCTATTCGTTTTTCCAGTCAATCAAACGCAGTCATGTCATCTCTACCAAACTTTGAAAACCCACACCTCGCCCCATAGTGCATGCCAGACTTCAACGCTACCGTCGCAGTTGAATTCTCCGGTCCGTAAAAATCAGTCCTCGCCACTCGGTCCACCACATCCACCTCTATCACTTGATCGCGACCACAGTCGCGAAAGAGCTATAAAGCCGCGCGCGAGGACCACAAGCCAATCCACCGCGCTCGCTCCCCCTCGCCATGCTGCCGCTCCGCCGCCTGCCGCCGCGCGCTCTGCGGGCCCCGCGCGCGCTGTCGACTAGCGCAACGCCATCTTCTGGCGCGGACGGGCGCGTGGTGGTGGTGACGTCTGGCAAGGGCGGCGTGGGCAAGACGACGGTGACGGCGAGCCTGGGCTTCGGGCTGGCGCAGCGCGGGTTCCGCACGTGCCTGATCGACTTTGACATTGGGCTGCGCAACTTGGACCTGCACCTGGGCTGCGAGCGGCGCGTGATCTTCGACTTTATCCACGTGCTCGAGGGCAACTGCCGGCTGAACCAGGCGCTCATCCGGGACAAGCGGCTGGAGAACCTCTCGCTGCTGGCCGCCAGCCAGACGCGCGACAAGGAGGCGCTCACCGAGGACGGCGTCGAGCGCGTGCTGGACGAGCTGCGCGCCGACTTTGACTTCATCCTGTGCGACTCGCCCGCGGGGATCGAGTCGGGCGCGAGGCACGCCATGTACTTTGCCGACGACGCCGTGCTGGTGACCAACCCGGAGATCTCGTCCTGCAGAGACTCGGACAAGATGATCGGGTTCATCGCCAGCAAGTCGCTGCGCGCCAGGGAGAACCGCGCACCGGTCGTGCAGCGCCTGCTCGTCAACAGGTACGACGCCCAGCGCGTGCAGAACGACGACTGCCTCTCGGTCGAAGACATCGAGGAGATGCTGGGGCTGCCCGTCATGGGCGTCATCCCAGAGAGCCCCTTCGTCCTCACGTCCTCCAACATGGGCCAGCCCGTCATCACCGCCAAGGAGGACAAGGCCGCCATCGCCTTCGAAGACGCCGTCGCGCGCTTCCTGGGCGAGGACCGACCCATGAAGTTCCTGCAGCCAGAGCCCAAGGGACTGCTCGACCGCCTCTTCTCGCGGTGAACGCTGTCGCAAAATGCTAACGAGGAGTTTGTCGTCGTCAATCAAGTCAACCAATCGAGTTCCAACCAACTAGAACAATTCGCTCGGACAGGCAACTCAGGTCATCATGTTACACCCTTGAGAGGCGGGGGACGAACGAATCACCGTCGACTCTTGTCCTTGCCCTTCTTCTTCTGGTACAGCTCCTCGGCCTCCTTCTGCTCCTGCTCGAGCACGTTCAGCCGCTCCAGAACTGCAAACAACATCATGTCAGCATCACGCTCTGGCCATCAACTAACATATCTAACAGCGATCCAACACTCACCTGGCAGTAGCTCATTGTAGCGGACCTCGGCCATCGCAAAGCCCTCGCGCTTGATTTCCTTGACGCTTAGCTGCCGCTCCTCCGTGTCTGGACGCTGCGCAATCTGCGTCGCCCAGTACGTGGCAGTGCGCGCAAAGAAGTCACGAAGGTTCTCTCCCATCTGGGGCGTGCGGTTCGCGTCGTCCAGTTCCAGCTGCTCCTGGAGCTTCTCCATCTCAGCGCGAATTGCACGGCGGTCGGTCTTGCTGCTGCTTTTCTTCTTTGACTTTTTCTTCTTTTTCTTCTCTTCAGACTCGTCATCACCTTCGTCCTTGTCCGCCAGCATCTCCACAGCGCGCTCGACTGCAGCCGCCTGAGCGGCCGCCTTCTTTTCGCGCTTTCTTCCCTCCTCAACTTCAAGCTCGTCCTCGTCGTCATCTTCATCATCGTCATCGTCATCGTCGTCGTCCTCATCGCCGTCCGATGACTCCTCAGTCTCGCTGACCTCGCCACGCCACTCCTGCTCCGACATTGTTCCGGGCAAAAGCAGCTTCCACTCGTCGAGCTTGTTGAGGTTGAGAGACCAAAGATCGTCCAGCGTGATTTCACGATCACCATCCTCAACGACGCCTCCGTAAACGTACAGCGTGCTTCCGCGAATGGTGATTGCCGGGTTAATTCGTGGGCACGGCGCAGGAATCGGCTCTTCCTCTTCCTCTTTTGGTCGCTCTTCCTCCTTTGGCACTGAAGCTGCAACAAAACTTGCAGCTGCCGCTGGAGCAACGTCCTCCTTTTCTTGCTCTTTCGACTCGTCCTCGTCACCAAAGAGCTCGGATTCATCGGGCACACGAGAGTGCTCCATTTTGACAGTCGTGTCCTGCTCCTCCTTCTTCTCCTCTTCGTCTTCGTCCTCGTCCTCGAGGTACACAATGTTGCCGTGCTCGTCTACGTATCCAAACTGCTTCTCCAGCATCTTGTCAAAGTCCTCTTCCTCCTCTTCCTCCTCTTCGTCGTTGTCATCGTCGTCGGCACCGTCATCTAGACCGTCACCATCTCCGTTCCCAGGTTTCTTCTTTCGGCGACGCTTACCCTCTCCTTCCTTCTTCTTTCCTCGCAGCTTGAACTCAAACCATCGGCGACGGTCCATGTCATACACAAAAAGATCGTTGTAAAAAGTCGACTGCATCGTGTGACGACGCTTCTCTTCATCGAACACACCACCAAAGAGGATGAAGCGCTGCTTGTGGACAGTCACGGCGGCACCACCACGAGGGCTTGGGGCCTGACCCTTTCGCGACAGCTTTTCCCAGGTTGGATCCTGACGCTTGAGCACCGGTGCCATGTTGAGCACCCACAGGTCCGCATAAACCTTGCCCTCAGACTTTTCTCCAACATTCTTGACCTTGGCGTAGCCGCCGTACACGAAGATGAGATCCTTGGAAGGATGCACGGCAAGCTGGCAACCACTGCGTGGCGCTGGCATCTGACGGTGAGGCGAGAATGTGCACTTCTTCCACTTCATGTCGGCAAAGTTGAAGATGAAGACGTCATTGAACCACCTAGCCGCGGGATCAAAGCGGTTAGAGGGCTCAGTTTGGTTTTACCACAGACATGTTGACGTACTTTGTCTCGCGTGCAGCCTCGTAAAACCCGCCGAAGACCACCAGATAGTTGCGCCACACAACCATTCGGTGGCCACTACGCGGCGACGGCCCGCCCTTGTCGTCCAGCGCCTCCCACGCGTTGGTCTTGAGGTCTAGTCGCCAAAAGTCCTGTTGATGAAGCGTGCGTCAGGAATCCCACATTGCTCATTTGTTGCATTTGGTGAACCAAACTTACTCGGTAGTGGTGGAACTGGTCAGCCGTGGCAAACTCGCCGCCAAACACGTACAGGTGGTCTCTGTACACGACCGACTGGTGGCTGCAGCGCGGCGGCGGCGTGTTGGGCGACGAGATGGACTTCCACATGGCGGGTCGCTCGTCTTCGTCCTCCGCACCATCCTCTCCGTCCTTGGCCTCATCCTGGAGCGCCGCGAGCGGCGCGCTGTCGGCGGCGGCCGAGATGGCGTCCAGGTTCCACCGGAAGAGGTCGTTGTAGCACTCGTTCACAGCGCCGTCAAAGTACTCTCCGCCGAACTGCAGCAGCTCGCCCGAGGGCAGCACGGCCATGGTGAAGTTGGCGCGCGGCGAGGGCTGCGGCGCGCGCGCCACCGTGACCTGCGTGCGCGCGGCGTCCTTCTTCATGAACTCGAGCAGCAGCAGCTCGATGTCCTCCTCGTCCGCGCCGAGCTGCTTGCGGTCCTTCTTGAGCCCCTTCTGCGCCTGCTTGGCCTTCTTGGCCTCTATACGCTGCGCCTTGGTCAGCTCCTTGTCGCCCTTGGCCTTGCCGCCGGCTGCGCCCTTCTTCTTGCCCATGGCGACAGGCGCTTCGCTTCTAGATGCTCAAGTTGATGGCCACCAAGTGGAAACCTGCGCTACGGTCCGGGATAACAGGTGCGGAAGGTTGGTGGGTGGTATGGAACAACGTTTATTTGATGCGGGTCATAGAGGAAGAGATGTGGGCCACGCGAAATGGTGTGGTAACACAAACATGGAAATGGGTACGAAGGCTGATGACCCGGCGAAGGTGGTGCAGTGTTTTGAGCGACGCCATGACTCATCGGTTGCTTGCACGATGGGGTGGGATCGACGCAGGAAACCAGTTGCACTGCTGCGAGTGCTGACAGAGGCTTGAACGGGAGCAGTCTTGGTTTGCTCGCTCGCGTCCACGGGACTGTGAGCGATCCTAGTCACATGCAGATCCAATGCGGGTTGGCACTTTAGATCGCCACGCACTAAGTCACGCAGATTTCACAATTGTTTGCGTGGTTCAATAGAATGTGCTTTCAAGATTGATGCGGGTCGACAGAAATGGATCCCGATGCGTTCATCGAAATCTTGCTGGTCGTCGGTTTTTCACATCGAAAGCAGCTCCAGCAATGTGCTGGCGGTTCCAGCGATCTCTTCGCAATCAATGTGCAACAATGTCCCACTACGGTTAGCAAAGACGTGGTGAGTTCGCCTGCTGTCGGGTTGGATGGAGATCGTTGGAATGGAGGAGTCTGGACGCGGAAGGAAAAGTTGCTTTCGCGCCGGTTGGGGTAACTTGGATCGGCTGCAAAGAGTTGATGCGTGCGATAGAGCTTTAAGAGAACAGTACGCCAGCATTACGCACGCGTCACGAGTGGGTGGATCTCAGTCGGCACAACGAACTATCGCAAACTCATCGAGCGGCAGATCAGTGATCTGAGATCACGCATCTTATGATCCTTTTTAAATGGTCCATTGATGACTCTAAAAAGTTACTATCGAAATAACAAACCATTTATTATGGATAGTAGGGTTCAATAACAATCACTTGGAACTGAGCACAAGCGAGTTGTTTGGGACGCGTGCAGATAGCGTTGGAAGTGGAATGCTCTCTGTTAAACATGTTGACGATGACAATTACAACAACGCTCTGTATCGCGAACATACAGCAGCAACATATTGTAGCGTGCAGGAAGGGAAAGGTGTCACGAAGAGGCTTTGAGAGACTCAGCAACGTGATCGTTCGCTGTCTCTGCACCGAGACGGGTGGCCTAATTTTGCGCCGTTGCAAGCCAGGAAGGAACTGCATGTAGGGTATTTTGATGAGCTGAAGTTAGCAGTCGTTAGCGCAAATCTTCGCCGTCGATCCTGTTGAAATCGCCCTGATCACCAAAGTCAAGAAACCGCCTCAAGGCGTCGTCTTTTCGTTCAAGCTTGTGTGAGAGTACATTGCAGCACCTAGGTCCCTTCTCTGGAATTCCGAAGGCTGAATACTTGGAGATCAACGCAAGAAATAGGTGGTGCGTGGCATTCGGCAAATCTCCAGCTTCGAGTCGCATCGACCACCAAGCCCATTCGAGGCACACGGGGAAATGGAGTTGCGTGAGTTCGGCAACGAGTTGACCATCCCGCCATGGGATAACCCCTTCGGACCGATTTCACTGTCTGAAAGCGAGAAAAATCAGCTTCGCCAGCTCGCGCAGAGCATCGTCGATGGCACCATCGAAGAGTACGAAGAGTTCTCGTTCCACAACGGATGCAAGCTCGTGCCAGAGACACAGTGGAAGTTCCTGCGCCGCGACAGTGAGGTCGAGTCGTATGTGCGTCGCCGAGAGAAGTATGGACTCAATGGGTTCGGCACCAGGAAGCGCTTGCGCTACGACTCCAACTCCGAGACATCGAACTCAGTCAACAGCACACAGAGCGATGAGATCACGTCGCTCGATGTCGTCGACGTGCGCTCCATCGGATTCACGAACGGCACCAAGGAAGACGCCGTCTACGGAGTCATGAACCCGACCACCATCACCATGCGCATCAAGTCGGCGTACGTCGACGACGGCGTTCGACGAGGCAACGTCTTCAGTGTGATCCAGAACTCGACTCCCGAAGAGCCCTTCTCGACGCTGTCTGTGCGCTGGCGTGTGACGGTGAACCCTCCCGTGCTCAATTGGCTCGTCAAGAGCTACGACCACGTGTACATCGATTCGACGGGTGTGACGACGCTTTCCAACGGCGAGCAAGTCACCTACCAGCTACTGCACTCGATCGACTTTCCCAAGATGACGCCTCCGCTGCCACAGTTTTCTCGCGGTCAGGTGGCTGGCATTGTCTTCTATCGCCAGGTGGACGAGAACCTGGTGAGCATTTGGGCTCGTGGTGTGTTCACGGTTCCGATGGAGCGTGCTCGTACTTTTTTCGAGCCTGTGGTGGGTTCTGCGATGTCCAAGTCTGTGATGAACAATTTCCACGCTGCGCAGATGAAGAAGTTGCGTTGGGCGTTGCACCGTCGCCGAAAAGAGAATGCGATGGGAATTTCGAGTGACCGATCCATGATCGAGCGCTCAACATCTAGTATGAGTTCTCGCAGCTCTACGATTGCGGGTGTTGGAGACAAGATTTGTATCATGTGTAGCAAGAAGCGCAAGCTTCGAACGGGCGATAGCTGCGATCTGTGTAGTGAGCACGTGTGCGGTGCGTGCTGCATCAAGCACAAAGTGGCGGCTGTGGATAGCGCGAACAAGCTTCAGTGGCTCAAAGTGCGCGTGTGTTCATTCTGTATGGCGAAGGTGGTCAAGATGGATGCGAGGGAGGCGATCGCGATCGAGTATGCGGCTGGTGAGTACGACCGCATCAACTAGTTTTCGTTGTAATTTGATGTTGAAGTTGATTGCACGACGCCTTCGTGCCTGAGGCTAGAAGTGGATGAATTTGCTTTGTGATCTTGCACGTTGTGTAGCGCAGAGTGGTTGGTCAATGATGTGTATGGTCTGTTTTCGTTGAAAATATCTCTCCAACAACTACTCACTATTATGCGTGCTACCATGTCTCAGAGCTTTAGAATGTGCGTCGGCACTCGTCTAAACCACTTCGAAAATGTCGGATCCGTGACTCAGATCCCGCCAACCACACAACTGACAGCGCCTTCTCGCACAGAATCAATAGCAGGCTCCACTCGCACCAATGCCGCTTCAACCACTGCTGTATCAAACGTACATCGCGAAAGTAGAAACTCATCATCTAAGTTGTCACTGAAATGCCCAGCTACATTAACACGTCATCAATATCAGCAACTTCGCCTGAGGAATTGCATGGCGAGGGACAAAAGTAAAGTGGGAAAGTGGTGCTGTTGATTCCTTGGACAGAGTACTCACTTGGTTGTTGGATGCTTCGCACCTTGACGATCGTTTAGCTATTTTCAAAATACAAAATCCGAACAGCCCAAAGGATATTCTTGGACGAAACACCATTCGAACTGTCCGAGTAGACTGAACAACAGAGGAAGCCACCTGCCACAATCCGTCTCGACTTTCTGGCGATAGCACAGCACTTGGAGATGCCTCAAGGTTTGGATCAAGGCAGGTCAATTGACAGCACTAGCCAACCACAGGAAAAAGAAGCTACATCTCAGAATGAACTTGCAACGGGGAAAACAGGGTTACCTACCATATACGACGATTCGGCCGGGCTGGAGGCAATCGTACTCGCAACAGATAATGCAGCGCCACTATCAGCAGCTCTAAGCCACACCCCTCTCGCCCACAGACTCAAAATGGTGGATATGGCAGCAACATCTGCAATTACAGCTCCTCCACCACCCCAGATCCGCCGATCATTACTGTTAGAAGTGGTCGCAGTCGACAAGAGCCAATTTTATCAAATATTTGGTGCTCTAGGCGTTCCGATGCTCGTTGTATTCATACTATCAGCAGCTTGGACTTTTATGCTAGCAATCATCCAAGTGTACACGACTGAGATTGCAAATAGCCTCATGGACACGACTAGTTTCGACAACGGAAACTTTTGGCTTTTGCCCAAGCCTCCAGCAGCGCTTGTAGGTGTGGCAGTTGCGCTACTCGTGCTCTTTGGGCTTGGATATCTTGCGTTGGCAGCACTGATGCTGTACTTTTCGTGCCGTTCAATGCCGGGGTCGAAAACGTCAACGACAAGAGATCCTACTAAAGTCGTGACCACCAGCACCAAAGTAAAGACAGCTACACAGAGTACTCTAAAACCTCAGAGCTACAAGGCTATCCTGGCTATTCGAAAGCTTGCTCACCGATTTGCACCAACGACACCAGAAAAGCGAGAATTTATGGTAAGGCGCTTTGATTTCACTTGTGGGGAACGGAATACTGAGTTAACCTTGGCGATACCATAGAATGCGCTTCTGGATGTACCCAAACTCGTTTTCCAGACGGCATCGCTCATTGCGTATCTACGACTGGGCTTCCCATTGCCCATTATCTACTTTTACTTGACTCTGCAGCTTGCCAACTGGTTTCTGTCATTCTATCGGTACCAGCGCTACCTAATTGATCCTCTTCTAATCATCCCGCGACTATTCTACATGTACGCGTTTAGCATTCTCTCCACTTCATTCGATCCCTCACAGCAACTAACTCTATAAACAGGTTTGATCTGTTCTTCGCTGTCTTTGCACCGCTCGTTGTTCTGGTATATTTTTTCAACACATTCGAGTTTGACCGCGCTGCTTTCGCTACACGCCAGGAAGGTTTCGTGATCTCTGTTTTCGATCGCACAGCTCGTCTTTTTGGTGATCCGGCACACATCTCAAGCTTTCGAAGCGCTTTTCACTACCTGCAGTTCACGACTGTGGGATCATTGCTCATGAAATCAGCACTAAATTTCCTCTCATTGTTTAAGTGGTTCAAGATAATCTTCACCCTTGCACATAACTTTAAGCTAGAGCACAAGCGACATCGTCATTTCCACGGCAATCATAATGAAATCAAGAGTGATCGACAGTCAATCAACGAGCACTCGAGGCCAGCTAGCACGTCGGAGCGGTCAACAGGATCTATTGGTGTTCTTCGAAACACCATCGCACAGAAAGTGCGAGACGAATTTGGCAAGCGAACAGCCTCCAAGGTATTGCTTTCGTCCTGTTTTTTCTTTGCAGGCGTTGGTGTGCTCGTGTACACAATTGCAGCTATCACATCAAGCACTCATTTGTGCAGCCAATACGCTCAATGCGGTGTTGTGAGCTATCAGTGGAATGTCAACTCAAAGCACTGTACGTGCCTTATGTTTGCTGACCGCGAGACGGCACCGGCAACTTTTGCACAGTGGCAAAATCCAGAGGATGCAACTTCTGCCCTTGAAGATCTTGCGATGGCAGGTGAGCTGCGTATCGTGCAAATAATTAATCGTGCTGTGCCAGAACTACCTGAAGCACTACTTCGCTGCCGTGAGCTCGAGCAACTCATCCTCATATACACCAAGACGACTTTTCTGCCTGACTGGATTCAAGAGTTCTCTTGGTTGGAATACATGTGCGTATTCGATGTGTTGTATGCATTTTGCGCCGTTGGGTTGTACTGTACCTAACTTCTTCTCCTCCATGACTGAAAGACACATCGAGACCGACTATACCAATCGAACGCTCCAGTCTATACCAAGCAATGCGTTTACGAACATGCCTCACTTGTTTTTTCTCCGACTAGGTGGGATGGCAGGGCTCTTAGAACTACCGTCATTCAACAATCTTCACCATCTGCAGACATTGACGTTAACTAGTCTCTTCTCGATTACTTCCATTCCAGAATTTGAAGGCTTGAGCGATCTCCGTTCGTTGAGCATTGTCGATGCACAGCACGTCGAGACTCTTCCATCTTTCCAACCGTTGAAAATGCTGAAGCACATGGAGCTAATCAAACGCAATGCCGTGTGTTGCAACGGCTTTATCACTGGCGAGTGCGATTTGACTGCTTTCCAGTGTAAACCTCGGGAAGATGAACCTAATGTGACTTGCACAAGCGCACGCTTACCATATTCTGACAAGGTAAAGCTCGAGGCAATCGGCGCAAGCTTGTGCACAGAGAATTTAACAGTAGATAGTAAGGATCTCGTGCCCACAAAGCATTCCACTGATGAGCTCTGTGGGGGGACGATGTACCGTCAGTGTGCGTTGAACGGTATTGCTGGTATCTGCTTCAACGCTCGTATGCAGGTCATTAGCTGCGTCGCCAACAGCGAATACATCACAGTGCGTAAGCTTCAGATCCAGCGAGGTGTTGGCGACCCATGCGATCCAGAGGTTGAAGCCTGGCTTGGATGCAAGGCAGCACAGTAGGCTTCATTCGATGTTTTGGTCAAATGCACGCGACATCGCTGATTGCTTTTGTCACTTTGAAACCCTCCATCATCACGACAAATGGAAAAGACGACTTTTACTGAAGTTGAGCATTGATCATGCATCTACCAGCCAAAGTGGATGTCAACAGTTTCCATGCAAGTCCAAACGTACAGCATTTACGGCTCTAGGGCTCCAAAGGATTCTTCGCCTTCAACTCGTTCGCGTAGTCTCCTAGTCAAGCTCCACATCTGGCGTATCCTCACCCAAGAGTCGGGCACTCGCTGAACGCAATTTCTTTGCCTCGAAGCGCTCGCCGAAGTCGCGAGCTGCCAATAGCGAGTCTCTGTCATCCGCGAGACGTGGAAGCCATTCGAGCAGCTGCCGCTCGCACTGAGCCGCCAGCACTCGCAGATTGAGCAGACTCGCAGCCACAAAAACGTCCATGACGTCTTCTGGCCCACTCTCCTCTCCATCGGCTTCCACAGCTGCCAGAACAAGCTCGAAGCAGCCCGTGTATACCCATCGTAGCAACCGGCGGAATGCTGCGAGCGTCACACCGTCACGTGGCATAAACTGCAGCGGGATGGCCAGTCGTCCGCTCGCCTGCTGCTCAGCCCCCGCCTCGCTAAAGCCACCCAAGAACATTCCACGGAAGTATTCAACCTGCCCCAGCACCGCTCGGTGTGCTGGGATGCGTTCAAACCCGCCATCCTCTCGCTCACTCGGCCACAAGAACTCAACATCAGCGAGCTCAGCACTAGTCAAAGCCTTGAGCATATCTTGGACGAACGAACTCTCGATGGTGCTCGCGTCCTCGTCAGCAGGTCCAGCCCCACGAAGCCGACGACGCCATGGGTCTTCGCACGCAGCGACAAGATCCTCATTTAGCACGCGAGCTGCAAGCTCGGCCAGCTGCTTCCGCTTGTGCACCGCTACATCTACGCGGTGCGTGTACAGGAATCCGAGCAGCGCGCGCACGACGGCAGGATCGTCGTCCAGGAACTCATCAAGGCGAAGTGAGGCGTCGGTCTCACGAGATTCAGTGGCTGCAGCATTGAGCAGACCTCGGAGATACGCACTTCGAGCTCCAACAATGGCTCTGTGGGCAGGCATCTCAACCCCACCACGAGCAACAAAAATCACGTCGGCGAAGTCGGCGCGGCTCAGCACAGCATCCATCTGCATCGAGTAGTGGCAACCGCGAGCTCGAACGACTGCAACCGCGTGGTTCGCTCCAGCTGCCACACGAAATGCAGTCCTATCTGCCAGTGAAAACACTCGCTGGGGCCTCGCTGAGCGCTGAATCTTGCCATTGCCGAGCACACCGAACGCATTCCACCCCCAGGCCCACACGGCGCCGTCCTTGGACAGCGCGAAGGTGCTATGCGCGCTGCAGGCCACGTCCACTGCTACAACTTGGTCCTCTTCATCGTCCTCCAAGAGTGAGGCCTGCACCCTTGGCTCGAAGAAGTGCGCTCGACGCTGCAGATCGTCGCCTCCAATGAGCTGTGCGCCGTGCTGGCCGTACTCACTGTGGCCCCACGAGTACACGCGTCCAGACGCGGCCACCGCCACGCTATGATGACTTCCAGCTGCCACGCGCGTCACTGGCTCAGGGACGCGAGATTGCACTGGGAGGTATGCCACAGGGACGCCGGGTCCAGTGCCCAATTGTCCGAGCACTCCAAGGCCCCAGGCGAAGCACTTGCCGTCGCTCGTGGCGGCCAGCGAGTGCTGTTGGCCCGCGGCCACCCCCGTGACCACGACGGCGTCCAAATTGCGGACTCGCTCAAAGTCGGCCGCGTTGCGTCTCGAGCCCGAGCCCAGCTGGCCGTTGTCGTTGTAGCCGCATGCAAACGCGGCGCCTGTGTCCGACACGGCCAGCGAGTGTGCGAAGCCCGCAGCCACCTGGACGATGTGGACTCCCTTGAGAGCCGTGCTAGGACGCGGGATAGCCTGCGGGCGCCGCACTGTCCTCGCCTTGCGGACGGACGAGGCCTCTGCCTCTCCGTAGGCCCCGCCGCCTGCAGATCCCTCAAATGCTCGAGCCGAGTCGCGGACCAAGCGGGCCATGAGCTGGTCGCTCATGGACGCTCGCAGCGCGCGCGGGGACAGCGGGTCCAGGTCCTCGTAGAGCGCGGCCGAGAGGCCTGCCAGGGACACGGCGGCGTGGTCGACGGCGTCAGCGTCCGCGCGGCCGGCCCCTCGGCCGACAGCCGTGGGCAGCAGCCCCCACATGAACACTCTGCCGTCCGCAGTGCGCGCCAGCGAGTGCGCGTCCCCTGCAGCGACTTGTACGACGCGATGACCTGCGAGCGCAGCCACTCGAGCTGGCGTCCGAGCCGCCAGGTCCTCGCGGCCGAGTCCTAGCTGCCCTTCCTTGCCTCGGCCCCTACGTACGACGACGATGAGCTACCGGACTGGGAGGACGGGCTGGAAACGCATGCACGCACCAGGCGAAGACATCGCCGAACTCGTTGGCCGCGAGCGTGTGCTGCTCGCCCGCCGAGACGTCGACGACGGCCTCGCGGTCGAGCGCGTGGCCCACGCGGCGCTGCGGACGAGCGTCAGGGCGGGAAAACTAGCGAAATGGGCGGAGGGGGGACACTGGCAGACGCACCACGTCGAAGATCTGCTTGGCGTCCTCGTCCAGCCCTAGCTGGTGCGCGCCATTGTGGCCCCACGCGTAGAGCGCCATGAAGGTCTCAGCAGGAGAGGATCGGCAAAAGAATGTGGACTTCTTCGCGGAGAAAAGCCACTAGGGATCAACCCGGAATCAGCTTGGGGTCCTCAGATAATCCAAGTTGAAGTGGCTTGTGAAGCAGGACTCGACTTGCACCATGAGAGAGATCGCAGCACTGGTTTCTTCCTTTTTGGCGAGAAGGAACGCGGGAGGATTGACGCGGTGTCTCCAATGGACAACGAGCTGGTGAATCCGTTGAAATGGAGGATGAGAAGCTAGGGCCAAACCATTACTCAACCAGCCCCAATGCTGTTGCTTGACGCGCATCAACGTGAAAACACTGCCAGCGTGTCCAGAACGCCCACTACGACATTGAAACTATGGACACAACACCTGCACAAGCTTTCGTGACAGCACGCGATGTATTACCAGAGAGGGGAAACACTATCAGAACCCGATTAGGCCTTCTCCTGCGCGCTGAGCGCGCGGTAGTCGGCCTCCTTCTGCAGGTCGTCGGCGTCCTCGGAGCCGACCAGCGTGTCCGGCACGTATTTGGACACGGTGAAGTAGGCGAGCACGATGCTGAAGGCGGCGAGCACCCAGCAGATGATGAGCTGCGTCAGCGGGTCCACCGACTCGGCGCCGATCTTCCACGACACGGCGGCCATGGCGGACTGCACGGCCTTGTAGAAGCCGGCAAAGTGGCCGAGCTCGCGGATGTCGTCGCTCATCTGGCCCATGACCCAGTAGGCAATCAGCTGGCAGATGGCGTCGTTGAAGCCGTAGTACATGTACAGCAGGAAGCGCGGCGTGAACTTGCCCGAGTCCTTAAAGTCGACCTTGTCCTCCGTCGACGTGTACGAGATGTCGTAGTGGGTCTGCGCGATCGTGCCGAGGATCCACATGACGTTCACAAGCACGAAGAGGATGATGAGCGCCACTTGCGCCTTCTTGCGCTTGGTGATCTCGCCGGCGTCGAGGTAAATGCCAGCCAAGAAGGCGCCGAGCATCTGCGAGCCCCAGTAGAAGCCCGAGCTGAAGCCCGTCGTGCGCGAGTTGAACAGCACCGAGTTGTAGAGCGAGTGGTACGTGTAGAACCAGTTGGAGTAGGCAAAAAGCGGGAAGAGCAGCAGCATCTTGGGGCTCAGGAACTGCTTGAGCACCTGCACGATCTCGACCTTCCAGTCGGGGAGCGCCTCAACCTTGACCATGGTGCCATCGTTGCGCACGACCTTCTCGGGGTCCGACAGGAACATGGACACGAACGCACCGCACGCCATGAGGATGAGGAACGCAACGTACGTGCCCGTGGAGGTGCCGCCCGAGGCGTCGTTGTAGTTGGTGCCGAACGAGATGAAGCCGCCCATGGTGGCGCCGAGGTTGAAGATGACCCAGAAGATGGAGAAGTAGGTTCCCTTGTTGGCCTTGGTCGGGTACGCCATGCACATCTGGCCCTGCGCCGTCCACAGCAGACCGGCGCACAGGCCGAGAACGGCGCACGCGATCATGAAGAAGGCGTTCGCGCCGTCGTTGTACTTGACGACCGTGGCGCCCGTCGAGTCGGTCGCCTCGTAGTTGTGGTGCTTGAGGTAGAGCAGCGAGCCGGCGTAGAGCACGTAGCCCCACGTGCCGATGAAGAGCGTGCGGCGAGGACCGATGTAGTTGACGAGGCCGCCCGAGAGCAGGCCCGAGACGGCGAAGCAGCCGTAGAGCACGCTGTTGCCGTTGTAGGCGACCGTCACGTCTTGCATGCCCGCCGAGAAGGACGTGAGCGCGTTGAACAGTCCCGGGCAGCAGAAGCAGACGAACGAGACGATGAGCACCTGGGCCAGCGCCGAGTTGCGCTGCAGACCCATGGTGGCAAGTAGCTGGGCTTGGACGGACGACTGGCTGACTAGCTGGAGGCGAATGCAGAAGTGAGTCGAGAGCTGCCGGTGGTGGCGAGGGCCATCCACCGCGCGTGGTCACAGTGGGCTCTCTGTAGGTGCATGCTCGACCGCCTCTCCGTTTGAAGCAGGGCGGGTCGGTGGAGCATCACCGCGTGCAAGAGACCTTCGTGACCTTCGCGCACCGCTCCTGCACGGCCAAGTGAGTCCTTGGACTCCTTCCTGTACACACATCGCCTTGAAGATGGGGTGCATCACGCTCGAGGCGCGTGGGAAACGAGCCCGATGGGCGGCTCTGCACGTCCCGAGCGAGCGTCTGCAGGTCATTGAAGCTGGCATACGGTACGGTTCATGGGGTCACGCTCGACAAGTGAATGCAGCTCGACTCGAGGGCTTTGGAAGTGCGTTCCGGGTGCAGGCTTTGAAACGACATGACACACGAATGACGGAGAGGAGAGGGGCTGCAACGCACTGCGACACGCTCCTCTCGGCGGGGTGGCCGCTCCAGGCACCAGTGCCACGGCTCCGAGCTCGCCCGGCTCGAAGCAAGCTCCAGAGCCGCCACGCAGCCGATGATGCACCGTAGTCCGCGACTGGCGACTTGATGAGGAACACTGCATCATCGCGGTGCGTCACTGCCAGAGCGAGCAATGGGGATCTTGCTGTCGCCAAGGGAGCACCACTGGTGCCACCAGGGCCAACGTTCCGTTCCTGCACCAGTCTACTGATCGCTGCCAGCAGGTGGTGCGGTGCGGTGATACCTGGCACCTGACATGGTGAGGTAGCGGCGGAGCAGAGCGAAGGCGAAGAGTGTATGAGCTTGACTTGGTTGAACAGAGCAAAGGCTCGCAGCAAGGGAAGAGGGTTGCATCGGCGTGCATCATCGTGGACGGGCAGCCGTGACGAGCGCGGCATCATGGCTCGCACGACACTGCACGCGAAAGAGGATTGCAGACACCTGTGAGCTGCGAGGTGCCGTCGATCGATTGTGGCGCACACGCGATCGAATCGAGGAGATGACTGGACCTGGCGACTCCGTCTTGTTGAATTGGCACCTTAATGATATGTATCATCGCGAGTGGGATCGAGACGAGCGTCCTTGGCAGCTCGACTTGATTCACGGCCCTCACCGCGGTGAGGCGGAGACGGATGGCGGCGGTGTTGGGTCCGCTTTCGTGACAAACTTCTTCTAAGGCCGTTGGTGTTTACTGAGGGAGCTTACTGCATCTAACATGGCCTCGGCTTGTGGCCTCGTCTCGTGAGAGTCACGATTGTTGCTCCGCATCAAAACGGATCCTCGCATTCGAATCGAGCTCCAAACGGAACAGTTCCCATCTCGAGCTCCTTTCACGTGCCATCGATGCAGCAGCAGACTAAAAAAGTTTCTCTACTCTACGATTCGT
Source organism: Phytopythium helicoides (assembly GCA_024867545.1). Lineage (NCBI taxonomy): Eukaryota > Oomycota > Peronosporomycetes > Pythiales > Pythiaceae > Phytopythium > Phytopythium helicoides. The sequence continues at coordinate 73,667 of JANFNE010000025.1, read as the reverse complement.
GCTTACTCTCGGGCTTTCCCCACCTAGAAGGATCGATCAACTTCAAGTCACGTCCTGCGTGATGCTCGCGCCGCCAAACCTTGAAGTCAATTCGTCGACTGACTGTCGTACACTAGGTTGCCCGCGATGTACGTCTGTACCACGCGCAGATCGTTGTCGAGCAGCACAAAGTCAGCGTCTGCTCCGAAAGCCAGCGAGCCCTTGTGCTCGAGCACCTCCCCGCCTAGAACTTGAGCCGGGTGGGATGTGGCAGCCTCAAGGGCCAGCTCGATGCTGCAATCGGTGAACTCGACGAGCTTGCGGATGCACGTGTCCATGGACACAATGCTGCCCGCGAGCGTCGTGGTGCCAACTAAGTAGGCTGCGTGTTCCTGCACGTCCACATGCTGGCCCGCGAGCTCGTACTGAGCTGGTGGCAGCCCCATGCCGGCCATGGCGTCCGTGACAAGCACAAGTCCGGCCGGATGGCAGCGCTCCATAATGCGCACCGAGGTCGGGTGACAGTGGATGCCGTCTAGGATCATGCCGTAGAACGGCCGGTATGTGTTCTCGCCCAGCAGTCCGATGAGCCCTGGGTCTCGGTGGTGGAACGGAGCCATGGCGCTGAATAGATGTCTGCAGCACATGTAGCAGTAAGCAACCTGATCAAATGCCACCTCAACAAACTATGAGCGCGTACGTGAGCTTGGTAACGCCGTGCTTGACAGCCTCGACAGCAATGTCGATCGTAGCGCTGGAGTGGCCGGCACTCACAATGACTCCGCTGTCTGCCAGACCTCTGATGGCCTGCATTGCTCCCTCAAGCTCAGGCGCCATGGTGACGATCGACACGTTCTCGAGCGTGCCGTAGCACTCGAGCACCGACTCGAGGCCCTTGACGGGCTCTCGCAGCGTAGCTTCCTCGTGCGCTCCCTTGCGCTGCTTGTTGATGAACGGACCTTCAAGGTGAAGTCCGAGCATCTTGGCGGCTTCGTCCTTGACAGGCTCGGTCGTCATCTTCTGCTGCTTGATCCGCTCGCTCTGCTCTTCAAAGGCACGCTTGAACGTGGCGAGTACGGCGCGGTACTTCTCCGGGTGCGAGGAGATGACGGTCGGGCAGAAAGAGGTGACACCCGTGGCCAGCAGCTTGTGCGCGACCTCGCGGATCTGCTCAACCGTGACGTCGGTCTGCGAGAAGTCGACGCCGTAGCCGCCATTGAACTGCAGGTCGATGAAGCCCGGGGCGACGATGCCGCCTTTGCCGTCCACGATCTGCTGCGGTCCGTAGGCATCTTCCGTGCTGGCAGCCCAGAAGCGGACCTCAGGGTCCACCACTTTGCCATTCACGACCCACAGGTCGGCCTTGACCAGCCGTCCGCCTCGCAGCACGCGCACATTCTCGACCTTGAGCACCGAGTCGCGCATGTCGTCTCTAGTCGTCGCGTTTTGGACTGCGCAATGATACCGTACGAGCCTCGCAGCGCCGCTTGGAGGTCACGCCTGACGCTGCAGCTGCCGGGCAGTCGCCATCCATCACCAGCTCAGAGATGCGGCCGTAAGGAATCGAGATGCGACGCGCGATCGATGCGTGTACATGCACCACGCGCTCGGGCAAGCCACAAGCGGTGAGTTGCAGTTTAGTGTCGCAGGTCTCATCATGAAGCGAGTGACGCGCACCATGGATGGCTGTGCTCTGCAAGTCGCACGAGACGGGCGAGGCGAGACACCTACCTTGAGGATGAGCAGCCACGCAGCAAGCCTCGGCGCTATGCATCCGACGGTGTACACGCCGCTTTGGCGCTGGCTGCCGAGAGGTGAGAGGCGAGCCCACTTTGGAATTTGCAGCAGCTCTCGGGACCTCCGCCATGCGCCTCATCATCGAAGACACGCAGGCCGCCACGGCGCTCTGGGTTGCGTCCTACATCCGCAAGCGCATCAACGACTTCAAGCCCACAGCGGAGCGCCCGTTCGTGCTCGGCCTGCCCACGGGCAACACGCCGCTGCTCACCTACTCCAAGCTCATCGAGTTCCACCGCGCCAACACGCTCAGGTGCGAGAGTGTGAGCTGACCGATCAACCGCCTTCGATCGAGTCGAGTTGACGTGACGCCGTCTCCATGTGCAGCTTCGAGCATGTCGTGACGTTCAACATGGACGAGTACGTCGGGCTGCCCAAGACGCACCCGGAGAGCTACCACTCGTTCATGTGGACCAACTTCTTCCAGCACATCGACATCAAGTGCGTCCGCTTCAAGTGCTGATGCTGTCCGCTGCAAGTCGTGTTAACCGTGATGGAACTTGTGTCTGGCAGGCGTGAGAACGTCAACATCCTGGACGGCAACGCTCCCGACCTCAAGGCCGAGTGCGAGGAGGTACACTACTTGCATTGCTGTTGAGTTCGTGAACATCCGACTCACAACCACCTCCGTGCGCAACAGTACGAGCGCAAGATCGAGGCAGTCGGTGGCATCGAGCTCTTCCTCGGTGGCATTGGCCCCGACGGCCACATTGCGTTTAACGAGCCGGGCTCATCTCTGTCGTCCCGCACGCGCGTCAAGACTCTGGTGCGTCCATTGATTGCGCATTCGGCCACTCTAGATGCTGTCGACGCTAACGAATTTGCTGCTTGGGCTCGCAGGCGTACGACACCATCGTGGCGAACTCGCGCTTCTTTGACAATGACGTGAGCAAGGTGCCCACGATGGCCCTGACGGTCGGTGTGGGCACCGTCATGGATGCGCGTGAAGTTGTGGTCATCATCACGGGCATTGCCAAGGCGTATGCGCTCTACAAGGTCGTGGAGGAGGGCGTGAATCACATGTGGACCGTGTCGATGGTGCAGCTGCACAAGAACTCGACGATTGGTACGACAAGCGCGTTTGGTTTATCGTTGATGGAGTCTCCTGACGCGTTTTGCTGCAGTCTGCGATGAGGACGCGACGATGGAGCTGCGTGTCAAGACGGTCAAGTACTTCAAGGGTCTTGGCGCCACCCACGCCAAGCTGCTCGAGAGCAACTGAGCAATGAGAGCGACCGCCTCTAGCGCAGTTTTCAGTTAGAAGAAGCTAGCTAATACATGTCTGCTTTGCTACATGAATGTGAATGTCGTGTGAATTGATCGCTTTCATCAATTGCCATCCAAGATTCGCTGGTGAGGGGCAGATGACGCGCTCGGTGTGGCTGAAGGTCCGCGAACTCATCGAGTGCAACGACATGGCGAGTCGATGCCTTGCTCGCCGTCAACAAAGCAAACGCAACTGGCTGCGCTGGTGCTGTACGTCTCCACTCATCACCTTGAAGCAGGTGAGCCACGCTGTGAGGGGAGGGACGAGGAGCGAAGCAGAAAGCTGACACACTTCAGCGCATCACTCCCATCTGCTTGCACAAGCCTCCTCCGAGGTGTGCATCGAGTCGATTGCGTGTGGCCGATCCGTTTCTGTCGGTCTCATTTGGGAATCGCACCCTATTCCAAGATTCGTGACAATGGCAGACCCTGCTAGTGTGCTGTACGTCGGCGTCGACATTGGCGGGACGAGTGTCAAGGTTGGCGTTGTGGACGTCAACGGCAAGGTGCTCGCGCGAGAGCAGCAGCAGTTTCTTCCGGATGCTCGTGAGCCCAGCGATGTTGTTGCCGTCACGAGCACGCTGGTCGAGAAGCTTCTTGCGGGAGTAGGTGGCATAGCTCGTTCTCCTTGTTAGATCGATTTGTGACGATGTGCTGGTAACGCGCTTGCAGATGGAGCTGGATGTGGAGGCCGTGGCAGGAGTTGGTGCTGGTTGCCCTGGAGTGATCAAGGCAGACGGAACCGTTGACGGAGCCGCGAATTTTTCGTCTTGGCGCTCGGCACCCCTGCAGCAGATGCTGGCCGACAAGCTTGGCGTTCCGGTGTGTATTCGTTGTGCAGCGTGAGGGCTACATTCAAGATGCTAATGCGCTGCTGCGTATCTCGACTAGGTTCGCCTCTGCAATGACGCAGATGCAGCCATTTTGGCGGAGCAATGGGTCGGAACCGCCAATGGTGCCAAGAACTTCATCATGCTCACTTTGGGAACTGGAGTCGGTTTCGGCATCATTTGCAATGGCGAGATCGTGCGCGGAGGGACCGGAGCGATCGAAGGTGGCCACCTGGTACGTTTCAGTGTCACTCGAAGACCTGAGGAAGCTCTCCTGCAGTTATCACTATTGCTTTGTGGACTCTAGATTGTGGAGCGCAATGGTAGACTATGCGGTTGTTCGCAACGAGGCTGCTTGGAGAGCTATAGCTCCGCGAGTGGTCTGCTTAACCAAGTGCAAGAGCAACTTCAGGCTGGGGCCGAGTCCTCGCTTGGGTCGTATGCACCCGAGGATATCAACGTGAAGCTGCTTTTCGACCAAGCAGCAGCAGGCGACACACTGTGCAAGCGTCTGATAGATGAGGTACTCTTTCCGCACTATTCTTCTACCCACACAGACGCGCTGGTATTGATCGTGAATTCATTAACACAGGCGACCGATTACTTGGGCTTTGGTTGCGTGAGTTTCTGCCGCATTCTAGACCCAGAGGTACGTGGTATCGTGCCGTCTTGCTTGCTCGCAATGTATGGAGAACTCACGTCGCGATATCTGCAGCTGATTGTGCTCTCGGGTGGAATCGCTGAAGCTGGAGAATCCCTTCTTGAGAGTATTCGTGCCGCTTACTACAAGTATTCGTGGACGCGACTGCCGAACCCAGTGCGTCTCCATCACTACGTAATTCTACGAAACCCTCTGACACTTTACTTTGCCAATTCATAGGTGCGCATCGAAAAGGCTAGTGCTGGCTACAACTCGGGCATTATCGGAGCTGCAGCGGTTTGGCGCTAGCCAACATTGCCCCAAGATTGACTTGTCTTGATAGAGATTAATGGCACGCTCATCAGAATCGAGTACGTAGCTAGATGGCAGTTTGGCAATTGCACGATCATCCAAGCAATTGCACGATCATCCAAGCAATTACACAATCGCTCAAGCGATTTTATTTGTGATTACCGAACGGATAATCTCCTGCGCGGCTAGGTCCACCCCAAAATCTAGCACACTGACATGCATGAAAGTCTTTGGGCATTTCGATTGTCATCCAACGACAATCAGAGCAAATCGTAGCTTGGTTCCTGCGACGCGATGAATACGACGCAGCAGTAATGGCTGTGTGCCTCCCAGCAGGCACAATGACGACAAGACATCACGGCGAGAAACAGATTACGGAGGAATGCAAGTGTAATTACAGGTAATACGTACAACTGCCAAACATGTAACGCAAAGGGATCGAACTAATTCAAAAAAAGTTGAAGAGTTTGTAGTTCGAACGCAGCACAGCACTGCACGGCACGACGTTCAACAGCTAAAAGTCCGCCTGCTACTGTAGGCTCGCTGAGTGGGTCGGTACGAGCTCTAAACGCCGACCTTGGAGGCGCTTGCCGCCCAAGCGGAACTTGAGTACAGCTCGTTGATAGCCTCGATGTCTCCGTCCGACAAGTCGAAGCGCTGTCCGATTTTCTCGGTGGTGGACACATCGCACACGGCTTGAGTGATGTCGACGCAGTTGTCTGTGTCGTCGTTTAGGTTGCAGAACACCGTGCCCTCTTCCACACAGTCGGTCTTCACCGAGTCACTGCAGTAGGTTGGTTGGCAGAAACCGTAGCTCATGGGGTAGTGCATGATCGAGTCAATGTCGTAGGCACCACCAACGGCCACGTCACGGATGGCCATTTCGGACCAGATGCTCTGGTCGATGTCATCCCAGAAGACGCCGATCGTGCGCTGCGGGTGCTGGTGCTCGTGGTACAATCCCATCGAGTGGCCCAGCTCGTGCATGGCCGAGCCGTAGACGGTCTTGAGGTCGTCGTCGACCTCGAAGCAGCGGTCAGCCAGGTTCATGATCTGACCGCCCTCATCCGTGATGCCGATACTGGAGTTGCAGTCGCGGCCCGAGCTTGGGTGCTTGTAGTCGACCCAGTTGGCGCACGAGTCGCAGTAGGTCGAGCTCTCGGACTCGCACGTCTCGGTCGACATGAAGCGCACGTTCGTGGACGCCTCGACCTTGGTCATGGCCTGGAAGATGTAGGTCTTCTGGGTCGAGTTGAACGGGTAGTCCTCGTTGAACTTGTAGCAGATGACGCCGCCGTCCCAAATTCGAGTAGTCGACACGACAGCGAGCGACAGTCGGCGGTGGCGGCGCTCCTCCTCGCTATCCTCCTCGTCCTCGCTGTCCTCCTCGTTAGCGTTCGCGACGCTGCGGCGGTACTCTTCCTCATCCTCGATCTTCTGCTGGAAGTTGGTCGTGGGGCACGACACCTGCGAGGCCTTGTCGTGGATGCGCTCGATCAGGTAGCAGCCCGCCTTGCCGTTCGAGCAGGCCACGTACGAGTTCTCTCCGTAGTACCGCATCGACCGGTGCTTGAGCTTGACGCCGTTGATCTCGCAGTCGCTCTTGGTGGCCTTGACTGGCGCCGTCTCCTCGGCCGACGTCGTCACGGAGGCGTCATATTCCTCGTCACCGCCGCTCTTGTGGACTCGGATGTGGATGGAGGTGGACTCAGTCGCCGCCGAGGCCGCAGCCGTCCACACAGCAAGCACCAGCAGCACGAGCAGCCACGCCTTCATGCCGCCAAAGTCACAATGGCCACCGAGTCCTACGCGGCGCGAGTGCAAGTGCAGTTCCCACGCCACACGAGGATGAGAGAGCGCGAGAGCAGTGGGGACGGGCGGGCGCGAGCGCTGCGACGGACAATCCGACAGTAGAGGCGTGTCCAACGAGCATGGTCATGGTCCCAGTCGTAGCTGCTGGCATTGTAGGTACGGTTGCATCCTCGGATTTAGCGCGCGTCGTGCAAAGTTTTCAGTAAAAGCTGGTCTGAACGTCGACTTCTTGAAGTTTGTATACTTGCTAGTCAAACGGCTGAAACGTAAAGGCTGTTGTATTGGCAGCTGGCGGCCGCCGCGTCTTCCGCGAGCGTTCGCAACGAATTAGACCCGCGAATTAGCTCAAAATCGACGATTTAGCCCAAAGAAAGTCAGCGCGATGACTGCGTTTCAGTATGCCCGCACCAGCTGGATCTGCGGCAGATCACAACGACTGTTCCACATTTCTTTATCTCAGTACAATATGCTAAAATGTACTCATAAACACTGATTGGAGAGCAATGAATCCGTCTGGCCGCGGTGACCAGCCGCCTGGGATACGATCGGACGTGCCAGCGTTATCTTCTTGCCGCGTGATCCGCAGGATGTCGCTCCATAGTACACGGCGCTTTCGCCGTTTGTACCGTAGAAAATAATCCTGCCGCGGCGCCAGTTGGCGATGGTAGGACAGCGCCAGCCGTTGAAGCAACAAGCACGGATCACGCTGGCCAACGTGTCGCTGTTTGTACGGTAAAGGTCCAGCGGGTTACTCACGACCGGCGAGCATACAAAAACACAGCGTATGCTCTGACTCTCCATCGTACCCCCTTGTACCCCCTCGTACCCCGTAGCTCCTCGAGGCCCGCCCGCCACTTGCCAACTCGCCACCATGCTCAAGCTGCTCGTTGCGCTGTCGCTCGCGGTCGCTGCGCTCGCGGCCGCCGACCTCACGTATCCTGAGTGCTCGTCCACTGGCACTGGCTGCTGCGACTTCGGCACGGGCTCAATGCGCAACCGCGGCTACGTGGTGATGGAGATCGACGACGAGGACCTGATCGTGACGTGCAAGAATGGCACGCTGTTGTGCGCCACGGGCAACCCGGGCAACACGGCGGTGGCCGAGGCGCGCGAGAATGTGGATTGTCCAGGTTGGTGCTGGCAGCGTTGAGAGGGAGCAGGAGGGTGACGGTGCTGACGGCTTGATGTGGTTGGATGGCAGACTTTGAGAGCATCATGGAGTCGCGGTCCACGGTCACCTACCTCGAGGGCGTCGCGGCGACGACGACGACCACCACCACCGACGACGAGTCGGGGCCTGGAACGGTCACGGCCGCCGATGATTAGACGTTCGCGGCGCGTGCCTCGCCGCTCACTACTCGTTAAGCGTTCAATTAAGTCCGTGAGTCTAGTGTCTTCGTCCCTCCTAGTTGAGCAAGCTCGCTGAATGCATAGCCTCGCGGTCGGGTCTCACTTGACCCTCATGGAGTGTGCTGACTGGCTCCCAGTGGTGAACTGTGGCAGAAGCTCGCAGTGAAGGCGAAGTCTCGTCTGGTAGTCCCTCCTACTAGCTGTGAAGGTCTACATGGCGAGGAACCATGCGAGCCCATCTTGCGCATCCCTGTTCTCCACGACACCACGCACAGTCCGACCCGTGAAGCTAGCCGCGCTTTCGTCCTTCACATGCACGCTTCAAGGAGCGTGATGTTGTTGAAGCATCAACTTTTTCTTTTGAGTCTGCAACGAGTTTTTCATCTCTTCTACCCCTGGTGCCCGTCGCAGCAACACGAGGGCGATGCTGATCACGACGCTGTCTCGGGTCTATCAAGAATGTGTCAAACGAACACCTCTAAGCATGATGATGGCGGTAGGGAGCAGTTGTTTATTAGCTTAGGGTCAGCGGGCGCTAGGCTTCCGAAGGCCGAAGTCGCCCGTTATAACAATCAAAGTGGTGGTGGTGATGATTTGGCAGTGAAGTCTACGGCGCCAGAGGGCCTGCGTGGCGGCTCTCAACCTCTGGAATGCCGTGAAAGTCCTCGCGGAACTCGCCGCTACTTGTCGACCCCCAAGTCGTGGTCGTCCCGGACAGTCGGTTGCCAAAGTCGTCGTCGAGCAGCTTCAGTCGGCTACCCGATGCCGGCGGCTTCCAGGATCCAAAGCGTCCGCTGGATCCGAGGCTCGCGTTCGAGATAACGATCTTGCCACTCAGCTCGCTGATGCGGAGCGCGTTGTTGCCTGGCCCGACAGAGCTGCCAGGTGCTTCACGCGGGTGTTGGTATCCCCCAACACTGCTGCTCCGTGGGGGCAGGTGCAGGCTGCTGCGAGTAGTAGCGGTCGACATCGAAGCTCGAACGTCCTTGTCTCCGTCGCTCCGACTTCGAGATTCGGTGGGAACAGTGTCGTTAGAGAGGTACGGGTTGGATGTCCCGTCAAAGAGGCTGGCGCGGAACTCGCCCTCACTCTCGAGGATGGTGTCGTAGGCGCTCCGAGTGTTGTTGTTCTTGCCCTGGTGAAGAGCAGTCATCCGCAGGAGGGAGCTCTTGTGCTTGGTCCTGACGGCGTCGTGAGGCGGAGCCATTCCGACCAGGGATCCTCGTTCTCCTGCACCTGTCGATGCGAGGGCCACAGGCGCAAAGTGCATCGACTCCCGCTGGCGACTGTACGACCTGGTGATGCGTGTCACAAGGCCGCCAATGCTCTGGCCGATGGAAGCGAGTCGAGAGACGCGCGTGCGCATGACGAGGCGCTCGTTGCGCTCGAAGCAGTGCACGCACAGCTTCCACATGTTAAAGTCGGTCGGCGTGAGGCAGTTGGTGCACACGAAGAGCCCACACACAGCGCACAGGTGGTGCTTCTTGCGGCTGAAGAGCCCGAGCTTCTTCTCGCACGTCTGGCACTTGCGCTCGCGGAAGGAGGCCGTGGATCCATTCGGCAGGAACTGCAGCGCTGCCGACCCCGCAAAGCCCGACGTGGACGTGCGCTCGATAACATGCCTGTAGCGTATGGCGAGGCTGAAGGCGTCGTGCAAGCTCGAGAATCCTCCGTAGAAGGGCTCGTCGCACGGCGTGAGGTCGACGTCAAGCCAGACGTGCATCTTGAGGATGCCTCGATGCGCGGTCTCGGACAGCAGCACGAGAAGGGAGTGCACGATGCCGCGGTGCACCTGGATGCCTGCGTGGTGGCTGTTGGCGCTCTCGATCTCGAACTCCCACTCGGGCAGGTCGACCGATGCGGCGAACTTGTAGCCGTACTTGAAGCCCGTGATGGGGTGTACGCCCTTGCCCATGGTCTCGAGCAGCAGGAACTCCTCGGCGTGGAACTCGTCCGCGAGCGACCTGTACTTGACGTGCTTGAGTCCGATGTACTCGTGCGGAGTCTCCTTGGTGCGCGGTCGCAGCGTCTCGAGCACCTGCGCGTCCAGCAGCAGGTCGGAGCCGAGCAGCTCGCTCTCGGCGCGGCGCAGCGAGCTCGTCACGTCCGTGTTGAGCGTCTGCAGCGCCTCGTTGAGCGAGGCCAGCACTGCATGGCAGCTCGTGCGCGTGGACCGCCGCGACGAGCTCGAGTCGTGCTGGTGCGTGAAGTTGACGACGTTGGTGGGCGCCGGCAGCGACGAGCGGCGCCAGCTCGCGGACGAGGACGGCGAGGAGGTCGGCGACAGGTAGTGCGCGGCCAGGAACTCGCTGATGACGCGCGAGTTCTCGCCCAGCAGCTCGTGATAGGCCATGGCGATGCTGGAGCAGCCAGAGCGCGAGTGGAGCGTTGCGCCAAGCGCGCGTAGCTGCTCGTCTTGTGGGTGGGGAGGAGCGCGGTCGTCCGTTCGGTGTGACGCGGAATGTGCCATGGAACCGGTACATCCTGACTCTCGTTGGTCTGATTCGTAGGGTTTTTGAGCTGAGTCACTGGCATTAAAGGCCTAATTTAGGTGTTTTATCAGGTGATTGTGCCTTAGAATCATATTGAGCTAGGCTGCGCGCTGAACATCTGTCTGACTCGAATTGGTCCGCGCCAATCGGGCACCCATTAGGTCACGTTCGCGGCGGACTTGACGCTGCAGCGTGAACTTGGTCGTGGGATCATTCACGCCCACACTCGCTGCTCCACGTGCCGGCATCGACACTGCAGTAGGCTACGACGCGACATATGCAAGCGGTGCACATCGCTTCGCTCGTGCTCACTGCAGCAGAGCCACGCGAATCCGCCTCGTGCCAACGATTTGGCTCAAGAGAGCTGGCAGACTGGGTTGAGGTTGAGTTACCAGATTATCATACCGTGGGCGTGGATAGACTCCCGGTGACCCGCGATTGCCCACGAGCGAGTGGCCATCTGGAGCCACTGGTGGCTCCGATCGCCCACGATTTCTCTCGAGGTGGCGCTTCGACGTCACTCGAACGAACAGAAGGCACTGAGGCAAGACGCACAGATGTACTGTACTTTCGATGCAGAGTGTGCGACCTCGTTGTCGGTTGTGGTTCATAGGCATTAGTCATCTGCAAGCTGCTCGTGCAGCTGCGAGCTCAGGACGTTGTACAGCCGAGGTGTTGGACCTTGGACTGTACAGCCCTAGACTAATCCGCTCGCTTAGAGAACGGCTGTCAGTGTCGTTTGACGATGCTCGTGCATCTATGCTATAGCAATCGTCAGCATTCCACAGCTGCCTTATCGATAGAGTGCTGTATTGACCAAATGCATGTTGAGGACACTAACCCTACATGAACTCTTACCGTATGCTTGATTCACACTCTCTAGAACCACGGCATTCCTACAAGGCGCTGATGTTTGTGAACTCATTCGCCGATCAGCCTCGAGCTGATCGTCACGACACAACGCCGCCGTATCGGATAGCCAAGATTAGACAGGGTGATTCCCCATCTTGCAGAGAAAACCTTCATTGACAAGGAACAAACTCGATGGTGACATTGAGCTTGCTCTTCAGCTCGAACTTGCTGTCGCCAACGTAGCCCTTACCACATACCATCTTACAGTATATTCTGTCCATGGCTTCAACGTCCCCCCATTCTCAATTTTCAGTATAATACTGATGGTGAAGGCGTTGATGATACTCGTGATGACAACAGTCGGTTTACTCTTAGAAGACTTGAAAGTTCGGTTGGCAACGATGCCATAGCGAGAGCTTCAGACCTCATTGGAAAAAAGAACCAAGTCCAGATCAATAACCCCAAACAACCTCAACCTCATTGACGATCTATGCACTATCCACGGATGGCCGGAGACGCAACACGCACAACTCAGTGAACGATACGGACAGAGTAAACGGATGTATTCGTCCACAAGTTGCAAACTACCTGATCTACCTGGAGGTCACGTGTAAAACAGGTAGGTGTCCAGCTTGACTAATGCGATGAGGAATGGAAAGTGAACGTGTTGTCTTGCATCCTACTGCCTAGACTACAGCTCTACTAGCTTCTAGAACTTTGCAGAATGGTGCGACACCGACGGCATTCCAGAATCTTCCAAGGACAAACGTTGTGAGAGCAAGTTGCACTTTTGTGTGGTCCACAGCCGCGAGTAGTAAAGTGCACGCAAGAGATATAAGTCCTAACACTCCCCCTCAACTTGCTCATTTCCAGTCAGGCCAGCTTCACGAAGGAGACGAGAGAAGAGCGGTGTCGGCAGCGCCTTTGTGAGGAAGTCTGCAAGCTGTGCTTTTGAAGGGACGTGCTGGAGAGTGATGTGTTTCTCAGCCACATGATCACGCACGAAATGAAATCGTAGGTCGATGTGTTTGGCGCGGGGAGAGTATCCTTGGTTTGATGCGATACTGATGGCTGCCTTGTTGTCGATGTAGATCGTGATCGGACTTTTCCCTGTCGTAAGCATTTCTTCAAGCAGTTGACGAAGCCACAGCACCTCTTGCACAGTTAAAGAAAGCGCCATGTACTCGGCTTCGGCAGAGGATAGCGCGACTGTAACTTGGCGCTTGCTCTTGAAGATGACAGGCCCACCGGCTACAAGAACAAGGACCCCTGAGGTTGATCGACGTGTGGCTTGGTCGCTGCCCCAGTTGGCATCAGAGTAAGCCATGACCTTACACTCCTGTTGACTGTCTCGCTTGTATTTGATGCTCATATCGATTGTTCCTTTTAGGTACCGGAGCACACGAATTGCAGCACGCCAATGTTTCTCTTCAGGTTGTGCCGTGTAGCGCGAGAGAACACCAACCGCGAAGCAGATATCAGGCCGAGTTCCGTTTGCCACGTAGAGTAGTGATCCAACCAGTTCGCGGTATGGGGCGTTAATGCTAGTTGGTTGCGTGTTGTTAGCATCAGCTGGTTCCAGATCCTGACCCAGAATACACGGGTTTCGCACAGCGTAGGCATCCGTTTGCCGAAATCTTTCAAGCATTCGTGCAATAAATTGGGATTGGCTCAGCTCAAGCTGTCCGTGATTTCTATCATATCGTACTTCCATGCCCAGAATGAAACGTGCGTCCCCAAGAGATTTGATTGTGAAGTGCGCTGCTAGTTGCAATTTCACGTCTTCTGCTTGTTGCTCGTGTCTACATCCAACTAGCAGATCATCCACGTATAATACGATGTAGATCGGGGCGTCTTCATCCTGTTTGACGAACAAACACGGGTCGGAGCGGCATTGCTGAAATCCCATCACCATGAATACACCTCGGATCTTCTTGTGCCATACGGCGGCTGCTTGTTTTAGGCCATACAAGCTACGACGAAGTCTGCACACCATACCGTCTGGAGCATTGATGCCAGTAGGCACCGCCATGTATACGATTTCTTCCAAGTCACCATTTAGAAAGGCGGTTTCGACATCGAACTGCTTCACAAAATATGAATGAGAACAGCATACTGCAAGAAACACTCGAACAGAATTGAGACTTGCAACAGGGGAGTATGTCTCGTTGTAGTCCACTCCAAACGTTTGAAGAAATCCCTGGGCCACAAGTCGGGCTTTGTAGCGTACAATTCTTCCCTTTTCATCGCGTTTCAGCCCAAATACCCATTTGCATCCTATAACTTTTGCTCCATGCGGCCGAAGTACAAGATCCCATGTGTGGTTTGCAACATGAGATCTGATCTCAGAACGAACCGCTTCTTTCCACTTGTCGGCATCAGGAGATGCCATTGCTTGAGAGTATGTTGTTGGGGCTTCTGATGCTACAAGTGCGACTTCACCATTCTCCAGACGTTGCCGTTTCGGGTTCGGCTCGATATCGATGCTTTCGGTTGAAGGGAGCGCCATGACTGTGTCGTCGTCAATGAGCTCTCGAAATCCAGGTGCCAAGTAGTTATCAGAGACAGTGCCATGTTGATCATCACTGGGAGGTGGAAGTAGTCGTTTGTGGAGATCTTGTGAAGGTGAATTTGGTAGGAACCGAGAGTGAATTGCTACTGACCGATTGGGTGCACTTCGCGGTTGATGGAAGACAATACGACTCTCATCATTCCTCGAGGAGCGGGAACTCAGCTCATTTTGTACCGGGACTAGAGATTGTGAACCAGCACCATTCTCTAGTAGCTGGCGCTGCGCGCCACTAATACTCCCCCTGGATGGTGCGTCATTTAATAGCGTGTGATTATCACTTGTGATATTACTCATGGCCGCACTTTGCAGACCACCTGATGAAGGAGGTTCAGGTGTATCTGTCGTCACAATTGGCATTGGCTCGTCACTTCCGTTGTCGTCATCAACATCCATCAGGGAAACATCTCTGGTTGTGGAGGCAGGATCACTCGAATGAGTAAAACCAGGTGCGGTATCATCCCAAACAAAAACTACATGCTGTTGCCCGCGCTTGTCAGGTTCAAGTGTTCGGTACGGACTTGGTGAACTCTCGTCGAGTGCGATTGTACGAGAAATAACAACACGCTCATCATCTTCGTCCCAGACGCGATTAGCCTTCGATTCATCGGCGTACCCAAGGAATATGCAGCGGTGAGCTTTGGGGTCCCATTTCTTGCGCTGTGACTTGTCGACATGCACGTATCCGCGCGCGCCAAATACTCGCAAGTGATCAAGGCTTGGCTTTTGATCAAAGAATGACTCAAACGGCGTGGTTGACGGTCTAGCAGAATTTGGAATTCGGTTTATAATGTACGTCGCCGTCATAACAGCCTCACCCCACCAACATTTGTCGAGCTGCATATGATGCAGCATTGATCGTGCCATTTCTACAATGGTGCGGTTCATACGTTCCGCAATCCCATTTTGCTGCGGGCTATACGGAGCGGTCGTCTGTTGGATAATGCCGTGCTGTTTGCAAAGATTCTTGAATCGCTTGGAGATGTATTCTCCGCCGTTGTCACTTCGGATGCACTTAATCTTGCGCAGCGTTTGATTCTCAACGAGCTTCTTGAACTCGGTAAATCGTTGATACACTTCTGACTTCGACGCGATCAAGTAGATGTGAACGAACCTCGAGTAGTCGTCTACGAATGATACAACATAACGCGCTCCCCCTTTCGTAGTCGTCTGCATCGGACCCATGACGTCGCTATGTATGATGTCGAGAAGACCGTGAGACTTGACTTGGCTGCCTGATTGGTGTCTAAATGGGCTGACAGTCATTTTTCCAGAGGCGCAACCACCACACAAACCGTTCTCGGTACTCGGAAAGGATGGAACACCCTGTACTGCTTTCGCAATCGCATCTAGTCTCCCGTACGCTACATGACCGAGTCGTGCGTGCCAAAGCACCGCGTCTGGCGGAGGTACTGTCACATAAGCTGCTGCTTCGACATCTCTGAGTTGCGAACGGGTTCCAGAACTCCACACATATAACTTCCCCATCTTCGGGACCCGTACGAGTACCTCACCACCAAACGATATCTCGCATCCAGAATCAGTAAATGCAACCATAGCTCCTTTGGCTGTCAGCGAAGGAATTGATAGCAACTTTCGGTCAAGTTCAGGCACATGGAAAACCCCCGTGATCTTTATAGTGCGTCCATCCTCCAAGTTGAAACGAACAGTTCCCGATCCGATAGCACGTAGTCGTTGTCCACTAGCAACAGTAATATCCAGGATCCCCGTCATGTCCTTGTACTCACAAAAATCATCCCTAGAATGCGTCATATGCGAGCTAGCTCCACTGTCAAGCAGCCATTCACCATCATCATTCTCAGTTGACGCCGAGAAAACAAATTCTCTGCCATTACCGCTTCTATTTCGGCGAGGGCAACTATCTCGCTTGTGACCAACCTGGTCACACTCAAAACACCGTCCAGAAAAGCTTCGATCTTGCTGATCCCATCGTGTTGGTTGGCCGACCCGGCCACCGCGCCACCCGCGCCCACCTTGCCGTCCTCGAGGGCCACGTCCTCTCGCACTGCTGTTACTGCGCTGATGCTGTGCCCTGTGGACAGCAACATTAAATGCTCCCTCTTGCCGATCACGCCTTTGAAGAGAATCAAACTCACGTCGCAACATCTCCTTCGCTTCCAAAAGACTCACAGCTCCCTTGGACTCAATGATTTTTACCATACTCTCATAGTCACTAGATAGGCTACCAAGCAACACAACCAGCTTCTCGTCGTCATCAATCTTGTCTCCAGCGGCGCTCAGTCGAATGCAAAGATCATCAAAACGTAGTAAATGGTCCATCAAGTTGTCACCGTTTCCCATGCGAAACTCATGCAGTTGTTTCCGTAACTGGACGCGATTGTAGAGATTCCGTTGAACGAAAAACGAGCGCAGGATCTCCCATGCCTCAAAGGCTGACGTGGCTTCACGAATCATCGTCTGGTACGCCGGGCTCAGTAGTTTGCTCAACACAGCCAGAGCTTTCAAATCAGCGGCTTTCCATTCCGCGGTCTCCCGCAACATCGCATGCTCTGGCTTGAGCATCACGTGGTCGAGCAAATCCTTTCGCGCGAGCGTCATGCGTGCGCTGAACTCCCACAAAAAGTAATTGTCGTCGCGCAGCAATTCGTTCGGGCTGTCGTTTGGGCTCATAACCTAAAACAGGTAGGTGTCCAGCTTGACTAATGCGATGAGGAATGGAAAGTGAACGTGTTGTCTTGCATCCTACTGCCTAGACTACAGCTCTACTAGCTTCTAGAACTTTGCAGAATGGTGCGACACCGACGGCATTCCAGAATCTTCCAAGGACAAACGTTGTGAGAGCAAGTTGCACTTTTGTGTGGTCCACAGTCGCGAGTAGTAAAGTGCACGCAAGAGATATAAGTCCTAACAACGTGAGCACTGGGTGCCCGCCAAAACTGGCCTGGATCAGATCAGTAATGCGGGGTTCTATATGTTTAAATCGTAAATGTTATGTATCTGTTATTAAATATTGCAGATAGATGTTTATGTCAGATGATTAAAGAATGTTGCTAAATAAGGGTGTGTATAGCTTGATATACTTTAATAAAGAGAAAGTTTAATTCAGTTGCTACTTCAGATGTTTATGTCTACACAAACATTTTAATTTAATGAGACCGAAAAACGGTCTAAATAAACTTATGCCATCTGGCAGGGGTGATTATCGGGACTTAGTTTCAGTCATAGGCCAGTTTTGGCGGGCACCCACTGACTGACACGCCTCCATTCAAAAACCCGTCGACCGTAAAAAAAAAAAAAAAATCGCCTCGTCTTACCATCCAGACTCGAGACTCGATGCACATCAACTCACCACGGCAAGTTGACGCCCGTGTAGTCGAAGAACTTGCCAGAGTCCTCCGTTGTCAGGCGACCAATGACAGAGCTCACACCGTTGACCGATTCCGTGGTACTAATCGCACCCTCGGCATGCCCGGTCAGGTCCGTGCTGACGTATCCCGGATGCACCACGACGGCGATGATATTGTCCGCCTTCAAGTCGAGTGCCAAGCTCGCGTTGATGATGTTGATCGCCGTCTTGGACGCGCGGTAGCCGTAGAGGCCGCCAGCGAAGGGACTATCCTTGTTGTTGAGTGTGATGCTACCCAGATACGATGAAATCGACACGACCTTCGCGTCGCCGTTCTTCTTCGCCGCGAGACGCAGATTCTCGATGAATGCGCGCGTCACCAGAAGCGGCCCGACAGAGTTGGTCTCGAACTGGCGCAGCATCGACTCCTTCGTCACCGTCTCGAACGTTCCGTACTCCATGATGCCGGCGTTGTTGATCAGCAGGTCGATTGGCTCGTCCTTGAGCTGCTCGGCGGCGCTTTTGATCGACTCCTCGTCACTCGCGTTGAGCTGGATGATCTTGGCGGGTGACAGTGCCTTGAGCTGTCGGGCGTCATACAGTCATACACGCGCACAGACAGTGAGTGATCGTGGATTGTTTTGCTTTACTTTGTCGAGATGAGCCTCGTTTTGTACGTACCGCATCGGCCGTGTCGACGTTGCGCGCCGTCGCGATGACATGCCAGCCATCCTCCACGAATCGCTCGACGAGCTTGAGTCCGATGCCGCGCGTGGCTCCGGTGATCAGCACGGTCTTGGTGGTCATCGTGGTTGTTTGTGTGTGTGGTGTGTGGTGTGTGGTGTTGACTAGCAGGAAAAAGTCGTAATGAGACCGTGTGTGCTGTAAGCGTCTCAACCTGTTTCTGGCGGAGTGCGAAGCTTCTCCACGCGGTGGAGTCTCATTGATGATCGTGTCGCTTGGTGATCCTTTGTTGGTACTTGGCTGCGTAATACCCGCCGAGAGCCATGCATGTCGTCAACTCGCATAATACAAGATCCATCGCGTAATACGCCTGTCGATGCAATCTTGGTACATGTTCACGAATTGGCACCTTGTCATACACCTGCACATACCTGCCACGCTCACGTGGGATTGGAGCAGCTATCCGCCGTCGTCAAGGCGTTGGTCTAACCGCCTTTGAGCACATGATCATCTCGACGCTCGAGTTGATCGTCACGACCACAGTGCAGCCGTTCGCATCCCATGCTCGCTTTTCGAGATGAATCCACCACAGGAGGATATTCGACAGGACAGTTAAGGGATTCGCAGTGACCACCTGCTTCAGATTGGGTACCAATCCTCGAATGGCAACCAACAAAAATGCCGGCGTCGATCTTGAAATGGTTCGTCATCTTCTATGTGCTGTCAAGCCTGATGACCATAAAATAGATAAACAGCTCGAATGGTTCGTCATGAAGCTGCTCAGTGGTGCTGCTAGCCACCACCTTGGCACAAGCATCGAGCACGACGACCACATTGGGTGAGAGGTGTCGAACTCCCCCTATGGAATCCCTCCTCACAGAACGACACGGCTATTCAATCCGATTGGACGCAAGATTGCATCTACAGGTGCATTACGCGATGAACCTTGTATTACGCGAGTTGACGACATGCATGGCTCTCGGCGGGTATTACGCAGCCAAGTACCAACAAAGGATCACCAAGCGACACGATCATCAATGAGACTCCACCGCGTGGAGAAGCTTCGCACTCCGCCAGAAACAGGTTGAGACGCTTACAGCACACACGGTCTCATTACGACTTTTTCCTGCTAGTCAACACCACACACCACACACCACACACACAAACAACCACGATGACCACCAAGACCGTGCTGATCACCGGAGCCACGCGCGGCATCGGACTCAAGCTCGTCGAGCGATTCGTGGAGGATGGCTGGCATGTCATCGCGACGGCGCGCAACGTCGACACGGCCGATGCGGTACGTACAAAACGAGGCTCATCTCGACAAAGTAAAGCAAAACAATCCACGATCACTCACTGTCTGTGCGCGTGTATGACTGTATGACGCCCGACAGCTCAAGGCACTGTCACCCGCCAAGATCATCCAGCTCAACGCGAGTGACGAGGAGTCGATCAAAAGCGCCGCCGAGCAGCTCAAGGACGAGCCAATCGACCTGCTGATCAACAACGCCGGCATCATGGAGTACGGAACGTTCGAGACGGTGACGAAGGAGTCGATGCTGCGCCAGTTCGAGACCAACTCTGTCGGGCCGCTTCTGGTGACGCGCGCATTCATCGAGAATCTGCGTCTCGCGGCGAAGAAGAACGGCGACGCGAAGGTCGTGTCGATTTCATCGTATCTGGGTAGCATCACACTCAACAACAAGGATAGTCCCTTCGCTGGCGGCCTCTACGGCTACCGCGCGTCCAAGACGGCGATCAACATCATCAACGCGAGCTTGGCACTCGACTTGAAGGCGGACAATATCATCGCCGTCGTGGTGCATCCGGGATACGTCAGCACGGACCTGACCGGGCATGCCGAGGGTGCGATTAGTACCACGGAATCGGTCAACGGTGTGAGCTCTGTCATTGGTCGCCTGACAACGGAGGACTCTGGCAAGTTCTTCGACTACACGGGCGTCAACTTGCCGTGGTGAGTTGATGTGCATCGAGTCTCGAGTCTGGATGGTAAGACGAGGCGATTTTTTTTTTTTTTTTACGGTCGACGGGTTTTTGAATGGAGGCGTGTCAGTCAGTGCTCACGTGACCTCCAGGTAGATCAGGTAGTTTGCAACTTGTGGACGAATGAACCTGAATACATCCGTTTACTCTGTCTGTATCGTTCAGCTGGGCTATACAAGATACGACGTTAGGAACCAAGGGGCTAGTTTGCTTTGGTAATGGTAGCATAGCGCCACTTGTCATTAGTCTGTAGAGTGCGGAGTGCACACATCAGATTTTGCTCTGTAGATTCACTAGGTTTTCCTAGTGCATCTACACCCTGAGTCATCAGACCCGCTCGTATCATCTTCTCTTCATAACGTCAAATAGACCTCTAGGCAGCAAGTAATGACGCTCAAAATGCTCGTCGTTGTAAACTGGATTCAGTCCCAAATAATCGCGCATCACATTTGCATGTCCTGCAGCTAGATTTCACTCCACCTTTTGGCGCTTATTGCGTGTTGGCTGTGCGATTTCCTCCTCTTTGCGAGACAGTAGCCTTTGAGCCATTATGAGCTCATCTTCCGCGACACAATGCTCAAGAATCATGTCAAACTATGCCATATTCATGGCGGCGCCAGTCAGCAGCTTGAAGTGAGATCTTTGAGTGTGTTGTTAGAGATAGAGAGGCCCACTTAGTTCAACTATCTGACACATTTGGGGGACCAATGGCGGCACGAGTATATTTAGAGTAAGAGTGCTCTCGATAGGAATGCACTGAGATGTGAAGACCCCAGGGTTACTG
This sequence comes from Phytopythium helicoides, assembly GCA_024867545.1. Taxonomy (NCBI): domain Eukaryota; phylum Oomycota; class Peronosporomycetes; order Pythiales; family Pythiaceae; genus Phytopythium; species Phytopythium helicoides. Next base: position 52,965 of record JANFNE010000025.1, on the reverse strand, counting down.
ATGTTATTTTCGAACGGTTTTTTGAAGTCTGAAGTCAGGGGATAAGATGATGAAGCAGTTGGCTTGGTGGTGAAAGATGAAAACGATCTTTGTATTTATAACATCAACAATATCTTTCGAAGGAAGGCCGCAGCAACTCAAACAGGATGCGGTTCAGGCAAGCTGCTTGACTTGCTTGAAGGCGTCTCAGCGCGGCTCATGCCAGTATGGGAACGTTTCCACGTGGGTGCTTTCCACGTGAGTGTAGCCGAGCATCTGGTAATGCGACCCAGAAGTTGCCGCCTGGGGCCATGTAGGTGCCATCAATATCGGCAAAGTCAGATCGGTTGGTGTCCTCAGAGTATTGGATCCAGTACTTCTCGAGTCCAGGAGGGGCGTAACGGAGCATTCCCTCCCGGAAGAGCCGCTGGATGGTCGGGAGGTCGGGGTCTTGGAACTGACGGATGCGCAGCAAGTTGCTGAGAGCGGAAGTCGACGCGGGGGTGGCTTCAGGCTGGATCGAGGGCGTCATGTTGCTACTAAGCTTGGAGGCGACTTGTCTAGAGAACAACCTACGAGAAATGAAGATTCGTTTACACACATCAGGACTGCATCGATCGGTGCATTATGCGATGGCCATGTATTACGTGAGTCGGCGACATACATAGCTATGTGGGACCGCTCGCGAAAGGTTTTTCTTATCCTTGAGGAGCACGGTCGGTGAAGTCATCTCGTCAGGACTCGACCCCACGGCTACTCTGCTGAGCTTTGACAAAATACTGAAGCCTCCGCTGAAGTCGGCTACTGCTCCAAACACGAACGCATCCAAATTCGAGTAGCTGTCTACTTGACTTTGAATTCGAGATTGGCGAGGATCTCGCTCTGGTCCCACATTGCCTTGGCAGCCTCCACCGACTTACTCTCGTTCATAGGCTCCTCAGACGCGGGATAGCCCTTGCGCTCATGTTCAGGGCCAAAATAGTCACCACCTTCAACGTTGGTTCCTGTCGCTGCGTACAGTTGTGGGAGAGCACCCATGTCAGGCTCCTGGTAAAATGGGAGCCATGACGCAATGGTCCACATCATCCGACGAAAGAAGCCATTATTGGTCGACGGCGACGTAAGGATGTTCGTTCGTGTCAAACCCGGGTGGGCACACGCGCAGGTGATGTTCGAGATGCCCTTTGCCTTGAGGCGGCGGTCCAACTCGAAGGTGAAGAGGAGGTTATACAGCTTGGTGTTGTAATATGCCATCAACGAGCTGTAGTTTTTCTCATCCATCATGATGTTCTTCTTGTCCATCTTCGCATCACGATGCAAAAGACTGCTGATATTGACGACGCGAGCCGCCAGACTGTTCTTGAGTAGCGGAAACAAGCCCGCAGTCAGCGCAAAGTGACCTAAGTGATTGGTCGCAAACTGCGTCTCCAGTCCATCCACCGTTCTCTCGTACGGGATAGCCATAACCCCGGCGTTGTTCACCAACACGTCCAGGCGGTCGTGTGTTTTGGCGAATTCAGAACAGAAATTCTTCACACTCTCGAGGCTGCTCACATCAAGCTTCATGGGCGTCACTTGACCAGCACTTGGAGCTGATAAAATGGTTTCACGGATCTCCTTGGCTGCCGCCGCGCACTTTGCGTCATTACGACATGCGAGCACGACGTCGGCGCCGTGACGAGCGAGCTCGAGTGCTGTGATATATCCGATACCAATGTTGGCACCGGTGACGATGGCGACCTTGCCCTTCTGTGACGGAATCTGCCTAGCGTCCCATTTCGAGGGGACCTTGTTGGCGGTTGGGGGGCTCATGGCTTGGTGAGGCTTGAGAAGATTGTGGAATGACTTCAGCCCAGGGATTGCAAACCTCAGTCAGAAACTGGTGGAAATCCTAAGAGTTGATTGGCGGCTTGGACTGAGCCTCGAGATGCATAAAAGGCCTCGGATGCCTTTTCACTGCGTAATACAACAACACTGCGTAATACATATACCACTTTTCCAAGACCATGATTGCATCGATATTCTTCTCACCACGCAATTGCAATCGGAAAGGGCTGCTCTAGTGTGCCATGCGTGATCAACTACTCATTCTAGCTCGCGGACCTCAAAACGTTCACGAACTCCTCATGGCTGAACTTGGTTTCCGCTGAAAACAGCCTCAAAAAGCTACTCCATCGACGCTTTTCCTCAAACCTGAGGAGACTCGATCCTAGTCCCGTTACAACTGCTTCCTGGTTGTGAATACCCCCACTGCAACTACAACAACTATGGGCACACAAATTGGACTGATCATCGATATTCTTATCTTTCTTTTGTCCAGGGGAGTGGTCACAGCAGCTCAAACCTACATTCAGCAAGTATTCAACAAAAGAATCAACGAGACACTTGGAAAGACAGCAGTCAGGCCACGACAAGGAGCAAGAGGTCTACCCAGAACCTTCAACACGAATAAAGCGACCGCAAGTACTAGTTGCCGTCCTCCACAAGCTCAAAAGACCAGGTGTACAGTCATTCTTAAAAGCAATAAGATTGCATCTACAGGTGCATTACGCGATGAACCTTGTATTACGCGAGTTGACGACATGCATGGCTCTCGGCGGGTATTACGCAGCCAAGTACCAACAAAGGATCACCAAGCGACACGATCATCAATGAGACTCCACCGCGTGGAGAAGCTTCGCACTCCGCCAGAAACAGGTTGAGACGCTTACAGCACACACGGTCTCATTACGACTTTTTCCTGCTAGTCAACACCACACACCACACACCACACACACAAACAACCACGATGACCACCAAGACCGTGCTGATCACCGGAGCCACGCGCGGCATCGGACTCAAGCTCGTCGAGCGATTCGTGGAGGATGGCTGGCATGTCATCGCGACGGCGCGCAACGTCGACACGGCCGATGCGGTACGTACAAAACGAGGCTCATCTCGACAAAGTAAAGCAAAACAATCCACGATCACTCACTGTCTGTGCGCGTGTATGACTGTATGACGCCCGACAGCTCAAGGCACTGTCACCCGCCAAGATCATCCAGCTCAACGCGAGTGACGAGGAGTCGATCAAAAGCGCCGCCGAGCAGCTCAAGGACGAGCCAATCGACCTGCTGATCAACAACGCCGGCATCATGGAGTACGGAACGTTCGAGACGGTGACGAAGGAGTCGATGCTGCGCCAGTTCGAGACCAACTCTGTCGGGCCGCTTCTGGTGACGCGCGCATTCATCGAGAATCTGCGTCTCGCGGCGAAGAAGAACGGCGACGCGAAGGTCGTGTCGATTTCATCGTATCTGGGTAGCATCACACTCAACAACAAGGATAGTCCCTTCGCTGGCGGCCTCTACGGCTACCGCGCGTCCAAGACGGCGATCAACATCATCAACGCGAGCTTGGCACTCGACTTGAAGGCGGACAATATCGTCGCCGTCGTGGTGCATCCGGGATACGTCAGCACGGACCTGACCGGGCATGCCGAGGGTGCGATTAGTACCACGGAATCGGTCAACGGTGTGAGCTCTGTCATTGGTCGCCTGACAACGGAGGACTCTGGCAAGTTCTTCGACTACACGGGCGTCAACTTGCCGTGGTGAGTTGATGTGCATCGAGTCTCGAGTCTGGATGGTAAGACGAGGCGATTTTTTTTTTTTTTTTACGGTCGACGGGTTTTTGAATGGAGGCGTGTCAGTCAGTGCTCACGTGACCTCCAGGTAGATCAGGTAGTTTGCAACTTGTGGACGAATGAACCTGAATACATCCGTTTACTCTGTCCGTATCGTTTACTGAGTTGTGCGAGTTGGGTCTCCAGCCACCCCTTGGAGTGCATAGATCGTCAATGAGGCGATCTTCTACGAATTTGAAGTGCGCGATGATGTCCCTGAGGTCACATATATACTGGGTTTGTTGATGTGGGAGCTTTGCGACCCAATGCTTACCAGCGAGTACCTAGACGAGCTCCGTTCCTCGCTTGTGTTGATTCAACGAGCAAATATATTTATCGTGAGCGACGACACCGATCAACTCTGTTCGCTGAAGATGCTGATCGACCATCTCCAAGATTGCGATCGCGCTATCGATGACTCTTATCACGCTTCGTAGGAACTGGGATTGAGGATCCTGTCGACGCAAGTTCTCGACTCGGTTGGATACCAGCACCGTCTATTGGATAGAATGTTGGTGCTCCTTCGCCTGCTTGATAATCTCAAAGGCTTCAGAGGCACTGGTAAAAATTCTGCACGGGGAAACACCTTGAATGAGATGTTCACATCAACTCAACTACCAACTCCAAACCAACTCTGAGGAAAAGTCTCGTGTGGTGCTCATGCAAGCAAAGAATAAAAAAGGCTTCCACCCACTCTGGACAGGATTAGCAGGTGTAGCTATGTTCTGGGCGAAACCACCGCAAACAAATGGCGTGCCTTATGAGCGGTGCCCATCAAACTTGTGATATGTCGGGACAGGGTAGAGAAGAGAAAAAGTGGGAGCTGCGCTCTCCTTACCCACAGGAAACCTTGCTGGTGTCCAAGCGCAGACCTCCAAATCGATGCCAGCATTACCGCTTGTATAGCCCAGCTGAACGATACAGACAGAGTAAACGGATGTATTCAGGTTCATTCGTCCACAAGTTGCAAACTACCTGATCTACCTGGAGGTCACGTGAGCACTGACTGACACGCCTCCATTCAAAAACCCGTCGACCGTAAAAAAAAAAAAAAAAAAAATCGCCTCGTCTTACCATCCAGACTCGAGACTCGATGCACATCAACTCACCACGGCAAGTTGACGCCCGTGTAGTCGAAGAACTTGCCAGAGTCCTCCGTTGTCAGGCGACCAATGACAGAGCTCACACCGTTGACCGATTCCGTGGTACTAATTGCGTCCGCGGCGTGATTGTTCATATCCGTGCTGACGTATCCCGGATGCACCACGACGGCGACGATATTGTCCGCCTTCAAGTCGAGTGCCAAGCTCGCGTTGATGATGTTGATCGCCGTCTTGGACGCGCGGTAGCCGTAGAGGCCGCCAGCGAAGGGACTATCCTTGTTGTTGAGTGTGATGCTACCCAGATACGATGAAATCGACACGACCTTCGCGTCGCCGTTCTTCTTCGCCGCGAGACGCAGATTCTCGATGAATGCGCGCGTCACCAGAAGCGGCCCGACAGAGTTGGTCTCGAACTGGCGCAGCATCGACTCCTTCGTCACCGTCTCGAACGTTCCGTACTCCATGATGCCGGCGTTGTTGATCAGCAGGTCGATTGGCTCGTCCTTGAGCTGCTCGGCGGCGCTTTTGATCGACTCCTCGTCACTCGCGTTGAGCTGGATGATCTTGGCGGGTGACAGTGCCTTGAGCTGTCGGGCGTCATACAGTCATACACGCGCACAGACAGTGAGTGATCGTGGATTGTTTTGCTTTACTTTGTCGAGATGAGCCTCGTTTTGTACGTACCGCATCGGCCGTGTCGACGTTGCGCGCCGTCGCGATGACATGCCAGCCATCCTCCACGAATCGCTCGACGAGCTTGAGTCCGATGCCGCGCGTGGCTCCGGTGATCAGCACGGTCTTGGTGGTCATCGTGGTTGTTTGTGTGTGTGGTGTGTGGTGTGTGGTGTTGACTAGCAGGAAAAAGTCGTAATGAGACCGTGTGTGCTGTAAGCGTCTCAACCTGTTTCTGGCGGAGTGCGAAGCTTCTCCACGCGGTGGAGTCTCATTGATGATCGTGTCGCTTGGTGATCCTTTGTTGGTACTTGGCTGCGTAATACCCGCCGAGAGCCATGCATGTCGTCAACTCGCGTAATACAAGGTTCATCGCGTAATGCACCTGTAGATGCAATCTTATTGCTTTTAAGAATGACTGTACACCTGGTCTTTTGAGCTTGTGGAGGACGGCAACTAGTACTTGCGGTCGCTTTATTCGTGTTGAAGGTTCTGGGTAGACCTCTTGCTCCTTGTCGTGGCCTGACTGCTGTCTTTCCAAGTGTCTCGTTGATTCTTTTGTTGAATACTTGCTGAATGTAGGTTTGAGCTGCTGTGACCACTCCCCTGGACAAAAGAAAGATAAGAATATCGATGATCAGTCCAATTTGTGTGCCCATAGTTGTTGTAGTTGCAGTGGGGGTATTCACAACCAGGAAGCAGTTGTAACGGGACTAGGATCGAGTCTCCTCAGGTTTGAGGAAAAGCGTCGATGGAGTAGCTTTTTGAGGCTGTTTTCAGCGGAAACCAAGTTCAGCCATGAGGAGTTCGTGAACGTTTTGAGGTCCGCGAGCTAGAATGAGTAGTTGATCACGCATGGCACACTAGAGCAGCCCTTTCCGATTGCAATTGCGTGGTGAGAAGAATATCGATGCAATCATGGTCTTGGAAAAGTGGTATATGTATTACGCAGTGTTGTTGTATTACGCAGTGAAAAGGCATCCGAGGCCTTTTATGCATCTCGAGGCTCAGTCCAAGCCGCCAATCAACTCTTAGGATTTCCACCAGTTTCTGACTGAGGTTTGCAATCCCTGGGCTGAAGTCATTCCACAATCTTCTCAAGCCTCACCAAGCCATGAGCCCCCCAACCGCCAACAAGGTCCCCTCGAAATGGGACGCTAGGCAGATTCCGTCACAGAAGGGCAAGGTCGCCATCGTCACCGGTGCCAACATTGGTATCGGATATATCACAGCACTCGAGCTCGCTCGTCACGGCGCCGACGTCGTGCTCGCATGTCGTAATGACGCAAAGTGCGCGGCGGCAGCCAAGGAGATCCGTGAAACCATTTTATCAGCTCCAAGTGCTGGTCAAGTGACGCCCATGAAGCTTGATGTGAGCAGCCTCGAGAGTGTGAAGAATTTCTGTTCTGAATTCGCCAAAACACACGACCGCCTGGACGTGTTGGTGAACAACGCCGGGGTTATGGCTATCCCGTACGAGAGAACGGTGGATGGACTGGAGACGCAGTTTGCGACCAATCACTTAGGTCACTTTGCGCTGACTGCGGGCTTGTTTCCGCTACTCAAGAACAGTCTGGCGGCTCGCGTCGTCAATATCAGCAGTCTTTTGCATCGTGATGCGAAGATGGACAAGAAGAACATCATGATGGATGAGAAAAACTACAGCTCGTTGATGGCATATTACAACACCAAGCTGTATAACCTCCTCTTCACCTTCGAGTTGGACCGCCGCCTCAAGGCAAAGGGCATCTCGAACATCACCTGCGCGTGTGCCCACCCGGGTTTGACACGAACGAACATCCTTACGTCGCCGTCGACCAATAATGGCTTCTTTCGTCGGATGATGTGGACCATTGCGTCATGGCTCCCATTTTACCAGGAGCCTGACATGGGTGCTCTCCCACAACTGTACGCAGCGACAGGAACCAACGTTGAAGGTGGTGACTATTTTGGCCCTGAACATGAGCGCAAGGGCTATCCCGCGTCTGAGGAGCCTATGAACGAGAGTAAGTCGGTGGAGGCTGCCAAGGCAATGTGGGACCAGAGCGAGATCCTCGCCAATCTCGAATTCAAAGTCGAGTAGACAGCTACTCGAATTTGGATGCGTTCGTGTTTGGAGCAGTAGCCGACTTCAGCGGAGGCTTCAGTATTTTGTCAAAGCTCAGCAGAGTAGCCGTGGGGTCGAGTCCTGACGAGATGACTTCACCGACCGTGCTCCTCAAGGATAAGAAAAACCTTTCGCGAGCGGTCCCACATAGCTATGTATGTCGCCGACTCACGTAATACATGGCCATCGCATAATGCACCGATCGATGCAGTCCTGATGTGTGTAAACGAATCTTCATTTCTCGTAGGTTGTTCTCTAGACAAGTCGCCTCCAAGCTTAGTAGCAACATGACGCCCTCGATCCAGCCTGAAGCCACCCCCGCGTCGACTTCCGCTCTCAGCAACTTGCTGCGCATCCGTCAGTTCCAAGACCCCGACCTCCCGACCATCCAGCGGCTCTTCCGGGAGGGAATGCTCCGTTACGCCCCTCCTGGACTCGAGAAGTACTGGATCCAATACTCTGAGGACACCAACCGATCTGACTTTGCCGATATTGATGGCACCTACATGGCCCCAGGCGGCAACTTCTGGGTCGCATTACCAGATGCTCGGCTACACTCACGTGGAAAGCACCCACGTGGAAACGTTCCCATACTGGCATGAGCCGCGCTGAGACGCCTTCAAGCAAGTCAAGCAGCTTGCCTGAACCGCATCCTGTTTGAGTTGCTGCGGCCTTCCTTCGAAAGATATTGTTGATGTTATAAATACAAAGATCGTTTTCATCTTTCACCACCAAGCCAACTGCTTCATCATCTTATCCCCTGACTTCAGACTTCAAAAAACCGTTCGAAAATAACATCAGTAACCCTGGGGTCTTCACATCTCAGTGCATTACTATCGAGAGCACTCTTACTCTAAATATACTCGTGCCGCCATTGGTCCCCCAAATGTGTCAGATAGTTGAACTAAGTGGGCCTCTCTATCTCTAACAACACACTCAAAGATCTCACTTCAAGCTGCTGACTGGCGCCGCCATGAATATGGCATAGTTTGACATGATTCTTGAGCATTGTGTCGCGGAAGATGAGCTCATAATGGCTCAAAGGCTACTGTCTCGCAAAGAGGAGGAAATCGCACAGCCAACACGCAATAAGCGCCAAAAGGTGGAGCGAAATCTAGCTGCAGGACATGCAAATGTGATGCGCGATTATTTGGGACTGAATCCAGTTTACAACGACGAGCATTTTGAGCGTCATTACTTGCTGCCTAGAGGTCTATTTGACGTTATGAAGAGAAGATGATACGAGCGGGTCTGATGACTCAGGGTGTAGATGCACTAGGAAAACCTAGTGAATCTACAGAGCAAAATCTGATGTGTGCACTCCGCACTCTACAGACTAATGACAAGTGGCGCTATGCTACCATTACCAAAGCAAACTAGCCCCTTGGTTCCTAACGTCGTATCTTGTATAGCCCAGCTGAACGATACAGACAGAGTAAACGGATGTATTCAGGTTCATTCGTCCACAAGTTGCAAACTACCTGATCTACCTGGAGGTCACGTGAGCACTGACTGACACGCCTCCATTCAAAAACCCGTCGACCGTAAAAAAAAAAAAAAAAAATCGCCTCGTCTTACCATCCAGACTCGAGACTCGATGCACATCAACTCACCACGGCAAGTTGACGCCCGTGTAGTCGAAGAACTTGCCAGAGTCCTCCGTTGTCAGGCGACCAATGACAGAGCTCACACCGTTGACCGATTCCGTGGTACTAATTGCGTCCGCGGCGTGATTGTTCATATCCGTGCTGACGTATCCCGGATGCACCACGACGGCGACGATATTGTCCGCCTTCAAGTCGAGTGCCAAGCTCGCGTTGATGATGTTGATCGCCGTCTTGGACGCGCGGTAGCCGTAGAGGCCGCCAGCGAAGGGACTATCCTTGTTGTTGAGTGTGATGCTACCCAGATACGATGAAATCGACACGACCTTCGCGTCGCCGTTCTTCTTCGCCGCGAGACGCAGATTCTCGATGAATGCGCGCGTCACCAGAAGCGGCCCGACAGAGTTGGTCTCGAACTGGCGCAGCATCGACTCCTTCGTCACCGTCTCGAACGTTCCGTACTCCACGATGCCGGCGTTGTTGATCAGCAGGTCGATTGGCTCGTCCTTGAGCTGCTCGGCGGCGCTTTTGATCGACTCCTCGTCACTCGCGTTGAGCTGGATGATCTTGGCGGGTGACAGTGCCTTGAGCTGTCGGGCGTCATACAGTCATACACGCGCACAGACAGTGAGTGATCGTGGATTGTTTTGCTTTACTTTGTCGAGATGAGCCTCGTTTTGTACGTACCGCATCGGCCGTGTCGACGTTGCGCGCCGTCGCGATGACATGCCAGCCATCCTCCACGAATCGCTCGACGAGCTTGAGTCCGATGCCGCGCGTGGCTCCGGTGATCAGCACGGTCTTGGTGGTCATCGTGGTTGTTTGTGTGTGTGGTGTGTGGTGTGTGGTGTTGACTAGCAGGAAAAAGTCGTAATGAGACCTGGAGCATGTCTACTTCAGCTTGAGGAGGATTGGTCGATGCGATGACTAGAGAAATGTACTGGAGGTGAAAAACACTGCACAGCTACGAGGTATTGGTAAGCGTTTTGGTGTCCGTAGGAGCTCGTCAACTCGCATAATACAAGATCCATCGCGTAATACGCCTGTCGATGCAATCTTGGTACATGTTCACGAATTGGCACCTTGTCATACACCTGCACATACCTGCCACGCTCACGTGGGATTGGAGCAGCTATCCGCCGTCGTCAAGGCGTTGGTCTAACCGCCTTTGAGCACATGATCATCTCGACGCTCGAGTTGATCGTCACGACCACAGTGCAGCCGTTCGCATCCCATGCTCGCTTTTCGAGATGAATCCACCACAGGAGGATATTCGACAGGACAGTTAAGGGATTCGCAGTGACCACCTGCTTCAGATTGGGTACCAATCCTCGAATGGCAACCAACAAAAATGCCGGCGTCGATCTTGAAATGGTTCGTCATCTTCTATGTGCTGTCAAGCCTGATGACCATAAAATAGATAAACAGCTCGAATGGTTCGTCATGAAGCTGCTCAGTGGTGCTGCTAGCCACCACCTTGGCACAAGCATCGAGCACGACGACCACATTGGGTGAGAGGTGTCGAACTCCCCCTATGGAATCCCTCCTCACAGAACGACACGGCTATTCAATCCGATTGGACGCAAGATTGCATCTACAGGTGCATTACGCGATGAACCTTGTATTACGCGAGTTGACGACATGCATGGCTCTCGGCGGGTATTACGCAGCCAAGTACCAACAAAGGATCACCAAGCGACACGATCATCAATGAGACTCCACCGCGTGGAGAAGCTTCGCACTCCGCCAGAAACAGGTTGAGACGCTTACAGCACACACGGTCTCATTACGACTTTTTCCTGCTAGTCAACACCACACACCACACACCACACACACACAAACAACCACGATGACCACCAAGACCGTGCTGATCACCGGAGCCACGCGCGGCATCGGACTCAAGCTCGTCGAGCGATTCGTGGAGGATGGCTGGCATGTCATCGCGACGGCGCGCAACGTCGACACGGCCGATGCGGTACGTACAAAACGAGGCTCATCTCGACAAAGTAAAGCAAAACAATCCACGATCACTCACTGTCTGTGCGCGTGTATGACTGTATGACGCCCGACAGCTCAAGGCACTGTCACCCGCCAAGATCATCCAGCTCAACGCGAGTGACGAGGAGTCGATCAAAAGCGCCGCCGAGCAGCTCAAGGACGAGCCAATCGACCTGCTGATCAACAACGCCGGCATCGTGGAGTTCGGAACGTTCGAGACGGTGACGAAGGAGTCGATGCTGCGCCAGTTCGAGACCAACTCTGTCGGGCCGCTTCTGGTGACGCGCGCATTCATCGAGAATCTGCGTCTCGCGGCGAAGAAGAACGGCGACGCGAAGGTCGTGTCGATTTCATCGTATCTGGGTAGCATCACACTCAACAACAAGGATAGTCCCTTTGTTGGTGGCTACTACGGTTACCGCGCGTCCAAGACGGCGATCAACATCATCAACGCGAGCTTGGCACTCGACTTGAAGGCGGACAATATCGTCGCCGTCGTGGTGCATCCGGGATACGTCAGCACGGACCTGACCGGGCATGCCGAGGGTGCGATTAGTACCACGGAATCGGTCGATGGGATGAGTTCTGTCATTGGTCGCCTGACAACGGAGGACTCTGGCAAGTTCTTCGACTACACGGGCGTCAACTTGCCGTGGTGAGTTGATTAACCTTAAGTTTTGAGGACAAATTAACGTGAGAAGCGTAGTCGACAGATTCTCGAACAAAAGCGCGTCATGGAATGGATGACTACTACCTGGATACTTGACTATTTGCCACACCAACTGCACAGGCAGATGTGCAACCAACAATCCTGAATATACATGAATACTGGGTCGCTGGATCGTACGAGCTACGACACCGATCGCTCTCGTACACTGTCTGTCGATCTCCTCATCGTTTCTGCTCAGTCTGGTCCAAACGAACCTTTTGGATCCTGTTTTACTTTCCTGGTGCTGAAGGTAGCTAGACAGCTTTCACCTCTCCAACACCTCGTACCTTTCATGAGCGGCAAGGCAGTAGTCATCATCATCAGCAGCTGTGGCATCGACCCGCCTCACCAACTTCAGCAATGCATCAAAGAAACTGGAATCCAATCCACCACATATCATTTCCAGGCGCCAAGTGTGAGATGAGCAGCTCGGTGAGCTCATCGAAACAAAAGTTTAGTTTTGATCCTACTGACTGCAACAAAAATATTCGCTCTATACAAAATCACAGCTTGTAGGATTATTAATGAAAATAGCAGTACACCACTCACACGCATCAAAGAGCACGTACGTCAGCACCGCAATGAGTGGCATGGCGACCTGCTAAAACACTTCTACATGTCATTTCCAATTCGACGCCCTCCAGCACGCATCGCCTCTAAGCATAGCAGCAACATGACGCCCTCGATCCAGCCTGAAGCCACCCCCACGTCGACTTCCGCTCTCAGCAACTTGCTGCGCATCCGTCAGTTCCAAGACCCCGACCTCCCGACCATCCAGCGGCTCTTCCGGGAGGGAATGCTCCGTTACGCCCCTCCTGGACTCGAGAAGTACTGGATCCAATACTCTGAGGACACCAACCGATCCGACTTTGCCGATATTGATGGCACCTACATGGCCCCAGGCGGCAACTTCTGGGTCGCAGTGCTACCGAACGAGGACGGGACCGAGCGCGTTGTGGGGATGGTAGGACTTGAACGCAAGCCTGGCAACTTAGGCGAGCTTCGTCGACTCGCGGTCGACTCACAGGTGCTGCGCATGAGCATTGGCCGGCGTCTGGTGGAGAACGCGGAGGCGTGGGCCAAGGAGCACGGCTTCGAGTCAATCCGGCTTTACAATGGCTTGGGCCTCGACGGGACGCTGACCTTCTACCAGAAGCTCGGCTACACTCACGTGGAAACGTTTCCGTACTGGCACGAGCCGCGCTGGGACGCCTACAAGCTAGTTAAGCAGCTCGCCTGAGCCGCAACGATAGCGAGCGAGGAATACAGCAGCACCATTTGTGTCCACCAATTTTCTGAACGTGCTGACTGCTGTGCGCTCGAATCCCTCCTCATCACCTTCTAGCCGCTAGTGTTCGATGCCAGTGCGCTACAAGTACAGAACGTGTCTACAGTATTGACTTGAAGCGTCGGTCACCTCACCCAAACTGCATCACGCCATCGCTCGAGGATATCAGCACGGGAGGCCCACGTGGCTCGCAGTAGTCGCGCCTGACGGGAAGGAGGAAGACGGCCCGTATCTGACTGAGTCAGTGAGTCACCCATGTCAATTCGAGTTGATGGTGAGACCAAAAGCTGAGGCCGTCACATCACCAAGCACCATCGAGTCGAGCGTAGCATCTGAAATCGAGCAGCGACGGAAGCTCGGAGAGAGTGGCTCCAGCTGCATGCGCCGCTGCACGTGCGCGTCTCTGGGCACGCGCCAGTCGCGACATGTTGGTCGGCGCCCGGTTTCTCGCCACCCCGAAAGCGCGACGCAAGAAATCCGGCGCATGTCGAGTAAACGTGCGATCGGTTGTGGGAGGTCGGCTCCACACGCGTCCGCGAGTCTCTCACGAGCCTCGAGGTTGCATGCGTTTAGGCATTGGCATCCGGTCGCGCAGGGGAATTCCCACAGCTGTCGCGGCGTCCGGCTCGTCGCTTGAGCCGAGCCGGCGCGCGGCGTCGCACCATCCGCCTCGAAGCTGCTGCGAGACATCCACTCATCCCGTCAGTCGCCGAGCGGGCCGAGCGCTTCCGCGGCCAGCACATCACTTCGGCATCTCCGCGGCGACTCCGCATCAATCACATCACATCATCGAGTTGAAGGTCGACCGTTGAAGAGCTAGCCGCATGGAGCATCCCCTCGCGGACCGCCCGCCTCGCTGGGGGCTCGACGCCCACCCGCACGCGCACCTCGAGGCCTCGGCCTCGGTCTTCGGCGGCCTCAGCGCGCTGCGAGACGCAGCCTTCGGCCAGGAGGACCGGTCTCCGCCGCACGCCCAACCGCCGACGCTGCCTCCGCCCGCGAGCTTCCACCACTCGTCGGCGTCCTCGCTGCCGCCCTCGCCGCTCTACTACTCGCGAGACAGCTCGCCGGCGTCGTCGTCGAGAGTCGACCCGCCGTTCTACTTCGCTCCGTTCCCGACGCTGCCGCCGGCGAGGCTCTCGCCGCCGGATGATCGACGAGGACTGAGCCCGTCGGCGTTTGATGCCAAGCAGCTGCCGGGGGCGAGGAGGGCGTCGGTACCGCTGGCGTCCAGGCCGATCACGCCGCCGACGCCAGCGAGATCAGCAGCCACAGGGCCCAAGCGCGTGTCGGACGAAGAGCGGAAGGCCAAGCACCGCGAGGCGCAGCGCAGGTTTGTGCGTCGCAAAAAGGTGAGTCGACTGCGAATGCGATATGCTGGGAGGAGGGCTCGACGTGGTTTGGATGCTGACGGTTGATGGGAACAGGTCGCTATGCAGCAGCTTCGGGAGCTCGCGGCGACGCTGGAGAAGCAGTTCGAACTGCTGCAGGCCACGAGCGAGAGCCAACGACTCGAGGCAGAGAACACTGCGCTGCACAACCAGCTAGCGGCCGAGGTGAAAGCTGCGAGCTTTGCAGAGGCAGATCCAGCCATCGACGACGTCGAACGACGAGATGGCAAGTCCGAGGTGGCCAAGCACCCCGGGTGGGAGTACCGGGAGTTTGAATGGTAGACGACGACGATAGGCAGGCCTAATTACAGACAGTAAGCAATAGAGAGACACACGCGGCATTTTGAACACGCTCTGCATTGATGTGGGTGCTACCTGACTTGTGCTGCATAAATCTTCCTCTCCATCGACTCTCCGGTGCGGTCCCGAAGCCTAAGGGTCCAGGTCGGCGCGCGAGAACATCTCCTTGGCGATGACCATGCGCTGGATCTGCGACGTGCCCTCATAGATCTGGTAAATCTTCGAGTCGCGGTAGAGCTTCTCGACCGGGTACTCGGTGTTGAAACCCGCACCACCGAACACCTGGATGGCGTCCGTGGCGCACTTGTTGGCGAGGTCACCCGCGAATCGCTTGGCCATCGACGCGTACAGCGAGTTCTTGCGGCCGCAGTCGATCTCGTACGCCGCCTTGTACGCCAGCAGACGGCCGGCCTCAATGCCCGTGAACATGTCAGCCAGGATGAACTGGATGGCCTGGTGGTTGGCGATCGGCACGCCGAACGTCTTGCGCTCGAGCGAGTACTTGCGCGCCTCGTCAAAGGCACGGCGAGCGAGGCCGATGGCGCCAATGGCGACCGGCGGACGCGTGATGTCGAACGCCTGCATGGCGATCTTGAAGCCGTAGCCAGGGGCGCCGAGCACGTTCTCCTCCGGGACCTCAACGTCCTCGAAGGTGATGCCGCGCGTGTCCGAGCAGCGCTGGCCCATGTTGATCTCCTTGCGGCCGACCGTGATGCCCGGCGAGTCGGCGTCGACGATGAAGCCCGTGAAGGCGGATCCGGCCTTGGCGTTGGCGTCCGTCTTGGCGAGCACGAAGTACCACTTGGCGACGCCGCCGTTGGTGATCCACATCTTGGATCCGTTGATGACCCACTTGTCTCCCTTCTTGACGGCCGTGGTCTTGGCGCCGGCGACGTCCGAGCCGGCTCCTGGCTCCGTGACGCAGTAGGCAGCCTGCACGGGCTCCTCCACGAGTCGTCCGAGGTACTTCTTGGACTGCGCCTCGTTGGCGGCGACGAGCAGCGGGGCGGACGCGAGGCTGTTGGCCTCGATGGCCGTGGCCATGCCCGTGCACCCGTAGGCGAGCTCCTCTCCAATGATGACCGTGTCGAGCGCGCCGAGGCCCATGCCGCCGTACTTTTCGGGGATGTGCGAGTTGACGAGGCCGAGCTCCCAGGCCTTCTTGAAGATCTCCTGCGGGTACTCCATCGTCTGGTCGTAGTGCTTCTCCTTGGGGATCATCTCCTCGCGCGCGAACTTGCGCGCCAGCTGCTGGAACTCGCGCTGCTCGTCCGACAGCTTGAGCGAAAAGCCGTCGAGCTGCGAGTCGTCGATGTGCTGCGCAAGCGCGAACGAGCGCGCCGCGCGCGCGCGCAGCGGGCGGACCGCGAGCTTGGCGTTCGTCAGCATGGCGAGAAGACCTGGCGGGGGGCTTGGCTTGGCTTGGCTTGGCTGGGGACTGGCCGATCCGGAAGTGGCGGCTGGCTTGGCTTGGGATCCATGGGGGATTGACGTCAACGACACGTCGGGTTCCGGTGGGGCGTCGACGTGCGGGATCGATCTTCAACTGCGTATGAGGTTCGAGGGGGGCATGACCGTGGACGGTGTTGACACTGACGTGGAGGGTTCACAGGTCAAACCCAGTGGTGGTCGTGTGGTGGTGGCAGATGGAGGAGAGTTTGGAGGTGGTGGTCGTGTGCAATGATGCAAGTTGCTTTGGTGCTGGTGGTTCAAGAGTCATGAACCTTGACCGATGGCAATGCCGCTCCAGCATTCGTCCGAGGGGGAACGCGATGGAATTCGATGGGCTCGAGCTCTCGATTCCGACGAGAGAGGTGAAAGACGGTCATCTACGTGACCTGACCTAGTGCATACGCGTCATGTGCTGGCTCCTAGCAGACCACGGGAGAGGTTGTCATCGAGTCCAGCACAGCAGACCGGCCGCCCCAACGGATGTCGTCAACAGGGACCGTGAAGTAAGCATGACTCGCATCGCCGCTCATCTAGGATGGGCTTGGACTCGCGAGCTGAGGCACGAGTCCATGACATCACCCGGAGCACAGCCCTTCGCCACGGAAGCAGATCCCGGGGATACCACTCGTGTAGCGCAGCCTGAGTGCCATCTCTTCCTTTGCAGGCCGTGACCGCGGCTCGAGACTGTCCATCGCCGCGATATGCCTCCGGATATCAGCGTTGCCGTTGAGCAAGCTGAGTTGCAATTAGTTAGTATCATAGTAGATGCTGCTGCTAGCGCTGTAACGTTACCTTGGAAATCGCTCGGAGCATTTCAAGCTGAGATTGCGCTGTACAAGTCCCAATTGGAGTGGTCACCGCAGCCTCTACAGCTGCAATTGGATGCTGGCGAGTGTTTCGAGGAGCTACCAGCAAGCAGCACCGTTCTCATTAGCCTTGGAACCGGGCATGATTGGCACTGGGTGGACCAATTACATGTTGTCAATTCCCCATTCACTCACGAGTAGCTCTGCTCGAAAAATGCATCACGTCATGGTTGCGATGTATTCCTCTAGTTCCTGATCGAGAATCACCACTTAAGGCTCCCCAGACAAGCCATATCATCGCAGAGTCTCGACGCCTGCGTCTACTTTCTCGTCCCACAACACTGTTGGTGGACGAGTTGACGGTTTGCGCCACAACTCGTCGAGGTACCACCAACTACTCTCGGTGCGCCATCTGACTCCACCGCAGTGCTTACGCTGTTCAACAATATCAGCATCAAGCGACCACGGTCGCTGTTCCCGTTGCTGCAGATACCGCCTATCGACTCCGCTCCAAGACTAGCTAGTTGGTGTCGACGGGATCAGCTCATGCTAGCATGGGCATTGCTCGTGGTTTGCGCTGTACGAATGTGTAGGCTGACAACGCAGAGGGCACATATATTGTTTGCGTTACGATACAACAACTACATACTCGTCGACCCTCGGAAGCTGCACATCATGTGCATCCGGCTGGCTTCTACGGCGCGGTGCACGGCCGATCGTTTAGCTCTCTCGCATTGCGAGTCGCCACGTCCGCGGCGACGACGGCGACTCGGCCCCGGCGCCTGGGTCTGCGCGCTCACTCGAACCCGAGGTCCTCCATCTCGGCCTCCTTGCAGAACTCCATGTCGACGATCTCTAGCAGCACGTCCTCCTGCTCCCGCACGACGCACTTCTTGTACTTGAAGACGCTCTCGTTGACGTACTTCTTGCCGTTGGACGCGCACACGGGCTGGATGTCGCGCGTGAAGAAGCGCGGGCAGTTGCGCCCGCTCGGCGTGTGCTCCGAGCCGCGGATGTGCACCTCCGGGTTGGCGTGCACGGGCGCCAGCACGCTCATGATGTCCTCGCGGTTGATGCCCACGTGCTCCTGCGCGCGCGCCTCGCTCGCCGCGAGCGCCAGCACCAGCGCCACGAGCCTCCACAGCTGCATTTTGCGTCCGTCTGCAGGTCTTCCGGGCCGTCGATGGCGCGCTCGGAGCTCCTCGCGCGCGGGGATTAATCGTCGATGGCGGTGGCGCGCCGAACTGCCGACTGGACCGGCTTCAAACCACGTCAGTCAGGGCGGCGCGTACCGTGCGCGGCACAAGTCAGCGCGGGGCGGGTCGGGTCGGGTTACCTGCGCAAAAAACCCGCTCTCCATGTTGGCTACAAACCGCTATATGGTAGTTGAAAATGGGTACAGCGCCGGCAACCCGCCGACCCGAATATTCTTGTGGCGCGCTACGCTCCGCAATATCCTGACGTCCGCGTATGTTGTATACTGTAGTATCCACCGCTTGATGCGGAGCATGGCCCCGCCGCGAGCCACCCCCCGGGTTGACCGGTGGCCACCCAGCCAAAAAGCCCATTTCCCAACGAGAAAGGCCGCGTGCAAGGCGCAAGGTCGGCAGGTGACGAGCATGGCGGACGCCGAGATCAACGCGGCGCTGGCGGCGCTGGGCATCGCGTACGAGAGCCGGGCGCACCGCGAGCTGCCGACGGTGGAGGACGTGGAGGCGGAGCTGGGGGCGCTCGAGGGGCTCGCGTGCAAGAACCTCGTGTTCAAGGACAAGAAGGAGGGGCTCTTTTTGGTGACGGCGGCCACGTCGACCGTCGTGGACACCAAGCTGCTGGGCGCCAAGCTGCACAAGGCTGGTGTTGGTGGGAAGAAGTGGAACCTGCGCTTCGCGGGCGAGGACGTGCTCGAGAAGAACCTCAAGGTCGCCAAGGGCTCCGTCTCGCCGCTGTGTGTCATGGCCGACGAGGGCGGAGAGGTGCGCCTCGTGCTCGACAAGGCGCTGCTCGAGACCACGGCCGTGCACTGCCACCCGGCGCGCAACGACATGACGTACTCGTTCAAGCCCGACGACCTGCTCGCATTCGTCAAACACCACAAGCACGACCCCATCATCGTCGACTTTGCTGCTAAGGAGCCCGAGGCCGCGGCTGGCGCTGCGGCGGCCACCAAGAAGGCGGCGCCGGCGGCTCCGCAGAAGAAGGAGCAGAAGGCCAACGAGGGCATGTCGTGCACCAAGAAGGAAAACTTTGCCGACTGGTACACGGACGCCATCACCAAGTCGGGCATGATCGACTACTATGACGTGTCGGGCTGCTACATTCTGCGCCCGTACTCGTACGAGATCTGGGAGAAGGTGCAGGAGTTCCTCAACAAGAAGTTCAAGTCGATCGGCGTCAAGAACTGCTACTTCCCCATCTTCGTCACCAAGGAGAAGCTCGAGCGCGAGAAGGACCACCTCGAGGGCTTCGCGCCTGAGGTTGCATGGGTCACCAAGTCGGGCGGCTCGGACATGAAGGATCCCATTGCTATCCGCCCCACGAGTGAGACCATCATGTACCCGGCGTTCAAGAACTGGATCCGCAGCCACCGCGACCTCCCGCTCAAGCTCAACCAGTGGAACAACGTCGTGCGATGGGAGTTCAAGAACCCCACGCCCTTCATCCGTACCCGCGAGTTCTTGTGGCAGGAGGGCCACACGGCGCACGCCACCAAGGAGGAGGCCGACACCGAGGTGCGCCAAGTCCTCGACTTCTACGCGGCTGCTTACGAAGAGCTGCTGGCTGTCCCCATGATCAAGGGTGTCAAGTCGGAGAAGGAGAAGTTTGCCGGTGCTGACTACACGACGACCATCGAGGGCTTCATCCCGTCGACAGGCCGCGGTATCCAGGCTGCGACGTCGCACATGCTGGGTCAGAACTTTGGCAAGATGTTCGGCATTTCGGCCGAGTACGAGGATGGCAAGAAGCTCATCCCGTACCAGAACTCGTGGGGCTTCACGACCCGTTCGCTCGGTGTTATGATCATGGTTCACGGCGACGACAAGGGTCTGGTGCTCCCTCCGCGCGTTGCGCCCGTGCAGGTTATCATCGTCCCGATCGTGTTCAAGGACAAGGATGAGATTAACCTCATCTACAAGACCGCTGACGAGATCTCGGCGCTGCTTACGGGCGTCGACGTCCGCGTCGAGACGGACAAGCGCAGCGTGTACACCCCCGGCTGGAAGTACAACCACTGGGAGCTCAAGGGTGTGCCTCTTCGTTTTGAGCTCGGCCCCAAGGATATTGCGAAGAAGCAGGTGCGCGTGGTGCGTCGCGACAACGGCGCCAAGGAGGACATCCAGATCGCGGACCTGGCGACGCGCATTCCGGAGCTGCTCGAGCAGATTCAGAAGGATATGCTGGAGCGCGCGCGCGCAGAGCGCGACGGCCGTGTGCGCAAGGTTACGGAGTGGAAGGACTTTGTCCCTGCTCTCCAGGACGGCTGCATGGTGCTGACCCCGTTCTGCAACGAGACCGAGTGGGAGGAGAAGGTCAAGACGATGAGCCGCGAGGAGTCACTGGCGCTCATGGGTCTGGAGGAGGAGGCGGAGAACACGGCGACGAGCGCTGCCGCCAAGACGCTGTGCATTCCGTTCGCGCACAACGAGGCGCCCCTGGCGGAGGACCTCAAGTGCTTCGTCAGCGGCAAGCCTGCCAAGTGCTGGATCCTTTGGGGCCGCAGCTACTAATTAGATGGTGCACTAGCGTCGCGTTATTCTCGCGCGCTTTCACAAGCGCCTCTCAATACAGGTTGCATGATCTGCTCATGGCTTGTATTGCCAGTATTTTTAGTGGGGAAATGCAGCCGCCGCGGTTTTTCGTGTTCCAGTGATTTGACCAGAGCGAGAAGAACAAGCCATGGCAGCGCTCGTGTTGATGCTGATAGTGCTGCTGCCGCTTGCCTCAATGGCAAATGCAAACCCATCGCCGCAGGGCAGATCGTGGGCACCTTGCGGGTTCGCAGTGGATCAACTGGCAGCAGAAGGGAACGGCACCACGGACGGCTCATGCCTCGGCTGCGATCCAACGTCGTTCGTTTGCCCGTCCAAGTGCCAGTCGCTTATCGACGCGCTCTACTCGCAGTGCGACGGCGTCTACACGCCGCAAGACTTGTACTTCGACCCGGCAAAGACGCTTTGTGGCTACTGGGACGACCAACGTGACTCTCTTCGTGTCATGGCTGCTCGCTGCGGCTGCAGCAAGGCTTCGACAGCGAAGTCTCGAGCAATCAGCTTACTAGCAGTAGTGGTGACCTTGCTCACGGTGTTGGAATGAATAGAAGGCGAGACGTCGCTAAGAAGCTCGATATGTTGTGTTAGGCTTGTTGTTGCTGGCCCACACCACGCTGGAGTGCAAGTAGGCGCCGATCCTCCCCGCCGATGGCGTTCCAAAGTCGCCGAGGTGTCTTGTCCTTGGGCGGCACGGGTGCTTGGTGCTTGCAGTAAAGCACGCGACTTCCTGCACAACTACCCACGGCCAGCCCTCCATTGTTATCTTCGTCGTTGTGATTGTCGTCGCGGTCATTGTAGGATGGACGATGTGGCTGCTCCTCGTTTAGACGAATGCGAATTGCAGCTGGTGGACGAGGACGTCGACGCGATGCCTCGATCGCTTGGGGACGAGCAAGTAGCTGCCGCCAGGGGCTCATGGGTCTGTAAAATCACCGAAGGCGAAGAACGGGATGTGAGAGCTGCGAATCATTTGCGATGGCAACAAGAGGGACGCACAATAGACTGTCGCGCCAGTCACGGTCATCTCGTTCGCTCGTTGGCTGTTTCAACATGCTCTTCAAACTCCACCCCATTGTAAAGAGCCTGCACAAAAGCCGTACCTGCCGATCAGCGTCGATCTTTTGCGCTATCCGGCTGGACTCATGGAGCCCAACCCTTGGCGACTGCAACGGTCGGAGTACTGGGGCATGGAGCTGACTGGCAGCAGCCAGCGGTCGGTCGTTAATGCGTGAAAAGAGTGCGTCCAGGTTTGGCGGAGACTGGACTTCGTGGAGATTGCTCGATTTAGGAGTCATTGTTGACTGCTGCTCTGGGTGTAATACGGACTTGTCTGGTGATGGCGAAATCTCGCTTGGTGCTGAAGGGGGATCAATAGATCCCGTCGACGCACTAGCCATGGATTCTGGATGTAATTCTGCTTCAAACGGACACTTCTTCTGTTTTCGCTGGCGCTGAGGGCTACCTTGCGTCACGAGCTTCTCAGGTAGCACGTCGTGCCGCGAAAGCACAAAGATACCAGCAGGCAAACCAGCCATGATGTCGCCGTGTGTGTTCATGAAGCATAATGATGTCAGGGCCGATGAAATCGTCACTTGCCTCAACAGAGTCCGTCGCTGGTCCCAGACTTTCACAATAGCGTCTACGCTTACGGTCAGCACTATTTGCTTCTCGTCCAGGAAGTCACCTGCGCTGACCATGGCCGAGTGCTGGTGGTCGTCCGCCTCAAACGTAGCGTCTGAACGGAATGGGAATGGGAACGTCTCAACGTGTGCGAGGTCGCTGGCGTCCGTAATACTAACACGTCCGTCGTCAAAACCTGCAAGTAGCAGCTCGGACCTAGCAGACAGCACGAAGCATGATGGCTTGTCTCGGAGGTCAAGCAAGTGCCGGAGCGACAGAACAGGCTGTAAAGTCCACAGGTGGGCTCGGTGTCCAGCATCGAGGCTCACCAGCAAAGCCGATGACTGTGAGGTTGCAATAGACACGACAGCCGAGTCGTGAGCATCGATGCTAATGGCATCTGTATCGCTGTCACTAAGCCCAGTGTGCCAAAAAAGCAAGTGACCAAACTCGGATCCACACGCGATCCACTCCCACTCAGATCGCACGAGTCGCGGTCGCCGACCGGCATTACTGTGGAGACTGTCATTTGCTGCACCTCGTTCATGCTTCTTGAGCTCGTGAGCAAGAGTTGATGCTTGTCGCTTGAGCGTCATTGTGCGACTGAACCACTTAGCTTGTGTGGCCGGAGTCAGAAGCTGCTCTTCACCAGCTGCAGATGACTCGCGAACAGAACCACTGGGTGATAAAGCGGCCAGAGGAGACGCAGCATGGAAAATTGGTGGGTAGAGGCACACACAGATGCACCGAAGAGCCCCTCGTAGGCTAGCAGCAGTCGATGTTGAGCTGCTGCGCTGGTGATATAACAGCCCACTCGAAGCACGACTGGTAGAGGTTGGCGTGGAGTTACCTATGGCTTCCTTTCGTTTATGGAGTTGACCTCTAACACTTGAGTTTCGAGCACCCACAACACTGCTAGGTCGCCTCAAACTTAGGGGGGAAAGTTGTGCCTGAAAATTTGGATTATGAAAAAGGCTAGCTCTCCTGCTGTCGGTCGATTCAGCTGCAATAGCGAGGGAACCGTTCTCGACGACAGGGACCGAACCATTGCTTGAAAGTTTAGGCAGAGATTTCGCTGGTGATCCACCGAAGTTCACGACGCGCTCAACAGTAGATCGCTTGCCGTCGATAGAGTCTGCGTTTGGTGGGGTTGTGGCGTCTACGATCAGAAGTCTCTGGCTATCAAGCAATAGGAAGAGGTGACGTGTGGTAGGGTGAAGCGCGAAGGCAATCAGATCGAGAGCGTCTTCTTCCGGGATCCAAGTGAAACTCGGTGCCTCATTAGCAGCTCGGCCAGCAAAGATCCGGATGGTTCTATCAGTTCCAGCTGCAAGGATTAATTGACGGCTAACAGCAGCATCTTGGTCGCCACCGCCACCGCCAGCTGCACCTACATCTTCATCGCTCTCGTTTTCGCTCTCGCTCCAGTCGCTGACAGCACAGTCACTGTCGTCTTCATCGCTCTCTGATAAATGGATACGAATACCTGGCTGAAGAGATGGAGCTCCTCGATGTTTGGCCGATACAGCACTTGAAATCAATCCGTTCTTCTTCGCTGGTTTGCCATTCTTTGTTACAGGTATGGAACGTACGGGTGACGGAATAGACTTGTTGATTTTCTTCTCATACCGTGCTAATTGGGCAGGTTGTGGCACGGGGACACGTGTGAGAATGCTAATAGGAGCTAAGCACGCCATGTGCTCTTTGATAGTCGATTGAATGCGAAAGATGCGAACGCTGCTTCGGATGCGGCAGTAG
Source organism: Phytopythium helicoides (assembly GCA_024867545.1). Classification (NCBI taxonomy): domain Eukaryota; phylum Oomycota; class Peronosporomycetes; order Pythiales; family Pythiaceae; genus Phytopythium; species Phytopythium helicoides. The sequence continues at coordinate 28,747 of JANFNE010000025.1, read as the reverse complement.
AAGCGCTGTGACTGGTGTGAAGGACCAGCAGTCAGTGCGCTTGAGCCTGAAAGTAGTTGTAATGCCTGAACAGGTTGTCCGAGATCAAGTCGATGCACTTGGCGGCGAGCTTCGAGGTCCCATATCCGTACAGTTCCGTCCAATGAACTTGACAGCACAAGCCCTGACGCCTCGAGTACTGCGAGACTCGAAATTGCTGCTGTGTGATCTTTAAAGGCATGAACAACTGATGTTGGTCGCTGCGAAAGCACAAAAATGGCACCTGAGCTTGTGCCGCAGATCAAGTATTGGGAGCGTTCATGGAGTGCGAACGCTGAGAGTGCACCATACTCAAGTGGAAAGAGATCTGCATGGCGCTCAACAAAAGCTCCATCCACTGCGGCGAATACATCAATGTGACTTGCACTCTGAGCGTAGAATCTGCTGGCTTCGGTGTTCAGTAATACATTTCGGACCCACTTATCATTGCCTGGATTCACTGAGCTATCACTGTCATTGTGACCCCGAGATCGCTTACTAGTGCGATTCGGGCTTGCTGTTGGTGCCATGGACTGTTGAGGATATCCATGAAAGAAGCTGGGTAACACAGACAGCTCGTATTGAGGGTTCACTGCCGCATCTGATGCTGTTGTGGCATTACCCCCAAGTGGCACTTGCTTCCCTCGGACCTGCCACGCTCCACACCCATCGACACCGCCAGTTAGCAACCGACCACGTTTGCTGTCGAATACGATGCTCAGGATAGTCGCGCGGCCGGTGAAGATGGCGCCAAGTTCGTTTAAACCGGAGTCAAAGGTCTTCAGCGTCCCGTTTAGCGTCGATGCAACATAAAGCTGTCGCGTGCTGATGTACTCAAGTGCCTGGATAAAATTGTTAGTGCGAGGAGGAAGACTGACAATTCGGAGCTGCGGTTGTTGTGACGACTGCTGCGACCGCTGTGGTCGCCAAAGCCGGAGCGAGTTGTCATCTGCAGACACAAAACAGTCTTGGTGTCGATTGAAGCACACTGCCGTCAGCGCAGCATTGTGTCCCGAGAAGACAAACTCATCACGGATAACGGCACTCTGGAACATAGTCTAAGCGTAAGAAGGAACCATGCAAGCAGAAGGATTGAAGTGTTTGCACTTGTTTGCCATCCAGTTGATGGAGAAGCAAAACAATCTTTGCCGACGATGCTATTTGCAGCTGAGCTTACTTCAGTATTATCTTTATCAACTAGACATTCCACCAATCAATTACTTGATTACCCCTCGGAGGTGCAGTCAGTGATATCTGTTCTTTCACGCACTCTTCGCGATGACTTCTTGCCTAGTGGATATACGGGGTAGTTGTACACGTCGTCCTCGTCCTGTTTGTCGTCAAGCTCGTTGCCATCTCCCTGTGTCTGTGATGTCAGCCCCGCACTGACAAGATGGGAAGCTGAAGGACTTGTAAGCTCAGTTGCACCGTCCGCGTGTGCACTTGTCAAGTGTGGCAAATATCGTGCGTAGGATTCTCTCTCGCGCAGTGGTAGTTGCGGTTGCTGCTGCTGCTGTTGTTGATGAGCCAAAAGTACTTGGCGAGAAACTGGTCGCACCATCGCGATACATACTGGAATTTGATCACTCCTCTTCTTGCTTCCACCACTGGTAGGCTTTGGAACTTGTCCGCCTTTTTTTCTTTCCCTACGACGACCTGTTGGTGCGCTCATCCACGATCCATCATCGTCTTTAGGAGATGCAACTTCCTCAGGACTTTGTCGCCAAATGTTTGAGGACGAAGTCCAACCGCACAAGCTGTCCTCCGAAGGCTCGCCGAGTTTCCGCATGCTGGAGTTGCTGACCAAGTACGAACCCGAGTCTTTTTTCCCCTTTCGGCTTCCCGATCGTCTTTTTTCTCCTCGCAAGGATGCAGATAATGATTTTTCTTCGGCACGAGTTGCAGTTCGACACTTTCGTCTTGATGAATCCGGCTGAGATCCGTCGACTCCACTTCTTTCATCTTCATCTTCAACGTTTGGTGGGTTAGTTGCCTTGACCAAGTCTACTTGAAATTGTGTCGACTGTCGGGCATCCGCTACTGCAACCCCATTCATATTGGAGCTGGTGACATTGCTGATCGGATCGGCTTCCAAAAGTGGAGGCGTCAAACCCTGGAAGTAAGGATGCTTCAGGCACTCTTCACTTGTTAAACGATCTTCCGGGCAAAGTTGCACTGTTGCCTCAAGAAATGCTATTGCCTTCTTCGAAAGCCGACCACAGTATCGGCGATGTAATGTTTCAGGGTGCTTCACGTCAGGGATTTTCATACCAGAAAAGCGCGGATTCGTTGAGAAAAGCTCCATATGGCGCTTATGTAGCGGCCCTAGAACCTTTTGGATGAGATACAGCTGATCGATCTCGCTTTCACCCGGGAACATGGGCTGACCCTCCACCAACTCGCCCATTATGCATCCAATAGCCCAAATATCGACGGATTTCCCATACTTGGTGTCCCCGAGCAATAACTCGGGAGCGCGGTACCACCGCGTCGCCACGTACTCGGTCATGTCGTTGTCTCTTGTTGCTGCCGCTGCTCCTCCACTACCAGCAGATATCATTCGCGCAAAGCCAAAGTCACATAGCCGCAGTGAATGCTCACCGTTGGAGATGTTCACGAGTAGGTTCTCTGGCTTGATGTCACGGTGGATGACATTGTTTGAGTGGCAATAGTGGATAGCGCAACAGAGCTGAAAGACATACGAGCGAACGATGTCGGCATCGAGACCATTCGGACGGTCCTCCAGTACCTCGAGCATGTTCTTCTCGACGTACTCGAATACAAGATAAAGCCGGCCCTTGCGTCGAAAGGCCTCCTTGAGCCCCACAACGTTCCCGTGCTTGAGCAGACGTAGCATCTTGACCTCACGCAGTGTCGTCTTGCGCACCATCGGGTCATCGTCCTCGTTCTCCTTGAACTTTTTCACGGCCACAAGCTCGCTCGTCTCCTTGTTGCGGCATTTGAGCACGACGCCATAGGCACCTTCGCCCACGACACCGAGCACCTCGTACTTGTTCATCGCGTCACGTCGCGTCACGAAGGCCGAGCGGAGTACGTAGGCACCAACGACACATCCAAACTCGCGGTCATCAATCACTGCGCTATTTATTGCCTGGCTTCAAGTTGTCCGTGACGCGTTCAAAATACACCTCGGCAAGTCCACAAGTTGAAGTTGCAAATAGAGCAGAGCACCCCGAAAGTGGCGCACACAATCCGTACCAAACACTGCAAAGTCCGAAATGAACTCGAGCAACGACAATCTGTATGACCATCACCGGACTTACGACGCTACCCCACTTTCTCTGTCTACAATACGACCATCACAGCCACGCTGTGACTCTACTTACATCAAGGACGATAGACTTCCGCGCACTCGCTCGCTTACACGTACTGAATGGTGCTCGTCGAGTACTTGCAGAGCGATCCCGAGGGACCCGAGCCGAGGATCTTGGGCTCGCCCGACGACACGCCCTGCGACCACTGGCACACGGGCTTCTTGCTGCCACCCTTGATCTTGATGTTGGTGAGCGTGGCCTGGTCGTTGAAGTTCTTGTTGACCGTGACGATGCTGGACTTCGGGTTGACGGCGTACACGTTGGTGAGCGAGACCTTGCGCTGCTTGTTGCCGCACGTGCCGCACGAGCGGTAGAGCTTGCCGAAGTCCTGAGCGTAGAAGCCCTCGATCTGCACCGTGCCGAGGCCGTTGTGCTGGATCACCTTGTCGTCGGCGTAGCGAGCACCGCCGCCAATGACCTTGGACACGCTCGAGGCCGAGCCGCCCTTGATGGACAGCGCGTCCTCGCACACGTCGTCCCACCAAACGTTCTGGATCGTGCAGCCGCTCTGCTCGCAGTGGACGCCCTCCATCTGGTTCTTGCCGATGATGACGTTCTTGAGGGTGCCGCCGGCCTCGACGAGGAACACGGCCGTGTCCTTGCCGCTCTCCTTCTGGCCACCACACTTGATGTTGGAGCGCTCGTACGTCTTCATGCCACCGTCGAACACCTCGCCCTTCTTGACGACGTACGGCTTGCTGTAGGTGACGAGGCCCTTGCTGGCGGGCCACGTTCCCGTGGGCATGGCGGCAGCCTCCGAGCGCATCGACTCGCCGTTGGCGACGGCAGCGACGGCGGCGAGCGCGAGGGTGACGAGCGACAGAGCGTTGACCATGGTGTTTGGTTGGTAGTTGCGAGTGTTGCTGGACTTGGCGGAGCAAATTGCAGAATGAGAAGGAAAGGAGAGCGCGTGGTGGGGTGGGTGAAGTGGTTGGCTAGAGTATCCGTTGTAGACCAGCAGAGGTCGAGAAAGGAGCAGGAAGGGAATCCTGTTGCAGTCGCGTCGTCAGGTTTACAGGACTCTGGATGAGAGTATTGAATGTAGAATACAGTTGTCAGACCTGAGGCAGAGGACCGTGCACGGTGACAATCACCATCACGACCAATTCCGTGACGATAGCTTCACAGAAGAGAGCGTGTGGACGCGCAGCCTGCGCCGCAGGTGGTCGCAAACAGATCTGCTGGATGGTGTGATTTGCTGTTCGGCGCGACTAACGTAGGGTGATGGGTGGGTGACATCGTTCGGTTGCGAGCGCGCTAATCGCCCAGTGTAGAAACGACGCGTATCCAGAACCGCTGGCGTCAAGCCCGCTCGGAGGTCGAGGTTCGCGAGACTTTTGATGCGATCTGCGTTCGTTTGTGAATCTGCAGCAGGCTGCATGTAGCGCGCGCTCGCGGTATCCTTGAACAGCGAGGAATGTCCGTGTGCATCTGCATCGGGTGGTGATCCCGAGCGATTTGAACGCGCCATGCTCTCTACTGTACAAGGCGCCGTGACACGGGCGCGCTCTCCGGAGTCCGGAGTCTGGAGCCCGGAGTACTTACAGTATCGGCTTGCACTATCGTAATCGTGATTATTCCTGGTGTGGGCTGGCATGCGCAGGCCAAATTACCGAGTCTTGCTGTCCGAAGATGGTGATCGAGATGGGAGCAAGCAGCAGGTTTCGCTCCCCATTCGTTTGCTGCAGCCGGCGTCGACTATCGCGCGGACGCCTGTAAAGGCGAGACATCCGTCGCACAGACAGAGCGCTCTGCTAGTGGCAATGGATACTGATGTGCATGTCAACAACAAATAAAACACGAGCCAAGACGATCATGACGTCTACTGCAATGCACTGTATTGCATCTTTCATCGAAGAGCCTCGTTGCCATGGCCACTGACCAAGAGAAGAGCTGGATCCACTCCTTGGTCGGCCCATTAGTCGGTCGCAAGCTCACCTGCTCGACTAATTGCTCGATGAGCCATCGGCCGCTTTTTAATTTCAACAGATTATTTTAGTGCGTTTAGGCGCGACAACCAGACGCTCCAGCGGACTAAGCTCCCGTTCTGGCAAAACAGCTGCTGAGGAGACCCGTGTCACTCGAACAGCAAGAGCTCGTCTACACTCGACGATGCGGTCTCCGTTCACGATACCCACTTAGCAGAGCTCCAGTAAAGGTCACGACAACAGCAGAATTGGTTGACCACCTGCGTCTCCACGACGCGACCGGCTCTGGCTTACTGGTGATACTCACTCAACCCGCAACTGAGAGAGCTGGCTGTGTGCAGCCTCTAATCCACCACGCGCTCTCCTTTCCTTCTCATTCTGCAATTTGCTCCGCCAAGTCCAGCAACACTCGCAACTACCAACCAAACACCATGGTCAACGCTCTGTCGCTCGTCACCCTCGCGCTCGCCGCCGTCGCTGCCGTCGCCAACGGCGAGTCGATGCGCTCGGAGGCTGCCGCCATGCCCACGGGAACGTGGCCCGCCAGCAAGGGCCTCGTCACCTACAGCAAGCCGTACGTCGTCAAGAAGGGCGAGGTGTTCGACGGTGGCATGAAGACGTACGAGCGCTCCAACATCAAGTGTGGTGGCCAGAAGGAGAGCGGCAAGGACACGGCCGTGTTCCTCGTCGAGGCCGGCGGCACCCTCAAGAACGTCATCATCGGCAAGAACCAGATGGAGGGCGTCCACTGCGAGCAGAGCGGCTGCACGATCCAGAACGTTTGGTGGGACGACGTGTGCGAGGACGCGCTGTCCATCAAGGGCGGCTCGGCCTCGAGCGTGTCCAAGGTCATTGGCGGCGGTGCTCGCTACGCCGACGACAAGGTGATCCAGCACAACGGCCTCGGCACGGTGCAGATCGAGGGCTTCTACGCTCAGGACTTCGGCAAGCTCTACCGCTCGTGCGGCACGTGCGGCAACAAGCAGCGCAAGGTCTCGCTCACCAACGTGTACGCCGTCAACCCGAAGTCCAGCATCGTCACGGTCAACAAGAACTTCAACGACCAGGCCACGCTCACCAACATCAAGATCAAGGGTGGCAGCAAGAAGCCCGTGTGCCAGTGGTCGCAGGGCGTGTCGTCGGGCGAGCCCAAGATCCTCGGCTCGGGTCCCTCGGGATCGCTCTGCAAGTACTCGACGAGCACCATTCAGTACGTGTAAGCGAGCGAGTGCGCGGAAGTCTATCGTCCTTGATGTAAGTAGAGTCACAGCGTGGCTGTGATGGTCGTATTGTAGACAGAGAAAGTGGGGTAGCGTCGTAAGTCCGGTGATGGTCATACAGATTGTCGTTGCTCGAGTTCATTCGGATTCATTTCGGACTTTGCAGTGTTTGGTACGGATTGTGTGCGCCACTTTCGGGGTGCTCTGCTCTATTTGCAACTTCAACTTGTGGACTTGCCGAGGTGTATTTTGAACGCGTCACGGACAACTTGAAGCCAGGCAATAAATAGCGCAGTGATTGATGACCGCGAGTTTGGATGTGTCGTTGGTGCCTACGTACTCCGCTCGGCCTTCGTGACGCGACGTGACGCGATGAACAAGTACGAGGTGCTCGGTGTCGTGGGCGAAGGTGCCTATGGCGTCGTGCTCAAATGCCGCAACAAGGAGACGAGCGAGCTTGTGGCCGTGAAAAAGTTCAAGGAGAACGAGGACGATGACCCGATGGTGCGCAAGACGACACTGCGTGAGGTCAAGATGCTACGTCTGCTCAAGCACGGGAACGTTGTGGGGCTCAAGGAGGCCTTTCGACGCAAGGGCCGGCTTTATCTTGTATTCGAGTACGTCGAGAAGAACATGCTCGAGGTACTGGAGGACCGTCCGAATGGTCTCGATGCCGACATCGTTCGCTCGTATGTCTTTCAGCTCTGTTGCGCTATCCACTATTGCCACTCAAACAATGTCATCCACCGTGACATCAAGCCAGAGAACCTACTCGTGAACATCTCCAACGGTGAGCATTCACTGCGGCTATGTGACTTTGGCTTTGCGCGAATGATATCTGCTGGTAGTGGAGGAGCAGCGGCAGCAACAAGAGACAACGACATGACCGAGTACGTGGCGACGCGGTGGTACCGCGCTCCCGAGTTATTGCTCGGGGACACCAAGTATGGGAAATCCGTCGATATTTGGGCTATTGGATGCATAATGGGCGAGTTGGTGGAGGGTCAGCCCATGTTCCCGGGTGAAAGCGAGATCGATCAGCTGTATCTCATCCAAAAGGTTCTAGGGCCGCTACATAAGCGACATACGATGTTTTCGTCTCGAGCCCGGTTATCGCCCTTTCTTGGAGTGAATCCGATCCGGTTGGTGAATGAACGATTCGATGTTTGTTGTGAATGTCTGTACACAGCTTGATTTTCATGGGGGCACCAGCAGTAGAGCATTTAACTCTCCGTTAGCAAAATGCTCTCAATTATGTTGTGTCTGGGTCGTAGCCCAGGATACAATAAGAGAATGAGCCAAACACCTGATGTAAGCATCATCATCAACTTCATCATCAAGTTGCCTCGAACACAATAATTTCCTCTACCTTTGAAATAAAAAGCGCAGAGTGTTTGAGCCGCAAGCCTCAGACGGCGTTTTCGGTGGCAGATTGACTTGGAATGCAGCTATTCATTAGGTGCTGGTACCGAGTGCCTGAAAAGCGAGGTGGTCATATTCTTCATATCATCGGTAGCAAAGGCACAGGTGTAATTATAACAAGGAATTCCACTGGCAGCACTATGCAGCTCGCCAATGGCACTGCTGTTGAGGTTGACTCTGATGGCAATACCCTAGACTACAACAACGACGGCAAGGTCTCGGACGCAGACTACTACGTTCACGAGTACCAGAAGTTGATTGACGACGCCCATGCTGCCGGCCTCAAGGTGCACACTTGGACGATGCGTGACGAGGCCTACCGCCTCGCGGTCAACTACTCGAGCGACCCAACACTCGAGTACTACGAGCTCTTTAACATGGGCATCGATGGCATCTTCAGCGACAACTGCAAGACCTCAGTGCCTGCATTGAAGTCGTGGCTAGCAGAGCATTCTGCTTAATTTTCATACCTTCGCAGCTCAATTCAGCAGCAAGCGAGTGAAATGTGTCGAAAATAAAAAAAAGTTCTGATCGCTTCACACCCTCCACTGGTTTCATTGCCATATATACTGCACACCTGCAAAAGAGTCGCCTCAAAATTCAACAAAATCCGAATGAACTCGAGCAACGACAATCTGTATGACCATCACCGGACTTACGACGCTACCCCACTTTCTCTGTCTACAATACGACCATCACAGCCACGCTGTGACTCTACTTACATCAAGGACGATAGACTTCCGCGCACTCGCTCGCTTACACGTACTGAATGGTGCTCGTCGAGTACTTGCAGAGCGATCCCGAGGGACCCGAGCCGAGGATCTTGGGCTCGCCCGACGACACGCCCTGCGACCACTGGCACACGGGCTTCTTGCTGCCACCCTTGATCTTGATGTTGGTGAGCGTGGCCTGGTCGTTGAAGTTCTTGTTGACCGTGACGATGCTGGACTTCGGGTTGACGGCGTACACGTTGGTGAGCGAGACCTTGCGCTGCTTGTTGCCGCACGTGCCGCACGAGCGGTAGAGCTTGCCGAAGTCCTGAGCGTAGAAGCCCTCGATCTGCACCGTGCCGAGGCCGTTGTGCTGGATCACCTTGTCGTCGGCGTAGCGAGCACCGCCGCCAATGACCTTGGACACGCTCGAGGCCGAGCCGCCCTTGATGGACAGCGCGTCCTCGCACACGTCGTCCCACCAAACGTTCTGGATCGTGCAGCCGCTCTGCTCGCAGTGGACGCCCTCCATCTGGTTCTTGCCGATGATGACGTTCTTGAGGGTGCCGCCGGCCTCGACGAGGAACACGGCCGTGTCCTTGCCGCTCTCCTTCTGGCCACCACACTTGATGTTGGAGCGCTCGTACGTCTTCATGCCACCGTCGAACACCTCGCCCTTCTTGACGACGTACGGCTTGCTGTAGGTGACGAGGCCCTTGCTGGCGGGCCACGTTCCCGTGGGCATGGCGGCAGCCTCCGAGCGCATCGACTCGCCGTTGGCGACGGCAGCGACGGCGGCGAGCGCGAGGGTGACGAGCGACAGAGCGTTGACCATGGTGTTTGGTTGGTAGTTGCGAGTGTTGCTGGACTTGGCGGAGCAAATTGCAGAATGAGAAGGAAAGGAGAGCGCGTGGTGGGGTGGGTGAAGTGGTTGGCTAGAGTATCCGTTGTAGACCAGCAGAGGTCGAGAAAGGAGCAGGAAGGGAATCCTGTTGCAGTCGCGTCGTCAGGTTTACAGGACTCTGGATGAGAGTATTGAATGTAGAATACAGTTGTCAGACCTGAGGCAGAGGACCGTGCACGGTGACAATCACCATCACGACCAATTCCGTGACGATAGCTTCACAGAAGAGAGCGTGTGGACGCGCAGCCTGCGCCGCAGGTGGTCGCAAACAGATCTGCTGGATGGTGTGATTTGCTGTTCGGCGCGACTAACGTAGGGTGATGGGTGGGTGACATCGTTCGGTTGCGAGCGCGCTAATCGCCCAGTGTAGAAACGACGCGTATCCAGAACCGCTGGCGTCAAGCCCGCTCGGAGGTCGAGGTTCGCGAGACTTTTGATGCGATCTGCGTTCGTTTGTGAATCTGCAGCAGGCTGCATGTAGCGCGCGCTCGCGGTATCCTTGAACAGCGAGGAATGTCCGTGTGCATCTGCATCGGGTGGTGATCCCGAGCGATTTGAACGCGCCATGCTCTCTACTGTACAAGGCGCCGTGACACGGGCGCGCTCTCCGGAGTCCGGAGTCTGGAGCCCGGAGTACTTACAGTATCGGCTTGCACTATCGTAATCGTGATTATTCCTGGTGTGGGCTGGCATGCGCAGGCCAAATTACCGAGTCTTGCTGTCCGAAGATGGTGATCGAGATGGGAGCAAGCAGCAGGTTTCGCTCCCCATTCGTTTGCTGCAGCCGGCGTCGACTATCGCGCGGACGCCTGTAAAGGCGAGACATCCGTCGCACAGACAGAGCGCTCTGCTAGTGGCAATGGATACTGATGTGCATGTCAACAACAAATAAAACACGAGCCAAGACGATCATGACGTCTACTGCAATGCACTGTATTGCATCTTTCATCGAAGAGCCTCGTTGCCATGGCCACTGACCAAGAGAAGAGCTGGATCCACTCCTTGGTCGGCCCATTAGTCGGTCGCAAGCTCACCTGCTCGACTAATTGCTCGATGAGCCATCGGCCGCTTTTTAATTTCAACAGATTATTTTAGTGCGTTTAGGCGCGACAACCAGACGCTCCAGCGGACTAAGCTCCCGTTCTGGCAAAACAGCTGCTGAGGAGACCCGTGTCACTCGAACAGCAAGAGCTCGTCTACACTCGACGATGCGGTCTCCGTTCACGATACCCACTTAGCAGAGCTCCAGTAAAGGTCACGACAACAGCAGAATTGGTTGACCACCTGCGTCTCCACGACGCGACCGGCTCTGGCTTACTGGTGATACTCACTCAACCCGCAACTGAGAGAGCTGGCTGTGTGCAGCCTCTAATCCACCACGCGCTCTCCTTTCCTTCTCATTCTGCAATTTGCTCCGCCAAGTCCAGCAACACTCGCAACTACCAACCAAACACCATGGTCAACGCTCTGTCGCTCGTCACCCTCGCGCTCGCCGCCGTCGCTGCCGTCGCCAACGGCGAGTCGATGCGCTCGGAGGCTGCCGCCATGCCCACGGGAACGTGGCCCGCCAGCAAGGGCCTCGTCACCTACAGCAAGCCGTACGTCGTCAAGAAGGGCGAGGTGTTCGACGGTGGCATGAAGACGTACGAGCGCTCCAACATCAAGTGTGGTGGCCAGAAGGAGAGCGGCAAGGACACGGCCGTGTTCCTCGTCGAGGCCGGCGGCACCCTCAAGAACGTCATCATCGGCAAGAACCAGATGGAGGGCGTCCACTGCGAGCAGAGCGGCTGCACGATCCAGAACGTTTGGTGGGACGACGTGTGCGAGGACGCGCTGTCCATCAAGGGCGGCTCGGCCTCGAGCGTGTCCAAGGTCATTGGCGGCGGTGCTCGCTACGCCGACGACAAGGTGATCCAGCACAACGGCCTCGGCACGGTGCAGATCGAGGGCTTCTACGCTCAGGACTTCGGCAAGCTCTACCGCTCGTGCGGCACGTGCGGCAACAAGCAGCGCAAGGTCTCGCTCACCAACGTGTACGCCGTCAACCCGAAGTCCAGCATCGTCACGGTCAACAAGAACTTCAACGACCAGGCCACGCTCACCAACATCAAGATCAAGGGTGGCAGCAAGAAGCCCGTGTGCCAGTGGTCGCAGGGCGTGTCGTCGGGCGAGCCCAAGATCCTCGGCTCGGGTCCCTCGGGATCGCTCTGCAAGTACTCGACGAGCACCATTCAGTACGTGTAAGCGAGCGAGTGCGCGGAAGTCTATCGTCCTTGATGTAAGTAGAGTCACAGCGTGGCTGTGATGGTCGTATTGTAGACAGAGAAAGTGGGGTAGCGTCGTAAGTCCGGTGATGGTCATACAGATTGTCGTTGCTCGAGTTCATTCGGATTTTGTTGAATTTTGAGGCGACTCTTTTGCAGGTGTGCAGTATATATGGCAATGAAACCAGTGGAGGGTGTGAAGCGATCAGAACTTTTTTTTATTTTCGACACATTTCACTCGCTTGCTGCTGAATTGAGCTGCGAAGGTATGAAAATTAAGCAGAATGCTCTGCTAGCCACGACTTCAATGCAGGCACTGAGGTCTTGCAGTTGTCGCTGAAGATGCCATCGATGCCCATGTTAAAGAGCTCGTAGTACTCGAGTGTTGGGTCGCTCGAGTAGTTGACCGCGAGGCGGTAGGCCTCGTCACGCATCGTCCAAGTGTGCACCTTGAGGCCGGCAGCATGGGCGTCGTCAATCAACTTCTGGTACTCGTGAACGTAGTAGTCTGCGTCCGAGACCTTGCCGTCGTTGTTGTAGTCTAGGGTATTGCCATCAGAGTCAACCTCAACAGCAGTGCCCTTAAGGAAGTAGCGTTTCCATGGCGAGATGACGTCTGCGTAAGTAGCGACCTCAGCAAGTCCTTCAGGCGTGACAAGGTAGCCAAAGTAATCGGTGCGGCCGGACACGGTCCAGTCGTACGGGCGGTCGCTTGGTACTTTGAACAATACCTCTCCTGTGATCGGGTCGGGGCCAGAACCGTCGACGAGTTGCACAAGCGTGATGTTGGTCTTCTTGTTGAGCTCAATGAGGTTGCTCTGCTCGAATGACTGGATGAAGACTGGGGCATCGGCGTGGTTCCAGCCGACAGCATCGAGGGACGCTAGCATCTTGTCCTCAAGCGGAAGTCCGAGGTTCTTGTGGTACGTCGGGTGCTTGGTCTCAGGATAAATGGCGATCACGCGGCCAACCTCGGTCGCCATGTTTTGCGCGAGCGCGATCACCTCGTCGAAGGTCGGGATCTTGTAGAGCCCGTTGTAGCTCTGGTCGCGCTCAGATAGCGGCTGAATAGCACCGAGCGTCTTGATCTCCTCGAGTGTAAAATCACTAACCCAATAGCCCTCGGTGACCACGCCGTCGAGCGTCACGTTCTTGAGGCGGTCGGCGAACTCGGGATGGTCGGCCACGTCGGTCGTCGCGATGATGTTGGGCTCGTGGCGGCAGACTAGCACGCCGTCCTTGGTGGACACGAGGTCGGGCTCAATGACATCCACGCCAGTCTGGATGGCCAGCGTGTAGCCCTCGATCGTGTGGTCTGGCAAGTACCCTGGCGCTCCGCGGTGGCCGACGATGAGCGTGCGGTCGGTGGCCAGCGGCGTCAGCGTCGACGGCGCGTCCGTGGCCGTGCTGTCCGCGCATGTGTCGGCCATGGCCGAGCCGGCGAGAGCGAAGAGCGCGCCGGCGTACCAAACGTTGACCATCGCGCTTGTGCTGGAGTGAAGCTGAGCTGGTTGAGCGCAGATGCGAAAATGGCGTCGAGTCGAGCGTGGCGCATTGCACTTGGGCGAGCAGATCCCCCGCACGGAGCATGAGACGAGAGCCAGGCGGTCGAGTCAACAGCGATGGGACGCTCTGAGGTCCATTTTCGCGACGAGATTCTGGGCGAATCTTGGATGGAGCAGCTCGGAAGTGTGGCCGCGTCTGATGTGCAAATCCCAAAGAAGTTGAAGTTGCAGCGTGCTGACGTGACGAATTAAAGTTCAAATTAAGTTTGAAGAGATGCCCTCCCAGTCATGACCTCGCGAATCGTCCAGCATGTGAACCCCCTGTGCAGTGGTCATGGGCACGTGAGTTGGCTATAAAACTCCATCAGCTCCCGCTTGCGAGCCCTGGTGGATATTTCTACTAACGGAATGCTTGAATGCCGCGAGATTTGAGTCGTTTGTCGTCACTGTCGACTCACTACTGTAGTCTCCGTCGCCTCGTACGCCTTTGTCGTCTCCGCCGGCATCATCTTCTTGTTGGAGCAAGGGTAAACGCCCGTCGCCTGCTTGCACACCACCGTCCTCTGTATTGAGTCTGCGAACCCCGCGGTTCTCCAACTGAATCAACGGCGCTGCGATAGCTCGGGAGGATTCGGCCTTGGTCACTGTAGGAACAGAGCAAGGAAAACCAAATCAGCTGGCCGTCAAAATGGGCAGTCCAGGCTCACAGGCAAGGAGTCGCCGTGACTGCAAGCTGGAAAGGTCGAAGAGAGACTTGCATCGATGAGTGGCCAGGGTCTTGAGCCCGGAAATACGGCCCCTTGAACTCCATCTTGCAAATTGCCGGAACCTTTGGACTCGAATAGCTCGCCCTTGCCGAGAGTGCACCCTGAGAATATCGCTCACAGTTTATGAACTTATGTCGTAAGATACGACGTTGGGAACCGAGGGGATGTGGGTGTTGAGTTTGTCATAAGCTCGAAGTGCGGTCCAGCGATCATGGAGCCACTGACAGTACGAAAGCGCCTCAAACGAACTCTGAGTAGAAAGTCTGCCTCTGCAACCGCACTTGAACCCTTCGTTGAGTAATATCGTCAGAGAATGCTTCCGATAACCTTGCCGCCATCTATACACACTGCCACCCAAATTTGCGATCCAGGCATAGAGCAATCACCATATTTACGAGTAGTTGCACCGGGATCACATTAAGCGGTCACACAGCCATGACCGCAAGTAGAAACTCTGCACCACGATGTCCATGATCGGCCATGCCTTGATCAAACCGAATTGGAACTCCGCGATGTCCATGATCAGTCACACCTCTACAACCGCGAGCAGCAACGTCGCCATCACAGCGAGTTTCCTTTTGCTTGATGTTCTTTTCACTCTCCCTGGTCGCCAAGCAAGTGAGGGAACTTCGATCACACTGACCAGCAACGCCGCGCGGTCTATGATCAGTCAAGCAGTTACACCGGCATCACTTCGAGTTTCATTTTTTGCTTGATGCTTTCCCTAGTTGATTTTTTCCAGATCGGAGTGAATCGTCACCATCCGGAGCACACTGTCATAACTGTTATGACACACTGACCACCACCACCTCGATCAACGCGAGTAGTCACGCCGCCACCATCGTTAGCAGCAACGCAGCCATGTCACGAGCAGCAACTCTGCGATGACCATCACATACAACATCGTGCTTGCAATGATGAGGAACCACCATACCCGTCAAATGACTGCAGCAGCAACTCTGCGATGGCCATGAGCAGTCCCTGGTCGACAAGCAAGTTGGGCATTTTCTTCATCACGTCCGAACTCTCGTACAAGCGCTACTTTGTCATTGTGAACCGCCACCGATGAGCAACGACCAACTCCATGGGCGTGTTCTATCCACCCCTTTACCAGTTCATCATTGGCGCCATGATTGTGGGCCAAGCAACGCTCATCGGACTTTTGTCGCTTAAGTCTGCAGGCTACGGACCCATCGTACTCTCGTCCTCGGCACCGTCATCTTCTACTGGTACGCTGTGAGTCTGTCGAGTCTACCGCGTGCGGCCACCAATTTGCCACTAGGCAAGTGCTGCGATGTCGACGCCATGCGCATCAACGACTCGTTCGACTTTCTTGACGACGTGTACCAGCAGCCAGCGATGGCTGAGGCGATGGACCCTGTGTCTCTCGAGAGCCGCACCGCCACACGCGTCAAGGCTGGCGCCAATGGACCTGCTCCTGCCGATGCCGCCAAAAATGTGGCGATGGACGCCAAGCCGGTAGCTGACGAAAAATCGTAGCAGAAGCCCGTGGAGCAGCAGACCAAGCTTGCCGAGCTTAATACTGATAAGAGCGATGACGACGCGTAGTAGGACACGGAGCTGTATTGCGTCTAGTTTTGACCAACAATGCATCAGGGTGCTTCAGTGGCATGTTCTAACGTGATTTCCATTACCTGCATTACCACAAGAATCTAGCTCAAATGCTATCGACATTAATTCCTTCCTAGCAGGTAGGACTTTGCCATGTCCTCAAAGAACTCCTCTTTCTCGCTCGCGCTCATGCTCTGGAACATTTGTGCCAGCATATCAGGGCTGGCGGCTTTGCTGATCTCGAATGGATTCTGAGCGGCGTGCAGACGCAAGTCCGGATCGTAGCACCAGCTCATGTACAGAGTCGTCGAGGAGCGATACAGAGGGCACGGCACCATCAGCTCCATGGCTCCTTGTTGAAGTCCTCGATTTCCATCGGTACACAGTCCTCCGAGGCGTCGTTCCACTTCCACAGTCAGCTCTCCCTTTTTCATGAAATCGTCGACCCAGTACTCTCTGTGAACACTGCCCAAAATGTATCCAGTAGAGTTTACCGGATTTTCATGGAACGGGAAAACGAGGAGCTTATCGAGCCCCAACGAGTTGAATGTGTCAACTAACGATGGAACATTCGATTTTATCTTGCACGGAAAACCTAATGCGGCATCCAACACATGTTCGATGAACTCTTTGTCTGTGTCCGACCAGTAGTCCATGATCGATGCCCCAAACACTTGGGTGGGCCAATTCATGCTGTAGCCATAGTGAACGCAATCACCGTGTACTGAGCACCTGCGAGCCAAATCATGGAAGTCTTCGGGCAAAAAGTAGTCCAGCACATTGGACCAAGACATTGTGTACGGGTGCAACGCGGCAATGCGAGCGAGCAGCCTGATGTTCTCGGAATCATGAAGTGCTTCGTCTCGAACGGCTTTGACGACACCGTAGTGCACATCGATAGTGAGTCTGCCCGCGAGCATCAGATCACGCAGCCGCTGCAGATTCGTCAGAATGTGAATCACAAATAGATCTGCAATCGACAGTCGATCGGCAAGACTCCTTTGAGACTTTTCATACTTGATGTATTTGTCGAGCAGATCAGTGAAGTTGACAGTGTTGAATGCGATGTCTTCCTCTAGAGGCGGAGCTCCCGGCGGTACATTCCACATCGTCAGACTGCCAACCACGGGCGTGGTAGACTTTTCTTCTTCGTTCACGGAGCTCTTCTTTTTCTTTTTGTGCTTCTTTTTCTTAGATGCGGCATTTGTGCTGCCAGTGCCGCCGGAGCTTTCCGCACGTAGCTGTTGCAGTGCCAAAGGTGATGCCTGAACCTCTCCCGTCAAAATGTACTGCACCAGTGCTAGACGGTCAACCTCGCGACGAAAGCTGCAAATGTCCGAAATCACGCGCTGATTGTAGCGTTCAAGATTGAGAAAGAACTCGGACCGTGCCTTTGGCGCGGAGATCGTTTCTGCTGATACCCAGTGGTTGAGAAACGAAAGAACTTTTGGGCTTTCATTCGTGCCACGCAACAAGGCGAGGATCGTGTTGACTGCCTTCCGAAAGTCAGTCAGCGTTGTGGGGCTCCATGTAGAAGACAGCCATACTTCCATGACGCTCGTGATCGGGGTTGTTGGTGAGCCAAGCATCTCCGCGACAACTTTGCACTTTGCGACGGCAAACTCGCTCATCTCGAAACCGACAAATCGCAGTGGCCCAGATTTGCCTTCTCTGTCGTGAAGTGCAGCACTCAACAAACTACTGAAGTCGTTGAACCCAATCGCAACGTGGGTTGTGCCGAAGGAATAGACTTCGGCTCGATTCGGGTTGTTCGCAAAGTTGGAGCGAACCCGCGCGTCGTATGCTGGTGTGACATCTTTCATCATTCTTCGGCCGTCGATAATATCGCCAGAACGGAATGTCCGAGACCTGTCGCTAAATAGAGTGAGCGCTGCCGTTCCGTGCCATCGCTTCACCAGATCTGCCGGCTGCAAATTTTTGTGGTAGTCCCCTTCTCGGATCGTTTGAGCAATGAGCCACGGGTTTGAGCGCGCATTCACGTATGCCCGGTAAAGCACTTTACGAGCAAACGTCGACTCGATCCCAAGGGGCCATCCACGCAGCTTTGGAAACTCAATGTGAAGCTGTGCTGGGCGTTTCTCTGTGTACATCACCATTTCTCGAGGAAGTCCCTTTTGATTCTTTTTCATCTTGCCTTTTTTTGATGCCACCATTCCAAATTCCATCATACTGTCAAACATTTCCATTCGAGCGATATATGCGTCGATCGATTCTTCGGCGAATGGATTGTCGGGGTCAGAGGAAGGAAATGGTTGAGTTGGGAATTTTGGGTGGTTGTGAGCGTCGCGTTCCTCTCGCTGAACGTCTGTTGGCGTGTCCGAAACCTGCTTGACCGCTTTCGCAGCAGCGGCTTGCCTAGAAAACCTCTGGATTTCTGCGTTCAAACCTTGCTTCAGCTCTGCCACCCGAAGATTTGACGCTGCAGTTGAAGTTTTCTTTGTTATCACACTGGCTGCGACGGTGTGCAAATCTGCAATGCACTCTTCGGGAGTGAAGTCAAGTTTTTGCAATCCCCGAGCACGGCGCACCCACGCCTTGTAGTTGAGGGGGTCGATAATGCCTGCCACGGTACAGTTGAGAAGCACCATCTCTTCGTTTGGAATTCTCGATGGGGATGGTCCGGCACCTATGGCAGTGCCGCCACTTGCTTCTCGGTGAAGCATCAAATACACTGCAGCAATGTTATTGAGAACTGCCGCCACTTCGCAGGTGCTCGACGCCATTGCAGACACACCCTTCAAATAGGACCGCTCTGCCGCGCGATAGTCGCCATTAGTGAAGCTCTCAGACCCGACCTTGCGCCACGATTCTGCGTTTTGTGGTGCAGGCGGCGACTCTTCTTCGTGATCCTCGACTGACATTGTGAAGCCTGGCGACGCGAGCTCAACGCACCACCCGGCGTAAGATTTGAAACGCACACCATCGTCTGAAGTTGGAACTGCCTTGTCGCTGATGGCTTTCTCGAGCATTTGTCTTTGACTCAGCTTTAGATTTGGGATACTTTGGCCAGCAAACCCAACTACTCTTTGGGCCATCACACCGCTGTAGCTATCCCCAGCCCCCTGCGTCTCTTCTTCCTTTTCGATCAACGATGATGCCAAGCGATACCACCCCTTGAGGTACGTCGGATCGAGATGCACGGCTGCGCCTGCTAGCTGAGTGGCGACATCAAAGTCTTCAAGGTGGAAACGACACGTCGCTATATTGTTCAATAGCACGGCAAGCATTTTGATGTCGCCATCCACGGTTCGAAGAGCTCTATGATAGCACGAGAGTGCTCCGCGTCCCTCGTTGCGTTTGTTCAGGACACTGAAAAAGTCGTTCCCGAGCTTCTTCCACGACTCGAGGTCCGCGGGCATGTCTTTCCAGGCAACAATCTCGCTCGGTCGGTCGACGCGGACTCCCACCGACATATCCTGGCGCACCTTGTAGTACGGTTCGTAGACGATGATCGGCTTGCCTTTCGGGAACATGGCGGCCACTCGATGCTGCTTTTCTCGCGGCGGGAGCTCGTCCATCACGAGTCCGTAGACCGCGATCTCGATCAGAAACCCCGTGACGTCTTCGATGATCATGCAAGTCGACGAGATGCCGAAGAAGGCGTCGGATACAGCCACCCAGCCGCAGAGGTAGCGGCCCCGGTGGGTCGTGCCCACTTCGAGCTCGGCGCCGATCATGGGCTTGAGCGACCGCAGCGCCGGCAGGTCGACGTCAGGCTTGGCATCCGCGTTCACCCAGCTGACTTGGGCCATCCCCTCGGCTATTTTGCCGCCCTTGGTCTCCTCGCTGAAGAGCCCGCCGTCGCGCAGGAACTTGGTCCGCATCTCCTTGAAGTGCGACAACACGCCCTCCTGCGAGCCTCGGCGCTGCACCTGCTCTCTAAGCTCGCCCAAGCGGCCCAACGCCCGCTCCACCAGCTCCGACTTCTGGTCCTCAGACAGACTAAGCAGCACCTGCAAGCTCGAGACGTCGGCGGCCCGCATCGCGCGCAGCAGCCGCGTCGGCGAGGACGAGCGGCGCGCGGCGTAGTACTCGGCCTTCTGGATGATGCGCTCGGCGGACGCGACCTCGACGGGCGGCGCGCCGAGCAGCGGTAGCAGGCTCTCGTTCTCCGTCTGCGCGTTGCTGCGTTTGGCGACCACGTAGATGCCTAGCAGGATAAGCAGCAGGCTCAGTGAGTACACGATGTAGTGCCACGCGGACATGTGCTTCATGTCCTGGAAGAAACACAGCCCCGAGATGGCGCCCGCCAGGATGTAGCTCGCCTCGTACAGGTGGATGACCACCACCACGTCCTCAACCTTGAGCGCCTCGTTGAGTAGATACAGCCCGAACAGCGCCGTCGAGATGGCGCCGACGATGCACACGTACGTGAGCGGGTACCGCCAGATACCCGACTCACCGTCGTCGTGCAGCAGGCGCATGGTGGCCGCAAGGAAGAAGAGCTGGCCGCTCATGACGCCTGCAAACACGCTGATGCACACGCGCGTGGCCTGGCGCAGCTCGAGGCGGCGGTTGCGGCCGGACGTGCCCATGACGTCGTCGTCCGCGCGCCTGGAGCACGTAAAGTGCAGCGCGTGCTTGGCGTGGTGGATGAGCACGACGAGCACCGCGAAGAGCGCGACGCAGTAGAGCAGGAACGGGAAGGTCACGAAGCGCGACGCGAGCTTGTCGACGGGCAGCGGCGGCGTCTCGTGCGTGCCCGACACGCCCACGAGCACGCAGCCGGCGAAGATGAGGAAGGCGCCGACGACGTCGTTGGTGGTGAGGCGCTCGTGCGGCAGCAGCATGGGGCCCATGAGCGTGTTCCAGGCGATGGTGAGCCCCGCCATTGGCGCGAGCAGCGACTGCGTGGCGAAGCAGTAGGCCACAGCGCCGAGCGCCGGGTTGAGCACGAGCATGGAGAAGAGTCCGCTGTAGAAGTAGAAGCCCCACGCTTGCGAGTTGCCGCGGCGCGGCACGTAGCCGTCAGCCACGGCGCTGCGGCTCTTGCCCGCGCGCTCGTCCTCCTCCTCCTCGCGCTCGCGCTGGTTGTGCGCGAGCTTGAGGAACAGCTTGCCCAGGATGCCGAACACGCTCGACACGGCCGACAGGAAGAGCCCCAGCGGCCACCCGAGTAGCCACATGACGGTCTTGATGTAGCAGACGCGGCCGTCCGCCCACGCAGCGCCAAGCGGCAGAGAAGCCCGAGAGGAGGAGCGCAGAAGGCGCGTCGACTCGACTCGCCGATCGAAGATGCGCTTCCGTTTTCATGGTGGCGAATCTGCAGCTGCGACAAAAAACTGTTTCCGATTAGGCTAAATATGTAATTAACGGTAAATGTTGCCGAGAGCTTGTAGTGCGTTAGTGCGATGGAGGGACATGCATTTTTGTCGTTGCTCGAGGCAAATGAGGACTGCAAGAACATTGCACACGATCCCAACTGGAAGTGTCCCGGCAGGAATAGCACTGGTGGTATCCCCGCAATTATGCTCGTCTCGTCAAAGTCTTTTCAGCGACACGGATCCCCGTTCAAATCATTAAAACCCCAACGCATGAAGACAAATGTACTGTTTACAAACCGAGCGCTGGTTCCGCAAGCGTGGACGGTTTCAATTGGGCAACCGCGTAATTTATTCACCGCATATTACCATTAGCAAATTAGCTGCTCAGTTACGATTACTCGATAAACTATGTTTTCCGTGAAAATGTCCCCATCGTGCGTGCTTGTTCCACTTCCAGAATGCTGCTCGAGGAGTGGACGACTTGGCGTGTGTTGTTGATGGTAAAAGCCGAAGTGATTGATTGTTTGGACGCCGTGCCGGTCGGCACGTCGGTCCTTAGCTGCCTAAGAACCGTCCTTCCTACACATGCATGCTTGAGCCGTGGCTGGCAACATCAACTGGTGCGATCCTCAAGCCATTGGCCTGCGCGATCGCTCGCGCGATCTCCAGCCACGCTGCATCTTGCGATGACCGTCGAGCCGTTGATGACTTGAGATTCGTCATATCCAACAGTGCTGTCCGAAGCATCTTTGATTAAGACGCAGATTCGCCCTCTTGCTGTAGCTCGTGACAGGGCTACGTAGAGCTGTCCATGCGAAATCTCTAGGTCCCGCAAGTAAACTCCGACGTATCATTGCAAGCGTCAATTGATTAGGAAACTGTTTTCTCTTTTCTCTTCAATTGAAAAGGAAGCGCTGAGTTCATGTTTAGGAGAGAGATTTGGAATGACAACACGCACTTGGAGTTGACCAACACCAGGAAGGGTTTTTCAATGTCGACCCACTTGGTTGGGGCATAGTTAACAATCGTGACGTGACTATTGATGGAGTTCTCTGGGGTTGTTGCTGCTGTGCGGATGTCGAGCGAAGGCGTCTTTACCAGGTCGGTTCGTTTTGGAGACTCCGACCTTGCGGAGTATGGCGCTGCGCAGCTTGCGAACGCAGCTATTCGCGGACACTGCCTCAGGGCGTCGACCACAGGCTGACTACACTGACTGCAGGATTGAGTCGTTGTGTTGATATGTAGGTGATGCATGTGTAGTGGTGTGCTTACAGACACATCCAAGCTTACCTGTCTATTTTCCTTGTAGCTTGTGGCATAAACATAGGGAGATTAACAAAAACTGTAACAAAAATTCTCCCCAGACACTGCCTTCTCGCTTTTAGCTTGTTTTGGTCTCTAGCATGTTTGCTGGCACTAGTGGCGATGAGCTCGTGCTTTTCATCGCACGTGTTGTGGTGAAAATTGAACTCACGCGCAACGCACTCCAGCCATTGGAGGCTTTTACGGGTGCGTTCTGCCAATTACTCTACGCCTCTACTCCTATTTCTGCCGAAGAAATCTGAGTTTTGCAACCTCTAATGACGACGTGACTTGACCGCGTTATAAAGAAAAGGAGTGAAGGCGTTGTAGTAGCCGATAAACAGTGTGGCCTAAGTTGTTTGCGCCAATACCATCCTTGTCCGACCTGTATTCAATCACAGCACGGCTTGTGTGAGTATTTGCCAATGGAGACTGCCACGACTTCTATTCAATCGTTCGGACTAACAACCAATCACAGGCATTAATTGTCGCGGTTCGTTCGGTGCGTCACCTCCGTTCCCTGTACACGGATAATTGTCACGGCTAACGATTGGCACATAAAAAATTCCACGATTGGCTAATAATAACAGGCAATGATTGGCCAATGTAATGAGGAAAAGAACCAATGGGAAAAGAGAGCCAGTTAGACTAAAAGAGACTATACTATATTAAAGTTTATATAAGCCGAGGGATGTGACTGAAGGAGGAAACGATGCGATCTCCTCACTTCGAAAACTGACGGCACAACAACATTTCAAGTACTACAAGTCAAGCCCGTGTCAGCGCACCTACTGCTGTCACCAGACCGGACCATCGAGTGTCAAGACCTCGAGCGTGGAGACCAAGGTGCCGCGTGTCGAGACCTCGTGTGAGAAGACCGGACCATCGAGTGTCGAGACCCCGAGTGTGGAGACCAAGGTGTCGTGTGTTGAGACCCCGAGTGAAGACCCAGACTCGAGTGTCGAGACACCAGAAGAGACACTGTCAGTGCAATAGGGCACTGTACAGTACGATGAGTGAGTCTAAGAGCCCACCTGCTGGACTTGATCGCTTCATCGGCACGAAGAGCGAGTACTCCATGTGAAAGGACAAGCTCCTCAACTACATCCAGCACCTTGAGGAGGTATGGGAGGAAAAGCTACTCGACAATGGGATGCCTGCAGCTACTATTAAGATGGCTACGTTCCTTACAGAACACCCCAACATGCCGCAGGCGATCGACCCTTCGGCGACCAATCAGGAGAAGTTGGAACATCGCTACGTAGTGCAAGGCTACAAGCGTGCTCTAACTGGGATGACGAATTTGATCAACGTTGCTCTACCGAACACGTTCCTCTCGACGCTTCCAGACGCCGTTTCAAGGATGCGACCATGCGACGTGTGGTCAGCACTCGAGAGTCAGTTCGGTCTCGGCGATGCAGGCGGCATCATCCAACTCAAGGAACAATGGACCAAGAATGCTGAATCCAACTTTAAGAATCTGCGATCGTACATTGCTGGATTGAAGAAGTTACGGAATGAGATCAACCGAAAGAGCATGACCCTCATAGGACAAGAGATGGTGACTAAATCATTCCTCTGCATGGAAGTGCTCGAGCACCTTCCGAGCGAGTTCTGGGCAAGCTCTGTATCACTGGACAAGGACAGTTTCAACATTGCACACGTCGCAGAGAAAGTGATCCTGATCTTCCAGGAAAAGTCGAAGAAGGAGATCTGGAAGTCTGCTCACCAGACAGCTCCGGTTGTCGTCAATATGGTTCGTCAACAGAGTGGGAAGAAGCGTTTGGCAGATGCCATTGACGTCGTGCAGTAATCTGTTGAGTGCATTTTACCTGGCCAAATATGGGTACAGACACATCCAGTCAAAAGATGGTGATTTCCTGTATTTCTTTAACAGAAAAGGACAGTTTCAGTTTGCCGGGGTAGCCATTGGTGAAGTATACTATCTACCAACTCAAAAGGTGAGTGGAAAGGAAAAGGCACTCACTGTCCAGAAAAGGGATGAAACCAATGAAAGATTGATTAAAGAATGGCATCTTAGCCTTGGTCATATTGGCAGAGAACGACTAATTCGATTAATTGCCAGTCGAGCCATAGAAAATGTGCCGCATGTGCCATATTCAGAGCTGAAAAGAGTGGCATTCTTCTGCCAAATGTGCACATTGGCCAACTCAAAACGAATGTCATACAAAAGGCTAGAGTTTAGGGTTTAGGGAACTTATACATGTCCGGACAATGGCTAGCCCGATACAAATTTCAAGATAAAAGTGGCAGGACAATGGCCATCCCTCCCCGGAGCCATTGTCCTGCCACTTTTATCTTGAAATTTGTATCGGGCTAGCCATTGTCCGTCCCGAGCGCAGATGTCCGGACCCTTAACTATGGAAATTCCCTATATGTCAGCCCTTGATGGAAACTCCGATACAAAAACTAAACCTCACCCACGGTACTACCACAAACCCATACTGTACGTAACAACGATGTCACTGGAATGTTGCCAGATTATTGGCAGTTGTGGTGTACATTGTGCGGGTAGTAAAACGACATGTACTGCTACCGTAGCAAGTTGATGGAAGTGAATGCTACACAGGCAAGTTGTTCTCAATCTACAAGCCAATGTCGTTCGTGTCAAGATATATTGCGTGACCACCAATGTGCTTTGTGCAAGCGGATGGAATGACAACATGAACCAAATCAAACTCACACAGAGAACATGAAGCAAATTCAAAAGATGGACAATCAACTACCAAGGAAACAAACAGACTTGGTATAGCAGCGGGCGACTGTGAATGTATACGAGAAACAATACGTGTTCGTGAACATGATGTCACCAAGGTACACATGTGGAACATATCATGAGCGAGTGTAATCCTACATTTTCGATTGGTCCACAATGAAATCTAACGCCATGAGATGATTCCAAAATATAATTGACTGACATGTGGCAGATGGCAACATGTGATAGCTTCTTGAGCAATACTTGATGATCATATGCACTGTGATGTGACGACTAGTGTTCTAAGACGAGGCGACATTGACGACTACAGTTCAATTAGTTGATCATCAAGTGCATTTATGCGATGCATGTAATGCAGTGGACCAAACAACAGTGCGTGATTCACTACACAACGAACTGTGAACAGAACATGTTGACCGAACATAACGATTGTTGGCGACATCGCCGACTTCACATACGGGTTTATTCTCTTTCAACAATCAATGCCAGATATTTTGAAAGCAACCTGCTTGCGTTGTGCATCATGATTCCGGGTGCGTGAAGTGTAGCCACAATGTTTGAAAGTGGGTATTATGATGAAGAGAGTATCATGTTTCAACCAAGTGGACGAACGAATACCATATCGGCGCTGATGTGTTAGCAGAGCTGTGACGTATGCACTAGCATGAGTAGTTGGTGACCCGTGCCGTTATCAGATAAGATGATGTAAAGCAAGGATGTTGAGCACATTGTGGTTGGACAGTAAGATGTGACGGCTGACGCGGAGTAGATTATAATTGAAGAAAATTGTAGAGTAATGAGTATTTGATGGCGCATGTGATGGTGTTGTGCATACGAGAAGAGAAACAAAGAAACGTAGTGATGGAGAATGGTATGCGAATGTAAAAAAAGCGTAGCAGACACGGCGAGTATAAGGCAATGAAATGAGAGGTATGAACAACATGTTGGTGTGAGGATGGTTGGTACGTATTGAATGAAGATGGCAGTTAGTTAGAAGCATTTGGATAGATACATTTATTCGAAGTGAAAAACACACGCGATATCGATGTGAATGCGCGCGCAAAGCTGTGTAGCAGTATTTGAAAACCCGGTGCGGAGATTGATTAGGGTTCGGAAATATATCGGTAATAAATCGGAAAGAATATGTAAATTACCACAGGGTTTAGGGTTTACGGAACTTAAACAGGGGAGGACAATGGCCCATTTCATACAAATTTCAAGATAAAATGGGGAGGACAATGGCCATCCCTCCCCGGAGCCATTGTCCTCCCCTTTTTGTCTTGACTTTTGTATGAAATGGGCCATTGTCCTCCCCGAGCGCAATGTCCTCCCCCTTAACTATGGAAATTCCCTATATGTGGGCCCTTGATGGAAACTCCGATACAAAAACTAAACCTCACCCACGGTACTACCACAATGCCATACAGTATGGAACAGCGATGTCACTGGAATGTTGCCATATTATTGGCAATTGTGTTGTACATTGTGTGGATAGTAAAACCACATGTACTGCCACCGTAGCAACTTGATGGAAGTGAACACTACACAGGCAAGTTATTCTCAATCAAGCAACCATTGCCATTCTTGTTATCAAGAAGTGTGTGACCGTCAACATCATTCATGTAAGCTGAGGGACTGACAACATGTACCAATTCAAACACACATACAGAACACATACCAATATTCAAATGATTGACAATCGAGAATCAAGGAAACAAAAGAGACTTGATATACCAGTGGGCGACTGTGAATGGATACGAGAAACAATACGTGTTGGTGAACCTGATGTCACCAAGGTGCATATGTGGAACATACCGTGAGCGAGTGTAATCCTACATTTTCGATTGGTCCGCAAAGAAATCAAACGCCATGAGATGTTACCAATGGATAATTGACTGACATGTGATGGATGACAAGCTGTGACGGCTACTTCACGATCGATACTTGATGGTTCAATGGACTGATACGTGACGACTAGTGTGTGAGTTGAGACAGCATTGATAGCTAGAGCTCACCCAGTTGATCGGCAAGGGAGCTGATGTGAAACATGTAATGAAGATGAAGTAAACGAAACCGAAGCACATGATTCATTTCACAGTGAACTGTGCAAAGAAGATGATGAAGTAGCACACCGATTGATAGCGACGAACTCCACTTCACCGACGCAGCTATTCTCTTTCCAAAATATATACCAAGTAACTTTGAAGCAAATGTGCGTTGTGGTTGATGCTTTGGACAGTGCAATGAACTGTGTGCATCGAGAGCTATTGGAACTGTACTTAATCATGCAGAGCGAATCTTGTTTTCAAGCAAGTAGAAATGAACCGACACCATGTCGGTGCTGGAGTGTAAGCTGAATTGGCACATGTTCGTGACGATGAGTGTGAGAAGAGGCGAGTCGTTATCTCGAATCATGATGGAAAGCAATTACTTTGTACGTGTGCTCGCTCGGTGATACGCGTTGACCAGTAAAATGGAGGAGAGTACGATGAAAGAAAAGTGTATGGCTTTGAGCGTTTGATGGTGGATGTTGTGATGATTTGTGCAGACGACGTGAGGCAACAAGAGAACGCAGAGATGGATAGTTGTAGGCAGATGGTATTGACCGAGTGATAACGATGGTGTATATGAGAAGAGAATGTGGAAACGCTCAACATTGTAAGGGTGTGGCATGGTTGGTACGTCGATAACGATGTTGTCAGTATGCAGTACAAGCCATCTATGATTGATTCAATGTGACGTTGTGATGAGGAGATATAGCACATGTGAGTAAGCGCACTAAGTTTTGTAGTCAGAGGAGAAAACCCGGTGTGTAGTATAATTAGGGTTTGGAAATATATCGGTAAGAAATTGGTAAGAAATCCGTCTAGGGTTTAGGGTTTAGACACTGTGTCCCTGGAGATCTAGCCAGCCAATCTTTCTGAAAATTTGGGAGGATACATACGAAACCTGTACGGACTCGGACGACAAGTCGAATTTCCGGAAATAACTCTGGAACTTTATCAAAAACTGCGAAAAGTAATATATCAGAACCCAACCAGCCGATTTCGATTTTTCTTTTTCCAACGTACTCAGCGTGGTCGATTTAGTGGGGTTTAGGGTTTAGGGTTTAGGGTCCCTAAACAGTATATGACATTGGGCAATTATACTTGAAATTTGTATCCAAACCCTAATGACATTGGGCAACCCTCCTCGGACCCAATGTCATATAGATTTTAATACAAATTTCAAGTATAATTGCCAAATGTCATGCTGTCGCGCAGTGTCGTATAGATTTCAATACAAATTTCAAGTATAATTGCCCACGGGTATAACATCCGATACAAAAGCGAAACCTCACCCACGGTATTACCGCAAAGCCATACAGTACAGAACAACGATGTCACAGGAGTGATGCTAGATTATTGGTACATTGTGTGGATAGTAAAAACACAAGTATTGACACCGCAGCAAGTAGATGGATGTGAATAGTACACAGGCAAGTTATTCTCAATAGGGTTTAGGGTTTAGGGTTTAGGGTTTAGGGTTTAGGGTTTAGGGTTTAGGGTTTAGGGTTTAGGGTTTAGGGTTTAGGGTTTAGGGTTTAGGGTTTAGGGTTTAGGGTTTAGGGTTTAGGGTTTAGGGTTTAGGGTTTAGGGTTTAGGGTTTAGGGTTTAGGGTTTAGGGTTTAGGGTTTAGGGTTTAGGGTTTAGGGTTTAGGGTTTAGGGTTTAGGGTTTAGGGTTTAGGGTTTAGGGTTTAGGGTTTAGGGTTTAGGGTTTAGGGTTTAGGGTTTAGGG